>OV884002.1:38733927-39333927 GCA_930367185.1 Myathropa florea | reverse complement strand
TGAAAACGCAGTTTTGAAGATATCAATGCAAGAATTAAGAAATGATACATTTCAAAATATCGATTTATGTTGAAATTTTGAGATATCTAAGATTTAAAATAAGAAAAAATTTTCATTTTCACACATAATTTCATGCTGTGTTCGGCCACTCTATTCGTTGCTGAGCGTTATCTTTTCGATCTCACCCCTAAATGCCCAACAGAAATGAACACACACACACCGCAGGCATGAGCAGTGATTGGGTATGTGGATGATGGAAGGGATTTTCTGTGTTGGATAAACTTGGATAGAGATATAGGTATATGTAGGGATGAACGTTTGTTTTTTTCGGATGTATAAATGTATGAATGAATAGTTGATTTAGGTTGAAGTTAGAAGAAAATTCAACTGAAATAGTTTGGAAACGTCGTTTGATATTCAGAAATCATCCCTAAATATTATGCGACGGAACCTTCCCCGTGCGTGTACAACTCGCACTTGCCCAGTTTATTACCTTGTTATAATGTGGAATCTGGTTTGTAATTACCTTGTGCAATATGTCGACTTCTGACTTGATATTGATTATCTCTCACCAACTAGCAGTGTATGAAAATTTGAAGCATTAATTAGCACGAAATTAAAGAAAAAAACATGTTAAGACGAAACCGAGTTTATGAGCTATTAATCAGAGGTGATCATTTAAATGAACCGTTAAGCAAACGGTGATTTTTTCTTCAAATCTGTGCTAATAAGTTGTTTATTTTGGGCTCAATATAAATATGTTAAGTTCAAATACGGATAAGATATATCTAAATTTAGAAGCCGATAAATTAAAATTTATTGATCGGCGCTTACTTTATGGTTCAACAAAACAAAAACTGCTGCAATTCTTGGGACTGATGATCTGTAGCTTTCCTGGGGGCGATAAAAAAAATTCGGGAACAGTTGAAGCTGAGGAGATCTTTATTTCCAAAAAAGAAAACCAGTCGAGAGATTGAGAGAATATGAGACTTAAGTGTCATAAGTTAGCTTAAATATAATTTTTTTTTTTAATTTTCTCATTCAATTTTAATGTTTCTACAAATTTTTGCTAAAAAGATGTTATCAATGTTGTAATGGAATGTACTAATAACAGACGATGTCCGAGATATTGTCTTGCAAAATTTTTGACTGGTTTCTAAATATTTAGCAGTCTTAAGATTTATGTTGACTGGATCCAAACAACACCCACAAATTTCGTATTAAAATAACTTTAACATCTGATTCATTCTTATTCCTGGTAATAATACGCTTCGAAGAATTTAGCCGAAGTTTTAAAAACGATTTCAATTTACCTGAAATTCTCTCAGTTGGTAGTATCATTGTTCCAGGAAGAACATTCCTACCGAGCGTACAGAAGAACCCTCAAATATTGGATCCCCGGTCAAAAAACTCAGAAAAATGTTCTGGTAATGAAATGTTTTCTTTTTCCAGGAACAAACTACCAACATCACATGAGGTAACACAAAGTAATACTGGTGTAAGGCTATTTTATGGGTCAGATTTTGGGTGTAATTGCATTACTATACGATTATATAAAGCGACCAACCAGTAAATGCGAGGAGATAAACTTTTTTAATAGGTTGTTTTTTGTTGAGGCGTTAAAACTGTCGGGATGAACTGTGTGAAAATTAAGTCAATACATATATGTATTGTGGCGCCACATTCCGAAGTGAAATTGGGTATAGCTTCTGAAGCTGGCACTCGTGTTGTGCATGCTAGTATTCATTTGCGAGTGTAGGGAACTTAAAGTTTCATGCCGACTCCACTGGATGAGGTTTAAGAAGCTTTTCTTGAAAGCTTTATGGCTGGAACATAATAGTGCGTTGCGCTAGCCGACTTCATGCTACGGAGGGTGTGCGTTGACGCACATCAGCTGTTCTCTCTCTCTCTCAAATACCAAATGAAAAATATTCCGTCAGCTGTTTTCATTTCTGAAATGTTAAATCAAAAAAATATTCTGGTCAAACAATTGTACGTTAAAGAGTTTAATTGCGGAAAATAAATGACAAGAAAGTTAAGAAAATTAAAAAGTGCTTCTTGTTGCTAATTTCGCGTATTCATTCTTCCAAGCATACACGGATTTCAAATTAGTTTTGTCGTTAAAATAATTTTAGTCAGCTGTTTTCATGTCTCAAATGTCAGTTGCCACAAAATGTTCTCAATTTGGGAAAAAACTCTCCATTTGGTAAGCATTTCTTAATTTTGCACTCACATGTTGAATAATGACGTGCGTTGGGATTACGTTTATTTTTATTACGATCCTCTCAACTCTCTCATTTTCACTTGACGCAGTATTTCGTGCATGTCCATTGAATTGTGTGCGTTGAAAGACAACGCTGACGCTGACGCACTGTTGTGTTTCAGCAATTACTCCCTCACTATTGTCCCAAGAGAGGTGGTGCCATGAAATATGAAAGTGGTTGTGTCACGAAACGAACCTAAAATTTCACGGTTGGAGTCGACGTAATTACCCACTATGCTTCGAACTATGGCTGCGTTCGATTTGTTCAAAAATGTCGTCAATAGCTGCTCAAATTATGATCCGTACAGAAAATGGACGCATTCTGGAAAGTTTCAGATGGCATTCACTCTGTTGAAACACTGGAGATTTGGCAAGGGATCTGTAAGCAATCTGAAGCTGTTACTGTCTGCTGAAATAAGACTCAAGACTAGTTACTTAGTGAAATACATGAAATACAATCTTTAGGCAGACGGAGACTGTCCACGGCGACGATTGTCTTAGGCCCGCTTTATAAAGACCCGTCGCTCGATGTACTCCATTTGTGATGACACATTTGCCCGGGATAGTTACAGTAGAAAAATCCAAAAACACTTTTTCAAGTTTAAATTAGCTTTGACTGTTTCAAATAAGACGAGTTCATAAGACAGTAGAGGTTGTCTACCTCTCAGCTTGGATAAAGGCAGGTCCACTGTGCTTATTTCCAACTTCACGAATTCCAGCACTTATTGAATGTGACAACCGGGGTGGACCTGTGCCTCAACCAACAAACGTTTCCAGTCAGCTCGATCTTTAGCAAGCTGCCTCCAGTTTCGCACACACAGTTAGTTGATGTCCCTTTCCACTTGCATGCGCCACCTGAGTCGCGGTTTTCCTCTACTGCGCCGTCCTTCGAGGGTGGATTCGAAGACTTTCCGGGCCGGAGCATTGGTTTCCATTCGCTCTACATGACCTAGACATCTTAATCGCTGAATCTTCACCCTTCTGGCTAAGTCGATGTCGCTGAACAACTCGTACAGTTCGTTGTTATATCTTCTCCTCCACTCCTTTACGCAGACGGGACCGAAAGTCACCCGAAGAATTTTCCTCTCAAAGCAGCCAAGAGCAACCTCATCCGCTTTTGACAAAGTCCATGATTCTGCGCCATATAGCAGGACTGGAACGATTAATGTCTTATACAGGGTTAGCTTGGCTGTTCGAGAGAGGGCTTTGTTTATCAATTGCTTTCTCAGCCCAAAGAAGCAGCGATTAGAAAGAGTTATTCTTCGTTTGATTCTAGTGCTGGTGTCATTGTCTGAGTTAATAGCGGTACCTAGGTAGACAAAGTCCTTGACTACCTCAAAGTTATATCTGTCTGCTGTGACGTTCTGTCCGAGACTTCGGTGTTAAGTGTCCTTTCTGGTTGACGGCATACACTTGGTCTTGCCCTCATTTACCGTTGAACCCATCTTCGCGGCTTCCGTCGCAATACTCACAAAAGTACCATTGACATCACGCTGTGTTCTTTCGATTATGTCAATATCGTCGGCATATGCGAGTAGTTGGACGGACTTCTGAAAGATTGTACCTCTGGTGATGGCGTGCGAGTTTTGCACAATTCTTTTAAGAATAATGTTGAAGAAGTCGCATGACAGCGCGTCGCCTTGTCTGAATCCTTTTTAGACATCAAAGGTCTCGGTAAGGTCTTTACCGACCTTGATGGAGCAGCGTGCATTCTCCATCGTCATCCTACACAAACGGACGAGTTTGGTAGGGATGCCGAAACTAGACATTGCTCTGTATAGCTCGTCCCTATAGATGCGGTCATACGTTGCCATCGATGAAAAGGTGGTGGATACCAGCACTCTCCACAACAAATAACCACAACTTCTTAACACACATTTAAAAAAAATCTTTATTCAGTAACAGCAAGTATTTCATCCAGATACACACATTTTTCCTTGCTCAACTTAAGTCCTCACTCATCATGAATCAAACCTCCTTGGTGGACAAAACTTTGGGAATATATGGAACGTAAGTAGGCAACGTTGGCACATTTGAATCTCTCACTTCTGCAAAATTTTTCAAGACATTAGTTCATCGCGTTTCAGTCCGCCACCTTAATTCACTTACGTTTGATTATTTGGTATCCATTCTCATCGGCAATGTACTGAACAGTGCTGTAAGTACCATCGGGCAGTGGGGTCGAATAGTAGCCTTCATATACCTTAATCGTCACTCCATTGAACTCCTTGTTCGTTATCCTTTGGAATTCAGCCCGACCATTGCTGAGAACAAGTCTTAATGGGAAAATACAAATTATGAAGACAGTCTGATGCCTAGACAGTTGAGAAGTCTCACTTAAATTCAATGGTTCCATCTTCGTAAGTGCGTTGGAATCTCTCAACAGTATAAACATAGCCCACTGGTGGTGGCGCTCCCTTAACTGCTACGTTATCGATAGGCTCGGATAATGGGTTTTCGGTGGGACTTTCTTCTGCGACAGCTGTTGCACATAAGGCCAACGAAGCGAAGACAACAGAAATGAAACTGACCTTGAAAGGATCCATCTTTAAGCACGAACTCCTGGGATTCCACTGACAAGTTGCCAAAATGTCACCTTCGTTTTTATACTGCAAGGATGAGGCTTGCAAATGCGAAGTGCGAAAGATGATTTAAGTACCAAAACCATCTTTATTCAAAATCAGATTCATATGCGCTTATTTGTTGATTTATCAACTCTCCACGTCAGTCTTGTGGTTAACACGTTAACGAGTGTTGTTTTGTTTGTGTAACAAACTGCACGAGGAGAGATAAAATGCCTGTTAATGAGTAACCATGAAGGAAGAACCGGCGGGAAATTGGGTTGTTGACCACATCTGGTTGAAGGGCGACCATTGACCCCTTGGATGCTTTTACACCGGCTTTTGCATTTTGGGCTGTATACGATTTCGTTCTGATAACTTATGAGGAAAGGTATTATCCCACGTTGATGGGCGCATTTTATCTCCTTCCCACATTGGAATTCATTGGAATCATCCTATGAAGTGCGTGATGGACCACTTTCGAGGGCAATCCAGTCGAAATCCCCTTTTCTTTTACAGCACATCCCACGAATATTTTCTTCTATGGAATTTTTGATTGCGCATCATCGTCGGGAAGTATGTACTTATTACCCACGTGGTGATGTAAAAATCCATCGAAAGTTAAGCATTTTCAGCTGAAATACCAATTCCATCCAGAGGTTGGTTGGGTGCAATCTGAACGGCTTAAGCAGACTTCTCCTGCTTTTTGTTTTATACTCTCTGGCATCAAACTGATTCATGGAATGCTCAGCCATGTTGCTGTTTTTATCAGAGAGCGAGTGGAGATGTGCTGAGTTGATGGCATCGCTTACACTGGGAAAGAGAATAAAAGCAACAGTTTAAAATGTATGGACTTATCAGAGACTCAAACCAAGATTCCACGATTTTTCAAAAGCATTAGTAACAAATGATCTCCTAAAAGCCTGTACAACTACTGGCATACTCGGATGACATTGAAATGATTGGTCGAACAGAGAGAGAGTAGCCAATGAGGTGTTTGCTGGCGTTGAAATGGAAGCGGTTGTAATGGGTTTAGCTGCCTTCGAGAAACAACTCATGTCATCGTCGATTTGGCCAAAATGTCACCATGGGCAACTGAAACTTTGAGGAAGTCAGAGACTTCTCGAGTCCGCCGTAAACGTAAGCAAGCAGATCAAAAGCAGAAAAGCTCTTGCCAGTTGGGGTATTTTTGGACTCAAAAGCGAATTGAGTGGAAGGGTCCTGTCTTGAAAGACCAAACTGAAATTGTACAAGACCTTGATCATCGCATTCCTAGTCTACCGTGCAGTGACATGAACATGGACATAGGCAAAAAGTCCTTAGCTTCAAGCATGTAAGTGAAGGCCTCATAACAATCCGCATTAAGGATTACTTCGGAAACATCAACCTAAGCTAAGCACACGCCCCTCAACAGATGATTTTTTCTTGGAAAAGAAACAAATTTCGGAATGAGTACAATTTATTCAAAAGCATTCGTTGACAACATGGACCGACTAATTCGTCCTTTCTGTTCGAAATCCCACCGGCGACAATGTATCCATGTGCACTGCAAGAAAATCGAAAAAGGAATTTATAATCCCTCCACTCAACAGCCGAGAGCATCCTTACGGCCCAGTACCCCCAAGTCCAACTCGTCGTCTGCTTTATACCAAATCCTCCCCTAAATGCACCGCATAATCTCTGTCACGCATTTGGACGGTGTGTCCTTTCCTCACCTGGGTGTAGATCTTCTGATGGTTAATCTGGCCATCGCTCAAGGCAATCCTGGAACAAAAACAATCCAAATATTCGCCACGTTATCACCGGCTCTCCTCATGGTCGACACGCATTACTCACATAAACTCCACAGAACCGTCCGGAGAGACTCGATAAAATCGCTTCAAAGTCGTAACCACTTCACTGGATTGCTGTGGCTTTTTATGTAATGGACGCGTCGTGGCACTACGCGTTGGCTCCGGCAATGGCCAGATGGGGTAGTTGTAACCAATCTGATGGACACTGTCTCGCATTTCGTACACCGCTAGCTTACGAGTGTTATGCACTGCACCGGGAACCAACGAAGTGCATAGTAAACAGAAAATTCCTACTACAGGCAGAGTTTTCAAGAATTCCATTGTAGGGTGCTAACACGCTCTCATTCGCTTGGGAAGTGCCACTGGCACGGTTCCAAAACTTTGTTACGAACGCTTTGTGTTTGCAAACTGGCTTTTATACCGAACACCGGCACACAACACCTGAGCGAAGGCGGCGTCCGTTTCTGCCTTATCGATTCCATTACACAAACGATTTATGAAATTGTAATCAGTGAATAAATTGCTTCATGGATAACCAGGCGTATTTGATGGTAATTAGTTGCAAGGGGCTAGTATCGACTTACGTTTCTCTTTTCGAGAGAAGATTAAGTTGCCACAAGATTTATTGCACTTACGTGGTGTTAGTTTGAATGGATTTTGGGTTCTCTAACCGCTTTAAGAGGTTAAAGGCATTTGTGGTTTGCAAAGATTAACCACTTATATTTGGGGTTGTGGTGCCTTTGGAGGAGTGAATAAAAAGGTTTTTAAAGCACGTGGAGAGAATCGAGGAAATGCAAGAAAAAACGCTGGTATATTCACAGAACTTAGGTTTGTTGGTTGCTATGTTTGAATGCATCTAAGCACTATTTCGCGAAATCGATTTCGTTTAGGATGCGAATCAATCACGTTTAGGCCTTCAGTTTGCCGAGCAACTGGGTGACGGGATCTAGAGAGGTCGAATTGCGAAGTCCAAAAACTCGTCAGAAAAGAAAGCGTGCATGCAAATCCCTACAAAAAAAACTCTTATACACAATTTCAAGTGTAGCATCACCGGCCGTTTTTCATTTCGTGCTCTTCTTTCCTTTTCACGAACTAGAAATTTCACCAATCATTGAGGAGTCGTAGGCAAGACATACCATAAATCTGACCTTCCTGGAATGCTAAACGATCACTCTGCTTGATCAGAATGGAAAGATCAACAATAAGGGCCCCGACAGGTGACATCACGGGACACTGCATCATTGAAAGACACGCCAACTAATCTTAATCAAGTTTTCCTGCCAACAACTTCCGCAGCTATTATAGATTGAGATACTGAGATTCTTCACTTCCTCTGCTCATGCAGTGCCCTCTCGCTTCAGACTTCTTAAGCGACCTTAGTAAGAAATACTAGCATCGTTCAGTTCAATCGCTTCTCTGCAAGCTTCAATAATTTTTTATAAAACTGTGTAAGATTGCGTTTATTCTCCCACTCAATGTTGAAAATAATGCCTAAAAGGTGTGTCTATCTACGTGTCTGTCTCGTTTACTAGAATGGGTGATGTTACACTCTTCTCAGCGTATTTTCTTGTAGGCCCGAGGTTTGCTTAAGTTACAGAAAAATTGTTTTGCAGTTGCTAATAGTCTACATACCTTTACCTTCTTTTCAAGATCATTCTATGCTCTCGTCAAGACCTAGGACATATAGGAGAACAGAGCTGGATGGTCGGAGTAGCACAATCCTGCGAGCATACACATCGAAACGAAAATTGCGGAGGCACTGTCAGTTTTCTGGCAGTGTAAGTGAATTTTCGGCAAATCCTGGCGTCTATCACCAAAAAGATCCGTTTGGATCTACACGGCTATGATTAGGCTCCTTCTCTCCTATGCATCGGTCGTTTGGTGGAATCAGCTTTCGCGAAAATACGTAACTGCTGCTTCAAAGAACTTCAAACTTCAAAGAACGGTCTGTCTCGGCTGCATAGGGGCCTTCCCTAGTACGCCTGACTCTGCACTTGATGCACTGCTGAAATCGAACAAACCCTACTATGGCCTAGCAATACAAAATTGGACAATTCACAATGACTTATCCGAACTGGCTCTCTAAATTGGTCAAAGAGCGGCACTCCTCCGGCACACGACAATCACCACACCTTAATGTATAATCTGGCTGTAGACTGTAACCCTTGAAATTCAAGCATAAAATCTATGCTCCTGCTGTGCAAGCCAAGTTCTCTTGTTTGAAGCCAAGTAAGAAGCACCCTGAACTCTCAGCCACGTTCGAAAGAAAGGGCATTAAAAAGGGAGTTTGCAACAAACTTAGGAGGACTTAAACTTGAGTTCTATAGTGTACTAGAAAGGTCTTACTGAGAAGCGTTTGTTTTTTAAATGGACCTTTAACACGTTCTAAGTCAAGACATAGCTTGGTCCCAATGTATAGAGAGAGAAAGGGAGAAAAGGGATCGTAGATAGATAGCTATGCGGTAGTAATACTTGGCTGGCAATACAATTAACATCTCATATTCGTAGGATTCGCTTTTAAAACGAATCCCTAAACTTTGCTATGTCCGAAATGAGGCTAATGGGAAAATGATTGGCATTTCTATAGACCTTGGCCAGGTAATCACCGTCAACGGCGACGTTAGACTTTTTCTTGTGGGATTTTCTGAAGCCGCAGGTCTATGCGAATAAGCTTCAAGCCACAGTGGCTCTCAAAGCTAACATAATCCATACCATCGGTCAAATTCAGCCTGATTTATGCGCCGGAGCCATAGAAATGCGTCCCATACAGAGAAGACGGAAAAGCGGACAATTGAACGATGTTATTTTTCATACATAATGGTGCGGATAGATTTTCATACCAGAATTTATGATACTCAATATTGAGGTGAACTTGACTTACGCTGTATCGATGATGTAGAACAGATTGACCGGGGAATGTCTTGGGTGTACCAACGGGGACGCATCGGCTCCCAATTGGAACTTGTGAAGAGACTTGCTAAAGGACATCAGGAATAGATTTTAGGAGATAATTTACTCAAATTTTAGTTTATGATATGAGCAGTGAAGTTTTTGATTACATAACTTGCTACTTTTTTCACTCATAATCAATTTTTGGTTTTACTTGGACAAAACTGTTGTCAATTACTTACTTACTTACTTAGCAGGCCTACGACCCATGTAGGGTCTGAGTCTGAACTATCGCTGCCTACCATCGTTGACGGTCCTAGGCATGCTGCTTGCAGTCATCAAGACCAAGCTGTCTTACGTCCACAATGACTTGGTCTTTGTACCGGAGGTTCGGATTTTCTCTCCTTCTCGAACCAGGAGGCTCGGATTCGAAAACCCTCGTTGCTGGAGCATTGTTGTTCATGCGCTCGATGTGTCCGAGCCAGTGCAGTCGACGGATTTTTGCCTTTCGGACTACATCCACATCCTGGTACAGCTCATAGAGCTCGTGGTTGTGTCTTCTCCTCCATTCGCCTTCCTCGCAGACGGGACCATATATCCGACGTAGAACTTTTCTTTCGAAGGCACCAAGAATCAGCTCCGCAGTTCTGCTTAGTGTCCAGCTTTCGGCTTCATATAGCAGGACTGGCAGAATAAGAGTTTTGTAGAGCATGATTTTGGTGCTTCGAGTCATCCACTGTCATGTCGTTCGCGGAGTTCACGTTTGCCCCGAGGTAGACAAACTCCTTCTCTACCTCAAAATCGTGGCTGTCGATTGTAATGTTTTGCCCTAGGTGGTGTGTGGCGGATCGTTTCTTACTCGACAGCATATATTTTGTCTTATCCTCATTGACCTTAAGACCAGCTCGTTTCGCCTGTTCTTTAATCGCCGTGAAAGCCTCCACTATGGCGCGTGGGGAACGCGCAACGATGTCGGTGTCATCTGCGTATCCCAACACTTGGACTGACTTGTAGAAGATAGTGCCTTCCGTGATTACAGCAGCCTGCCGCACTATCTTCTCAAGTACCAAATAGAAGAAATCATACGACAGCGCATCTCCTTGCCGAAATCCGGTGCGGGTTTCAAACGGCTCGATGATCGTCGAGCCGAACTGTACGGTGCATTGCGTATATGTTAGCGTGGTCCGACACATCCGGATCAGTTTTCCGGGAATCCCGAATTCGGCCATCGCTTCGAATAGTTCCTTGCGATGAATGATGACGTATCCGGCTTTAAAATCGATAAAAAGACGGTGCGTATCGATTTGAAACTCGCTGGTCTTCTCCAGGATTTGCCATAGTGTGAAGATCTGGTCTATAGTCGATTTGCCGGGCCGGAAGCCACACTGGTACGTGCTTTAAACGTTCACACAGTACGCTGGACAGGATCTTGTAGGCGGCGTTGAGCAGGGATATACTTCTATAGTTGTTGCAAGAGGTAGGATCGTTGTTGTTGTTAATTAACGTTTTTTAATACAAATTAAATTTTCTGGCATTTTGTACAAAAACCTCATACGGTTTTTTTTTAACATTACAGACCAGAATTCCACGTACAAGGTGGCGTACACAAGTCGAGGGGGTCCTCGGCCGGCTTGGTGTGCGAAACTGGAGACAGCTGGCGAAAGATCGTGCTGGCTGAGAGGCATGTTGAGTGAGGCCCAGGTCCACCTCGGACTGTAGCGCCCCAAGTAGAAGAAGAAGAAGACGAGAATTGCATGCGTATTTATATTTTGTTTTTTGCTCTATTGATTCACCTAAACATTAACGCGCAAATGGAAGTGATCTATGAAAGTATTCAAAGTTCTTTTGATTGTGGAGCACTTGAGACGGCTAGCAAGAAGATGTACACATCCAGACCGCAATCAAAGGATGTCTAAGAGGAAGACACACTTAAAATGCATTACCATCTGTTCTGCCTTCCTTCCAATTTGTCATTAATTCAATGTAAATACAAAAACGTGATGGTGAGCCATGTAACACGGTGAAGTGCTTCTGGACATGTGTTGGCACAAACATTTCGTGTTTGGTTTTTAAAAAAATGTAAACTTCTGCCTTAAGTTTGGGGGGACGTGCTTCTTTGCCTCAAATGTGTCATTTTCAGTGATTTGCCACGAATTCGTTTGAAAATTATAAAGTTTCTCAGCCTCTGCTCAAAGGTCCTTCATCAAGTGAGGGAGTGTCGTCGCAATTATTGGTTGATAAAGTCCTTTGGAAAGTCCTTAAATAAATACAATCACACTTGGATAGGGAAGGCAATCAAACTTTTGACAGAAATACAATTTAGATTCCTGCCGAAATCGGCATATGATCTTAGATTTCCTTCCCTTATTCCTTTCTTTTCCTTAAAGTTATCCCCTTTCAGTTGAAATGAGTTTTGAAAAAGTCAGCTGCACATATTAGTAAACTTATAGCAAACTATTTTGAAATCTTCCATCCCCCAGACAGGCCATAAATAAATATTTCCTTTCAAACTTTTTTGCCTGAACATACAAATTCCCATTCACTGTGTTTACACAATAGAAAGTCACAGTCACACACACAAGCAGTCAGTCAACAATTGCAAGTTATATTACTCTGTCGGTGGATTCCACTCCCACAAGTATTTTTCCCGTTCCGCATTTCCTATGGAAATTTTGTTCTCAACCCCGTCCCCGCGCTGTCGTGGAGACAAAGTTTTCACTCGCCGCTCATAGTCGGAAGTCGTTACAAATTCCTACTCGCCAAGTTAGTCGGGGACTTTTGCGTATCTTGACTCACTTCGCAAACATTTATACGGTATCCGGTCGTACGAAGTGCATTTTGGCACTTGCCGTTGAATTCTCGCCATAATTCTATCTTTTTACAGCCTTTGTCTCGTTGGTTTTTTATCTCTCCTGCGTTCATGACAATGGTTGGTGACGCTAAAAAAGGGAAAGATCCCCGTACCCATCCAGTCCAAATCCAGTGGAAAAGGTTTTTTTCTTTTTTCTTGTGGGTCTTTCGGGCGGAGTATAATGGCGTACGAAACGGACAATCCAACAAACGGCTGGAGAAGACGGAGCACATGTGAGGACAAAATGTTAATGGTTATTCCGGCGGGATGGGGCGCACATGCATATGCAATGGCCTATCACATGAAATGGAGACGGAAATCGGATCTGTGGCGACTCAGAACAAGCGATTTGGCCGCAACAAATATGCGGTGTTAGTGAGCGTTTGTTTTCCCTCCTCCCATTCAAATGTGTCTTAACAATGTATCCATTTACATTTCGATTGGTTTAGTTATCCGATGCCGAGAGTTATGTCTCTACCAGAGACTGCTTTAAACTTGGCTGAAACGGAGAAATATTGTTGCGTGATCTTAGGCTGAATTTTAATTTCTCGTGCAATCTGAGTCATAGAAGGGGAAATCAAAAATATAGTTATTCAATAAGAGGTGTTATTTTAAATTAATAACAAAATACTATTATTATATAAAAAGTGGTGGTATTTTGATTTACGTATCAAGCACAAGTTCTGAGGTTAATAATAATAATAACGACGGTGCTTAAATTTCTGCCTCCCTTTTTCATAGAAATAGTCATTCTTTTGATTGAATATTTCAACATGTTTTCGAGAATAACAACTCCGATGTTCTTCTTTAGAGTATGTCACCTGAGCATTGACGTAGCCATTTTAAACATTTTTATAAACATAGTCCCAATTATTTTTTTAGCCAATTTTAATAGGAAACTTCCTTTTCGAAAAATTCCACGAACAATTTTTTACGCGATACGGCTATTGTTCACGCGCCGTGGTATGTGGCTTCATATTACAAAGAA
Source organism: Myathropa florea (assembly GCA_930367185.1). Taxonomy (NCBI): domain Eukaryota; kingdom Metazoa; phylum Arthropoda; class Insecta; order Diptera; family Syrphidae; genus Myathropa; species Myathropa florea. The sequence continues at coordinate 39,320,582 of OV884002.1, read as the reverse complement.
TAAACGCCAAAAAGTGTATGACGTCAAAAAGTCAGAATATCGTTTGCAAATACGATACTCGCACATTCACTGAAACTGTGATTTTCGGGAATATATTACTTCCACTAAAATGTCACTTGTTGTGAATGGAAAGACTGCTCCATTGTTTTTCTTGGGTTTTCGGAGCCTCGTAGGCTACAGTTTACTGTTTGGACAGGAGCGAGTGATGGAAGCAAAAATTAGTGGATAACAGGAAACTTGTGATATCCAGGAGTAGGAGATTTACATTTTTTCAATTTCAATTTATTAACTTCATTCAGGTTTAGTAAAGACTTAGTCTTTAATAGTACAAAGTTTTAACTTATTATATTAAACGATATTTAAGCGATATTAAAAGAAAGTAAGAGAAAAAAAAACAAAAAATGAAAATGAAAAGATAAAAGAATAGAACAAGAAAGAAAGAGAAGAAAATTGCACTGTTGCATTGTACGATAATAGTTATTAAGTGCAGTTTTGAAGTGTTTGGTATTTTGCATTCCTTTTATTTGTAATGGTAAGGAATTCCATAGTCTTATAGCGTTTGTAAAGAACAACCGAGATGAATTCAGATACTTAAATCGAGGAATATTAATGTTAAATGTTCTTTCGGATCGAGAGAATACTAATTTTGAAAATAAATATTGTGGTAATTTTGTTGCAATTAGCTTATGCATAAAAATACAATTTCGTATACAGCAATACTGTTAACGAACATCCAAGGAACAGGAGCGTTAAAGTTGATATTCTTTCGTATCTACGTCGGAGATAAATGTATCTTAGCGCGTCATTATAGGCCATTTGAAGTTTGTGGAAAGAAAGTGAATCCAAACAACTGTAGAGTACTTCAGCGTATGATATGATAGGCATAATGAGTGCTAGTTTTCGACGTGTATCAAGAGGAGTAAAGCTTGCGGACATCCATAGTTTACGCAGGCAGCCATAGATACGACCAACTGTGACATTTATATGGTTATAACAGGATAAGTTCCTACTGATGACAAAACCAAGGCTGGTAGCTGATTCAACCAACTTTTGTCCTGTCCCGGAAACCCAGATTTCAGGAATAAGTTCAGACTCAAAGGACCTGTTAGCGATAGGAATAGTCTGACACTTAGAAGGATTCAATATAAGTCCATTCCTAGACGCCCATTCATTAATCGCCAATAGGTCCTCATTCAGTTGACGAGCAAGCACATTGACTTTTTCAAAGGGTTGTGATACATGAAGTTGAACATCATCCGCGTAAAGGTAAGCATTAACATGCTCACATATAAATGGCAGGTTATTAACATACAAACAGAAAAGTATGGGATCCAAAATAGAACCCTGCGGAGTAACAGCCCTCTGCCTAGAATTTGAGCTTTCAATGGTTACCTTTTGCGACCTGTCGCTGAAGAAACTTTTTATTAATTTTGTGGCAGTACTTCTGAAGCCAAAGTAATGCCTTAACTTCCAGCATAAAATTTTATGGCAGACTTTGTGAAAAGCCTTGGAAAAATCAAGAAGACAAAGAATAGTTAGCATCGCACTGTCGAATCCTAGTCTTATATCCTCCAAAACTTTTACCGTAGCAGAAGCACAGCTACGATTTTTTCTAAAACCAGATTGACAAGGATTCAACAGCGAGCTGGTGAAAAGGTGTCCTTGAATTTGCTCAGCCAATACTCTCTCGAAAACTTTCGAGAGACATGGTAGTATACTGATTGGGCGAAAATCATTCGGGGAAGTAACATTTGTTTTCTTGGTAACAAGTATTACCTTAGCACACTTCCAAGCATGTGGGAAAGTTGACATCATGATACAATGATTTAGAACATGGGTGAGGTTCCTCAGGTAAAATCATGTTTATAAAGCAAAGTGGTATTCCATCCTCTCCAATTGCATTTGATTTTATGCTCATGACGTATCGAGCCAGTTCTCCTTCATTTACCGGCCGAAAATCAACTTGATTGTCAAAAGCAGCATTGGGAGCACTGAAATCGAATCCCGAAGTATTAGTAGATTCATTTCCCAAGAAACTGTCATTTAACACTTCAGAATCAATATTGCAAGCAATACTACTTTTGCCATTCACACCAATCTGACGAAGGATTCTCCAGAGGTTTCTCCACGTTTGGATGTGCGAACAACAGACGTCGCAGCGTTACGAGCTTCCTTAAATTCCTGTGATTCCTGTGACTTCTTCAAAAGATTTCGGACTGCAGCGTCTTTCAAGCGTAAATGGAAGCAATAAATGAAGCAGCACTCTGTATAGAATAACTTAAAACTAATCCTACAGGACAAAAATATAATAATCATGGCGGCGCTACAGTCCGAGATGGACCTGGGCCTAGCTTCTCAGCAACCAGTCGTGTTGTGCGTGCTATTGTTCTCTCACGAGTGGAGTGAACCTACACCTTAATACTGACTCCGAATGGCGATTTTGAGAAGCTTTTTCCAGACAATACTCTTTGAGCATTGTTAGTGACTTGAAAGAGGTGGAGCCGTGAACAATTTTTTTTTGAAAAATTGTTTGTCTGAGCTTGGATTTGAACCTAGAATGTTAAAGTAAAGTGAATATGGGTCGACGCACAAACCCACACGGCCACGGCGCCCACCTTACCGAATAATAGATAGTTACATATGTGCTCTGATCGCAAAGCTGCAATCCGAGGCTCTATATTTATGCCAAGGCGATATTCGTCACTAGCTTTAGCTGTCGAGGTTTAGGTGCTCTCCTAATTCATAACCAGTACCCTATAATCGGTGCGTTTGTCCTCAATACAGATTGACTCCTTCCAAGGAAATCGAATTTTTTTTTTAACGTGATGCTTTCAAAATTTTGAAGAGAACAATGCAAACATAAGCGTCGTTGTATAACCTCGTCTTCCACCCTCGTTTTCCACCTCCTCTTCCCTTTTCTTCGTAAGAAAAAGCCGAAATCCGATTTTTTTCGACAGAAGACGGTGGCAATCTCTGTGGGACATGGTGACTGCCATTCGCAGACTTTGTACGGCCCGACCGTAGCGCCACCCAAGAGAAAGAAGACAGAGATCCATAAATGTGCGAATATCATCGCATTCAATTTCTTGCACTTCATTTTTCTTTAGCATCTTAGCATATCACTTCCTCTTACGAATGGCAAGATAAAGTTTTTAAAGTGCCAACAGTGACTTTAACGCGCCCAGCATATCAAGTGCTGAAATCAATTCAATTTCCAGTACCCAGCAGAAGTTCTACAACACCACACACCGAACGTCTATTCAAGGTGCTAAACTGATAGATGAAAGATAATTCTTCAACTGTCACTTCTGAGTGAAAGGAAGCGTTTCAAATAGCAGATTCCCACTCGCACCTGCATGTGTCAAATGGCAGACAATGCCTCAATGGAACTAATGGAAGTCAACATCAAACAGAAAGCATAAATCAATCACCGAACGATTTCACACCCCCGAACAACGAAAATTCAATGAACCCTATCTCCTACTGTATCTCATCGTAGATGGGAGTTTACATCATATCCCCTGTGTGGGGTATACGAGTAAATATTCCGCTACACCTGACGCTATCCGCTCATTCGCACAGCAAGCTGTCGGTCCGGTTATATCCAAATACGAAACCGGTTCCATTATGCAAAAAGATACACATTTTGATGAGGGAAATTAAGTCGCATTAATGGGCGAATTCACTTGACCGCCCCCGGAGCTGAGATAGATATCTTAATCGTCACCGAATCGTTTCATCGCCAGCAAGCTAAAGGCTTCACATTATTTGTCATCTGGACGGGATCATCTCCATGACTGTCCCAGATCTAGATAGGTCCGCTTGGTTTCGACTGAGACTGAATCTGTAACGAGAAAAAAACAAAAAAAAACTGACGAACGGGAGCCACTGAGCGTGATTCGTGGGCCATTAACCGGATAACCTTGAAAAAAATTATTACACCATCAGCTGCAGATACACGATTCATTCGGGTGTGGTGAGCTGCGTTAAAGTATCCATCACTCGGTTTTGATGAATGGACCAGTGGTATCTATGGCATGATGGGTGTTTGCCTACTTAATGGAGAACCCAAACGATTGGATTTATCACAGATCACGACTTTCACTGGGTTTGTCACTGTGTCTAGGCGGGCTGCTAGGCGCTGTGGCTGTCATACTCCCTCGCTCGCCAGGTGAAGAATCTGAAGGATGATTGTGATTTTGCTTTTGTCATCCCGGCCGATGGCAATTTATTGAGGGAGCACGATTTATGAGGGAAGCAATGGGAGCTGGGGAGTTTTTTTCCTTTTTGTGAATTTGAAAAAAAAAAGTTTTTGATTCGATTGGGAGAATATCTAAGAGTGAAAAATTACCAACTATTCGCTTGTGGCTAGGGTGAGGGTTTCCTTAATGAAACTGCGATTTGTCTGCGGTGAGTGGAGTTAATGGTGATCGAACTGGAGAGGTTTCTCGTGGTCATTGTGATATACTTTTTCGTAGTTTGGCTAAGCGATTTTTCTCCTGACAGATCTTTGGTGTGCCTGAGATGAATGACTCTATTGTATTGTGTGAATGTTAAAAATGGGAATGGTCGAGAGATTAAGGTAATGACTGGGATATTGGGGAGATCTGCTATCAGTTACAAGCCTCTTTATGAAGAGAAAGAAAGTAGAGAGGATGACCCATATTCATCTAACTACATTCGGAGATGAGCGATGATGGCAGAATGGGAACAAGGAAGAAGGTTTTGGTGGCAGGTTTATGTGGGATCTTTGAGTGATATTGATCACGCTGACTTTTGCGGTTCTTCTCTATGGTGGCGTTGGAGAAATGTGAGGATTTAAAACGATAATCTAACACATTTGCTGGTCGTTTGAAGGTATTCAGTGCCCATCAAGCAATCGTAACATTCTTAACTTACATAGAAACAAGATTCAATGAGAAGTTTCTCGAGGCGAAGATGGCGAAGATGGCCAACATGCAGTAGAATTCCAATCGATACCGGGACTTTCGAAAAATTTGCGAACTACTGATCGGAGTTTATCAGAACGGACGCATGGAACAGAGCATCAGTAAACAAGTTCAGAGTACTTCCTAAAAGTCATGTACTTTTAGCGAATAAGCGTATACTGCGAACATGTACGTCTCCTTCATTTCGCGTAGAAACTCGATTTATGTAATTGCCTGAAACTGCTCGCCAATAGTCTGGTAAGTCCATAAGGATGCAGGCTTTTTTTCGGAGGATTTTTGAAACACTACTGGAACATTCAGACTCAAAACTGGTCCATTGTACTGCTAGGTAGCAACCTACCCCAGTGCCGTTAATTTGATCCCAACGGAAAATGGTGACTGGACCAGATTCAATTTCACTGGGATTCGAACCTGGGACCCCTCGAAATTGGAGCAGGTACTTAACCAACTGCACCATCCAATCGTGGGCTACCTTTAATTTCACATTTGTTCTTCTTCTTTTGATGTCGCTACAGTCCGGGATGAACCTGGGCCTCATCCAACAAAATTCCGTATTCGCTGCTTTTTAAATATTAGCTCCTGCGGCATTTGCAAATGTGAACACTTGTTATCACAGACAGTATATAATAGATCTGAAATACAAAATAGAAGCTTTCTTTTTCTTTTTTTTTTTTGACTTCAAATTATGTATTGGGAATTTACTTCAACTTTACGGCTATTAACCTTCCAAGGAAAATTAATATTCAAAGCCACTTGTAGATACAACACAATCGATAGGAGAGTGTAATCCGTCAAAGTTGTGAACTCTCGCCTGTTTCAATATTTCAACAGCATCAAACAATTCAGCGTGCCATCGTCTAACCCTCTAATCAAATGGAGGATGAGGCGCCAACCAGAGGCAAAAAGAAAAATTGCTGAAAAGGTGTGGGATGCGGAATGATGAGGAAAATTGCTCTCATTTAATATTCATTACAATTTTGAACAATTTTTTTTCATCTCCTCACCCGCGGTTCCACTTGCTATTCGTTCCCCGTCATGATAATGAAGCGAAAGATCTTAAGGGTGTTCATCGATGAGTATGCGGGATGATGTTGGATCGGTGAAGTTCCTCTAGGCTTCATCTTCCAACCAGCATCGTAGTTGTCGTCGTCACTTTGACTGTGATGAATGATGGAGAAGTTTGTCTTGTTGAAGGTATGCCATCGCACGAAGCGGTCATTTTGTTACCGTCATCTAGTCGTTGGAAGAAGGATATCAATTTTTTTTTCCTTAATTAATTCTCATTTTATGCGAGGAAGAGAGACATGTATCGGAGGGGAAAGTGGAACAGATCTGCAGAAGATAAGTCTTGAGGTGTAACTAATTACGGTTCATGGTGCGGTGAATGAAAATATTAGTTAAGGGATTGAATTTCTGGTTTCCCAGAAGCGGTTTTTTTTAAAAGGACTCATGCTAATTGATTGGAAACCCTGATTTGCTTGACTTCGAGGTAAATCCACAGAAGAGTTGTTGTGGAATGTTCCTCAGAAGAAGGGTTTAGTTGTTTTTTAGAATTAATGGCGTTAAATTCTAATTAAGAGAGACTCTGTGGTGCGCGAGGGATTAACCTTCCCCATATGCGAAGCATGCAAAGCTTTTGCGGAAAACCGTGACACAAAAAATTGTAGAAGTGTATACCTGTTATATCTATTAATAATAATAATAATGGCGACGCTACAGTCCTAGGTGGAAGTCGAGGAATGGAAGCCAGATTCGGCGATTAACAAGGTCCAATCAAAAACGCGCCTTCATCAAAAAAACTTAATAATATAAAAATAATGGCTGCGCTACAGTCCAAAGTGGACCTGGGCCTAGCTTCTCAGTAACCACTCGTGTTGTGCGTGCTATTGTTATCTCACGAGTGGAGGGGGCTTACAGTTTAATGCCGACTCTGAACGGCGAGATTGAAAAGCTTTTTCTAGACAGTTATACTCTTTGAGCATTTCAGTAACTCGAAAGAGGTGGAGCCGTGAAAAAATTTTTGATGTTTTTTTCAAGATTCGAAAGTAAAAAAAAAAAAAATGGATGGGGGAAATTAGTTCGAGCAGAGATGAACTACCAATCGCGGGTTGCTTTGGGTAGATGGAAATTAGAGATCTTTGTATTGTTAAATTGGTTTTTGCTCCGGGCGCAAGGTTCTAATCACTGCCAGATCGGTTGAAGGAGCCCATTGTTTATTTGAAAGAAACTTTCATGAAACGTGTGATCTTTGATACTTTATATTTTGCTGGTGATTAAACCACCCACTCCACTAGCTACCAAGCGCCATGGGCGAGGTATAAGTAGAACTAACACGACAACAGCCAGAAGTGTCCAGCCGGTGGAACACAATTATGGTGGAGCACACAAGTTCTGTCCGCTCGTGACAAAACAATAGCACGCACAATACGAGTGGTTGCTGAGAAGCTAGGCCCAGGTCCACACTCGGACTGTAACACAAGTTAAGGGGGACCCCAACCAACACGTTGCGTGACGCTAAAGACAGCTAGCGGAACAACATGCCAGAAGGACAGGATTTTTTTGTTGAAACCCAGGTTAACACGTTGAGTGAGCACAAGAGACCACAAGAGACCACTTTGGTCTCACACGAATTTGGGCTTGCTGTGCCGCATGATACGAGAGTGGTGTCACAGTAGGTTCACATACATTTGTGTATGCAGCATTGGATTAGACTCACAATATATATTGAAGACTGTTAGGGTTGGCTTTGATTTCGGCTGTGAGATCAGTGTGTCAGCATACGGAGCTTTGAACTTGGTATACAAGAAAAACTTCTAGCACAAATAACAGGGTTGTAAGAATAAATAGATACATGTGAATACCTTAGGAATGTATTTATTTTATTAGATTGGCCTTGTGCACATCAAAAAAAAAACATTGCAAACAAAAATGTTTGTTGCAAGCAGCGCATTTCAATGTTGATTGTGGAGTTCTTCTTGATGCAAATGTTCTCCCCGATTCAGCTGAAATTTTCTGGTAACAGATGACACATCTACGTCTATTAGCACGGTTTACATCTTCTAGTCTATGTTCTGGCTCGTCCTCATGTACATGTTCATCCTCATCGGTATTTAGCAATCCTTGAACAATCTCTTCCTTGAATTGAGTTATGGTTATTCTGTTGTTTGTTACTTTTCTATGTGCAATATGAGCGTTTACAACTGCAGTCTCTGTCAATAGCTCAAATGCTAATTTTCATTCCACTTTATGCTGCCTCGAAGGCTGGTGTTGTATGACTTCAGTTGGTCTGACAAGTCGATATATGCTTTGTATTTGTTGTACTCAAGTACGTTTTTGAACACGTACCATCTCACGTCCGTCCGAGCATGAGAGCATTTCACTTGTCCTTCTATTTTTGGACGACAATGCCTTGCTTACACTCCTCAGCAATAGACTCTCCGATTTTTCGTTTTTTTCGAATTAGTTTTTCTAGGTAGAATTATCTGTTTGATCTCAATTTTCCAATAAGATGGGTTTTGCGCTGCAGGAGGGAGCATGCCAAACTTACAGATGTGTAGTAGTTATCCGTGCACAGAGTATGTCCTTTGTCGAAAAATTCTCCATCAGGTCCATCACAACCTTTGATGGTATCATTGTATTGACATATTTTGATTTTCCACAATACACTTGAAAGTCGAATGTATAGCAATCTTTCAGACATAATTTGAATAGTTTTATTCCAAACTTATGTCTCTTGTTTGAAATAAACTGTTGGAAGAAACAAGAGTCTCATCTATGCAAACGTACTCGCCTGGAATTATTTTACTCTGGAACGTCTCCCGTATTTTTCCCAAAAGTGGTTTGTTTCAATTTTCGCAACCTGTCTTCGGTAACTTCTTCGCTGAATCCTTCTCTGAATCCTTTACTGAAAACACTTACTCTGTTTTCTCCTGTTGGAAATATATCAAAAAATAATCAAAAGTCAGCAACAATTCGAAGTAATTTCATTTTCATTTACTACGCCAGGATCCAAATTTTTATTGTGAATCGATTTTCAGCACCCTTTGAGCCCTTAAAATGAGTAGTTTCCTACGTTTCAGTTGTGACAAGTCACATTATTAAACATTCATTTCTCTTGAATATGAAATGCGTGACGATGCTTCCAGCCAAGCTTGAAACAGTTTTTGAAATGCTGTTCAATCGAAACAAAAGGGATGTGTGTGACATATTTGACGCAAACTGTGAGTGGGAGTAGATTCTGAAAGCTTCTTCTCTAACTAACATGACAGTTTTTTAACATTTCGTTAGCAGGTCGTGTAGGCTGTCATTGTCATGTTACATTTGACTTCGTTGGGCTTGTTAACAATTTTATTCATAATTCAAAATTCTGTCAGTTTTGTACCGAAAATTCTATTCAAGTTACGAACGAACAGACCGTAACTAAAATTCCAACCGGAGAATACTTCTGGGGAAAAAATTAAAGCAGGCAAAAACCACCGACTCAGGGGCAGCGCATAAATTTCATGAATAAAATACTGAAACATTCCAAAAACTAATTCTAATTAAATTCTAGTCAGTCTGGACAGCATATTTTTCATTTTCTTTTTTATGTGAACATGTCCTCTCTCATGATAGTTGGGCCGTGTTCTATCTTGCAACAAGGATGGAGAATGGTCAAAATGGTTACTACCTACCATGCTGAACTTCAGCGAACGGAATTTTCGAAGTGTGACTCCTGAAGGGGTTTACATTCATTTCTTCTGTCTCCTCAGCTGTTATTTTCTTCAAGCATCGGCTCACCTTCTTAACCCCTCGACTGCCATTCAGAACATAGTAGACGCTCTTCATCTGACAAATAAGGACGAGAACCCTCCACTTAGTGAATTCTTTAATCATTTCTAAGCTTTTCATTTCCTCAAGTTCACTGATGTGGTTTTAAAACCCTTACTCAAACTTTTCAGACAAAAATTCGTCCCATTCATCATGAATGCAACGTCGTTCTTTGAGCACCCACAAGCTCCCCGAAGAAGGATACTCTGAGTGCACCCTCAAAAATGGACCACCATTCACTATTCGCCCACTCTCCACATTTCACCGCCTCAAGGTCGCCACGAAATGGAAATCTTACCTACAACTACTGCTAATCTTGACCCCTTTTAATTTGAGTAGCCTCACCCACTTCGTTCAAGAGGTAAAGTTGTTTTTCATTTCCAACTGAACCCTTCAAATGGTCCTTCCATCCCACGGAATGTTACTTAAGGCAGAGCAGCTCACTGAAAGGGAAAACTATTTCAAGAAGGTCCGCCACCAGCTAAGGTCATGGGTCTCTTTTACTGAATTTTTCATAATCCCCCCAACGCCACTCGAAATCAGTGGACACCCACGGTCGGGTGGGAATTGCTGTTCATCAGAACCGTTGCTCCTGGCGTACGCCAATAGTTTACCACTTAAGGACCTGCACAGCATGAATGCCCACGAAAGGTCGCGCATACCCTTCAGGGATGGATACATTTGTTATTCCCGTTACTTGCCCCGTGCATAGTGGATTCGTTCTCACCTAATAGATTCCCATACGTTATGAGCTCACCCATTCAGGGCCGAACAAATGAGTTTCAAACTGAATAGCTGGGTCATTCGTTCTCCTGATGCGTCCCTATTTTTTGGTGGATGAGTTGGGGCTCACCTCTGAAATAGCCTACAGTTTCGGTTTTTGTTCAGCGCATCCCTCCGGTGCTTGGGAGCCATTTCCAATTAACCATGTCCCCGCTTTGTGCCAACACGTTCATCCTTGACCGGGTGCATGCGGTCCAGGATTCTAAGCCCCTGCAGATGCATGCATTGAAGGATTTTTTGTCGAAGTCTACCCTCCCGGAGGACATCCAATCCTAATGTGATGACTCTGTATGAATGAAAGAACGAGAGAATCCCTTTGTGGGATGCGATTCATCTACTAAAACGGCAAAAACACTAAAACAACAGCAAACAGCACACTCGACTGGGGCAGACGAGGATGAACAAAAAAAAAACAAACTGGCGACCCAGTGGGATATGGAAACGTATGCATAGGAGCTTTCAGTACGAACCAGCCACGGGAGCATTTAATAACAATAATTGTTTGCAAACAGGTTGAGAAAAAAAATGGATAGAATTTATTAAACATAAATATGAGATGGTATCCTTGTGTCCTAGTTCACAATGCATGTCCTGTGTGCTTGTGGGAGTGTGTGTGTACTTTTGCGGCATGCCATGTGGTTCGTGTGTAGTCAAATTGGGGCAGGAAGAGTGGGCCAGACTTTTCGAGGACAATAGACCAATTTTAATTCATACAGGCTTCAAGTGGACAATGTCGATGCTTATGCGAATGTGTGTTGTGCTTGTGTCTGGATTGTGTTGGTAACGTGGGTTTTGTTGGACACAGTAACGGAATTTGAGGTAAATATGCTTAGAGTCTAATTAATTTGAGGGATTTTGTGGACTTAATTAACTTCAATTAGATGAATCCTTGACGATAAGCACTTAAAGGTAACTTTGTATAGTGGAGTGAAAGGATTACTTTAGAGGATATTGTTGAATTAGAGGATATTGTGGTAATTGAGTGTATTTTAACAAGAGAATAATTAATGAGTAGATTTAGTTGATAGTCAAGTGATGATGGGAGCTTTGTCATACATTGCATTGCAATGCTCTCTGGCCAGTGACGAACGGAAGGCCCGAAGCCGAGCTAATGCCGCCTTCCGCCCTTGACGTTCCCGGCACGCGGTTTCCACTTGTTAAGACCAAGCAGATTGATCCTAACAACTGGAAACGCGACATTTTATCTTTATACCAGAGATTCGGCCTTCTTCTTAATTTCGAGCTAGTAGGCACGGATGGGCGCCGTGGCGTAGTGGGTAGGTGCGTCGACTCTTATGCTCGATGTTGGCGGTTCGACTCCCGAAAAATTACCTAAACATTTTTTTCACGGCTCCACCTCTTTCGATTCACTGACGATGCTCAAAGAGTATAACTGCCTAAAAAAAGCTTCTCATTAAACTGTAGGTCCTCTGCACTCGTGAGAGAAAAGTAGCACGCACAACACGAGTGGTTGCTGAGTTGCTGAGATGCCCAGGTCCACCTCGGACTGTAGCGCCGCCGTTATTGTTATTATTAGGCACAGATTCAAAATCTGACGTTCCGGATTATTGGTGTTTATGAGCTCGGTGTGGCCGAGCTAAATGGTATTTCGTTAAGCGCTTCCTATCTTTAAATTCAAATAAAACAAAGTGTGTGTGAGATATCATCGATATTTATTATTCATTTGAGAGGCTTATCAATGCCATTATGTATGGAGTACAACTTTGTTCAAATGTCCATCGCGGCTTTTCTGGGTGGCGCGCGTTCGAAGTATCCTGTTTTTTGTGACTTATTCGCATAGACCTGCAACTTTAGAAAACACCATAAGCAAAAGTCTAACGTCAAATCGGACAATCTCGATGGCCAGTACACATCACCTCTACGTGAGATTACCTGTCCTCGAATCGCTTGTGCAGAATTTCCAATGTGGCGTGAGCTGTGTGGCACGTAGCGCCGTCCTTTTGAAACCACCTGGTGTTGGTGTCCATATCAACCAATTCAGGCCAAGAGAAGTTGGTAATCATCGACCTATAGAGCTCGCCGTTGACGGTGATGGCCAACGTCGTTCTCAGTGAATATGGATCCAAAATCCACACCAAATAGTGATGTTTTCGGAATGCGTTGGACGCTCTTGGATCTCATGTGGATTGGTACCGTCCCAAATTCGACAATTTTGTTGACGTATCTATTCATTCAGAAATGGGCCTCATCGCTGAAGATGATTTTTCGATGAAAATTATGGACGGTTTCCAATTGCTCGGGAGCCCATTCAGCGAACACACATCGTTGTCTATGATCCTTTACCTTCAGCTCCTGGGTCAGTTCTATCAGAATTTTGTACAGGTGCACGCCCAAGTCACGACTCAAAATTCACCAAGTTATGGTCTGTGAAAGGCCGAGTTTTTGCGAGCGACGTGAAATCGACTGCATCGGATTTTCCTGCACATTCTTACGGACAGCGCCGATGTTTTCGGCAGATCTTGTGTTCCGTCGACGTACGGGTGTTGGTTTATCTTTGATTGAACCAGTGGACTCAAATGTATCCACTATACTGCGCATAGCCCTCTCGGTAGGACGGTTATGGCAACCGTAAAGTGGGCGAAGAGCGCGGACCGTTGACCGAACAGAACACCCATTTTGATAAAACAACTTTATTATTTGCATGTGTTATTTAACGCTGTGTGCATCCATGCAGATTTGCCAAAACAGACTGAATAAATAACAGCCAATTCGATAGATGTAGCTTCAAAAATATGGTAGCTATCAACTCTCAAAGTCCGTATTGGAAGACTCTTTAGTTTAGTCGACGGATCTTTGCCTTCTAAACTACTTCCATTTCATTGTACAGCTCGTAGAGTTCGCTGTTATGTCTTTTACTCCACAACAACTGGATGGCACAGTTGGTTAAGTGCCTAAGTCCCTAAGTTCGAGGGGTCCCAGGTTCGAATCCTGGCCAGTGAAGGCAAAGTTAATACGCTTTTATCCCGTTTTTCAAATCTGGTCCAGTCACCATTAGCCGTTGGGGTCAAATTAACGATCAGTAGTAGTAGCCATCCTCGTAGATAGGACTTAATATTAGGGCTCTTGATACCCTGATACCCGTGTTATTTTCTGGGTACCCGAGTACTCGCATGTTCGGATGTTAACCTGACGCCATCATGTTGGGTACCCGCAAGCTATTGGGTACCAGCTATTCCTTCGGGTATAACAGATATTGGGGGGTGCCCGTCAACTCGGTTAGTGCTCGCATATCCCCGGGTACCCGGATATCCGAGAAATCGATGAAATGGGAGTTATCCGGGTAAAATGAAGAGCACATTCGACTCTGAATTTGTTTTCGAGAGGACCATGAATCAGCCCTGTATTTCTGCTTATCAACTAACCTCTTGCGTCCATTTAGAAAGACTGGCAGTATAAGTATTTTCTAAGTCATGATTTTGATCCTTCGACCATCGAGTTGTTTTAGTTAACCAAAGTAGCAGCACTTGCCGTCGAATCTCCACTAACGTATCGTTTGAGAAGCTTTCAGTTGTCTATATCAAGACTGTTAGTGTCAGAGTTTTGTAGAGCATGATTTGAGTCATTCCTGTCAGGAGTTTTGGGCTAAGTTATTTAGGCAAAACCGAAGTAGCAGCGGTTATCAAAGATAATTCTACATACGTCAGATCTCCAATAAAATGTCGTTTGTAGGCTTCACGTTTGCCGCCTTGGGATAGACAAACAATTTAACCACCCAAGGAAATAAGGACTTACACGACTGGATGGCGCAGTTGGTTAAGTGCCTGCATCAAGTTCGAGGAGCCCAAGGCTCGAATCCCAGTGAATTCGAATCTGATCCAGTCAGGGGTTCTTGCGAGCATCGAAAAGTAAGCGACTACGACGGATTTTAAGCGACTGGATGGCACAGTTGGTTAAATGGCTGCCCAAAGTTAGAGGGGTCCCAGGTTCGAATCCCAGTGAAATCGAATCTGGTCCAGTCACCATTTGCCATTTGCCGTGGGGATCAATTTAACGGCACTGGAGTAGGTTGCTACTTGGCAGTACAATGGACTAGTTTTGAGTCTGAGTGCTCCAGTAGAGTTTCAAAAATCCTCCGAAAAAAAATAAGGACTTGCAAGGGAATAACAACTCATCCAAATATGAGTACCTTTTTTGCGTCTTTCCTGGCCTTCTCTTAGGCCTTAATTTGATAACGAAACTCTGAAAAATGTTACTTTAAAGTGCATCTCTTGCACTTCCTGTGAAGAGATTAATTTTCGCAGTTCACGTGGTAACAGATTTCCGCAGCAGTATCTTATGTCGTGACTCTACTCTACTCGAAGCCCAAAGTTCCTTCAAGGGTATTTAATGGGTGTTCTTCGTTTTCATGCCATAAATCTATTTCGAATTGCTGTTAATGTGTACTTCAAAAGGCATCATCCGGACAATGATTATTACTTTATGACGCACATAGACTGAGATGTCAAAAACTGAAGACTTAAGAGTGTCTGCTCCTCATATTCCTTTTGAAATAACAACAATAACAATAGCAATCAATGGACAATCGCCACTTTGTACCTAATCCCACACTCCTTTAAATGTATCTCTCGGAAATACTACCCATTTATCGTCTACCGTTCAAGTTATAATTGCATCCTTTGCAGTGGAGCAAACTACTCCAGCAGCCACTTTACCTCATGTGCGAAACTCGGGCGGCTCCATCTATGCGCTATCGTATTTTTCATTGCTCACTTCATCATGCTCACCACTAGTCATCGCTGATAGGTTAATGCCTAGTCAACTTATCACTCCAAGCAGAGACCTGCACTTAGACTGTGACTTCAGCCTAACCGCAGACTGCCATCGGACGCCTTACCCTCCTCGCTCATTCTCATTCTCTCGTCTCTGCCAATCGATCCCGTTTGAAGGTCCTACTCCTTGTTACACCGTCACTTTGCCATACCCGCCCATTGTCTTTAAATTTAAATTGCCACTGAAATTAATTGCTCTCAGAGATGTCCTCTTCATACGAAGACCACCACTTGCCACAGCACACGAGCAGCAGACATCAAGGTCGTCGTGGCGAAACCAATTTTTCATGACTAACTGGCGACACCGTAAGTGTAGCGATTCGTCAATACCCACCAGCGAGTGAAGGGAACTCCGTCAAAGATTAAGCACTCGTGCCATTAAGAGTCTCCTCCCGTACGCAACAATTAAGTTATCAACCGAAGTAATGGACTCCGGGAGAATAGGTCAGGCATCCCCGACGAAGGCTATAAATCATAACCGGGCATAAATTACACGTGGACCAGCGGGACTGGTTAATGGTATACTTGGAGGTGATTCAATCAAGTGGATGGGATAAGTACACGCCCAGATGGGACGACTCAATCTACGGCACTGCACATACAATGGCAATTGTAATAGAAACCGAATCCATAAGCCATAGCACCTGCTTTCGGAAGAGTGCATAAATAACGAATTAGTGACATCCAAGATCTGCAGATAGTCCACCGGTTGGAATTCGAGTTAATGTATCTAAGCAGCAAACAACCAACCAATATCTTGACCGGGAATAAGGTCACACAACTCCGAACGCATCGCTTGTGATTAATTTTCCTTAAGGCCCTGCCATAAAGAGAACCGCACAACCCACTGCACTGCACGGCTGATGTGTGGCCCCAAGATCTGGGATAATAATTTGGCACCACTCCACCCGCACTTCCATGCGAAGTGCTTTGTGTACTACAGCCACCCTTCGTCCGCTCGGCCGCACTCTAACCTTGATAAGCGTCCGATTGTCGTGTGTAGGCTGTTTAGAGCGGGGAGCATATGGCAGGACCGGGTGTTCGCTTCTGCAGCCGCACAGTATTATTGGAAAATTTATCCGATTTCGGGGAAAATTTCGAATGCTAGACGGTTGGATGCAAATCAGGAGCTTCGGTTCATCGGTGCGAGGGATACCAGTTCCGGAGTGAAACTGTGGTCGAAACTGTTACAATTGTTAATGTTTATTGCGACAGTGGTGGGCTTATCTGTGCGGCATGGCTGGCTGGATTTCAGTTTGAATCATATCGGTTAGCAGATGGCCGATTTTGCGACCAGAGATTTCATGCATTGTTTGGCTTAGTTGAGGAAGCACTTAAGCAGCACCAGCTGTGGGCTTGCCGATCGTAAGCTCTATAAGTGGTCACTTCGTGTTCAGAATGTATCTTAATTAAATGAGCTTAGCAGGGTTCATCCAGGTTTTGCTAGCACTTAAATGATTGTGACTAATGCCAAGGAAATGCAGTAGAGGATGTCGACTTAAGCGAATTGGTTGCTTACTTCCTGAATCGATTTGGTTATGTGGGCTATTTTTGAAGACGACAAAAGTGCAACGTACAAAAAGTACATGTACAAGAGTTTTGCTGATATGTCTTTCGAACGACGGAGTTTTGAAAACTTAGATTTGTTGGTGACTTAAAAGTGGGGAAGTAAGGTCCCGTGAAAATAAAAATTATTGTGACTGAGATCGAAGAAACGTGGACCTTTAGCGTAGGCGTCGACGGACTGAATGAAAGGAAAAATCTCTCGAAACGAGCAGAAATACCGATTTAAACTAGTGGTCACACACTTTAACGCAACATTTTTTGATGATCCGTTTAGAAAGGTGCCGGTAATTACTTTGAGACTTTGCGAATTGGTTGAAGACGATCCATCACAACGAGGTACAACGATCAGGAAACCATAAACTGTGGTCAACGAAGCACGAGTTGTAATATATGTTATGACGCCGCGCGGCCGTGCTTCCTGATATTTAGGAAAGAGTACGAAGCGGAGAGTAAGTAAAACAAGTTTGTTATTATGTTTGGTATTTATGTTATATTTCTGCCTTTTGTAAGGGGTCCGCTGTCTTGAGCGTGGCTGCAACCGTCTTACTTGAAGGAGTTACTTGTTCTAATCCTAGGGTTACTCTAACATTTCCGCGACATCGGTCACCTTTACATATCTTGATTGTTCATGAACCTCATCCCCTCTCCTTTTCAGGCCCCAAACGAATTCAGTACGCAAGAAGTCAGTTTTGACAACAATTTTCCAAATATTTATGCACTGTGCATTCACCCTTTGCTTTGGCAATGTACGGTTTTGCTTTACTTACAATGGAAACAGAATATGCTACACATCGCATATTATATTGGGCACAATTCATGGGGTGTTATATGTCATGATCGCCTGGTCGATCGGTGGTCGCATATGAGTTGCATTATGTTGCAGAATTCGGAAGGAATGTAGAAAGAAGAGAAGAGAAAGGGGTGCATGGCTAATGGATGGGCGATGGGTTCTATAACCAGGGTTATAGACAGTGTGAACTGTGTGGATCACAACAGCTTCATGATGTCCATATGATGAATACTTTCTTATATTTGACATGAATGAAAAATTGGTCCAAAAGTATATCTGCGCTATGTCACAACTTGACGGTACAATTGTGATTTCCTTCTGTTTATTCAAAATGTCGGGGCACTACATGACATTTTGTGAGTCAATTTGTTGACTTTTCCAATCGAAGCTATTCACAGCACTCCAAACTCAGGACTTAAAACCGCAATATATGTGTACTTCGTCTATGACTTTTGACGACACAAAGACGTCTTCGATTAGTGCAAATTCTACTCGTATGCTTGAATGTGAGAAGATTCAAATTAGAGTTGTACCGAATAGTGATTTGGCCGGATATCTGCCCAAATTAAAAGTATAATAGTTTGGTGCTGTGATACTCAAATCAGACCGGAACAAGTCAAACCAACTTAAACATGTTTTTTTCCTTCTCCTCCACAAGATATTCTTACTTTCTATAGTGACCCTTGATCTTGGTGGTCAGTAAAAGGAAGACACTACCCAATTTTGCTCATATTTGCCAAAACTTATTTTTCTTCTCCATGTAGCAGTGTATACAGTGAGAGACTCTTTTCTAAAGCATGCATCGTATACGAAAACAAACGTAATAAATTATTACACCTGAATGTAGAAAAACTAATTTTCATTTACCATAATTTGGCTTTAGTAAGCTTCCAATATTAAATTGTTTTTCTATTTTGTTGTTTTTTACTGAAAAAACGACTATCCGGTATTCGGCCGGATATCAAAAGACTATTCGGCTCCGGCCGGATAGTATAAAAAAAGCCGGATGCTCCTGTAGGGAGTTTTCTAAATGTCCAATATTTTACTACGTTGCCAAATTGCTATTCCTTATCTCTCAGAAACACACTCACGAACTTCCTTTCCGACTTTTCAAAGGACCGACATAGTATTTAGGACCATTAATTGAGCCAGTCTCCCAGAATTTTTAACTTAATTTCTTCAAATTTCGAAAAATTTAACATTTAAATTGTGTTGATCTCTTATAGAGCGCTCCATTTTTAATAACCCTAAACGGTCAGCTGTCAATCCTTAGTCCTGTTTGCTGGACTGGACTGATGGTATTTGGAGAAGAAGTTTCAACAACGAATTTTAAGGGCTGTACAGAGACATGAATCTAGCCAGGCGTCTAGGGATTTAGAGCTAGCTCAAGTCAACCCGAAGAATATTCGACTGCACCCCCGTGTGACACCGGAATGAAGAACGCCCACGTAACCGATAGCCTTAGAAAGAGCAAATGAGCGATGGCTGAATCTGGACATTGGGTCAACGACGAGAACGCTATGGTCGGCGTTGAACAGGAACAAATCATTATCAATGATTAGGATATACAGATTGGCGTGGGAGTTCTCACCGTACGTTGTCCGATAGGCACCCATGCTAGAAAGTTAGGTATCCTTCTAAAAAGTCTACGTGCTACTTTATCCTGTCGACTTTCTGTGCTCGCCAAATTTTTCACTGTTCTCATATGCGTCTTCTATTGACATTGACATCTTAACATCAATTACGAGCATAGGTTTGCACCATCAATGTAACGGCCTTTGTTTTCCCATCATTTTTTGTTGCTCAGGATGCCCTTACACATTCTTTTACTCCTTTTTCGTCTACCGACTCATTTCTGATTTTCGCTCCACGGGGATAATGGCATGTCTGCCATCACAAGATGGAAGAAAGAAGATATTTTCGAACCCAAAATCATGCCCGGCTACTTGACACTCCTGGAAAGAGGGCGAAAACATATTTTAAAAAAATTGCTGGCATCCATCATGTCCTCTGCATCAAAGTTCATTCGCGGTTAATAACCTTTCCTGCTCCAGACATTCCCGCATTCCTATTTGTTTCAGCGATTTCCACAGCAGAGAACTCTATTGATCTCCACTCCTAAGGCAAATAGTTTTGTTTTCAAAAACTAATGATACCTCTCTGTGCTCACTCACCCACTTCCCAGACCTCTCCGATTCATTCACCTGATTGATTGATTCCCAACTCGCAAAAATAACGACCACAAACCTGATTAATCGTCTAATGTTCACAGATTGGTCTGCACGAACGAGTTGCCGCGATTGGTTACGTTCCAAAAAAGAAATCCATTGGACGTTGCACTATCAGCCCTTCGCTCAGCACACAGCCGTATTAAAACAACCGCCGGATCCCATTAAGTACTGTTGCCGAAAATTGTGTTATGGTTTCTCTGTGATTGCACACAACACGAAGAGAACTATTTCCGTCTGCCCCTCGGGGCGGGCGCTCTGAAAGCGAATCGGTCTTATTTTAGATTACACCCAAACCAGCACCACTCAGCGTGGCTCTGATTTTTTCATGGTCCCGGGCAATTGAAAGCCTTTAGTTTTCAAATTTCCGTTTTTTCGACTCATCCTGGATGCAGCTCGGTGGCTCAGAGCGCTCGTTCATAGGGAAAAACCAACAGCTGTGCATCATCCCATCATTGATGGCCGAATGGTCTAATGCGTAACTGTTGCTCACCTGTGCGATGTGGAGGATGGAAGTAATTTTTCGAACGATGTGTTCTCCAGCGAGGAGCCCTGAGATTGGTAATCGTTACTGGTTCGGTCCTAATGAATTCGTCACGGAAATTTGTGGTTTATTTTTCTCGAAATGCGTTCGCTCGGGTGTGGGTGTGAGTGGGGGTGAGAATAATTGAAAAGTTTCCCAGTGCGGAGACCGATGCCCTTAGGGCTTTGCCAACACCCAGCGGCGAAAGTTCGTTTCGAAAGTGTGAAATTGGAAACTGTAGCTAGTTGGCGAATGCACTAATTGAAAGCAGAGAAGGGAGAGGGCGTTGCGTTTAACTTTATTTGCCAGAAGTTTTGCAGACCTCCGCAGACAGGTGGATGCCCCACGCTTCAAGCTTGAATACTACTGCAAATGAGAACGTGCAACTGTGTTGAATAAATACCCACGAGTATGAAAGTCTGGCAAGGACAGATCCCGGTGAGCAAATAATTCAGGCAGGATTGTGGCAGGAAGTGTATGCAGAGCATGGGGTAGTACTCGAATGAAGGGCTTCATACGTACCGTTGAAAAAATGAAACCGTTGCATGTGAAATGACATAACGGGAAAAGCAATAGTTCAGGCAAAATTATTCAGTGGAAAAAAGTATTTCCATGGCAGAAAAGGGTGCTGGCCTCAATTTCAAAGCCAGCGGTTTTCAAGTTGCACACTCAAATCATGGTTCAAGAATCGCCCAGATTTGTGATAGTCTTCTTGGGGTTTTGAGTCTCCGAACTTTTAGTTTAAAACCCCATTCATTGGATGAACCACAGTAGAAAGGGTTCACAGAGAGGTCGGATACAAGTATAAGGCAAATGAAAAGCGAATCTGAATTATATTCTCAGGATCTGAACCAACGCTGGGACTGCCTATGTCCTTGGTAGGGGCTTCCATCGATGGTAGGACTTCTCGAGAGCACAACCGCAGGTGGCATGACTCTCCAGGATGTAGACAGACCAAGCGCATGCTCCCCAACGTCTGTAAGAAATTCACGGCTTTCTTGTTATCTCTTAACAGAAAAGATTGCAGACAACTCACCGGCGTATTAACGGAGCACTACACCTTCGCCAAACACCTAAGTGTGCTTGGCCTAAGCGATGAAACCCGCTGCGACGCCTGTGGAGAAGACGATGGCACTGCAGATAACTTTTTCTGCCAGGCGGTACTTTGCTCGGATCAGGTGGCAGTTATTCGGTGCTGATGAGGTGAAAGCTGATGATGTAGGCTTCTCATCACAGAAGCCTCTGCTGAAGTTCCATTAAAAGTGAGTTGCTGCCTGTCAGTACAGTGGACCAGTTTTTGAGTCTGAGTGCTCCAGTGTAGTGTTGCAAAAACCTGTGACAAAAAACAATCTTGTAACTGCCTTCTGTTTTGTAGTCTTAACTAAATAAAATAACAAATGCGGAAACGAATATGTCAGCAGCAGGGAATTCTATAACTTTTTGTGGTTTTTCTTTAAGACCTGACAAAATCTCTTCCCTGCCGATGACCCTTCGAAAGCACCACAACCCATAATTGCGGAACCAATTTATAAGATTTTTTTATTTCCGAATCAAATGTGCTTGAGTCCCAAAAGCTAGAGGCGGCACACAGAACTTTTGACTTTGAAACGCAATGACTGCTTTGTCTTTGGTCGAGCCAAGAATTTAACCAAAGGTTGGCTTACACATCCAAATAGGCTCGTGATTTTAGTTCAGTTCAGAGATCTAGCAGTTTAGTTCAAATCTGTTTATTGAACTAGTTCGTTCTCCTAGTTCATTTAGTTTAATATACTCGTAGTTCGCAGATCAAGAAATTGATTCTTGCACGATTTTCGCCAGTTGGTCGTCATACTATTGTTATAAATAACAGCGCTATCACTTCTATACTGAATGAAAAAACAAAATGAAGTACTCGTAAAACTGCTCACATAATATAAACAAATTAAATATTTGTCATCAGAAAGGAACAGAACAACGAAGTTCGATGTGCTTGTGCTGCGGTAGTTAACCCTAATTGGCCCAGGTAAATTAAATTTTCTTCCTAATCCACCTATTCGAAAAACGCTAATTACTTTTTGAAATAAAGTTGAAAAACATTATTTAAAGTTTTTTATTAATTTTATTATTGACGTAGTGTTTCCTTAGAGAAACAGTCAATAAGTCAATCAATCAATTTTCAAAAATTTGTTAAAATTACTCTCAAAACTGGAGCGGTGACCTAAAGTCAAAGGGTGGGCGGATTGGGGTTAAACAAAAACAACCCTGATGTGCACAATGCCCATATCCACACAAAGCAAAGCACTGAACTTAGTTCAGCTTAGTTCGATTTACTCGATTACTTTTAGGCAGTGTAAGGTATACCTGAGTTTGTTGCACTACTGAACTAAAAGAATTAAAATAAAATTTTTACTGTAAACTAGTTCACTTAGTTCACTTGTTAGAGCTCTTTTTTGAACTAGTTCGTTCGGGAACTACACAAACCTACATCCAACTATCAGCCAACTTGCAAGTTTCTAGACGATTTAGTGAATTTTTACACTAATTTCAAAATCATTAGAATTTTCGGACCGTAGCTTTAGCGTCCATTTGCTCAGTTATAACAGGCGCTTAATTCTTTGATGCCATATCAAATCAATGTTGATACTATGCACGTTGGCTCTTACGCTTTAACCGATGACATGAAATAAGGCCAAATGAAATAAAGCAAAATTTCAAAAATTTGGTATTGCAATGAAACTTTTCTTGACGGACACTTTTCTAAAAGGGGCACCCCTCTTTCTACAATTTGTCATGGTCTTGTCATGAAGATAGGATTAATCGTGTATCTCAACCTCTTTACATCGGACCCCCTCTACACGGACATGCATTTTAAGTAATTTAGCCCGAAGACAACAATTTAACGAGGATGCAAATTGTGTGTATGCATCTCCTTGTAACATCGTTACATACAAATATAGGTGTACATTTAGTTGCTCCAAGCCAAACTCGCTGACATGAGATGACTCGCTTGAACATGACTTGCAGCGAAATATTTTTGAATTTTTGTGTTAAATAAGAAATTGAATTTGTTAAAAAGAAATATGTACGAGTACGTGCTTAATAATTTTTCCATTCAGGGCTTTCTTTCAGAAATTTTTCGTATTGAATATTCGTTTCTTAAGTGAGCGAGTTTAGCTTGGAACGACAGTAAGTAAAAAAATACTCGCAGTGTTTACAGACACGAGGTTTGTGTCTTCTTGATCTAAATAAAAACCTAAAATCGTTATAAACACTGCGAATGGGTAATCGACATGTACACATGTATATGTTTTGAAACTCAATGTGTAATTTTTTTCAAGTTTTTAATTAAACTCAGAGTGAGTATAACTTTGTTTTTTTTCTGGGTTCTTCTATAGAGCGGACACCTGCACATCGCATAATTTTGAAAATCCCGCGGGTGTCCGCTCTATAAAAGTTTCATTGTATTTCGTATTCAAACGCAATCTTAAGGTTTGTATTTTTTCCATTTCGAAAACAAAGTACGAGAATTTGCCGTCATTTCCATAACTTTTTCGATTACGAAAACGAAATAAGACCTAGTTTGGAATATGGTTTGACTTCATTTGGCCTTATTTCACATCGCCGCTTCGACCGCCTTCAACGCAAATTATCGAAGCCCTCAAAGGCTCTGTTAAACGATCTTACCAGCGATCCTGTCCCACAGAAAGTTAAGATATTCCTATGCAAGGGCTTCACCGTTTATCTAACTCATGAGTCAAAGAATCATCAAACCTTAACTTTCAGCAGCTCTTATTCGACTCTGAGATTGTGGGACCACGCAGCAAGTGGAGAAGGACCTCAACCTCCATTTATTCTGTTGCAGATGTGTGACTGTCGTCTTTGTTACACAATAGTCGCCAAAGCATACATGAGTACACGAGTTTGTACGTGGACGTGATATGGTTTTCGTAGTGATGCAGGAATTTTCCAACTGCCTCGATGATGCTGCCTTAAGACATTTTTTTGAATGTGACTCAATGTGATGTGTGGTGGGTGCTTGCAAAATAATACAACGTAATACTAAGTAATACACCCAATGATTGCGTGAGAAAATCATGCTAGTTGTGTCATTCTACTACACCATTCTTGTAAGTTACCTCTGTATGTTAACTGGTAATACCGTCTTAATCAATGAATTACCACACGATTATGCGTGTAGGTTTTCCCTTGTTTATGCACATGCATCTACTCAATTGAGAAACTTGTAAATTGTAGTAAGGTCGCATGTTTTAAATTCCAAGTGATTCGCCTGTTTATTTCCTTATGGAGGAAATTCTTTTCTTATCGTCGAATTCGAATTTCGATACCTGGTGCTACTGGTATTATTCTCCTGCCGCCAAATCATGATATTCCCTCAGCGAATGCATATGCTGCAAATTTGTTGAGCAGTATTTTTTTGAAAATTTTCAATTATCACATGTTCTACAGGCATGTATGCTTGTATATGTTGTGATCCACAGAGTTCACACTGTCTATAACCGTGGTTATCGCACCCATCGCCCAGCCATAAGCCATGCACCCCTTTCTCTTCTTTTCTTTCTACATTCCTTCCGAATTCTGCAACATAATGCAACTCATATGCGACCACCGATCGACCAAGCGATCATGACATATAACACCCCATGAATTGTGCCTAATATAATATGCGATGTGTAGCATATTCTGTTTCCATTGTAAGTAATGCGAAACCGTACATTGCCATAGCAATACCCAAAGCAAAGGGTGAATGCACAGTGCATAAATATTTGGAAAATGGGTCAAAGTCTCTGCTTGTGTCTCAAGTTGGGTCAATGCATTGAAGTTGTTGACGTTGTCAAAATTGTCTTCTTGCGTACTAAATTCGGTTGTGGCCTGAAAAGCAGAGGGGATGAGGTTCATGAGCAATTAAGATATGTAAAGGTGACCGATGTCGCGGAAAGGTTAGAGTAACCCTAGGATTAGAACAAGTAACTCCTTCAAGTAAGACGGTTGCAGCCACGCTTAAGACAGCAGACCCCTTACAAAAGGCAGAAATAAAACATAAATACCAATCATAATAATAAACTTGTTTCACTTACTCTCCGCTTCGTACTCTTCCCTAAATATCAGGAAGCACGGTTGCGCGGCGTGATAACAAAGCACTCTATTTCGTTGGAACTACGAGTATGTACGTAATCTCAAAAACGACATACATATGCACTCGATGCCTCTTAGGCACCACCACAATGCTGAAGAGAAACGTTCTTTTTTGGAATACCGCAGCAATCGCACAATAATGATTTCCATTTTTTTCCCACCACCCGAAGTGCTAGAGCAGGCCTAAGTCTTCTGCTCCAGACAAACATTGAATCAGTCTTAAATGTTCATCACCGCAACCTTCCCAAACGAATTCAACAAGTTCACAAACGGAAGTAAAGTAGATCAATGACAAATCGAATCTCTTGACGCGTGGCGATGGCGAGCACTGCTTCTTGCCTCCCTTTTTAACGAACTCCTGAAGCAATTGAGTCGATTAAGTCAAGAGCTTGAACTGGCAGTCTCCTTTGTTTGTGGCCCACCTACAATCGAACCACGTGCACAAATAACAACTCTGATTTCAGTGCACCACACTAGCAAGTGGTGTTGGTGGATGACCCACTCACGTAACACCAAAAACATTAATCATTATTCAACGCGGCAATAATTTATTTTATGCACTACACTCCGTAGAGGAACAACACACCGTTTAAGGACCTCATTACGGCCATGTTAATCTTTACACGCACTCATCCCCCGCCCGCCTCCTGCGCTTAACGCCATTAACAAGGTGCTACAGCAGATCGTGATATAAATTAAACTCCACCACACCTACGACCTTAAATCCGACAAAAAACAAAATACTCTCAATAACAACAACAAGAGCAGACTGGGTAAAAAAATTATTTCAGCGCTTTTTGCCTTTTCCGTTGTTCGCCGTTTTTGAAAGCGAACTCGCATTCACCTAGTGAATTCGTGCTGTAAATCAACTCTGCGCTGCATCCTGCGGCGCCGAACACGCCAGACTGAGGCGCTCGCCTCGCGTCAATTCCGCCCTAGCGTGCTCCACCCGCGCACAGCACACGACAGACAAGTGGGTGAGAAAATCGCGTTAACGCGTTTTATGTAACGCCTCGGAAACAAAACAACAACAGTACCACTACCCCCGAAACGAAAAAAAAAAATTGAAAGGAGGGAAAAATATTTATTTTTTATTACATCCCTGCACACACTCTTATCCGCTAAGGATTATACCAAAACAACACGTTAAAACAACGTGTGCGTGTTTTTAATGGCTGCAGTATGTCGGCACGAACTTTGTGCCGAGTCATGTAAAAATTTCAATCTCTGCAACCCACTTCCGGCACCGAAATGGCAGAGGATGTGAGATGAAACATCCAGCGCAAGGACAATGGCAAGTGTCAGCGCTTAGGTGGGTGAGAGTGGGTGTGAGTTGAGGGATTTAATGCTTAAAGCGCACAGCATCCATTTAAGTTTGAAACTGATACGGATATCCGGAGATCGGCGAAGACGCTGTGTTGTACTGAGGGATAGCTGGTGTTGGGTGAGGAAACCTCAAGTCGCTACCGAGGGAAGGACATTTGAAATGAAAACATAAAATACTCCCAGACGTAAGCGGATTTCAGTACGCAACGCTTCAACCTAATGAATTCTTAAGACAAAGCTGTATGGTGCAGAAGAAGAGTTTGATCCTATTTCCGTGATGAAAGGCGTGAAGGATATCCCCCGCACGAGAGAACCCTTTTTTAATGTTTCAATATTTGAGCACTTTTCAGGCGGTGGCACATCTGACGCTTCTCTCTGCAGACCCTCCAAAGCACGATGCCTTTCCTGACACAACACCACGTTGACGGCGAAAGGTGAGGAAAAATATCCCAGAGTGGCATTAGGGAAACATCCGACACAGGAATTAGCATTCTTTCAAACGAAGTTGGCTGCCAACTGGTTCACCTGGAGAGGCAATTGACTGTGACGAGATACTCTTGGATATACACACGCGGAGATGGTCGGGCTTGCTTTTGAAGTTTTCCACATTCATCGTCTTTCGCAGAACATTCGACTTCCAAACAGCCAGAGGTGTTTCACTCGCAAGAAGACTCTGGTTGATGGGTGGCAGACTTTTGATGGAAATTATTGAATCGAATGAATTCTTGGGAGTGGCTGGATCCAATCTGTGGGGAATGGAAAAGTTTTCAACGCCGGGGAGGACATTCTGTGGCTTCTGATGAAAATAGTTTCGAGAGTTCGTCTACCGACACTGGCAAGTGACAGCAGATTGATCCATTTAGGTGATGATGATTGGATGAGACAGGTGCAGATGATGCAGGCTAAGTTGAGGTGGTACGTGCTTCGATTACTGTGGAATTTCGTACTACGTTAGGAGAGAGTTTAAAATTGCTTGCTGAGGATAGAGTTCAACTGTGCAGATTTGAAGATAGTTTCTATTTAATGGTTGGAGTACTTTCTGTGGATTACATCCAGTTCACTGCAGTCGTTCCTCACATTTCACGGGGGTTTAGTTAATTCTTGGTTGATATTACTTTTGTAAGACTTGAAAGCATTTACTTGGTAACTGGCGTCAGCCGTCCTTAGAACTTAGGTCAGTCTGAGGAGATCAGGAACCAGAGCCTTGAGAGGCGTGTTTATAGACCTGATGTTCGATTGGGCAGTTAGACGACGATGAAACTATTTCGTACCTACTTATCACGTGCATTGGCTCCTAGCTCCGCACACAGAAATATCGATTGTCTAGAGTCTGGTATCAAAATGAACATAACTTAGCCTAAGTGCAGCTGCATTTGCTGAAGACTCTGAACCGTATCTACCACGACCTAACAGGGCTCTCATCTTGTAACTTTTCAGACGATTATCGATCAGAGGATTAAGCTAAACGAAATCGTCAAGAATGTACCTTACATAACTCCATCACTATCGACTCATTTTGGCTCTATTACGTAACTTTTTAGTCAAAATTATGGACTGAAAAGTTACGTAATAGATCCCAGGCTTGTCTTGATATCTTCTCAGCGGGAAAGAGTTCCGCACCAACTATAGTTGGGTGTTTATAAAAGGTATTTCATTAAGCGCTTCCTATTTTTAAATTTAAATAAAACAAAGTGCGTGCAGGATATTATCAACATTTTTTTATCTGTTTGAGGGGGTATGGATGCCATTATATACAAATTTCAAACCTTGCAAATATTTCCCGCGGTTTCTTTAGTTGGTGCGCATCCAAAATGTCAAATTTTCCATGACTCTTGGCCATAATTCAGGCTGAATTTTACCGATGGCATGAGTTGTTGGTTTTGCGGATCGCTGTAGTTTGTGGCTTACTCCCATAGACTCGCGACTTCAGGAAACCCCACAAGAAAATGTTTAACATGGTCAAATCCCACGATCTCGGTGGCCAGTTCACATCACCTCCACGTGAGATGAGCATGCCCTCAAATCGCTCGTGCAGAATTTCCAATGTGGCTTGGGCTGTGTGGCACGTGGCGCCGTCTTGTTGAAACCATCTGGCGCTAGTCTCCATTTCATCCAATTCAGGCTAAAAGAAGTTTTTAATGATAGACCTATAGCGCTCGCCGTTGACGGTGATGGCCTGGCCAACATCGTTCTCAAAGAAATATGGGCCGAGACCAAAATCCACACCAAACAGTGATTATTTCGGGATGCATTGGACGCTCTTGGATCTCATGTGGATTGGTATCGTCCTAAATTCGACCCATTGATCCAGAAATGGGCCTCATCGCTGAAGATGATTTTTCGATGAAAATTAGGGTCGGTTTCCAACTGCTGTAGAGACCATTCAGCGAACACACGTCGTTGTTTATGGGCATTTACCTTTAGCTATGGGGTCAGTTGAAAATTGTGCGGTTGCTGGCCCAAATCAAGACACAAAATTCACCCAGTTGTGGTCTGCGAAAGGCCGAACCAAGTTCTTGTGAGCGACGCGAAATCACCACCTCGGATTCTCCATCACGCTCCCACGGACAGCGGCGATGTTTTCGGCAGAGCCTGCGTTCCGTTGACGTACAGGTGTTGGCTTATCGTTTACTGAACCAGTGGATTCAAATCCACCACACTGCGAATAGTCCAGGTAGGAAGAACAGAACATCCGAACAGAACACCCACTTTGATAAAACAATTTTATCATTTGCACGTGTTGTTGAATTCTATGTGCATCCTGGTTAATTTGGCAAAACAGACTGAATAAATTACAGTCAATTTGACAGATGTAGCTTCAACAATATGGCCACCATCAAGTGTCAAAATATGGAATATGGTCCCTATTGGAAAATCCTTTAGATATAGTCTGTTTGTTTACAAGTTATTTATTTCTCGAAAAAGCTCTACGTTCCCAAAGGCAATATTCCATTAGATCAATCTTGTAACCAAACTTAATTCAAGCTTTAGGAGCTTGGCCAGATGTTGTCTGTAGTTGGTCTCAATTTTCAGAATCCTTAAATCGAAGAAAAACTAGTAGAAGTGAAAGAATGTGTCGGATGTAATGCACCTTTTCTTTTTGAGCGGCGCAACAATTCAGGGTGAAATTGAAGCTCAATCCTTCTTCTTCTTTGGGTGGTGCTACAGTCCGGAGTGAACCTGGGCCCTAACCGATAAACCTCCCCAGCTAGCATGGTCTTTCGCTTGCTGTCTCCAATTCCGGACACCAAGATGGTTGTACTCCTTCTCCACTTGTGTACTCCATCTATAACGAGGATGTACTCTGTTGCGTTGTTCCAATGGCTCGGATTCAAAGACTCTTCGGGCCGGATACGCTCTACATGTTCTTTCTGCTCAATCCACACCATGTTAATATGACCTCTGTCTAGCTCTGTTCAGTTTCGCATACAAGTTGACCAAGGAAATCCACCCAAGTAGCCACTATTTTCCTTCCTGTTTTAATTGTGTGTTTTTTGTAATTTTTTGTGCTTGATTTCCTTTGCTTTTTGTTGTAAGAATTTAAATGGTTCTCTGAAATTCTCTAATCTTTTCTGAAACCTAAATCTCCACGATGTGTGACATACTTCGGTACCCTTGTTGAATAACTCCAAACGCACTGTTTCATGTGAATGTAAGTAAAACTCACCCAAGCTTTGATTGCTGCGCGTTTGTGCATTGAGTCTTGACCCAGAAATTCGTTGCCAAGAAACAGAGGCTGTGGAGAATGTGGCTTTCCAGGGCTGAACGAATCTTCGTCCCTTTCACTGAATGTAATAATTTGGTCAACGGATTTTTTTTTTTAAAAAAGGCTATCAACATGGTCGCTTTTTTTCAGAAAAGAGGTGAAAACACCGAACGTTAATTTGGGCACACTATTTGCAAAGTATGTTCTGATATACCTCTCGGTTTAATGCACTCTACCGGAACGATGGGGAAGCTTCTAGATTTCTTCGGCATTTTGTAGTTATCTTCTTGTCATTTTTTCACAGCTGCTTCCACTCTCAACCCTTTCTTCCGTCGATTTTTGCAATAGGACATCTTTTCAGATAGGTTCAGTTCTTTGTCCCAATCTCTCGCTTAGCTCTTTTCCGAACATAAATGGTTTCTCAGATACAGTCACTCCAACATATTCAGAGGGTCAGTAAATTTGGCTTGAAGCGACCTCTGCCAACTACGTTTAGCTACCAACATTTTCTCTGCCGTTCTTGTTCTGTTTGGCTGTAGAACTCGTGCGGCCATTAGATCGCGTTCAACAGCTCAACGGATAATTCAAAACAAACAACACATAAACGCACAGATTATGGTTTATTTAGTAGCACAAAATGGACTGTATAAAAAATGCACAATACGGAAAGACACACGAGCGCACTGGTCGACAACTGATTTCCAAATGCTCTTGAAGTCCGCTCGCCTTCATCAGGTTAGCTCTTTTCCGTGATACCGCCCGCCGAACACGACTTCTCTGTCGCAACTACCGCTATCCAGCGCACTATGGAATGGGGTGTGACTTGTGCAAGGGCGCTCTGACTACAGCTATTGCTACTTCTCGGTCGCAACAACCGCTAGCCTTTTCGATGATTTCTCCGTTTTTGTTGCTGCGCACAATGGTTTCACGTCGTCGTCGTTTGTCTTGATGGACTTGGACTCGCTGCGACATTATGTGCCGACGATGGCTGGCACATGACCTTTTCTTGCTCTGTATTATAATTCCTGATAGATCGCCATTTGCCTCTGTCCAGCTCCTTAGTTAATTCTCTCCCGCTTGTTGGAGACTTTCGTCAACTTCCCTTCGGTTTTAGAAACCTTTCACGTTTTCATTTCTAATCAAATCATTACTTCGCAACTGACATGAGAATATTTATCTCTCGACAGCACGACTCCGATGCGAGGATTAAGTTTGTTGCAAAGAATTTTCCGGTGCCCTCGAATGGGCCCTTAAATAAGTTATTCACTGCCAACCACAGGCCGAGGGAAACTGTTTTATTCCACCTCTAAACACAGAAGCGAATAAAACTCTTCAACAAAGTGCCATCGCTCAAGGGATGCGTTTTAACTTATTCCACCTCCCGCTAGGGACATGCATTCCGCCGACTTTCACATCAATACGAATTTCATTCCCATCATCAAATCCTTTAGCCGTCATAAACACCATCCGCAAGTTTTGTCGGAAATAAAACAGTAATCTTCTGGCAATTTGACAAATGCAATGCTTCTCGTCCGATTTTATGACACACTTGGACATGCGATCAAAGTTTCAACATCTGGTCACTGGCTGTTGGCGTTCACAGCACTTATGCAAACGCCGCTGGCCTGTCCAGGGCTTTCGAGTCCCACCTCGGCTGTCAACGGCAAAGTTTAAATTTGTTGTGCGGCCACCACATCAAAGTCGATTAATGCGACCGAGGAACTTTTTCGCTCTCCGGATAAGGTTCCTCCATTGGCGGTGCAGTGGACCGCACTTCAACAGCTTCGGGGTTTATTGGCGATAAACTGAAAAAGGATTGCTTGCAGTGATTGAATTTGAATTGCATTCAGCCAAGAAGGGATGATAAAAATACCTTCAGCACTTGGGTGGGGTTTCCTTGGCCCCATCGGGGCTGCAGGTGGTCCACGTAGATCGCTGATGGTGAACTGAACACTCATTTGTTTTCAAGTTAACAATGAAACACCGGCGCACAAAGGAAATGATGAAGAAAACGAGCGCGACTCATCTCCGTCAAAAGGTTCCCCCGACAACGGATTGAATGGTGGCATGGTTGGTTGCTGTTGACGACCTGGCACTTTGAAGGCGCCGATTCTTGCAAATGGGAATTGAAAATTGGATTCGACAATAACTGCTCCTGCAGCTGCTTCGGAACAGATGTTTCTCATTATTGAATGGGACGTCATTTGGGAAAAGCTTTGAATGGCGTCTACTGTTTGGATTGGAATTAAATCGCGTCCTCAATGGTGACGATGCCAAGAATGGAGTATTGTTGCTCGTAATGTGAATTCGGAGTACAATACGTATTAATTGTTGCATCACAACAATGAGAGGTGTGCAGTTATTGCGAATGGGAGGAAAGGTAAGACTCGCTGTCTTCTCAGGGATTTCTGGAATTTAGGTGAATTGGTTTCGATTATGTCAAGCAGAGGTCGATCCGCTGAAATAGAAGGGAAAACTTGATGCCACACAAGCTTCCAGCTTCAAGAGTTGTTGGTTGGTTGGTTGTTGGTTTTGGGAGTTGGTTCAGTTAAGTTTGCTCGTGGCTCTCAACAACTTGTGGCGTCGGTGTCCTTCGGCGGCTAACGTGAATAATCAAAAGTTTTTATAATATTTTCAGTTTTTTATTGTGCTTGACTCGGAAGTAATGAACTGTGGAAACGACTGGATAGCGCAGTTGGTTAAGTGCCTGCTCCTAGTTCGAGGGGTCCTAGGCTCGAATCCCAGTGAAATCGAATCTGGTCCAGTCACCATTTGCCGTTGGGATCACATTAACGGCACTGGAGTAGGTTGCTACCTGGCAGTACAATGGACTAGTTTTGAGTCTGAGAGATCCCGTAGAGTTTAAAAAAATCCTCCGAAAAAAAAGGTGTAGTATATTCAATTGATTCTGGATTTATTTTGAAGCTACATTCATGCCATTATATACGAAGATGCATATCATTATCATATTATCATACAAACGCCTCGGGTTCGCTGCTGTCCTTCAAGCGATCGGTCCAATTTTTGATGACTCGGTCCAATATGTGCGCGTACTATTCCGGCAATAACGTTTCGAACGGTGGCCTCGAGTGCACCCAAAGTGGTTGCGTTGCTAGCGTAGACTAAGCACATGCCGAAGCGCTAAAGAAATAATCGAGTCTTGTCAAGTCGCATGATCATGGCGGCCAATTGGTGAATGATCGCAGTGAGATGACCCAGTCGCCAGATTTCTCATTCACTACTTCGAGAGTTGCATCGCTTGTCTGGCATGTAGCACCATCTTGTTGGAACCACAGGACGGATATATCGATATTGTCGCGCTCAGGACACAGAAAGTCGGTTAACTACGCTTTACGCTTGAGATCATTAACGGTAATGGTGTCTCCTTTTGAAATTTCTTTCGAAATGAGGCCCAGTGATGCCACCATGTCATGAACCACGCCAAACAGTCAATCTTTGGGGATACATTGCTCCTTGGTGAATTGTGTTCGTTCCAATAATGGCAATTTTGCCCCTGATCCAAAAAAAGAGCCTCGTCCGAGAATATGATTTTTGGGCCAAAATCCGAATCTCCGGCCAACATTTCGAGCGCCAAATTAGTAAACTCGTGGCACTGCCGGTCGTCCGGCTTCAATTCTTGCGTCAGCACTATGTTATGTGGATTAAGGCCCAGATTCAATACCAAAGTAAGCCGGGTTGTCTCTCTGGCGAGGTCCAACTCAGCTGATCGTCATTTGAAATTGGCCTCTACGGCGGCTGTTTTTCTCTAATTTTGCACCAAACTGTCTTGTTGGTGGGTTAAGTTCCAAAAGGTTGTACTCACGCTCCAACTTTACCACGTTGCGACGAATTGCTTGCACACTGAAGCCATGACGATGATTGACTTCAGGACGAAAATCACGTTCCATATTTACAGCTGAGTCGAAAATTCGATAATATTTTTAAATGATTTGGGCACATTCGGCAGGAAATAACACATGACGAAATAGCAAACCTTTACTGAATATTTTGACAACTGGATATCGTTGGTAACTCGGACATTTTAAGAAGCTTTTTCTAGACAGTTATACTCTTTGAGCATTGGCAGTGTTAAATGTTAAGTGTTTTTTCGATATTCGAACCTTAGACCTCGAGCGTAGGAGTCGACGAACCTACTCACTACAACACGGAGCTCACTGCTGAAACGTAACAATTGGAAATACTATCATATCTTTCTGGGCATCCTATTGTGTTATGTTTTGTCTGTCGACATGATCGAACCTCTCTGCATTAATGATGACACATTTTGATTCCAACGAATGGACTATAGAGTAATCAACATCAAGATCAAAGGATAAGATACGTTGGAACGTTTTCTTCCTCGGAAGCCCTTAGTTGAGAGTGATGATCTAAGAGGGCAACTGATGGAATACAAATCAAGTGTTGGACACTTCATTTCCGAGATGTTCAAATTCGCACAAAAGCTGACTATGCTTTTCACTGGAAACGCCGCAATGTCATATAAAGTATCTCAATTAAGATCGCAGACAATTTAAAGATATGAACTCCAGTCAAATCGTTCAAATCGCGCAACGAAGTGTCACAAGAGAACACTGCCGGCTGCGCACGCACAGACGATTTATTAGCCTCACTTCAGGAGACTCAGAACAACCAATCAGCAACGTGTGGCTCTTTGTTTTAACACGGCCAAACCCAAAACCCATTAGACCAACGGAGAGGCGATAATTCATTTCAATTTCGCTCTTTCGGATGAATTTTCCCATCGACGTTATGCCACAAATCACTGAATCCAACCCTCGGTGGCGGCGAACTACTTTAGAACAATTGAGCAAAGCTCACTTGCGAACATCCAAAGCCCTAATTATCATTTCATTTGTATTCGCTGTGATGGAAAGTGATGTTGCTGGGCATGTCTGTCTGGTGGGACGTGACGGCTTTTGCTGGTCTCTTGTCCCCATCAGGGGATTATCGTATTCAAATGATGGGCATAAATGTTGAGATTTATGATTGAACTAGATTATGACATGACGTGGTGGCTCATTTGATGTTAATAGACGGACTTTCATGATTTATTATGTATGTGTGTATGGATTTTTGATTCACATTGCGTTACGTAACGTGACAAGAAGAAAGAATACACAAAGAAGTGCGTGAAGATTTGTTTTAAATTTGGAGGTAACGTGCGTTGAAGATGGAACCACGATCCGGATGTGGAAAGACCAACTGCGTGAGCTGAAGTCCACTTAAAATAGTCTTCGATTGGAAGAGCACGAAATGACTATGCGTGAATCTATGCACCTTGAATCTATGCACCTATGAAATACTTGGTATCGCTTAACATTGAGCGCCTGGAGACGGAAATGCAATAAGTTTCTTTACCGGCAGTATAGTGTTCATCTGTAACCACCTCGCCGTAACAGTGGTGTTTTGAGGTGAATAGAGACTTTGAAATTTATCTATGCATTCATCATCCAGCGTAAAGACGTAAAGCTACAAGTAAGTTATTTGATTCGCTTAAGTAAGTGACCAGACGAATGATACAGTGAAAGCTCCCATTACGGACAACTCTCTTAGGCGAACAATCCCCTTAGGCGGACAGTTTCTGACGACCGTGGATCTTGAATTGTAGTTCCATACACTTTATATTCCCTTTAGCGGACATTCCCTTACCCGGACGCGGACAGGGACACCAGCCGTAATTTGGAAAATTGAATTCTTTTAGGCGGACAACCTTTTTTTCAGCAAATCGTCTAAGTATCTTGTTTGCATCGCATGAGAACGATAAAGACAAAGAACTGACTTTACAAGGAAACAACACAATAGCAAAAGGACGTGTGCTTGTGGCGTATGTGCCATCGAATCAATTTTAAATTTCATTACCGTTCACTTATGTTGAAGCACATTGTCAACAACATTGATAATGTTGGGAATATAAGCGCTCCAACAAAAGCTGTAAATATTTTATTAACATTGCATGGGAATAAGTAAAAACGACAACTATTGTAAACTGTTTTAAAAAATCTGGGTTTGGCGCACCATTCACTACCATTGGCACAATCTGATGTTGATCCAAGAAGCTTCTTACTCATTGTTGGACATGTGCACATAGACAATGATATTATGGCAGAAGCTCAAGTTCAAAACATCGTCGACATCGGCAGCAGCTCTGAAGATGACGAAGAAGGTTCAGAGGTATTAGATGAAATGACATTCAGCTTATACAAGGTGGCGCAAATTGTTGAGTTGAGAAACTAAGAAAAATTTTACGAAGAGAAATGATGGAAAAGCACTTCAGATGCTTTTCAAGAACCCATATGGATACTGTTGGGAACGAATTAAACAAACAAATAATCTTTTTTTTTGTTAAATGTTGAATTACAGTTGAAATAATTTAATATTTGTTATGTTTTTTTTAATATTTTGTATATAATATTTATTTGGGCCGTGGCCGTGTGGGTTCGTGCGTCGACCCATGCGTATTAGACTTTCGCAGTCTAGGTTCGATTCCAAGTTCAGACAAACAATTTTTCAAAAAAAAAAATTGTTCACGGCCCCACCTCTTTCGAGTCACTGACAATGCTCAAAGAGTATAACTGTCTAGAAAAAAGCTTCTCAATCTCGCCGTTCGGAGTCGGCATTAAACTGTAGGTCCCTTTCACTCGTGAGAGAACAATAGCACGCACAACACGAGTGATTGCTGAGAAGCTAGGCCCAGGTCCACTTCGGACTGTAGCGCCGCCATTATTATTATTATTATTATTATTATATAATATTTATTTATTTATATATTATACATTTTTTTTATTTTTTCCCATGGACGGACAACTCTCTTAGCCGGACAAAAGTGCTGCGACCGTCACTGTCCGCCTATGAGAGCTTTCACTATATATATGAATACAGTCGACTCCCTCTAAGTCGAATTTATCGATATCAAAATTTGTTCGAGTTAGAGGGAGCTCGACTTAGAATATGGTTTTTGTATGGAAAATGAGGGGAATGCCAAAATAAATAAAATTCGAGTTAGAAGGAAATTCGACTTTGGGGTAGTTCGACTTAGAGGGAGGCGACTGAGTGTATTTTATAATTTCAACTCCCTCTCTCACGCTCACCGGCTTTCAGCGAGCTAGGAACGAGTGTGGATGATGGAACATTGCAGGCTATTTTATGTAACGCTCACTGTTTCTCGGTCACTCGAATTTTCGTCATCCTAGAGAGCGGAGCAACAAAGCACAAACAATTGTTTAAAATAAATTGTTAAACCAAACAATTTTTTTTTATTCAGTGATTCTGCAAATACATGAAACGCAAGTCTGTCAAAACCTCAAGTCCATTACCCAGCGCTCCAATCTAAGGAACAGGCGTTGGGTGTTTTTAAAAAATTGGTGATATTTTTGTTAGCTGAAAAACTTATCTGACCGTCAACACCCGAACCTGTCCAAAATAAGGGAAATTTCATTCTGAAAAAAAATTGATTTGTTTCACGAAAAATAAAAATTTGCCATAATTTTTTCCTTTAAAAAAAGTACTAAAAACAAGTAATATTAAAAGACATAGGAAAAGACGTATTCGAACGTCTGATTTATTTTTACCTTCATAAGAATTTCCTTAAATTCATTGAACAAAAGTCTTCCGGAATTTAACCGTAAGTGCAGCTTCTTCCAAATCTGGAATTCACTTAAAAATTAAGTTTATCAAATACGATTATGGAAATACAAACAATTTCGTTCTCTCCGTTATCCAACAAAATCTGCCCAAATTGTCAGCCCACGTAGGCCCCGAGGTGATTTCTTTATTTGAATTACATGGAACCTGAAGTTAAACCCCTTGTAAAGAGGAAGGCGTTACTCTTCCCGCTTCACTTCTCATAATGGTTATTGAATGGAATATAGTTTGTCATACAAGTCCCATATCAGGCGCAAACCATCAGTTATTATAGTTATTATATTCACATTAATTGGATCAAAACAAAGTCGACAACAGCGGTAACGTATCCTTTGTCTTGACCATAAGTTTGATTCCATGAATCGATGTAGCTTCGATGTCAGTTGTCAGCAAATTGTGACAAATTATTTTTTGCATGAATTAGACATAATATGTTAGAAATAACGCATGACGTATCTGTCTCCCACACAACCATCGGAACAACATTTTTAGTGAACCTGTTCGAGTAGGCCGAAAAACCATCTGTTTCCTACTAGCGTAAGTAAAAATGTCAGCGTTCCTCACAGAAGTGATCGTTTTGGAGGGAGTAAGAAATTTTCCCAAGCTGTTATTTTTAGCTACTTTAAACTCTACAAGCTGTCAATCTGTCAAATCTTTTTGCGGCACGATAATCAATTGCTTTCCAGTACACCCTTCTTCGACTATTTAAGTCTGAGGGCTATTCTTTTGATTTCAAGGCGTTTATTAACTTTGTTGCAATTTTATCTCTTTCTAGAATAATTTTACTACCGCTTCATGAAATGCGAGCAATTGATAGAATATAGATAGGAAATAATTCGAGCAGATCTAATATGTGTACTAAATTTAACAATCAAACAACCAACGCAACCAGGGAACGCGGTGAGACACCTGGTGATTGGAAAACTGGGGTGATTGTCCCTACCTTCAAAAAGGGGAACAAAAAAGAGTGCGCCAACAACAGGGGCATATCTCTTTTAAGTCTCTCGGGTAAAGACTACGCGGAGAGATGAGAGACAACCAACGCAGGCAATGGGCCACCCTAAACAAATGCCTTCATCCTAAAGTTACTTTGTCATTATTCCTGTTTTCTTTTGCAGTGTTCCCACCAACTCAGAAGTCTGTGGTAAGAAATTAATAAATCATGTATAGACGAGCCAATATTATGCTTATGTGTGCTCTCTTTGGTCAATGTTTCGTTTGAAACGTATTTAACACATTCGCGGACACATGATTATCGGTGGGGAACGCTGGGATGACGCACGCATTTCTCCGAAATTTTTAGAGATACAGTCAAAAACAGCTGTAACGACCTTCAAGGGACCGACGAATTTGGTCGTTATAAGCGATAGGTCGCTGTAACCGGTATCAAGGTATATTGTATGTAAATTAATCTGTTTTGAAGTTGATATTTTTTTTTTAATTTTTTTCATAATTCTTATTTATGCTAAAGGCTTAAGAGACAAATGCACATTTACTATTTACAAAAAAACAATGAAGAAATATCTAATTGCTTGGTTTTTCTTGTTATGATTTTTCATTTAATAAAAAGAATGTCTACTGTACCTTTAGGAACGCTTTTAGCCTCTCCTGTAATTTTGCCACTAACATTTCCATGGCCTTGACGAAAACGATCTATCCATGCTGACGAACACGCGAAGTCGTACCATCTCCTTGGCAAAGTCATTTGCTATAGCTTGCAAAATGACAAAACGGATGGGTACACCGGAACCTCTCTGTGTCTTAAACCATATTAGCAGACCAGCCTTGGCCATATAGCTATATTCTCAAGCACACCTAAATGTATAGAGTGTCGTGTCACCGTGTCGCCCAAATCGAACGCCACAGGGGTATTGCATGTAAACAGCAATTAATTTCTGTTGAATCAAGAGGAGACTTCCAACCAGAGAAGTCTCCTCACATTGTCCAGCATAAGAGGGAATTTACTTTGCTCATCGTCAACCGTATCTTTGGTATTTAACTTTGAACTCGTTTAGATCGACACCACTACTTCCATTTAGCAATCAATACTGAATGCACCTTCACTAAAAATGCTCCTCGAATGCAAATGTCCTCCAATTTGTATTTAAACAGAAAAACAGTGACGAACGAACATGCGTCTTTTCCCACATCCCTAAATTCTCGTCTCGCAACTCACCATTTTAAAAATACACATTCCAAATGAATCGTCGCCAAAAGTAAACCGAAAAAGGCATTAATTTTTCATCCGGTGAATGGATCGTCCATCGTCATTCGATTTCCGATTGTGACTCACATCCGTGAATGGCTTAAAAATTACTTGAATGAAACTGATGTAAGAAAACCCCAAGGCCGTCACCGTGTGCTCCAATTTACAAGACAGAACAGAGTTGAAAGTGTTAATTAACTTGCTGCCGGAAGGCCTTCTTGCCGGCTAAGGAGGGTATATGCACACACCGAGGCAGTCGATGGCTGACATATGCACAAGGTAAGGCAGAGATGTTCATTAAATATACAGGAACATAATCACATCGAAATTTCGACACGGGTACTGAACTTGAACTTGCCTTGTGTGTGTAATTCGAAACTGATCAGGTGGTCGCCGTCCGACACGACTTGTTGCAATTACCTGCACGTTTTAACTTTTTAACAGTCAAAAGGTTCTTCCAGTTCAAACTTTTTCAAGCACATATGGAGGGAGACTCTATCCAGTACCTATTTGAAGGAACACACCGCAGGATTAAACATATCAAATGCGAGATTCCAACAAGGATGCGTCTGTGGCTCTAAAACAAATGCTTGCGTGTCCATCTTTCTGTGTACTTCCAAGGCCTTCAGCGTTGAGTAATCCACAAAAAGCACGAACGCACACTATCTCAAGGGATTCGGAATAATCTCAAGAATTCCCCAATCACACCCGCACAAGCATCCCCAAACAACCACATCACTTCTAAACACTATCGCACTTTATTTCCTAAAATCGAATACTATACAAATTCCATGCCACCAGCCTTGAAGACGTCACTGCTCAAATTCCTTTCGCCTTCCCATCGTACCGGCCTGCCAAGCCGAGAGCGCCTGCAGCATCCGTCGCCACGTCAATCGTCCTCGGCAGATTCTGCCACTTCTGTGAGGTCGTGGCTAATTGAAAGTAAAATTCCCAATTCGTCAAATATCCACCAAAAACCCCCGACGCGTGTATCACTTACCAGACTGCTGCCGGTATCCCTCGTGGTCCGCCGTGTAGAAGACGGTCGTGTAGCGTCCATCGTCCATGCGGTACGCATAGTAACCTGTAACAACCAGGCTCGGTGCATTGTTGATGTTCACAAAGTATCCCCGCTCATAGCGGGTATTTCCGTCGCTCAGTTCATACCTGGAGGATAAGCATCCGAAAAAATTCCATCACGATCCAGATACACTTTGCGCCTTATTATCTCACCTGAACTCGTAGCTGCCATCAGGATACCTGTGATTGAATTGCTCAATTATCCTCGGTTGAATGCGGTTATCGCGGCGATCTGCCGCCACTGCTGGTGTTGCTTTTGCCTGTGGGGCCGCCGAGAACGGGTTAACTGTCGCGGTCGAGGTCGAACGTGCAGCCACACATAGTGCCGTGCACATCAAGACAAGGCAAATCCTTTTATCCATTTCGAAGTTGCGGATCGGGAAGAGTAGGAGAGATAGAGAACGTGATTCCCGGACGGAGTCGCCGATGGTATTGTCTCAGCAATTTGCAGCGTCTGGTGGTTTTTATATGAATGCCCGGCTCGCATCCGAGTGCGAGGCTTAAAGGTTGCGCACGCGCGTTGCGAATCACCGAGACCATCATCGTTCGTGTGTGCTTACTCATGGATGTGTATCTGTTGGCTGCCGGCTGCCGGCTCTGCCGCCAGGGCCCATTCTTGACCTCTTGCACGTAGATACACACATATCACTCAAAGAACGTCGGTTGAGTGAGTGAAGAACTTCGGTCCGTGAGGTGTCCTCCTCCTCAGCTCAGTGATTTAGTGTTCTGCGGAGGCTGCTCCGCGGTGACTTTTCAACTTTTGGGGCACACCAGAGACGACGACGACGCCCTGATTGTTCACCGCGATAGACCAGTCCGACCGCCCTTTGGCGGTATCTGTGTAGTTAGCGGCTCACCTGTCAGCCAGATGAAAAGTGAATGTGTGCGCTAACAAGCCGTGATTTTTGTTTTTTTTTTTGTCATTTCTGTT
Source organism: Myathropa florea (assembly GCA_930367185.1). Lineage (NCBI taxonomy): Eukaryota > Metazoa > Arthropoda > Insecta > Diptera > Syrphidae > Myathropa > Myathropa florea. The sequence continues at coordinate 39,278,100 of OV884002.1, read as the reverse complement.
AAGTGCTTCGCTTCGGAGACGCTGTGCCGATTTTCGGTATGGGACCCATTGTCGAAATGCCGGTGCCTCGCCATCAGTCAGAACGATTTTGTGTTACTGCGGTGTTTTATGGACGATTTATGGGAGGTGTTAGTGGTGCCATAAATCGCGCAGAGCACGATTGGGGACATGTTCCTGATTTGGGCCGTTTAGTGACTAAGAAACGTAAGGAGGCGTAATTTACAAACTGGGGTGACATGGGCTGTTAAGAATCTGCGCCAGTTGAGATAAAATATTTGGCGAAGTATCTACGGGATGGTTACGGGACTATATTCAGATGGGAGGGAGTGACGTTTGAAATGCGAAAATATTTAGGTAATGTTGGGAGTGGAACTGGGAGGTGTTTCGCCAATTCGAGCGTTCCTGTTGACAGATGAGATAAGGAGTTTAATTTACAGCAACGAAGTGATGCTCACGCTTCTATAAATACATTTAATTAGGGACAGTGAGTTTGCTTCGATGTGGTAGGTCGTAAATTTTGATCTAATTTCGTTGTGGAATTCCAAAAAAAAAATCTCTTGAGAGCGTAAATAAAGTAAATGTCCGTCAGAAAGTTAAGGTTGAAACATCGAATTGCTTTTATTTGAAATTTAAAGGCACATTCCAGCAGGAATTGCCCCCAAAGGTGTGATATCTGCGACAGATCTTGACTGGTGTTGTCCATGCATCAGCTTTATGAGGTGCGCAGCTTGAGTGTGTTTCGGTGCAATTTGCCAGGCTGCACTTTAATGTTTTTCAGCAGCTAATTTCGACTTAATTGAAGTCGTCATTTAATTGTGGGCGATGCGGGACAGAAGTTTAAATGTTTATTGCTGTTTTTGGATTTTATTTTGGGCAAATTAAAAGTTGTTGACATTTTGACGCTGAGGAAGTGAAGCATTATTTTGTCTTAATGTTAGATTGGCTAAAAGTAGCCAGCACCATCACTGATATATTATTGCATCGGAGAGTTTCCTTGTCTATTCGTTACATTATTTAGCCATAATGGGTAGGAGGGCTTATTTTTTAAAACTATATCAGAAGTCGCCGTTGTGTGAAGGTTCTGTCTTACCATTGCTTTAAAGAGTTGGACAGGGTAGGAAACCATTACATCATCTTCTCTTATGTGGATTCTAGAATGCCATAATAATGCAAAAATTAATTAATATAATAATAATTGCGGCGCTACAGTCCGAGGTGGACCTGGGCCTAGCTTCTCAGCGACCACTCGTGTTGTGCGTGCTATTGTTCTCTCACGAGTGGAGGGGACCTACAGTTTAATGCCGACTCCGAACGGCGAGATTGAGAAGCTTTTTCTAGACAGTTATACTCTTTGAGCATTGTCAGTGAGTGGAAAGAGGTGGAGCCGTGAAAAAAATGTCAGGTGTTTTTTCGGGAATCAAACCAACAACATCGAGCGTAGGAGTCGACGCACCTACCCACTACGCCACGGCGCCCACTGTTAAACTAGGACATATTTTATTATTTATTACCGGGATCAGTCTTAAAAGGCTTTGGATCATCTTTGTTTGGAGCAAGATAAACTGAGTCATTTCTGACCTCGACTTTAATAGCTCCCAGATTTTCATAGGGTAGACAATGCAGTCTTGAGTCAGTTTCATGGTTGAGGCGTAAGTCTATCTGAAGCGCTACAAAGAAATGAAGAAGAATATGTGTTGAAATTTGTGTGAATACTAAGGATCAGGAATGGTCTATGCGAGGCTTTGCCGTCAGCCCTCATATAACCTTTGCGATATTATTTTCAATGCACTCTAAGTTACTAACGGATTTGAAGACTTTTCGATTTGATCATATGATTAGATGGCCTTAGAGACAATAAGAAACAGTCATGGAGTATGAATACCGTATTTACAGTATGGTCAAAAAATTGTGCACCATTAATTAAATATTATTTTTTGATTACTCTTTATTTATCAGTATTAGAATCTAAGGCCAATTATGATTTAGTCTCTTTACCCCACTTATGCGGATAAAATCGAAATGAAGGAAAGAGACGAATGTTCGGGCAAGTGCACTTATGAAGCACTGCCATCACAGGTAGGGATGCAACATCGTTCTTAAAAGCATCGATGTTTAAAAATATCGATGGTTCCACAACAAAAATCGATGTTAAAAAACATCGCTACTGACAACGATACATCGATGGTTTTCCGATGTTTTATTTATCTTCTCCATCACACAAATTGTTGGCAACATTTGCTACGTACTGTCTTACAGGTCTTCCTTTTCGTTGATAATTCGATATCAGGCCAACGAAAAATACAAAGTGACGTTAGAGGATCCTACGGTTCGGGAATAGGGTTCCCCAGCGAGCCCATCATGCACGTTTATATATCGAGTCGCTTGATCCAAGACCGGCACCCGATTCCAGCCGCAAGCCCTTGGTGAACAGGCACTAGTTTGGCTGTTGAACCGAAACATGAACCCTTTCCGATTAGCGACCGACCCACAGTTCCATAGGAGTTGAGTATCCAACTCCTTGAGGGTTGCTCGATGCCCAGGGTGTTTCACTTGTAGGTTCTGTAGGACGCCCAACAAAACAAAAAAACAACTCTTCACTCTGCGTGTAATACTGCTTTATTGAGTGCCGCAATATGTGTTACACGATCTTAAACAGACTGAGGTAAGCGGAAGAATCGCGCGATCAGGGTTCAAATACCTTAGGCTCGAATTAACGGTGGCTTATTTATTGAGATATATCATACACAGGGTGTGCATATGTAAATTATGTAAATTAAGACTAGGCTTACAGCAAGTAGCACATTTTTTTAAATTGCCTACATTATATTAGATATTAGACTAGGAAATGCTAAGATACAAAGTATAACAAAGTTAAATTGTATTGCGCATCTCTAGCTCTTTTACACCCCATTATTACAAGCACATTTTATATATAACATACATGTATCTTGGCAATGTTTAACGAAATAAATGAACGATGTCAATGTTTGACAGTTTTGCCGTCGATGTATCGGGGATATATCGGTTATCAAACCATCGATGTTTATGAAAAAAACATCGATATTTTGCAAACATCGATGCATTGTTTTGCATCCCTAATCACATTTTCTAATATCTTAAGAGACGTTTTCTTTTAAAGACTTTGGTTTCCACTTTAGGAGAGATCTTTCTTGAAAGTATGAGACGTGATGCCATTTTTCCATTCTTCGTTTGTCTCCTGATCTACAGCGGCAGTCTTTTAAAAGAACAAGTTGACTGTATATAAGAGATTAATCATCCTTGGTCAAAAGCGGATGAAGTAGTCTTGCGTTTTGTGGCCTGATTGAAGGGGAATATTTAGTCAGTGACATGAGTCTAGCCATGTGTCGACCGAAACAATGCCTAAGATGGCAGAGCCATGTAGAGCACATGAATAAAGTAACTCCGGCCCGACAAATTTTCGACGCCGTGCAATGAAGGATGTACACGACTAAGGTGGTGCGCACAAGTGGAGAGGGATCTCAACAAACTTGGTATATGAAATTGATTGAAATTGGAGTCTTGCACTATCTCTGTTAGCTGGAGAGGTTAAGAGTAAGGGATGCAACACTATGTCAAATCTTGTTGAAAGGGGTAGTGTGGTGGATTACTTTACTGTTTCCTGGAATATCTCTACAGCCTGGCATCTAGCACAGACGCAGATTGAGTTTTGTCATCTCTCTTATTAGTGATTGAGGCTTTGTTAACCTTTAAGACCTTTTAGGATTTGAAAAGATTAGTTCCATGGACTAACGACCGCATAGGTGGATTCAAAGTACGGAATGACTTTTAATCTCCGTGCTGAATTTACGATTCCTGGATTCTGGATTCTATGGAGAAAGGCTACAAATTGGCACTGTGGCAGTTGATTAAATATGAATAAAGGCTATGATTCACATTGTAGCGGTTCCTATGAAGAATTCATGTTGTTCGGTATAAGGCCTAAGGAAAAAAGAATCTAAATTGTAATAGCTAACTTGGCTAAGAGTGCTAATATTTCATAAAATTTCACCATTTGAAGTATTAGACTGCAGGTTACTTGTGAAGAACATATCACGCACAATGCTAGTAGTTGCCGCGGCGGATAGGCCCAAGTCAACTCCGGTCTGTAGCGCCACCCTAAAAAACACGAAGCCAGAGAAAGAAAGTTTTGCCGTAAGGACGCTGTTGTTGAGTATTGTCTAGGACTAAGTATGTAAATAGTAAAGGCAAGTCTAAACCGGTGCGTCAATAAAAGAGTAAGAACAGTTCCCAAGCCAGAGCACATAGAGCCACATATGTTAAAAATATGGAAGTATATTTAAGACCAACAATTGTCTATAGGGGTTTCTATAACATTTTGCTTCAAAATGATTCTTAAGGTGCCTTGGACCATGTTCTGCTTTCATATGTAATTGCAGTTTCCTATTCTCGATAAAATTCAACAATGCTCTATTTTCTTATGCCTTGATGTTCAAAAAACAAAATACAGTAGACTCGCGATAGCGTGAACACCAGTTAAGGTAAACACCGGATAACGTGAACATCTCTATAAAGTGAACAAATCATGCACGCTCCAAAACGTGAACAAGAATTTTCGGACCAAGTTAACAGTAAAAATCGAACAAGCTGCATTTTAATTTGGATTTTGTCATTCTTGGTACAAGATTCGTGTAGTCTTGGTCTGTTCTGCGTCGTTTTTGGCGTTATATGAATGGATGTAATAAATTTTTGCTAAAAATAAAAAAAAACAATTAAAAATACATTTATGTTATAGTTAAAACTAATCATTTATAATTTGTGAAATAAGACACGTTTTTAAATGAATATCCACCGTGAGATTGTCCTATTCTTTTGTTAAAATTCAACCTTCGCAAACGTGAACTATCTCGCAAACGTGAACTGGGTTGGTTTTTAACTATTCGCATTATCGCGAGTCTAGTGTAGCTAAGTTTTCACCGAAGCTAGCTAAGAAGTGACCGTGATCCTCCTAAAATACATGCAAGGCAAGGAATATCGTAACATCACAAAGTCCCCTAAAAATAAGACTGTTTAACGTGTTGAAAGATTAAGTTCAAAGCATATTCGGAGCCAGACTGATTTTATCACAGTGACTAAAACTATGAATGAAACCTTAAAACCGAGCAAGAGTTTCTGAGTGAATTGTTGTTCCAATTTCCTTTTGGGAAATCAACTTCGATGTCATATGCTGACATACCACAGAACAAATGAATAACCTTTTTTCAGCCCGCTTACATTTCATGTTCAAAAAACCACAAATTTTCTTTCAGAAATTTTTATTTGGTAATTGCCAATATTTCCCTAAACAGCTTTCAAATAAATCACCACTTCACATTTCAATTCAGCTCGTTGTTAATTGGAGTTGTGTCTGGAGCCTCGTAGTCCCGGAATTCTCCATCACTGTCTACGTCCTCACTCATGGATCTGGGAAGTTGTGGTCGATGGAACGAGAAAGTGGCTAGAACGAAAACAAAACACAATCATTTCCACTGACGCTAGTGATGGATGGAAATTTCTCACAGGAATCTTGACGGAATCCGTACTGATCAGCAGTGTAGAATACGGTGTGGTACCTGCTATCAGGCAGCCGGTATGAGTAGTAACCCTTCACCACAAGAATCCTAGTGTTCAGATAGGGAATGAGGTAGCCACGTTCATATCGCACCGTCTCATCGGGAAGTGCGTACCTAAAATTTGGAATTTAATCCTGCAGAAATTCAGACTAGCGGCGTGACGGTGGGTTCAAACCTGTATTCGTAGCTCCCATCAGGATATCTGTGGTCGTACTGATCCAAGAGAATTAGTGGCGGAATTGGCTGCGGAGCTAGAGTGGGGTAGGGCTGCGAGGTCTGCGGCGGGTAGTATCCTGGGTACTGCGGTGGTGGCGGCTGTTGATGGTATCGCTTATCCTGTTCACGATTTGACTCCTCGATGGAATCACTGCTGCTGGTGCTCTGCGATGTGCTCGCTGCCAGCGTAGCGCCATTCACTCCCCAATTATCCACGGTGCCAAGGAAGGCAAGAAGAGTAAACGAAATTTTTACAAGATACATTCTGCTGCCAAGAACCTTGAAATCTTTATGACAACCGTTCCGCCTGGGCGACTGCTTTATATACAGCCATCTGATAGTCGTTTCAGTTAAACTTATGAGTTATCGCACAAAGGAGTCGTCTTCCTCTTGGAATTCATTAATCCAGAAGGCGAGTGAGGGAAGACAAAGAAGTTGCACGGTTGCCCTCTGTCCCGGGCGTCTAAACGGTGGATGAGTGTCTTGCAATGAAAGCGCACTCCAAATTTGAAACTACCTGTTAACTGCACTGACGAATGTGTGTCAGAGATGATTTCGAACAAGAAGCGTGTGATTATGTGTGCGTGTGGTGTGCAGAATCCGAGGAGGAGTGCTTGAGTTCGTCAACTCTTTTTGATTGAGATGTTTGCGATTATGAGACTGTGATGGGGGCATTTTTTTCATTTTTTATGAAAAGATGCGAGAGAACAAACATCTGAGACAATTTAAGACAACATTTTGGCTGAGACCTCACGTATGTTCCTGAATACTAAGTGTTTTGTGCACACACGAACGGTTGACTTGGAGATTTGCTTGATAGGGAACGTTCTTCGGAACCAAATGACCCTCTTAAAGAGCAACGATTCTGTGTTTGGGAGAAATTATGATTTTGGCTTTTGAAGAAGGTAACCAGATCATTGGTGGCATATTGTGAAAGTTAATGGAGTAAATACATTAAGGAGCACTTGAGTTCGAATTAATTTGGCGAAATCTAGTAGATTTTTGGACCACAATGCATCTTGTTGGCATGACCATACAATTTATGTCTGTTGTTCGCATGAGCAAACAATGTCTTATGCTTAATATTCTACAAAAGTGAGAGAAAGTTGTACTAGACCAGGAGAATACCTCACCTTTGAAAAAATTAATCTAGTCAAGGGTATTCTTTGGTCCTGCATCATGCATGAGAGTCAAAAAAAAATGCAGGAGAGCTGATTCTTGGTGCCTTCAAAAGAAAAATTCTAGGACGGATATTTGGTCCTGTCTGCAAGGACGGTGAATGGGGGAGAAGACACAACTGCGAACTCTATGAGCTGTACCAGGATGTGGATGTAGTCCGGAAGGCAAATATCCATCGACTGCACTGGCTCGGCCACATCGTCTTCGACTTCGAGCCTCTTGGTTTGAGAAGGAGAGGAAGACCGAACCTCCAGTATAGGACGAACTGATCGCGGATGCAAGGCAAATGGGTCTTGATGACTCGAAGCAGCGTGCCTGGTACCATTAGCGATAGAAGGGGCATCCTTGATTAGTAAATAAGAAAGTTACTTCAGTTCGGGGCGCACACAGAAGCTTAACACTTCGTATGCTATTGTGTTTGGCGTTGGATCAGTAGAAAAGCATCCAGACTCCTGTCGCTGTGCAGCACCACAGTTCGTGGTTGAATATTTTCTTCCAATTGCCATCAACGCATTCTTTCCACATCCGTAAAGTATGATACTTTTGGTCAAGGTCTTGTATAAAGTCAGCTTGGTTTTTCTTGAGAGGGCTCTATCTCGCAATTGCGTCTTAAGCCCAAAGAAGCCGATATTGACTATTATGTTTTAATAACTGTTATTGTTCGTACTACTTATTGAGGTAGACGAACTCGGTGACTATCTCGAGTTTATACCTTTTATGACCTCCTGGCCATGTGATAAGATAGGAAAACTAAAGAAAAATAAATTAAAATAAAACAATAACTTTGGAATTTAAAATTAATTCGGATTTTATTTTGAAGCTGTATAGAATAGCGCATAAATCAAATGGGCGCCTCTGCTGGCCGGGAAGTGCTTTAAGCGGTCGGTCCAATGAATGCATTATTCCGGGAAGAGCATCTCGAATGTTAAACTTGAGCTCATCCAAAGTGATTGGTTCATAAACGTAGAATAAGGACTTGACACTACCCCAAAGAAAATAAATGACTGGTGTCAAGTCGTATAATAGAGACGGCCAATTGATGAACGCTCGCCGTGGGATGACTCAGTCGCTCTCTTCCAATTTAGAGCGTTTGCCACAGAAAGTTGGTTAACTTCGATCTATGAGTTCCAATGATGCCGTCATGCCATAAAACGCACCAAAACAGTCAATCTTTGTGGATGCATTGGTCCTTGGTTGAACACTTGTGGATTGTGTTTGCTCCAATAGCGACAGTTTTGGTTTTTTTCTGAGACGAGAATGGGCCCTGTCCGAGAAAATGATTGTTTTAGCCGAAATCCAGATCTCCCGCTAACATTTCCAGCGTTCAATTAACGAACTCACGCCTAAGTCTAACCGCAAACTAAGCCGGGTTGACTCTCTGGTGATGCCCAAATCAGCTAATCGATGCCGAATCGACATTTCTGTGTTTTCTTCGATATTACCGCATACAACGCTTATTCACGCTCCAACTTTTCCACTGTGCGACGAATTGCCTGCACACTGAATCCATGATGACGACGGTGACGATAACTTTGCATATTTACAAGTACAACAGAATTGAATTTCGATAATATTTTTATATAACTTTCACAAGCGTGAAACGATGTGCGATAATATGGTAATCCTTTCTGATTTTTTTGACAGCTAGATGTCATTGGTGGCTTTCAAAGCTGCTGAAGATTACCAATTGGAATAACTATCATTGGTAGGTGTTTATATTACTTTGTCTTGCCTTTGATCCCAATGGACCCAAGAATATGTATAATAGCCCGTATCAACTGATCACCGAAGCATTTATACAATGGCTCACAAAAATATTCGGAATTATGTTTTTTACTGGATCTTAGTTTGCTTAGTTTGTTGCTTTTTGTTGTTGTTATAAACAGAAAAAAATGTATTGATTTTTTGTTAACAGAGAATAAATGTTGGTTTCAATTCAATTGATTTTTATAATTATAATAATTATTTGTTGTTTAATATTGTTAAAATCCTAAAATCCAGGAAAAGAACATAATTACGAATACTTTTGTGAGGGACTATGTATAAAGAAACATGTTCTTTGGGTGCTTACGTTATGTTTTATGATAGAACGCACGAGACCAGTCACTCGTTCCTTTTTCAACGACTTCTCTAGATGGCTTGATAACGTTAAACAGGAATCTCTTTGAGTTGTTTCATTTGTCGGCAAACCGACATCCGTCTAGAAAGTTAAGTTGACCGCGAAGACTCAAATGTTCGCTTTTCTAGAAAATTTGGAGTTCTTGTCAAATTGCGTCTATTGTACTAAAAATTGTACCATTTGATGAATTCGTATTGTCATCTAGTGATGATGACAAGCACCAGGACGCAATGAGTTCGAGAGGAAGATTTTTAAGAACTGTCCTTTGTGTACGGTAATCTGATACTCTTGCTTTATGCACAACTTCACGACTTTATATTGCTTCAGACTGGGGAACCAAATATCTTCTTAAAGTATCATTCAAAGATTTCGTAGAACTTGAATAACTTAACAGCCAAATTCATTTAAACATAATTTTGGATTTCTTGATGTCACATAATTACAAGTTCACTGGAAGTAATAAAATTCTACACCGTTCAAATATTAATTTTTATCGCCGTGCCAATTAATTAACCTGATTGCTGAATGGCACACCAAGCAGCTTAACTTGTTCAATAAAACAAAATTCTGCGCTCCATATTCGATTTTTGCTGAAAAATGTGGGAAGCTGTTGATCTGACCACTCAGTCTCCTTATGAATATGAAAAGGATTATATTGCCTTTTTAAAGTCTTGAAATTTTGGTCAGCTTCATTAATTTTTAATCATCAGATATCTTTATTTTACGTCAGCAGTTAATTCAGGAACATATTTTTGGACCACGATAAAGTTCGAATTGAGGTTGAGTAATTCTCGCACTTGATCAGACGGTTTATGCCTCGTGAACTCTTTCGGTTGTGGGTTTGGTGTCTATTCGCCAAGCATGATCCGCCTATGAGACAGGGGACTGAGAGCGCACCTATTCATTTTTGACCTATTGAGTGAGATCAAGTTTTTGGCACGTTTTAGGTCTAGCTTAGGCCAGATCATTCTGCGGGGGTAACACATGTTGCCAGAAGCCCTATTGCTTGTATTTTGTGTTCCTAATGCAGCAGATTTCAAGCAGTAAAAGGCATCAATTATCAACTCTTATTGGTAGGAGGAATGTGGTGGCATTTCTGGCAAGTTATTCTGTTTTACAATTGCCTGGAATGCCCGACTGTTAAGCAGTTCCGTCAGCTCGTCTTGAGAGGAAATATAACTTGTCACAACGATGTCCTGTCTACTGAGACTAGCCTCAAGATCTTAAGATGAACATTGAGCAAAAGTGAAGCGATGTACGAATATTTCACTTTAAATCTTTTCACAAAAAATCTTGTGAAGAGCCTTGTTGTTCAGTATCAGTTCATTCTTTAAATAAATTGACCCCAAGCATTCCTAGTTGCAGTTAATTATTTATTAAATCCGGATTTACAATCTTATAAAATGTTTCGTTTCGTTAATCTGTTGACATCATGCCAGCACTTATTTCGAGTCAAGGACATTTTCGACCATGTCAGAGGGGGATCCTTCAAAATTCCTTAAACCATCATCTCGGATCAAGTCTCCGCTCAACGATCTAGGGAGAACTGGTCGTTGGAGTGAAAATGATGCTAAAAGGAAATTGTATTCAAAACTGACCACGATTTTCGAATCTCATCTCTTACCAGAGTCCTGACGATATCCATACTGATCTGCTGTGTAGAACACCGTGTGGTACCTGTGGTCTGGAAGACGATACGAATAGTATCCCTTTACCACCAGGATCTTCTTGTGGTCGAACCAGATGAAGTAGCCACATTCATAGCGAACGGTTTCATCCGAAATTTCGTACCTGAAATAATCACTCGTCAGACTGAAATCTACGTATCTCAATGTTTGAATCCAAACCTGAATTCATAGCTGCCATCCGGGTATCTATTGTCATATTGATCCACAACAGTTGGTTGAGGAGTGGGTGGTAAATGCTGATGTGGCTTTTGCCATTGATAATCGACTGACGGTGATTGCTGATGTTGTGGATACTCTGGTGTACTAGCAATGGACGGGTGATAATGAGATGGATCGTGTACAGGCTTCACAGTCGGGTGTTGATGTGGATAGTGTTGCAGTTGATGCTCTTTTTCCTCTTCCAGATGTGACTCCTCAATTTGCTTGGTCGTCATCGATGGTCGCACGATTCGCCGATATGTCATTCCCTTCACACTCCATATTTCCAAAGCGCCCAGGACGACAACGAGGACAAATAATCTTTTAGTGAAATACATTTTCTTGCAAGGAGCCTTCAATTCCTAATGATGAATCCTCTGTTCCGAAACCTTCCTTTTATACCGTCAAATCGTGGATGTTGCACTGATCTGATTTTTGTTGCGGGATCGAACGTTTAATCCATAAATTTGAATGAAGAACGACACCGCAAATTGCAAATGCTCTCGAAAGACGTCTTTAAATCGTCAAATTGGACGCAAATTGCTTTTGCAACCGGACGCCAGTCAAAACTGACATGACGTGAGTAGGAGGAGTTTCCGAGTTCATTAACACACGCCGAATGAGATGTTGATGGTAATTTGTCTTAAAGAATTGCAACCGATTGAATGACTTAGCAAGTTTTTGGCAAGTGGCATGGAACTGAGATTTTTAACGGAGGAACTACCGAAAACGATTTATAAAGTGCATCGACCCTTCTGAAAAGACGGATAGATGAAACTTTTATGGAAAAAAAAATATAGAGAGTTGTTGAATGACTATGACTAAAGAAACTGTAAAGGACTTTAGCTGAGACTGAGGAAGGAAAAGTAAGTGAAGAAAACGAGAAGAACGGAGTTCATACTTACAAACTTATATAACGCAGTGCCTGGTATCTTAAAGAAATGAAACCCCATTAGAACTTGGTATAGCATATATGACATGATATATAAAATCTTGAACATTTTGTGGTTTAATCTGTAAGAGCGCTCCTCTTCGGAATTCCGATACATTGTGAATTCGTGAATTTACAGTAGTAGCTTTAACTTAACACATTTCAGCCGATTTTATTAATTTTTCGAGTTCAGATCAGGGAAGAATTAAGAGCTAAAGTGAATAATTTCTGGTTTTGTGAATAAATATTTTATATATTATATTATATACATAAATATATAAATATTTCAAAGAAAATTCAGTCGTTTTAACTATTATTTTTTTATTCAAAAACGAACACTGAGCCCCTAAAATGTTGATAATTTTTTTTTAAAGCCAGTGCGTGGTTGGACACCGGGAAGGAGTTTCAGAGTACTTCTGGAAACATTTCGAAAAGTGTTACTGTGCTAAAAATATGAAAATTGTAAAAAATCTTCTCTGTCGTGTATAACAGAGCTAGTGTGCCGCCACAAATATCCCAAATTGATTTCCTTTTTAAATACAACAGGAAAATAATTTAACAATTGGACAACGCGCAATTTTTATATTTAATCTTCCGTCTGATATTTGAAACCAAAAGACACAACAGTAATATTTTAATATGTTTCATCAATCCATTTACTTATAATTTCACTCCTGTGCAATCTTGTAATGACGAGCTCTGTGCTGTGATTTGAATCTTATTAAAAAGGCGTCGGCTTACTTCGGATCTAGGGAGATCGAAGTTGATCAAATGTACATAGAGTCACTTGTAGAATGAATATGCATTGCAAGAAGATATGATTATGTAGGTGGTTGGATCACTGACATCCGTGATTACTACTTGTCTTGTGCGTAGCATGGATTTGTCCAGAGATGAAAGATTTTATTTTTAATGTGCAAATGCATTGTATATTAGATATCGGATTGAATTGTATGTACGTACAGTAATTTAAAGAAAGTGGTGTCATAAAATAATATCCGGTCCACTTTTCGGCATGTAGAAAAAAATTAGAGATCTGTAATTACCCAGCTATTATTATAAAAAGCGAAGTGTTTAAACTTCAGTTGTTTTTTAACGTCAGTATATTCAAATATATTAAAGCTTTTTGTGCGGCGTTCTTTTTAGTAAATTAATTTTATTTTTTATACAAAATGGGAAGAAATAAGAGTGCTGTGTGGAAATATTTTGATAGAGTGGATAACATGGCTAAATGAACATTTTCCGCGAATAAAAATTCTTTTCCTTATATAAATTAAATAACAAAGCATTTGATAAATTGTTTTAAGTGCCCGGCTGACATTAAAGCAGATTTAAATAGTGAACATTCTGAACACTATCCCGCGAAATGTGTTCACAAAGATACCAACATTTTCTGTGATACACCTCAAACACTAGATAATCTTGAATCGAACTCGAAACCTGGAGATCCATCTAAGACATTATCAACAGGGGAAAACGTGAACTTTTTTACCAAAAGTACTTATGAAAATAAAAATTTAAGCAAAGCTGCTTGTGGCATTTTATCAGTACCTGTTACTTCGGCAGCAACAGATCGTTCTTTTAGCACTTTCATTTGGATTCATAACAAGAAAAGAAATCGCCTTACAACTGAACGCGCAGGCAATTTAGCGCGCATATCTCATAATTGAAACATTGAGTTGCACACACAGATGAAACAGAGAAATAAATCTGAGAAATGAGAAAACGAACTAGGTTCTAGTATATATCTAGGACAACGAAAACAAGAAATGGACCAAGTTGCAGTTATAATGCATAGTAGAATTTATGTATTCAGATAAAAATTTTCCAATACCGTCTGATTCCATCTCCTCAGATTAGTTTATGTTCAAAAAACATCTAGTCAATATTATGTAATTTGTAATTAAATAAAAAAACACATACCGCATGAACACATTTTTGCAACAACTTCCTTTTCAAAATAAATACCCACATAAATACCCATTTGGGTAAATACCGGATCAAAATATTTGCCCATCACTAGGTGTAAAGACGGAAGGTTAAGCCACAAGTTAAGCGATGAATTAAACCATTCCGCTTTCAAACTCGTGCCAAATTTGAGTCAATAAATAACATTTTTGAATAAGTTTTTTCGTTATTGGATGAGGAGAAATGCAATCTATTTTTTATTGTCCAAAAGCGAGTGCCTAAGTGGTCAACAGCGTTCGTTGCTTGTGTCAACGCCTTGGATGCAATTGCTAGTGTAGCCAATACTCATCAAGACAGAGAGTGATCTTAGAGAAAGAGTGTTACCCACCCGTAAGATCAAAAGTGATTTGAATTGTTCGTCTGCTAAGGCCACGTACATTTCCTTGTCTGTGGTCATGATTTTTAAACAGTTTCCCCTATCATATACCTCTCCTCCGTTTGTGTGCATCTTCATTCCGTGTTGTTTTTGCACATACTAGCTAGATGGCTGAAGATGAATGAATGACTCTAATTTTCGCTTCCAGAAATTCTCTGAGATGTAACCCACGACGAATTCATTCTTAAGACAGCTATATTCAACAATACAAGTTTGGCTTTAAGTCGTTTTTTCATCTGATATGCTGGATTAGAAATAAGACGTCGATTAGCTCAGAGTGCCTGTGAAGAACCAGTAGGATAGAAATTGGAATCAACTGTTCATTATGAACTGGATTAGGCATGTTTTTCTTTAGTATATAAAATTAAAATAGAATAAAATACAATAAAATAAAATTAAAATAGGAATAAAAAAAAAATGTAAAATGCTACGACGAATTTATTTCCTTGTTTTTGTCTGTTTAACTATTGAATTCCTTTTGAACAAAACTGTCAGCGCCGATATTGTTTATCAATCAAACGCTTTGCCTTACCCAGCGAAGTACTTGGAAAGCCGCACTCACTTCGTTTCATTTAAATCATCGAAGGGAGAGTTACAGCTCCATATTGTCCAAGCCTATCATCCTGTCTAGGTTTATGCAATTCTCTAAAAGTCGACTTGTTTCAATTAAACTACGTAAAATGCCGTGAGTTCAGCTTCAGGCTAACCCAATGCGTCCTTAAGTTACAATTATTTTGCACCTATTTCACCGTCAAGTTTTTGATTTTTCTCTAAAAAATATTTTATTTCAATCGTTGTTTTGTGGAAACTTGTATTCTGCTATTTTTATAGTAAATTGCAGCATTCTTTTTAAACAGGGTGCAATGAATTGACAATGACTCCATATCGTGTCAGCATATCCCGTCGCGTATTTTTTCCGGCAGTTTTTTGAAGCACTCCTGGAGCACTCAGAATAAAAATAGGTCCATTACACTGCCAGGTAGCAACCTACTCCAGTGCTGTTAATTTGATCCCAACGGCAAATGGTGACTGAACCAGATTCGATTTCTCTGGGATTCGAACCTGGGAGTCTTCGAACTTGGGGCAGGCACTTAACCAACTGTGCCATCCATTCGTCTATTTGCGTATTGTCGCGTATTTGCTTGTGTACAACGTGATCGTGAACGATCTCTTCTTAGAATTAAGCAGAAATCTTTCCTATCGCCTAGACTTAACTTCACTACATCACGACGCGTCCTCATTATGATCCGCATATAATCTACATACATACATCAAACATAAGGATATTTTTTCTCCTTTTTCTCTTAATGTTATACACAAAGAAGGAGAAAAAAAAACCAGGATGTCACATCATTTTGGTGAACTACTTCGTTTCTAAGAATTTTTCAAATACTTATAGACAATAAACCACATTACTGCTGCATACCACTTGTCGATTATGTTCTTAAGCTTTGATCACTCTAGCGGTTCACACATTATCAGCTTTCATATAAAATTATTTCAATCATTAAGATCAAACTGCCCATAACAAAATCCCCTCGAATCGATGTCAAGAACTGAATTCGTCAAGCAGTCTATTCAAAATCGCGTGCATCACTTCCTGATCCGCGGTTGTCAAGTGTGGCGGCATATGAAAGACACACCAACGCACGTTCGCATCTGAGATGAACCCTTAATTTCACCTCGTCAAGTCAGTCTAATGAGTGTTTTTTCGGAGGAAGAAAAAAAAACCACATCTCATGCGATTCATCATCACGAACGTCTCAGTCGATGGGATTTGATGAGCCCAGGAATTCCTCCTTTTCACACATTTTTGTCAGATTTGACTGACACACATTCATGCATGCGATTTGAGGGCAATTCGGTGTCTTTTATTCGTCCCAAATTCGGTGCAATCCAGATTTTCTTGTCTCCTTTCATCCGAATTCTCGATTCAGAAATTCCAAAAGGAAGAAGATTTCTCCACCAAATTGCCTGCCAAGCGAATACCTTGCTGAGATAACCATCAGTTGACGGTATATAAGGCATGCGTCGGAGTAGAGTGGTCATCATTAAGAATTGAAGGTTTCTTGCAGAAAAATGTATCTCACCAGAAGTTTTTTCGTCCTCATCGTCATTCTTGGTTCTTTGGATATATGGAGTGCGGAAGGAACGAAGCATCCACGGACTACGAGACCAGCAAAGACTACTAGCACCACAAGCAAAGCTAATGAATTGGATTTGGAGGAGGATAAAAAACACTACTACCGTCCGAGGCCACCGCAGTATTCAACTTTAAAACCACCACAGTTTTCGACTCTACTCCCTCCAGTGCGTCCTTCACTTCCTCCACCACCTCCTCCACTGTACCCAGTTCCAAGCACAAGTCCGCCATACCACACCCCGCATTACCCAACTATTGGTCCATCACTTCCTCCACTGCAACAAAATCGCCCAACTGGAATTCCCTCTTACTATCCGCCGCCTCAGATCACTGTGGGACCTTCGTTTCCTCCTTCACAACCCACCGCGAGTCCTCCATACAAACCCTCGCATCGTCCAACTTTCCGACCTACCCCGACACCATACCCAACTGGCTACCCCTGGCAAGGATCATCTAGTACTCGACCTATTCCCCAGCAGACAATTGTGGATCAATTCGACAACAGATACCCAGATGGCAGCTACGAGTTCAGGTTTGAGTCTTAACAGTCAGTGATGTGGATTTCGGAATGAAGAGTGATCATTTCAGATACGAGCTTCCCGATGAAACGGTGCGTTATGAGCGTGGCTACTTCGTTTTGTACCAGCACAAGAGGATCTTGGTGGTGAAGGGATACTACTCATACCGCCTGCCCGACAAGAGGTACCACACCGTATTCTACACAGCAGATCAGTTTGGATATCGTCATGATTCTGGTAAGAGCCTTCATCTGATAATTCGAATAGTATTCGCTAAGAGTTTCTCATTTCAGCCGCGTTCTCAATCAATCGACCAATACTCCCCAACACGTTGAAAGTGGACTTGATTTCTGATGGTGATCTTAGAAATGCTGATGTTCCCACCACTTCAACCCCGAATGACACTACATTGGCTTCGGAATAGGCCATACCGTTATTAGCAAAATTTCATCTAGCAGAGTGTGTCTCAGTTTAAATTTATCAGACCAATAAATGTTCACTTTATTTCGATTCATGTAAACTTGAGTTTCATTTTATTTTTTAAAATTCTATTGGTTATTGACACTTTTTTGCGAGATCGCGCTTACTGCGAAGTAAAGCAGGTTAAGTTTTTCACCTGCGTTTTTGTACGAATTATTTTTGGTTCTTCTGTCGTTTCGACTTTTACTGGTTTGGGCTTTAACTGACCAACAATAGATCTCGATTAAGTGATACAGTGTTGGAATAACAAGGGCACAGGATTCAGTCTTTCTTCTTTTTCTTAAATATTGCTGCAGGGGCAATGTGAAGCCGACTCTCGAGCTGAACCCCTTTCAGCTTCGCTTGACTCAACGTTTTGTAAAAAACCCGGAGCACCTCGCACAATGTTTGTTGAATTTTCCTCTCAGTCATCTTTGTCACACACGGGTTTGTATTCAAACACTCTACTGTGGTTCCGCCACACTATCCCAATTCCAGTTACCTGTAAGCTAGAGGAAGGCAAAAAACAGGACTTTCTTTTTCGGCTGAAAAATATGGCTTGTAATTTGTCTTCGTTTAGCTTAATTTTCCACTTATTGCAGTAACTAAGTACAATTTCCATCGTATTTTTAAGATTGGTCTCAATGATAAGAGCAAACTCTTGCGAAGAAAAAATGGCTGTGTCATCAGCATAAATCGCTGTTTCACATTCAGGTCTGATGTATACATTATGTACAGTATAGACCCCAAGATAGAATCTTGTGGCACTCCTGCCTTGTAAAACACAATGTTAAAGACACCGTTATTAACATTTACTTGAAAACATCGATCGGTAAGAAAACCTAAGACTATATTGCACAGGTAAAGAGGAAAATTTAAGTCAATCATTTTATAGATCAGTCCATAATGCCACACACTTTCGAAAGCATTTTCAAAGTCAAGTAAAACTATGCCGCAAGATCTTCCGCTTGTACGATTTCTTCTCACGTAATTGCAAATTCTATGTATTTGATGAGAAGTACTATGATTAGGTCTGAAGCCCAACTGTTCATTTTTTCATCAACAAATTTCATAATCTTCTCTTTGAGAATTCTTTCATAGATTTTGCTCAAGTTACTCAGTAAGCTGATGGGGCGGTAGCTATCTAAATTACCTGGGCTGGGTTGATATAGATTATCTCTACGATAATACTCTCTACGTGGCATACTCACTTTTAAGCGTTGAATCACTAAACTCCTAGTAAGACTTATGTCACTTTTCGTAGTTGCATATTCTCCTCCAATCGCCATTCACACAAACAAAACCAACGATCGCACGCTAAACTTTTCTCTCGAAAAGACCAAGGGTGTTTTTTTCATCCGCTTTCTACATACTGCATGTGTCTGCGATGTAGAACTGGCAAGTTTTTGTGTAAAGTCAACTTTTGTCTTTCCAGAGAGGGCTGGATAATGGATTCAATCACTTTTTGAGCCCACAACAGTGATTGTCAAGAGTTATCTCGGTGCTGATGTTGTTTATACTGTTTACCCCGGAGTTGCGGTAGTCGATATCCTTCACTATCTCGAAGTTATACTGGCCCATTGTGACGTTCTCGCCAAGTCGCCGATGTTGTGAGTCTCTTCTGGATGACAGTATTCAATTCACTTTTTCCTCGCGTACCACCAGACCCATTTTCATTATTTCCGCCTCTTTGACAACTCGCCAATTTCATTTGCGTATGCTAGCAGCTGTACGGACACTTGGAAGACCGTGCCTCTTGTGCTGGCCAATTTTTTTTTGCATGATCTTCTCATGAAAGACCCGTCGCCTTCTCTAGAACCATTTTTAACAGTAATGGTCTCGGTGAGTTCATTACCGATCTTGATGGAGAGCAGCGAGAGTTCTCCATCTTCAACCCGCTCAGTCTGACGAGTTTGGGATGAATTTCAATACTAGACATGGCGCCGTACAACTCTTCTCTATGCACACTGTCCTATCTTCTTCTTCTTCTTAGGGCGCTACAATCCTAGGTGGACCTGGGGCTCACTTAACATGCCTCTCCAGCCAGCACAATCTTTCGCCAGCTGTCTCCAGTTTCGCACACCAAGCCGGCCGAGGTCCCCCTCGACTTGTGTGCGCCGTAGGTTGAACCTTCTCCTCCAAACAGGACCAAAGATCGCGCTCAGAACTTTTCTCTCGAAAAGGCCAAGAAACTGTTTATCCGCTTGGGATATTGTCTATGCCTGTGCGACGTACAGCAGGACTGGGATGATCAAGGTCTTATACAAAGTCAACTTGGTCTTCCGAGTGAGGGCTATACTGTTGTTGGCAAGAGTTATTCTGCGTTACATCTCGGTACTGACGTTGTTTGTACTGTTTACCGCGCAGCCGAGGTAGACGAAGTCCTTAACTACCTCAAAGTTATAGCTGCCTATGGTGACGTTCTGGCCAAGTCGTCGATGTTGTGCGTCCTTTCTCGATGACAGCATATACTTGGTTTTGCCCTCGATAACCGCCAGACCCATTTTAGCCGCTTTCAGCAAACGCCTCATTGACGGCTCGCTGTGTTCGCCCAATCACGTCAATTTCATCCGCGTAAACTAGCAGTTGAACGGCATGCCTCTTCTGTTGGCCTTTGAGTTTTGCACGATCCTCTCAAGAATGTTAAAGAAATCACATGACAGCGCGTCACCTTGTCTAAAACCTTTTTTGACATTGAAGGTCTCGGTGAGTTCGTTACACTGTTCTTTGCGGCCTTAAAATCGACGAATAGGTGGTGAGTGTCGATCTGCATTTCTTGGGTCTTTTTCGGGATCTGGCGTAGTGTGAAGATTTAGTCGATGGTGGACTTCCCTGGCCTGAAACCACACTGGTACGGATCTTTCAGATTGGTGACGAAATGTTTCAGGCATTCACACAAAACGGCAGAGAAGATCTCGTATGCCATGTTTTTTGTTTTTTCGGAGAATTTTGTAAATACTACCGGAGCACTCAGACTCAAAACTGGTCCATTGTACTGCCAGGTAGCAACTTACTCCTGTGCCGTTAATTTGATCCCAACGGCAAATAGTGACTGGACCAGATTCGATTTCACTGGGATTCGAACCTGGGTCCCCTCTAACTTGGGGCAGGCACTTAACCCACTGTGCCATCCAGTCGTATCCACTATCTCTCGATAGTTGGCGTTGTCATCTTTCTTATGGATCGCGCAACGACACAAAAGTTCAACTTATCGGGCATGCTTTCCATTGACCAAATCTTACAGATGTGCTGGTTCAACTTTCGTTGATCTCACTCTCGATGTTGTTGTCTTGACTTCCTCTACGTCGGGGGACAAAATACTCGTCCATTTATAATTCATTTGCATGGATGGACTTATTAAGTTCCTTCTTGTATTGAAGTGAAGTAATGCCACTTGACACTGTTGTTGCAGTAACATCTCACCAACTCATTTCCATCGTCTGCGACAAATTTACAATTTCCGCTACCGTACACAAAAATGTTGACCCACAAACACCCACACTCATAATATCGGCAATCCAAAGACCAACATTTTTTGTTATTGCGTCTCCTTGTTTGACGTCAGAGAACTCCTAAAGTTTGCATGTATTTTTTAATCGAATAATAATCAGAACAGAGGCTATCTTTCAGAGGACGGTTATATTACCATGTAAGGCGATTAAAAATAAGACAATCATTGTGAAGATGTCTTTGGTTGGTGTGGATTCTGGTTGAAAAAATTATTTCTCAATGTAGCGTGGTCTTGTTCCTTGTGAATCGAATGAATCAAATGTCGATCTGCCACAAGCCACCGTACTATCGTTCACCATACAAACATTTTTTAGATAACTTCGTTACTTTTTCCATCCAGACAACAGATTACTTTTTAATCAGATCGGATAGCGTAGATTGCGCTTTTCTCTAATTTTTGTCGCCTATGATAGCATTTATTGCTGCAGTTCTTGCAGAGATTAGGAAAATCGTTTAATTCCCTGACGATTCCGATATGACACCCGACTCTTAAGACACAGCAATGGATATGACTGAGAAGCCTGGTCTCGTACCGCATTTTATCTCGAGCGTTCACAGGTGAATTGTGGCGCTTCCAACAACATTGAGGGCATAATCAATAAAAAAAAATATCCGAAATACTGGTTAACCGTCGAAAAAAGCATGAATTTACACTAAGCTATCATATCGTCGATTCAATCTCCTAGGCCGTCCGTCGTACACAGCCGATTATGCCACCGCGAAGCTGTCAATTCTCCTTGTTGACAGATAGTGCCCTTCGGTAATCCGACAGCAAGCATTGTTTCTTCTGATGTGAGACAGAACAGACAACTGACATCTGTAAACGCCTTGAAAGGCCACTTGAAAGTGAGAGTGACCTAGACGAAGTATCTGCAGTTCCTAAGATCACATCTCTCGCCCACTTCCTTGTTGAAGCAACCAGCACTCGAATCAACAAATCATTGTTTTCGTTGTCCCATTACTGAGATCGCATTTCGATCGCCTCATTATATTCATTACATCACAGGGCATGCTTGCATTGACCTAAATCCAACCAAAACCCGTTAGTCATTAACCCAATTAATGAGCCCAAGAATCACCGACAGAGCAGAATGGCCTCACTGCCGGTGTAGTACAGCGCCATGACAGACGACAGCGCTAGCAGAAACCTATGTACGTTCCGCCTGAAATTGATATTCCAGCTCGAGGACCATAAATTATGTCACCACCACCACCGAATACGGGAACAGCAACTGCAACTGGTATCACCCAAGCGGCCTCCAAAGTAAACATGAGAGATGGCCGAAATGAGTTCAAATGTCACCTCGCCCGGCGACCGAAAGTGCCGACCAGACAAACCCGTTCCCGGCGACGGTGCCCAAATGTATCTGCTCAACCTGCCAGCCATCATTCAAAACACTCTACGCGCAGTTCAGGTTCAATGTCCACCTGACATGGAGCATAATTTATGCCCTTCTATGGTGGAGTGGTGTCTCACTACTCAAGTCCCCTCCCGCCGTAGCTCGGTCTGACTGGATCCGCAAGATCGCTATCGCTCCCATGAATCCCCAGAAATGGTGTTTACTCTTAAAGTCTTGACATATTTTGTACGTTTCGCCTGTGATTGGTATTTTCTGGGTAGGTTCCACAGCGAGGTGACTTAATGCACCTGTAAGCTGAGTGTTATCAGATCTTAAGCACGGATCCGGAGATGCCAGAAGCGGGACGGAAAAAAAGAAAAATATTTTTATCTCAGGTTATTGTACCCGTTGTGTGATCATCCAACGGGCTGTGAGTTGCCAAAAAACACTTCATAAATGGATGCACTGTGGGATGAATTTAATGGCAGAGATACCCAGCAACCGATGAATTGACAGTCCCGCAAAAGATGACGAACGGAGAAAGAGCGAGAGCAGCTTCAAGTCACTCCACTCAACGGCCACCTTATTATGCGCTCGGTTAAGATGAGTCAGCTGAAATAAATCATCTGGGTATATATTTGGGAATCCCACGCCGCAATGATTGGTCTTGATTGGAAGCCGGACTGCAGAGGATGCCAGGAAACGAAGATGCAGAAGTGCTCTTCTTAGAAACGAATTAAGTCCACTAAGCGACGCTCGCGTAAGACGTTGATAAGCCTTTTCGAAGCATAAACTCGAAAAGCTTAAGACGGTAAGTGGATATTTGCAGATTAAAGGTAAACAACTTGACATTCCCAGTTCCACAGGGAACCACACTTCTTACGCCAGTTGAAAACCCAAGCAATTTGTAATTGCATTGTACACTTGGCATACAGATTTGTTGAGAAATTGGACATTACTGGTTTCATGATCTGTTTAACCGGAAAATGAGATTCAGGCGAGAAGTACATGCTGAATGTTTCTTTTAAATAATTTCTGCCAATTCGGTTGCAATTGATTTTAAAGCAAATGGATGTGTATTACATTCATGGTATGTTATTGGATCTCGGGCACCTCTGAAGCAGCTTTTTTTTTCAGATGCATTTTGAAGCACTTCTGGAGCTCTCAGACTCAAAACTGGTCCATTGTACTGCCAGGTAGCAACCTACTCCAGTGCCGCTAATTTGATCCCATCGGCAAATGGCGACTGAACCCAACTGCACCATCCAGTCGTCTCTGAAGCAGCTTTCTTTCCCGTTCACCAGATATCTACAATATGGTGAATGCAGTTCTATGTGCTATCGACGGCTTTCAACTAAGCTTGTAGTCTATAAACAGATGACGGATGACGGCACACATTTCCATGGCATTAAACTACAGTAAGAAAAAAACAATTAAAGATACAGCTGGACACCCGCGGCGAAAACTATTCTGACCAAGCTAGACAGACGGCCAACTTGTAAAGGCATCTGTTTTTTAGTGAATAAAGAAATTACACTTTTGCTTCCTAAATACAGTCGACTCTCTCTAAGTCGAACTCCCTCTAACACGAATTAATTTTGATATCCCGTGAAAATTCAACTTAGAGGGAGTCGACTCTATTAGGTTGAACCACATTAAATGTCCGATTTTTTTTGTAAAAAATACAGTAGACGCTCGATATAACATCGTAGATAACATCGATATAGTGAACAATCCAATATAGTGAACATACAAAGTTTTATACAGTCTATTCTAAATGGCCGGCTAAAATCGGTCTGGCGGTAAACGAGGGCAAAACCAAATATATGCTGTCATCGAGAAAGGACGCACAACATCGACGACTTGGCCATAACGTCACCATAGGCAGCTATAACTTTGAGGTAGTTAAGGACTTCGTATACCTTGGCTCCGCAGTAAACAGTAGAAGCAACATCAGCGCCGAGATCAAACGCAGAATAATTCTTGCCAACCGCTGTTTTTATGGGCTCAAAAGGCAATTGAGTAGTAGAGCCCTCTCTCGGAAGACCAAGTTGACTTTGTATAAGACCTTGATCATCCCAATCCTGCTGTACGTCGCAGAGGCATGGACAATATCCCAAGCGGATGGACAGTCTCTTGATCTTTTTGAGAGAAAAGTTCTGCGCGTGATCTTTGGTCCTGTTTGCGTTGATGGTATTTGGAGGAGAAGATTCAACCACGAACTGTATGGGCTGAACAGGACATGAGGCGACTGGAGACAGCTGGCGAAAGGTCGTGCTGGCTGGAGAGGCATGTTGAGTGAGGCCCAGGTCCACCTCGGACTGTAGTGCCCTAAGAAGAAGAAGAAGATTCTAAATAGTGAACAAAAAAAATTTCGCTATAGTGAACCTATGTTTTTTTTTGTTCTTTGAACCTTTCTGCATTCAGAAACACGTCTAAAAGTCATTAGAGCTACGCAGTCGGCAGTATCCCTACGATCGTCCTAATTTACCGTTTGTATATGGTACACAGTTTGAGGTTGTATGAAGCAAATACAAAGTGTGCGTTGCTTGTACATGGAATGTATTATTTTGTTGCGTTTTACTTTTTTTACAGATGAGTTGCTTGTTTTTGTTAAAAATAAAATATTCTTTTTTATAAATGCTGGCTTCTTTTTTAATAATTGCGAAGAAAAACTTTAATTATATTCTATTTTTGATAAATTGTGATTAAATTCGCTCCAAGCAGTCCACGCTCGTTACGATGAACAATCTAGATGCAGTGAACAAATCCGGTTTTTATTAGTTCACCATATCGAGCGTCTACTGTATTGACATAACTTTAAATGACATTTGTCTTGAAGCTAGACCTTTGTCTCACAGAAAACTGATTCAAGTCTGAGAAAATGTCATGGGATATGCAATCGACACTCAAGACACTCCTCCCTTCCTTCCATTTTCGATTGTTATTTCGACAATTATTTCATATCCAAAGAGAAAAAATGTCTAGAGACTTGGGACGTGGTCAGATATCTGGCATAGAGATCCCCTTTTATTACATTATTTCGTTAGACATCTTGTGAAATTCCGACACCGGAATGTCATGTGCACAACCATTTTCACCCCCACACCCATTTAAGAACTAAGTCATTTCAATTCAGAGGTATGCATATCTCATCCACCACCCCACTCTGCTTCATTTCACAATGAGCAAGGGTTCATTAGAAACCTAATCCCTTCTGCCAAAATGTACTCGACTCCTGGGGTAATTGCCCGCTCCACCACCCATGGCACCAGGAACAATTTGAAGCTGCATATCTGGCAGCGCCCGCCTTTGGATACAGTCCTGTGGTATTTTAATTACAACGTCTAGACAAAGTCCGAACGTGCTGCTGCGGACCGCCCACGAAGTGAATATTATATGTATAACCGACGTTACATAAACCGGTTTCCTATGAAAACGAGTGCCTGCAACCGACGCCCCGGGGTCCTTCGCCGCTCCCCACGGGTGTAAATCAAGTGAGCTTCAAATTTTCAAAGGCATCACAAAATTTAATTGAATGAAATGCCAGGAAGCGCACTGCCATGACCAAGACCGCAGTATCCAGTCAACAATTCAATTATTCTCCCACGTCCCTGCCACCCGCCCATCTGCTGCGCGATCCCATAACAGCTCGTGCAACACAAATACGAAAGTCACTCCTGGGAAATTTCCATTCGATTGCAACTCCGCTTTTTGCAGTCCCTTCTGCTGGGTGCCACGCTGTCGAATGAATTATAATCCCTTCCGAATGATCTCTGATTCATGAACACCGCCCAGGCTCCCTCGTCTCCTTCGGCGTTTCCTGGAAAACCGTCGCAAGGATATTAATTCGCTGGCTCGGATCTTATTCATCGCGTGCAGCTCGACCCTACAATCGTCGAGAAAATTAAATTTCATGCAAAAACTTTTCGCTACAGCGCGGTGGTGGCTTACGAAGGGATACCAGTCACCCAGAGATAAGGACATCAAACAGATATCACAGGGTTCGATTGATTGCTTATGGCCATTCAGCTTGGTTTGGCTGTGGCAACATAGGCAGCCAATCACCAGCAGGGTCAAGGAGAAAAGTTTGTCCTCATGAAAATCTTTCGACAGCCGCCACGTGCCTGACGATGGAGTACAAGTTCCTTCCTGTGTACATCGATATCCCCGTAGCGGATGTAAAGGACTAAGATTTTGTCATCATGAAAAGTTTGTGTACCGAATTAACCCATATCGCCTTCCGCTCGTGTCGTGAGGATGGGGCTCGTCGTGGCCGGGTGCTGGCGGTGAATCTGGAGGATATTGTGAGCGAAGATGGGATCGTTTAGAAGAGCAAACATTGCATAATCAAGGACATCGATATTGATTGATTTTGGGAAATGTTGTGCTGAGCATAGAGTTGATGTTTGTGTTGCGTGTGTTATCGCTCAAACGAGGATGTAGCACAATGCGGGCAAAGGCAACGTCTCACATGCAAGGTATTCCATCAGCAGAATGCTGAACAATATCCTATCAGGCCTTGATTCACAGAAAGCCGTACTGAGTAGCTTATAATGATGTCCAGAGGGACAAGATGAAACGGCGTCTCATTGTTTGAGTTCAATCGTGCGTGGTGGGTTGCTGGCTAATGTTTTGGACTCCATTGTCTTGTAGCAGTTTTATGTTTACTCCCCTTTACAAAACTAAGTTGCGGTGAACACGAGCAGTTCAAGGGGGCCATCATCATTAATTCATTAACAGGCAACCCGCAAATAGTGCGTCTTGGATCTAAAGAAGAACAATAGGCTGAAGGTGGACGTGATAAGGGTAATTTCCTCTCTCGATGTCATGTTCATCGATAGCCATTCAGCGGCTTGGAGTGGGTTGCTACCTGGCCAGTTTTGAGTCTGAGTGCTCCAGTGTAAAGCTTCAAAAATCCTACGAAAAAAAAAGAAAGAAAGAGCGAAAGGAGCTTATGTAGAGGAATTTCAATCAAACATGTTGGTAAGTATAAATTTTAAAAAGATTCTAAAGCGCATCTTTAGGAACTCATCTCTGATTCGGAACAGAATGGGAATGTTAACAGAGACAATGCACCGCGCGAATGAAGTGCAGATGGAAGGCTAAAGACATCAGCAGATAATCCATAAGAAAAAGGATCTCATTGTCAACGAAGAGTTAAACAATATCCACCCCATCAGAAGTAAGGTCCAAGTCCACCTCGAACTGTAGCGGCATAATATGTACATACTCGTATACATATTGTATAATCTCAACATTGTCTGACAGCATCAAGCGAAAGTGCACTTCTGTAATCAGGGCCAAAATGTCACACAGTCACATTTTCTTGTTCTTCCTAGAAACACTCAAACCCACCACCAAGGGTACTGGTTGCCTTATTAATTAATTCACTGCATGGACATATCAGAAATGCCGACAAATTCCCCAGTTTGTCGAATTCCATTGGTGACAGATAAGTCTCAACCCAGTCAGCAAATAATTAATTGGATTACCTTCGATTCCCCTGACTGACACAAGACTGTTACAAGGATAGCCCGAAGTTGACTAATTGTTACAAGCAGTTGGTCATTTGTTTTATGTTACAGGAGATGCCACGCACACAGAACCAGAGACTCACTTGTTATAAAATACGGACTTGTTTCGTTGAAGCCTCTCCTTGCCTGTCATTCAGTGGAAGTGAAGTGAAGTCTATTAATTATGCATGACACTATCACTGTTTCCACACCGATTGGGCACATAAACGACCCACAGTACGTCATATTTGCCGGATATGCACACCACACCAGCCGACAGGCGAGACTCTGTCTACCCCACCAGACACACGTAGATCTGCGATAAGAAAAAATTCCCATTCACCAGCCTTGAATTAACGTCAAATCCTACACTGACCTCCTCTTGTCCAAAGCTCTCGCCTATCCAGACCAATGTCACTCACACGGACTTCGTTCCTTTCTCCAGATCACCGGAGGGACATATCAGATGCACACCACACGCACGCTAATAGGACATTTTAATTGCACACTTCCAGTAGCCAATCCCCACAGGAGCACTTAAAGACCCTGTGGGGCTTCTTGTTCGATCACTATCAGGCCTTTTGTTCGACTCTCTGCTATCTGTCTCGTGTCATCTGAGGCCTCCTAGCCGGTGGTAGGCTAAATCAGATAAACCCTCCGACCTTCACCGTGCGTCTTGCGACACCAAATCGATCTGTTTTATGGGCAGTAAAACCAAAAATAAATCCAAAAGATTCGTAGATGCTGATGTGGACCTTTCCTCCGCTTGGGCTTACATGCAAATCGGTTGTACGTTGTGTTTTATTTCTCAGCAGACCACAAAAAATGTGTTGACGCACATGGTGGGGGCATGAGAATGCTGGCCGACCACATGTCATTCATCACTGCTTGTGCATAGGGGCATATGGTGCGCGGCTATCTGGGGTGGGGTATCATCAATCACTTTCGACTTGTCAGTGGTCTGTCAATACAGGTTAATGGAGACAAATTTGATTAACGGATTCGCGGTTGAAGGTGTTTGCGAAGTATGTTCCCCACAATGTCACGTCCGGAAAAGGGGGCCCTTTGAATGTGTTGTGGCAGGAAGCTGTCACGCGCATAGTTTCTTGTTGCCCTTGTAAAATATTTCAAGCTCACTTGTATCGCCATGTCAGATGTCAGAAGACGCCATGCATGTACGTTGTACCAATGTCGTGTGCTCCGGAGGATGCAGGTCTCTGCATCTCTCCGAAGATAAAAATGCAAATTCAACTTATAAACTGAGTCGGGAATGTCCATTGTTGCATATAATCGGTCGTAACTAGTCTCGGCACTCGGAATAACAAATTGATATTCGATATGCCTCGCAGCCGGGCCATGTGGCTGAAACTATTTGTGAATGGTCTCGTGAGACACGAGAAAGAAGAGCAAAAAGATGCACCTGTTTGCACACGACCTTAAGCGGCGGAGGAGGATACCAATTTATTTCGGTATTCGGTATAAATCTCGGTAAACTGGTATCGGAAGAAATGTGATAAATTATATGGATGTGATTTTATATCCATTTTGGCTCATAAGACGGGATTTGCCGGTATGCAAATGAAGCGATTCAAATCCTGCATACAGACATAATAACGAGACCCATCGCATTTGCACATCGATTGGAGGGGAATGCTTTGAATGGGATCAGTTATGCATTGAAATGGAAATTTTTTACTGGCCCATGATGCGTGTAATTGATTCTTAGGGAGCTCGCAGCTGTCCGAAAAGTGCTTTCTATTAAATTTTTGACAGATTTTCTTAAACTCGATTATTAGAGGTGTGACGAATATCCGGAAAGTATTCGGTATCCGGCCTATCTGGCTTCTTTTATAATATCCGGCCGGAGCCGAATAGTCTTTTGATATCCGGCCGAATACCGGATAGTAAAAAAACAATTTAATATTGGAAGTTTACTAAAGCCAAATTATGGTGAATGAAAATTAGTTTTTCAGCATTCAGGGGTAATAATTTATTACGTTTGTTTTCTTATATTCAGAAAAGAGTATCTTACTGTATACACTGCTACATGGAGATGAAAAATAAGTTTTGGCAAATTTGAGCAAAATTGGGTATTGTCTTCCATTTACTGATCACCAAGCCCAAGGGTCACTATTTCGTTCAAAATAAACTGTTTTGAGATATAAGTCAAGCGCGTTGGCTTCCGATCAATGGAAGCTCTAACCAAGGACGCAGGCAGTCCCAGCGTAGGTTCAGGTCCTGAGAATGCCTCATCTGATCCTCGCCTAGCAAGTTCATCAGCGATCTCATTTCCCGTGATCCTGTGGTGCCCCAGAACCCAGACAAGTCTTAGCGAATTCAAGCTATCGACCAAATTCAGAGAAGACTTGCATTCCTGAACTATCCTGGAAATGGTTAAAGGGTTCAGCAAGGTCTTAAGCACAGCTTGGCTGTCGCTACAGACACAAATACTTCGCCCTTCCACCTATTCTTCACAATATAGCTCGTAGCCATTAGGACCGCATAGGCTTAGCCTTTGTATGTTCATCGCAGCTGGAGTACAGGTGTCTGTGCGTCAGACGACATACCCATAAGACTGGGGTCAAAGGAAATGCGATGCGCAAGGTCATCGAAACTCCAGTGCGAGTTGTACCAAAAACCACTTCTTTTTAAACGGAAGGCCTTGAGAGTACACCCCATGATGTGGATATCTAGGGGGGTGGGAGATTCAGTAGTGCAGAGCAGAACCAGGCGTACTAGGGAAAGCCCCTATCCAGCCGAGACAGACCGTTCTTTGAAGCTTGGTGAAAGCAGCAGTTACGTATTTACGCGAAAGCTTATTCCACCAAACGACCGATGCATAGGACAAAACAAAAAGTATTGATTATCTCTTGATGTGCATTTGTTTTTTTTTTTCTTATAATTCGCGCGCGCAAAAAGGTTTCCGAATACCCTTAAGCGTCCGGAATCAAGACACAGCACGGGCCGAAGGTATAGAGGGCGAAGGGGAGAAAGTGGGTTGAAGTAACCACAGAGTAAGGATTTCGAATGACTTCAATACAATAGAATATGAATATGAGAACAGAGCAAAGTTAACATCATCAATGGGCCATAGGAGTGACTGGACGCTGAACTGGACACAAACGGTATTGCGACTGCTCATCCCCTTGAATTTTTCCCATGTTGGAGTTATCTTCAATCCTCGGTCTATTAGAATAACCAAAGAATGGTGTACATCCAAGAACATAAAAGACAATTGCAAATTTTCAACACTATTGATGTGAAAAGTTTAATGAACCCCATACAAATCCAACAAGAACTTTAAGCAAATCCTATTGTCGCCAGTCAGTGGATATTTCGCACAGCACCATGAACATGTTTCCAATAACACACAGCACGTTGATTAATCAATTGAATTCAATCGAACAATACAGATTCTGATCAAAAGCAAAATGTCATTGATATTCAACGCCAACGCCAACAACCCAAGAAGCTCTCATAAAGTTGATGCTTACGAAAGTAATTTAAAAATGTTCAGTCATTACTCGTACACCTTTCAAGTACATAAATCTAAACGACTGTCGTGAGATAAAACATTTTTATCTGAAAGCGTTAAATTATTGCATCTGAGAAGCTCTTAAAAGCGAAATTATTATGCAATTTGTAAGCGATTAGGCCCCCCCAAATTCACCCAACAGCCGTGCCTCGTTAAATCTCGTCGATAAACGCAGTTTTAGTGTGTAAAAAAATGCCTGATTAGTGACTTGTATTTGAGTGTTTTAGGTGGATTTTTGAAAACAATGGAAAGATTAGGAGACGGAGAAGTCGGCGATCCTGGGGAAATACAAAATTGAAATCATGACAGGAATAATGAGTTCAGTTCGAATTGATCAAAGACAAGTTAATATTAGCCAAAGCGGTGAAAAAACTTAAAGCAGCTGATTTGTGAATGCAATACAGTCGTGATATATCCGCCTTTCGATGAATTCAGCTATTATCACTAAAAACGCCTCGAGTTTCGGTCTTTTGAGCAGAAGGAGGAATTTTATTTGCAACTTTCACATTCTTCATGTAAATATGGATAAAATTGCCCACTGTTAAGAGGGCATGTTCGTCCCATGAGACTGCATTCACAAGAACCTTAAGAGGGCACTTAACGAAGCAGAGAAAAAGCGCGTTAATAAATTACACCTGACTTAAGTTCCTCTTGAGAAAAAGCTTAAGCTAAGAAGTGTATGAATTTACAAATTTGAGCACACATAGAGGTCACATAGAGCCACTGTCTACCCCGTCGTCAGCAACCATTTGTATTGTTCGCGGTACTATTCTTAGACAGCTTAAATATGATTTGTTGGAGATTCAAGAATCTTAGAAGAAATCGTTCAAATGAGAAAGGAATTCGAATTTCAAAGCAGTATTAAAGCAAATTCCGCTTCCGGTATGGTATCCATTATTCTACGGATGTATTATAGCATATGGTGAATAACCACTAATAAAATAAAAACTAATTCGCCGAATAAGTTGCATTATTCCCGGTTTTCTGAACCGATTGCATCTTTAATGAACATTTTAAACAACTGACCAGGAACTATAAAGCTGCATCATTCGACGACGGTACTGGCAGAATTTATTATGCATAAAAAATTTCCCACAGTAACCACATTCTCCAAAGGAAACCCTAAACATCGGACGGTAGAAGACTCTCTTGGCTAGAGCATTGGTATTCATTTGCACTATGTGGCCGAGCCAGTTTGCCTTTCGGATTTCTTCTTCTTCTTCTTGGGGCGCTGCAGTCCGAGGTGGATCTGGGCCTCACCCAACATGCTTCTCCAGTCAGTACGATCTCTCGCCAGCTGTCTGCAGTTTCGCACACCAAGCCGGCCGAGGACTCGGCGACTTGTGTGCGCCATCTTGTACGTGAACGTCCTCTGTTGTGTTGTCCCACAGGCTCAGAATCGAAGACTTCCGGACTATATCCACATATTTGTACACTTCATAGAGTTCGCGGCTGTGTCGTTTCTTTCAATACCCCTCCTCACAGAATTTCTCTTTCGAAGGCACCAAGAATCAGTTCTGCAGTTCTCCCTATCGTCAAACTATTAGCTCCATTTCGCAAGACTGGCAGGATTAGGGATTTGTAGAACATGATTTTGGTCCTTCTAGTCAGGAGTTTTGACCCACGTTGTTTGGACAAACCGAAGTAACAGCGGTTGCCAAGGCCCATTCTACGTCGGATGTCCACCAAGATTCCACCAAGATGTCATTTGTGGAGTTCACGTTTTCCCGAGATAGACGAACTCCTTTACTACCTCAAAATTGTAGCTGTCAATTGTGACGTTTTGTCCTAGATGATGTTCGACAAATCGATTTTTACTCGACAGCATACATTTCATCTTCTCCTCATTTACCTCAAGACTGGGTTGTTTCGCTTGTTCTTCTGTGTAAAGGTAGCTCTAAACGACGAACATGCTCGCAGAACTTGCTGCTGCTCGCCGCATTTTCGCCGTGTATGGGCTGGTTCGCGAGCCGCTCACTTTTGGCGAAAAATTTCGATTTTGTCGTGTTCGTTGGCTTTGATGTTCGCCGTGTAGGCCCATGTTCGCGAGCAAACCTCATTTTTGCTGTGAACGTCACCGAGTTCATATCGCGCATTAAGCACAATGTCAACAGTCAGCCACGATTTTATCGAGGAATTCACCACTTGCGCTTCCCTATCACACATGTTGATGGTTTGAAGAAACAACACGAAATTAAAGTTCGGCGTCTAGGGGATAATGCAAACGAGCAAGTTCGGCGAGCATGTTCGTCGTTTAGGGCTACCTTAACCTAGCAACTTGACCAATTTGTAGAAGATAGCGCCTTCCGTGCTTACACCTACCCGTCGCACTTCTTCACCAGAACCAGATTGAAGAAATCACACGACCGCGCACCTCCTTGCCGAAATCCGATGCAGGTCTCAGACTGTTCGGAAGTTCTAGAACCGTACTGCATAGTTCATCACGTATTTTTTAGCGTAGTGTGACACAACCTGATAAATTTTCTCGGGAACACGAATTCGGCCATAGCATCGAATAGTTTTTTGCGATGAATTCTGTCGTATACGGCTTTAAAATCGCTGATGAAGTGGAGAGCATCGATTCGAAACTCTCTGGTCTTTTCCAGTACTTGCCTGAGTGTGAAGAATTAATCTATCGTCGATTTTTCGGGCCGGAAGTCAGAGTATTTCCACATGCCTGCCACTTCACGTAGATATCGGGATGAAATTCTGAGGAAAATCAAAATCGAAAAAGTGTCTATATTCACTCAGCAGTACTCCACTGCAGACATTTGTTTCATATTTTCGATGTCTTGCTATCTGCGAATTCCTTCTCCATATTCCAAATTTTGTAAGAAAATTTGCGGTTCCTATTAGTGGAGAGAGAAGCTATTAGCACTTTTGATTAAGGCGAAAGGACATCTGACAAAATAGTGGAAACAATTTAAAATAAGGTGAATGAATGATACTACCAGTTCGGAAGAAAAAGCTTAATGCAACCTAATAGACTAATTTAAAAAACTGTTCCTAGAAACAGGTCGACAGATGTCGCTGGACTAGAGCAAGATTACTGGACTGGATAGTTATAAAACTGAACTTACCAAACTTGTAAACAAACCAGGTTTGGCGGTTGTATGTTTTTTAAGGTTCCGTCTACAAAAACGGAACCTTTATAATTTCGGTGTGTCCGTCCGTCCGTCCGTCCGTCCGTCGTGTCTGTCACACTTTTTTATCTCCGAAGTTTATGAAGATATCGGCATGAAATTTTGGAATTAGGTACTTCAGACCTAGATGTCATTGCCTATTCAGCGATTTTAAAAAGTGGGGCCATTTGGGGGTGGCTCCAGTACAGGTGAAGTTGACATTAATTTTGAAAAATTGTCGCACCCCATCGAAATATATATCAATCGACAGGTCTTTTGAAATGAGGTGGAGGTTTCTTTCAACACTTTTTTATCCAAAATACCGTTTGGAAAATATGGAGCTCCAAAGTTTTAAATGCGTCCCCCCCTGCCATTTCTAAACCAAAGTGTTTAAAAATCTGAACAAATCACAAAAACTTGGCTTCATTGAGTACTTTCATTAAAAACCATTGCGAGCATTCTGGCCCTAATGGTTTTGGAGATATTGGCCAAAAACGGTCAATCATCGACATGCGAATTTTGAAGATCTGAAAACGCAGTTTTGAAGACATCAATGTAAGTATTAAGAAATGATAAATTTCAAAATATCAATTTATGTTGAAGTTTTGAGATATCTAAGATTTAAATAATAACTACTTTCATTTTCACACATAAATTTCATGCTGTATTCGACCACTCTATGCGGTGATGAGTGTTATCTCTTAGAGGGATCTCAACCCCTAAATGCCCAACAGCACACACACACCGCAGGCATGAGCAGTGATTGGGTATGTGGATGATGGAAGGGATTTTCTGTGTTGGATAAACTTGGATAGAGATATAGGTATATGTAGGGATGAACGTTTGTTTTTTTCGGATGTATAAATGTATGAATGAATAGTTGATTTAGGTTGAAGTTAGAAGAAAATTCAACTGAAATAGTTTTGAAACGTCGTTTGATATTCAGAAATCATCCATCAATATTATGCGACGGAACCTTACCCGTGCGAGTACAACTCGCACTTGCCCAGTTTATTTCTTATAATTTGCGCATCCAAGCACAGCACGGGCCGAAGGTATAGAGGCAGAAAGGGAGAGGAGGTACCTGTGCACATTGATTTTAAATGTCTACGGATTGTAGTGAGTGGGAAATATTTGGCTTGGAAGAGCATTCCATATTCGTGTAGTGCGGCTAAAAAACGACTTTCTCAACTTAACGGTACGTCCGAAAACAGGCTGGTGAACTGATGAGCATTTCTGGAGAGACGAGTGATGGCGCTATTCACAGTTTCATACCAACCCCGAGCGGCACATTTAAACAAGTTTGTCAATGATCTGTTAGTGGTGATATTGGGTTGAGGTATCACCCGATGACTTACTCTAGTCTCGATGACTATCTATCATAGCCACTGCCACTTTCGTGCCAACAGGTCCACGAACAAAACTCTCATAAAAAAAGCAAGAAAATTTAAGTTAAACGCTAATCAATGTTGTGTTCCATTTAAATTTATTAAAACATCCACTTCAGCAGCAAATACTGAAACCACATTAAGTCATATCACGTCAAAGGAAACCTGTCGCACTTGGAGACGACTTATGTAAAACAGCCGGGATCCCCATTAGCATGAGAACAGAAGCACTAACATGTCGAGTCGGTCAGAAGTCTACTCATGAACCATTAACTTCTAAACATTTACATACTGGTTTGCTTAGCTATCAATTAGCTCAAGACTCCACGTCTGGCCACTCCAATTTGTGGCAAATTTAAAGCCCATTAAATGACTCAACCCAAACTTGGCAACCAGTGTTCAACGACCTATACCCGCTGCCCACACACGTCACTCTGACGTCACACTGAGTGAAGACGAAAAGTATAAACAAATCCATCAAAAACATCCACTCAATCCAAATATCTGAACATTTGTTTTTTTTTTTACTTTCAACCGCCAACCGTCAGCCTTAAATTCTTCAGAACGTCGGCCGATTTATCTTCCACGATTCCCATACCTCAATTCATCTTCGACTAAAGCTTGAGACAGATTCTAATTTGTTCCCGTTCCAAGCAATCACCTGCTGTGCCAAACCCAAAAAACGGCAGGAGTCCATCTCTGCAAGCGGTTTTATACGAATCACGGCCTAATGCGCGAATCCGCATTTAGTTGACATAACATCAATTTACCTCGAATCCTCCCCCAAGCTTAGTGCTGCAATCTTAACTCAATTTAGCATTCCTTGGCAAATCCCCACTGCCATGTCAAGCCTGTACAAGACTCATAAACTTTATCGTCGCTGGCAGAGAGGGTGTGCTCCCACCTGGACGTGCGAGTTCGACAACAAACCCCGTAACGATTAATCAATTTGTATCCCAATAAGCACTTTACACTAACGGATTCGTGTCGCAAATGCTATTTCATTCATTTGTTGATGTTGACATTCAATGCAAACAGTTGACAAGTCACAAAATAAAAAGGAACAAGGAACAGCAGGGAACAAGGCCATAACAGCAGGTCCTCAAGTGATGGAAACGGGATCAATACGTCGCGTGCATTTGTGATTCGAACACGTTCGCGAAACTCCTGGTTAACCTCACCCCCCTCGGATGACTGAAGATACATAAGTACATGTGGTGGTGCATGTGTTTGTTGGACATGTTGTATAATATTGAATGTCAGAGGTACGTCACTCTGCAGATGGGTCTTTTGATTGACAAAACAGATTTTCACGTCGATATCGAGTCGAGTTTGACGATGTTGATTGATGTGATTGGGATGGAATTTGACTCTCGGCTGACGTGGACCGGAAGTTGGGCGACGGCAACGCCAACGACAACGGCAACGGCGACAGCGACGAAGAGAGAATTTAAATTTCGGCTGCGTCAAGCGGACTGATTACCCACGTGCTGGTGGTTTTATTTTCCTCTGCCTGGAGGCTTGATATAAAATATTCATGACGGCATCCCTGAAAATATCTTGTATTTAGGGATTTTTCTGTTTTCAGGCAGCGGTTGTATCTTCTGCATATTCATGAACTGCACTGATTTTCATTGAATCAAATTAAAGATACATATTAAAATCGCGTTTCAGTTGCGTCTGGGAAACTTCAGTTTTGAAGAGTTTTCTGTTTTCTGTTTTCTGAGTGGTGTTGATGAATTCGAGGCATAATTTCCTTTCTCTGAACATTTTATTCAAATTCAACCGAACCATGGATACTACATAGATATTCCAAGGAATCGTATAATTGGTAGCAGATGCTGAGGACATTGACGGACATTGACGTAATACTCGAAGTGAAGCGCTGCCTGGTTTGTGCGTAAGCGAGTTTTGGAAAAGGACATGTGTATACAACTAATGACTTAGACTTTAGCCGTAGTTACCACTATGACTGAATGACGCAGTTGGTTAAGTGCCTGCCCTAGGTTAGAAGGGTCCCAGGTTTCAAACCAGGTGAAAGCAAAGTTAATACGCTTTTAGCCGGTTTTCCAAATTTGGTGTAGTCACCATTTGCCGTTAGGCTCAAATTGACGGCACTATCACTGGAGCTTTTCCGATGAAGCTACATATCTGGGTGTCATTATAGACAGGAAGCTTCTGTGGAAAAAAACACATCGAAACGAAAATTGCGAAGACACTGTCAGTTTTCTGGCAGTGTAAGGATCACGGGAAATGATATCGCCGATGAACTTGCTAGGCAAGGATCAGAGCGGTGTTCTCAGCACCTGAACCTATGGTGGGATTGCCTGCGTCCTTGGTAGATGTTTGGACCTCTCGAGAGCACAACCGGAGGTGGCATGACTCTCCAGGATGTAGACAGACCAAGCGTATGCTCCCGTCTGAAAGAATTCCGCGGCATTCTGCAGACAAACAAGATTGCAGGCAACTTACCTGCGTACTAACGGGCCACTACAACTTCGCCGAACACT
This sequence comes from Myathropa florea, assembly GCA_930367185.1. Lineage (NCBI taxonomy): Eukaryota > Metazoa > Arthropoda > Insecta > Diptera > Syrphidae > Myathropa > Myathropa florea. The sequence goes on along the minus strand of OV884002.1, from coordinate 39,239,793 downwards.
TAAAAGTGCTTGGCCTAAGCTATGAAAGCCTTTGCGACGCCTATAGAGTAGACGACTACACTTTCTCTGCTACTCTTCCGTGTTTGCAAGGACCAGGTGGCAGGTATTTGGTGCTGATGAGGTGAGAACTGATGATGCAGGCACAGGCACTCATCACAGAAATGTCTGCTGGTCTTCCGGAGGAAGACTGTCTGGTAGTGGAAAGTACTAGTTTTTGAGTGCGAGTGCTCGAGTGTAGCATTTGAAAACCTCCGACAAGAAAAAATAAACTGCGCAAGTTGAACTCGCACAGGAAAGGTTCCGTCGCATAATATTTATTGATGATTTCTGAATATCAAACGACGTTTCCAATCTATTTCAGTTGAATTTTCTTTTAACTTCAACCCAAATCAACTATACTTTACGACATTCTTACACCCAAGCAAGCAAGCATCCACCCATACATATACCTACATCTCTATCCAAGTTTATCCAATACAGAAAATCCCTTCCATCCATACCCAATCAGTGCTCATGCCTGCGATGTGTGTGTGCTGTTGGGCATTTAGGGGTTGAGATCCCTCTAAGAGATAACAATCATCACCGCATAGAGCGGTCGAATACAGCATGAAATTTATGTGTGAAAATGAAAGTAGTTATTATTTAAATCTTAGATATCTCAAAACTTCAACATAAATTGATATTTTGAAATTTATCATTTCTTAATGCTTTCATTGATGTCTTAAAAAATGCGTTTTCAGATCTTTAAAATTCGCATTTCGATGGTTGACCGTTTTTGGCCAATATCTCAAAAACTATTAAGGCCAGAATGCTTATTTTGAATAAAAGTACTCAATGAAACCAAGTTTTTGTGATTTTTTCAGATTTTTAAACACTTTGGTTTAGAAATGGCAGGGGGGACGCATTAAAAAAAACTTTGGAGCTCCATATTTTTCAAACGGTATTTTGGATCAAAAACTGTTGAAGCAAATCTCTACCTCATTTCAAAAGATCTGTCGATTGATATATTAGTAGATGGGGTGCGACAATGTTTCAAAATTAATGGCAACTTCACCTATACTGGAGCCACCCCAAATGGCCCCAATTTTTAAATTTGGGTGCATGGGCAATGACATCTAGGCCTGAAGTACCTAATTCCAAAACCTCATGCTGATATCTTTATAAACTTCGGAGATAGAAAAGTGTGACAGACAGACACGGTTCCGTTTTTGTAGACGGAACCTTAAAAATGAAAGACTTCGCGCGCATGCGCATAGTTCACCAATCTGTAGCCTACATTGTGATACCAAGCGTGTCGGATATCTCCTATTCTCAAGGCTATTTTGAACTTGTTACAAAGTGTTTATGCTGACTCACTGATGCTGATAACATTTAGCTCACTCAAGTCGTCGAAAAAGTAAGTACTCACAGAGATCGTGTGAAAATGTGGAAACCTGCAAGCGCTGAATCAATTGCAAATTCTCCGAATTTATATGTGCGTTAATGTTGTATCTATAGACAATTTAGTGGTCTCTAGCAATATGAATACGCGGCCTCGAATTCCACACAGGAACGGTCTATTCGGTGGAACCATCTTTGACTTCTCAGTTTTCTGGATCACCAATTGAAGTGCCTTTAAGTGATTTATTGGAATCCGCCACTCGGAACTATCAGAAAGTAATCCAACTCCGTGATCCGAAGACTAATCTCAACCACAGTCTATGAAGCACAACGTAGTTCAGCAACCGAAACAAAATTTCATGACACCACCGCAAGGCATAGTGCACACCCGTGCAGAGTCACATTCACTTCACAAATCCGCACACATCTTGCATTGCGGATTCACCCACCATTAGTGTTGTGCACTTCGATTCATCACGCTTAGCACAAAAAGCTCTCCGCTGCGCATCCTGTGCATTACCAAATTCACTGCACGGCACTCACTAGCATGCCTGAGGTCCCCAAAGGGGCGGCATTGCGCCCACCCAGAGAAACTCCATCGACATAAATTTCCACCGAACAATGCACCGGCATTAGAGCGGCCCCTCCTGAATTTCAGGCGGTTGTAGACTTCAACTGTAAGAGTAACTGAGTCGCCTGCCAAATGCACATAAAGAGAGGCCTGCGCGTGGTATCCGCTGGGTATACGTTGGAAAATCAATGCACTATCGGTTTCATGGCGGTGCAAGGGCTCGAAATTCGAGAGCATAGTTGAGCCTACCCTGTGGCGGGAGTGTGAAACATAACGCGGGCATAATTGCAAATTATGTGGTGGTGCGGCGGTGACGGTGGTGATGTTTCCATGAAACTGGATGACGGCACGCTCTGGTGGCGCTTGTGTTGTCATTGTTGTGCGTATACAACCAGAAATAATTAAATAATTCTTCAGAGCGGTCCTTTCAAAAGTGAACCCTCAACCTGCTGCCGGCTGCGGCGTGTGCTGGTGTGACCACGCTTGGAGTGAAGCCCGGCATTCGTGGAACGTGAGCAGGATAATTTAATTCCAAATTCAATGTAAAGTATTCAATCCGTGGTTGCATTAGGGACAATATTGTCGGGATTGCGGCTGGTAGGTTCTGCCGGGCATGATGGAATACGTTTCAATATATCAAAGGGTTTTAGTGGGTTTGCGTGCGGTAAGGTGGAAGACATATGCGGACATTACGGGCGATTATTTGGGAAGTTCTGATGGAAACTAATGAAACTTTTGGCAACGGAAGCTGATCTCGGGGACAGAAGTAAAATAATGGACTTTGAAATCATGTGTAATGCATCAGAAGCAGAATATTTTAAATTAGTGAATTTGTGGGGAATAGTTTTGCGTGTTTTGATAGGTTATTTTCAGCCAACTTTTGGGTTTTCATTTAAAATGAATAATTTGTAACTTATGTTGAAAGTTGATGTCTCCGAATAAAGCGTAAGCTCCGAATAAAGCTTAAGTGTATTCCTTTCCCTTAATATTCTGATTTTGAGATTATTTGCGATTATTTGCTAAAGTGGGGACAAATTTGAGAATTGTAAGTAAGATCCTTAACAAGTTGAGTGCCACATGAGACCACTTTAGTCTCACACGAATTTGGGTTTGCTGTGCCGTGTGAGACAAGAGTGTATTCGAAGTGTCAGTAAAAAAAATCCGTGGCCAGTTTTTCTGTTTATATGGAGGCGCTCAACATGTTAACCAACAGTTTTCGAAAGTCTTGAACAAATAGGACTAATTCGGAGTGAATTTCAAAAGATGCCAAAATAATCACTTACTCGTACATGCTTATTACAAGAGGCGATGAAGAGGACACAAAGTTGTCAATATCACCTCGATACATAAAGTCACAAAGACATCAAAGTCTAGAGAGCAATGAGGGTGTGGTTGCAGGAATATATGGGGAGCAAATTAAACCGCACATAAACGTGTCCTTTAGCAAAGTGGCCCTAATGTCCATGAACTTAAACAAGGCAGCATTTTGTTCAGTTTTTACTAACATTTGTTTGCTTAAACAGAAAGTATACCAGGTCAAGTGGTATTGTAGGCAATAAAATAGCTGCCCATCTCGACAACACATTTATAAGAACGACAACATTCTGCCATATATCATTCCCCACCGCCAAAAAAATAAGTTTTCTGCTTGGAGGCAGCTAAATTAAAAGCACCAAACAGATAAAAATGTGTATGACAAACCATTCGTTCCAAAACAAGGCCTGACCTCATGTTGGCAATTATGAAAATAAATCTGACTGTTAGTATTATTCTTTAAAGACAACGTTTGGTTAATCATCATCACCTGCATAAAATTAGTTTATCAGAAGAGACGAAATGAAGAATATGTGGAGACCTTGACCTTGTTGAATATTTCCTGTCACTGCAGTTGACTAGCGAACAAGCAAATACCTCACTTCTGGCAAGTATGTCTCCGATCATCAAATATGTGCTATACAGGGTAACCAGATAAAAACGATGGGAAAAGAAACTTATATAATTATAATAAAATAACAACAGTATAAGATATAAAATTGATTCTATCTTTATTGTGAAGATAGATTCATGCCATTATGTAATGTATGAAATACCAAATCATTCAAATTGAAGAACTTTCGCTGCTGCTGGCAGTGCTTCAAACTGTCGGTCCAATTTTTAATGACTCGATCCAATAAGTGCAGCATTATTCCAGCAAGAATATCTCGAAAGTTGTCGAGCTCGAAGCCGAAGATTTTGCCGAAGCCGAATGTTGAATTTTCTGTTTTCTGTAAAAGTAGAAGTTACAAGGAATGATGTGTTTTTTGTTTTGTTATTGTCGGATATTTTGTATTTTGAAAGTGCGATTTTGTACGGCTTTAAAATCAAAATATTTTGCATTTGCATGTTGAAAACTATTAAGTGGTCTATATAAAAGCATGCAATTTATTTGTACTGGTTTCAGCTAGAAAGAACATCAAAAATGGCAGCTAAAAATCCAATTTGGGGTTATTTCGTAAAAATGATCCAACTTGCAACTTGCAAAATATGTTCCAAATAGAGTCTGACCGAACTTTCGACTTCGGCTTCGGCTTCGGCTTTGGCCGAAGGTGATCAAAATGCCTTCGGCTTCGGCTGAAAAACTGGCCTTCGGTCGGACTCTACTAATGACGTAGCCCAAAAAAAAAAAAAAAAATAGTCGAGTGGTGTCAGGTCACATGATCAAGGCGGCCAATTGATCAACGCTCGCCATGATGAGATGATCCATCGCGCCATACATGAGACCATTGCCAGTAACAGTGTTTCTCCCTTCTTTCGAAAGAAATGATCCCACCAAGCCATAAACCGTGCCAAACAGTCAATCATTGTGGATGTATTGATCACGGCGTTGTCTATTGTTATCCGGCTTCAGTTCTTACGTCAGCACAATCTTATAGGATGTAGGGGGAAATTCGGCCGCAAAATAAAACGATTTGACTCATTTCATGCTGATCGATACCCAATTCAGCTAATCGGCGTCAACATTTCTGTATCATTTTTATTAACTTCCGCACGTCCGGGAAGCGTAAAATGATCAGCGATGAAATAGCTGGATGTCATTGGAAGCTTTGAAAGGTGCTGACACATAACAATGGAAAAGACTATCATTTCTATCAGCTAACCCTTGAGAAGGAGCAAATGTCCCCAATTAGATGCATTTCACTTTTTATTTTTTATTATCAAGCAGCCTTTTTTTGTGTGTTGATGCTACTCGTGCGGACACAAATTGTTATATAAGGGATTATCATTGACGTGAAGATATATTGGTTGTTCAGCAATACAGTGGACGCTCGATATAGTGAACGTCGATATAGTGAACAATTCAATATAGTGAACACACAAAATTTTATGAAGTTTTATCTATTCATCGTGTTGAGCGAAAATCTTGCCCGATTAGTTACATATGTTATGTATGGTACATAGTTTGGGGTTGTTTGAAGTAGAAACAAAGTGCGTGTTGCTTGTATATGGAATATATTATTTATGTTGCGTTTTACGTTTTTTTACGGTTGAGCTATTTTTTTTTTTTTTTATAAATATTGGCTTGGTTTTTAGTTTTTACTAAGAAAAATTGTAATTATATTCTTTTTTTGATGAATTGTGCTTCAAAACATCCGCATTTTGATGAAATTTGCTCCAAGCAGCCCACGCTCGTTACAATGAACAATTTCGCTCCAGTGAACAGGCCCGGGTTTTTAGTTCACTACTCGTATATCGAGCGTCTACTGTATTTAGTTCAGGGTTGCCGTGTCCCTTAAATTATGCTCATATCTTACGCTCAATTTGTATGGTTTGTAATATTTAAATAATACATCGATTGGATTCTTTCGTTTAAGAACTGATATCTAGTAAAAGGTATTGGAACTTAGGATTCTCTTTTTCGTGGACGTCTTCTGTTTTGTTGTCCCACAGGTTTAGTGGAAGATTTTCCGGGCCGGAACCAGGATGTCCATGGGCCGTATATGGCCTAGGCATCTTAGGCGTTGGACTCACGGCGCTGTATAGCCCATATAGTTCATAATTGAATCTTCTTTCCCAAATGCCATCAACGCAAACAGGATCAAAAATCGTTCTCAGAGCTTTTCTCTCGAAAAAAAACAAGAGCTCCAAAACGGCTGTATGTGTATATTATAACCCACTTGGGGCTTCATAATTCTCAAATGGGACTCCGAAGCAAATAGTCGATTGATATAACACTCGATGAGGTACGACAAAAATTTCAAAATGCACCACAACTTTCCGTATACCGGAGCTGCCTGCAATTGATATCTGGGAGTAAGGCACTTAACACGTTGAGTGCCACCATACAATCCGAAAAACTGTCCCCACAGGCCACGGATTTTTTTTCTATTGACACTTCGATTACACTCTGGTCTCATATGGCACTCAACGTGTTAACTCGAACAATTTACTCCGATATTTTCATAAATATCTGGGGATAATTTGACAGGCAGACGGATGGATACACCGAAATTATAAGATTTCCGATTCCTTGCTCTGCTAGTCGAAAGGGATGCATTTCCAAATCGTACACTAGCACGCACAAATTCAAAGGGATTGTGTTCCGCCTAATTGCGTAATCCATCGAATGCGCAATTAACAATCAGCGGACCAAATGCAAAATCACTTACCCCAGCTTTCCCGCACATGATTTAATTTCCCTCTCATCGCATTTGGCTCCCTTTCGCGTAACTCATCCGCAGAGAAACACCGCAAAATGTAACCCCCATCAGGGGTAATCAAAAATTACTAGCAACGCGCCGCACTACAGACACGAGCACCGTTTCGAACCGCACCCGCATTGTGCTTGAAACAACTTCCACGAGAGTTTGTGGATTACATTCGGTGTCCTGTTATGCAACCACCAACACCGTCGGGCCTCAAATACAATCGCGAATAATTGCTCCCGTTCAGCAGCTGAACTACCACGGGTGATCAATCACAGTTGGGATAGTGGAACGCGTTGTGGTCATCAAATCGGGTGCCTAATTGCGTGTTCGTGGATATCATAGTCACCCTCGATAGTAGGAGCTTGTTGGACGTTGAGCCTGTGGCGTTGTGGAGAATCGCGTTGTAGACCGAATACATGTCAAATGTCAAAGAGCGTGTGATTCGATGAATGTCATTTAGAGGGTGGTTCACTTGCCTTATGTACACTTCCTGCGTCATTGCAGATACTGGCCGAATGTCGTGTCTAGTCACTGGCGTGAGATTCACTGTGGGTGTTTTCATAGAAACTCGGTGTAGCTTTTAGGGGCAGAGATATGTTGGAACCGACATTGTTCGAGCTCCTAAAGGCAGGCTTTAGATTTGCATGATTTCAGCACAGAGGGTGATGAAATTGCATAATTCTTGAAGATGTTGCCATAAATGTTATTCTGCCCGATACACGATGAGATGCATGTTGCGTGGTATGTTGCTAATCAACATTTTGAAATGTGTATAAGAATGTTGACTGAATTCACTAGATTTTTGACTTGATTTTTTAAGTCAAAAGCAAAAATAAAGAGTACATTTTTTATCAACTGAAAATATGTTCCTTGTTCAGTGCAGAGGCCACAATTTGGGACGAGAAGTGGATGTAGTGAGGTTAGCCAAAGTCTGACTTGTAACAGGACTTTGATTGAAGTTCATTTAGTCTGCTTGATAATTTGTCAACTTTGTCCAGTGCCGCAGTCCAAGTGGAATAGTATTAAAACCGTCATTATGTCATATTCTTCTACGAGGTCATCAAGTCGGTGGTTTTCTAACTCATTTTTTGACGATAAGACCCGAAGAACTCGTTGCGGATTGCAATGAAGGTGCAGAAAGAGTTCCCGAACATCAACCTCAAACAGGATTTGGCAAAAATATTAGCTCATCGTTGGACTTTTTTTCGGAGGATTTTTGAAACACTACTGGAGCGCACTCAAACTCAAAACTGGTCCATTGTACTGCCAGGTAGCAACCTACTCCAGTGCCGTTAATTTAATCCCAACGGCAAATGGTGACTGAACCAGATTCGATTTCACTGGGATTCGAACATGGGACCCCTCTAACATTGGGGCAGGCACTTAACCAACTGCGCCATCCAGTCGTCATCGTTGGGCTTACTCTCAAACGTAGCGGTAATGACAAATTTGATGGTCGAAGACGACGAGTCTCTCCTTTCTGGCACTTGTGCCGATAACTTGAGTAGCAGGTTTAATTCTGAATTTTCGTTGAATCTTGTTGCATTTCTACTAAACACGATTATTGATGGCTTGTTGAATGCCCATAAGCTTCGGTTTTGCGGCACAATATGATATCTTCAGCAAAGGCCGTCGGCTGTCTTCTGCCGGAGTTCTTGAACCGCATATTGCGCTTGTTGGGCACACCAATGCATTTGGAACTTAGTTATTGTGACAACATCTGCAATCCATTTTCGTAATTGTGAAAAGTTCAAATCTGAATTGTTCTTTAAGCTCTTTAATATAGTTCCCAATGACTTTCGTTAGAAGCGATAAAGACGTTCCAGGATAATTATCTCATTACCGCGGCCAAGTAGAACGTAAACATTGCCTAGGCAACAACGCTCGTATATTGGTCAATGTCGGATTTCAATCGCCTCTGATTAATTGCCATAGACTAGGGAAAATAATTTAAGGGTGCTAAATGACACATTATTGGAAGCCAATTCAGGAATCCATTACTGGAATTAGTATGTGCTCATTGAATATTTCCTCATAATAATTTAATTGGGGTGTGGCATATTGGCCGCGATGTTGACACTCGTGCTGTTCCATTACGAGGTCATTATATTTATTGTGTTGTTATAATTTAGAAACAAAAAGTCGATAATCATGAATTTATTAACTGAAATAATTATTATACTGGCCCCAAAAGCAAGCCAAGGATTTTTTGTAGTTCAATTTTATTCCAAATACAACCATTTTCCTTGCTTATGTATCCATTCAAAAAAATGAATTGTGGTGAGAATTAAGATGACGAACGTTTAAATTACATTTTGATGCACACAAGGAATACAATTCGATGTAAGAATGTATGTACAGTCAAAATTGCTTATAACGACATCGGTTATAACGACCAAATTATGAGGTCCCGCTTGAACCCCATTATATGTAATCCAGTAGCATAAGAAATCGTTTATAACGACATATCGCTTACAACGACCAAATTCCCTAGTCCCTTGAAGGTCGTTATAACCGATTTTGACTGTATTAGGTTGTACCACATAAAATGTCCGTTTTTGCGACACTTCACTTTCATATTAGATTTGGTGAGGACTTATTCTCATGGCAGATACTCCCATGCTTTGTGCAATCTCACGCAACAATTTCGCTGGCTTCGCATGCACCGTTGCTCTTAAAACATCGTCATCAACTAACGTTTCCAGCTTCCCACGTGGTTAATTTTCATCGAAGCTGAAATCTCCCGAACGGAACTTTCCAAACCAACGTCGTATAGAGCGTTAGATTACTGCTTCATCCTCAAATGCATCATTAATGTTTTTCATTGTCAGTGACGCATTATGCCCCACTTTAAATTCGTAAAGGAAGTGGGTTCGATCTTGAACTATCGACAGTATGGTAAATAATTCCTAGAAAAAAAGATAACAGTACTTGTAACGAACCCTAAAATTCTCACACGTCAAGCACTCGTACCACTTTATTTTACAATAAAAGAAACTTTATCGTTCTAGCACAGATGTTCACACGAGAACTTCTTACTTCCGACTGAGCGAAAATCGGACATTTCATGTTGCACAGCCCAATAGTAAGCTTGCGAAAAGGCAGACGTGGATCCGTGGGGCAAAGCATACAGAGTGGTTACCAAGAACCTAAAAGTTAATTCATGCCCCCAGCTAACCTGCCCCCATATGCTTACCTTAATAGTGGAGCACCTCTTACCATATCGACAAGCTCTAGCTGCTGTGGCTACGCGGGGAGCAACATGTCCCGAATGCTTCCGAACATCGGTGGACCTGGTTATGAGCGCAGAGTACTACTTTCACGGGTAGTCAGCTCAGTTCTTTTGTCCGCTACTCTGATTTGGGCGGAAGCTCTGAAAATCGGAAAAAAAAGAATGCTGACATCAGTGCATAGGCTCTGTGCATTAAGAGTAATAAGCGGCTTCAGAACAATCTCGGACGATGCTGCGTGCGTACTAGCCGAAATGCTCCCCATTGATATTATGGCAGACGAGTTGAAAAGGGTGTTTCGCAGGCGAGCACTGGATCGCCAACAAACCAGAAACATAAAAGGAGTTGAAAGAGCTACATCAATAGCTCTGTGGCAGAATAGGTGGAACAATTCCACGAAGATGGACATTTAAGCTCATCCCCGACATCATATATATGATAGGAAACTGCAACTACCACATTACGCAGTTCTTGTCCGGTCATGGAGGCTATCGTCAATATTTTCACAAATGTGGACACGATAGCTCACCCCTTTGCCCGGAATGGCCAAATGTGAATGAGGATGCGGAACACGCAGTTTTCCACTGTGGTCGCTTCTCAGAAGAAAGACAGTCGGTAAATCTGCCAAGTCCAGAAGGTCTTATTTACTGCATGACAACATCTGACAGTAAGTGGAGTGAAATTTGCTCATTTGTAATAGCTGTACAGGAACAGCTACGAAATCAGAGGCACAAAGAAGAGCGCATGATGCCGCCTCCCTGAATATAGCATAATTATTGCTAACCAGCCCCGCGAAGGTATTACCTAATGGCAGTCCCGCGGGGAGAGTGGTTGAAGTGTACAGGATGTGGGTTAGTACATAGGCGTATTCCCGAAATCGAGTACTCGGGTTTGCGAATCGTGCATGCTGTTAGCCCGGGCTATCAGTATCTTTAGAAGATTGCCACATCCTTGGACGAATCCAAAAAAAAAAAAAACCTCAATAGTAAGAGGCATACCTACAAATGTATGTATATGGCTGTCTTTCGTAGTTGGAGGCAGTGTTGTTGCGAACCTGGCTTATTCGTCTGGTGCGCTATTACATGGAATGTCCCTGTGACCTGGTACCCAACACAGACGAATATAAAACTATTCGGTCATCAATGATCAAAGACTATGTCACGATACCAGATGGCTTGACGAAGAACTGTAGAGTTGGAGTACGCATATTCTCAGAAGAACTACACGTGTCAATTCCTTGCGATACAGAGGAGGGTCCTTAGCAAAACAGCTACAAATTCCCCCAATGCATTTTGGCTACCACCTCTACTCAGTTCAAACAAAAGTAGTCAGATCAGAAACAGCTTTGTCCAGCGTTGCTCTTACCTGGATATCTGGCAATCTGACAGTGACTTCGAGGGTAATTTAAGAGGTAGGAGGGAATCAACCCTTAATTTAATTGTATCAAGTCTTCATTCTGCTGTAATAATTAAATTCAATATTTGCCAGAATAATGGCGGTGCTACAGTCCGAGGTGGACTTGGGCATAGCTTCTCAGCACCCACTCATGTTGTGCGTGCTATTGTTCCCTCACGAGTGGAGGGGACCTACAGTTTAATGCCGACTCAGAACGGCGAGATTGAGAAGCGTTTTCTATACATTTATACTCTTTGAAAATTGTCAGTGACTCGAAAGAGGTGGAGCCGTGAACAATTTTTTTGAAAAAATTTTTTGTCTGAACTGTGATTTGAACCTAGACTGTGAAAGTCTAGTGCGTATGGGTCGACGCACAAACCCACACGCCCACGGCGCCCCCTGCAGTATGGTATGTCATAATTGCAAGGACAATAGTGAAAGAGAATCTCTTACCCACTCAGTTTGTAGTTGTCCGGTTATGGCAAGTATCAGACAATGTTTTCTCGGAAAATCATTATTCAACAACCTCAGTGAAGTTTCTAATAAAAGGATAAGAAAATTGGTGCTCTGCAAAAATTCATTTGCTTGGATTTAGCCTTGGACTGTTTAACTCTTACTTACTTTTGGGCAGTCTTCTAAAAACAGGTTTACTTGCCTTTTTTGGAAGCCATCACGTCTACCTACAGTCAGGAACACTCAGTTTCATGCGATTGCAATTTTGAATAATAATGAAAGCCTTGGAAATCAAACAAATTTGAATATTTTTTTATTACTTCTTCAAACATTTAGATACTAAATAAAGAAAGAATAAAATAAAAAAAATGCATAATTACAATAAATTAAAAAAAATATGATAGGAAAAAACAAAAATATAGGAACTTTCAATTTCATGCGACATAATTGGCTTTTGGTCGGTGTTTGATTATTCGAACTAATTTGTTTGTCCAGATACTCCCATAAATGTCCGATCGGGTTAATATCTGGACTGTGTTTCCATAACTTTGAGACATTTGTATAATAACCGCACTAGCAAAGACTTATGCATGGGGTGAATGTGCTGTTAAAAATGGAAAGTCCCCAATTTTTGAGCACTATGAAGTATTTTTTTTGAATTGCCAAATACGTTTCTTTGATTATATTTCCATCAATAAATTCAAAATTTTCAACTCTTTCATGGGTCATGGAAACCCGTACCATCATTGACTGACCACCATGCTTAGTACCCGTATGAAACTGAATGTTCCTGACTGTACCTACTTCTTTAATTACTTGAGGATTTTCTGTACTTCAAGTGTAACATGAATAAACAAAATGGACGATGAACCGATGAAAATATTGATTTAATCCTCAAAATTATATGGCCCACAATGATCGAGCAGTTTGGAAATGGCCAGTACTTACTTTACGCCCCTGTGATCTAATGAGTTTGAATTAAAGCCATCTCGACAATTTTTGATACCCTGTCAATTGTAAGTAAACGGCAAATACAAAATGCAAATCAGATCCTGGTTATCGTAAGAAAAGAAAAATATAAAGTGTTGCCAATTTGAAGAACAAAACAAATATCCTGTTCCATGTTTAAAGCGAAATTACCGTCATTGTCATTCCTTATCCTCAAATCCAGCGCAAGCATTTTAGCAAATAAAACTCATTGAATGTTCGTCACACCAAATGTTTTGTTATTAAATTTGTTTATATTTCAATACAGTAACAAATTTTATAAATTTTTGTTTTCTTTTTTTTTTGTTTTTGTTTATTCTCTTCTTTTTACAATAAATACCTTTTATCATTTAAATTTCCAAATTTTATTTCGTTCTATTAACAGTGATAAAAATTATTCAAAATTCAATTTGGTTTTCATAAAAATTTCCATCTCAAAACAAATTCTACTAAAAAATCTAGCAAATACTTGAGCCAATATGCAACAAAAATATCTCAAAGAAATGCTCACATTCGTATTGTTTTTCTGTTTTCGTCGCCAATTAAAATTGATTTAAGTTCTTAACATATGATAGTAAAAAATATATTTTATTCGATTCAACATAATTAATCTAATTAAAGTTTTCTTTTTGTAATATTAAAAAAATGTTTGTATATTTATCTAGAAAGGAAAAAAATAAAGTTTTTTTAAATGTTCATGATCCTCTAGTGTTTTAAACTTAGTTTTGCTTACGACCTATTGATTTATTTATTTTCTATCAAATGTACACACTTATGAATTCGCTTAGGTGATTACCTACGATCCGTCTAATCTTAATATCTACAAATTGTGGTATAAATGATTCTATTTATTTTATTTTTATACAAATTGATTCGATTCGGAGCTGTGAACCTCGACTGGTAGTTCGTTTCACAAGGCAACTTTGTTGTCACTCACTTCACTACCAACCGTTCAGTTTTTTTGTTAATTCACAGCTCGTTACTTATTTGTCAGTCGCTGACAATGAAACAAAGGCAGGTGCTCGTTGAGTATAACAAGAGCCCTTTGGAAAAAAAAAAAGAAAATAAGAATGCCCAAAATATCCTCTTATTTACAGAACCGTTCAGTGAAAATGTCACAATTAATTATTAAATTAAATTAAATACAAATTCCTTCATTGTTCGCTAATGTTTAAATTGAAGGAGCGAAAAAACACGGAGGGCTACATTCAAGTACGTAAATAAATTAACAAACAGCATGAGCCGATGGCTGTTTTTTTGCTTTTTGTTGTGTGAAAAAAAGTGCGGGACAGAATCCTGCAGGATATTTTATGAGTGAACCAATAAAAACCAAAACAAAAATACACAAAAACAAAAACAAAAATACACAGCCCTCACACGTTTCGGGACAATGTTGTCCAACTATCGCGGAGGCTTCAATTGTCATACTGTCGACGTTAAGCCTGAGGTCGGTGGTTGATGGTGGTGATGAAAAAATATTCATTTGCTCACACGGTTGCACTTTGTTATATTATTTATTTAATTTAGTAAACAATGGTCCCATTGTATAGTATTTGTTTAATTGTTTTTATGCATTTTTTTATTTGTATTAAATTAGTTAACGATCATTTATCGATTTGGGAGCGTTAAACACCGACGTGTTGCGTGACAGGAAACTTTAAAAGAATTTATCGAAAACACTGTTGTTTGCGCGCGAATGCCGATTGGATGTGTAACAAAATTGTGGATTTGCTCGGGGAAAAGTATAATGGGCTTACCGCGTAATTATTGGATAAAACCAAACGTGCCGCTCGTGATCCATGAAGCTAAGTTTTGTTGCTTTAAATAAAAATATTTTAATTGAATCCCGTATATTGTACACTCTGTGTTATTGAATACTAGAGTGACCAGAAGGAAAATCTTGAGATGAAGATAGTGCTTGGGATATTTATTACTACCAATTCTTCAGGCCTAAAGAATACATTTTGAATGTGGCTGATGCTAATAAATAACTCATCCCACAGGATGTTTCATTGGAAATTTCGCAGCAGAATTGACGTGCTAAGATTCAGCAGGGACCTCAACCAACTACGAGTATGTGTACGCAGCTGAAGATAGCTAGCGGAAGATCCTGCCAGCGGCAGAGAATTGTTGGGCGAGGCTCAGGTCCACCCTAAACTGTTGTCCGACAAAAAGAAGAAAAAGATATACACCCGCGCTTCTTGTTGGAAAAGTGAAGATTCACCACAAAAACCGTAATACGCTGTGGCGCTTTGTATGATTCGTTTCACTTTCATTATCATCAAGCGCCTCTTTGGGTAGCTTTAGTAAATTTAATCGATTTAAACGTTTCGGATAGGTCTGTGATGCGAAGACTCCAGCTCGTATTTATTCGGCGAGGCCAGATGAGAGTGTGACTGAATACCCAAGAGCGTCCATTTCGAGACGGTCATTGCAAACACTTTACGCCCAAATTTTGCATAAAGGCAGCAGACCAACCAGCAGGCCCATCACAATGTCATCCATTCACTGATTGGGTAGAGGAAATTAATATAATAATAAAAATAATAATAATGGCGGCGTTACAGTCCAAGGTGGATCTGTGCCTAGTTTCTCAGCAACCACTCTTATGCGTGCTATTGTTCTCTCACGAGAGGAGGGGACCTACAGTTTAATGACGACTCCGAACGGCGAGGTTGGGAAGCTTTTTCTAGACAGTTATACTCTTTGAGCATTGTCAAAGACTCGAAAGAGGTGGAGCCGTGAAAAAAAATGTTTGGTATTTTTTCGGGAATCGAACCGACAACATCGAGCGTAGGAGTCGAAGCACTAGGGAAAATTAATACGAACACAGTTTTTATCCAAAGTGATGAGGACAGGTACGTTAGATACGTCTAGATACATTAACAAATAAGACTGTCGCAACTCTTCTTCATCTTCTTGCGCTACAGTCTGGGCTGGACCTAGGCCACTACAAGTCTCTTCAACTAGCAGCATCTTTCGCTGTAATCAGCTTCGCTTTGTTAGTTGAGATCTCTCTCCACTTGGTGGGACACCTTAGATGTGGAAGTCCCTTGTTGCGTTATCCCACTGGTTCACAGTCGAAAATTCTCCGGGCTGGAGCCAAGTTGTCCATGCGCTCTTCATGGACTAGTCCTCTTAGTCGTCAGATCCGTAGACGCCTGGCTAGACAGGCAACCTGAACAGCCCATGCAGTTCGTGGTTGAATCTTCTTCTCCAACGCAGAACTTTTCTTTCGTAAAGACCATGAAGTTCTTCTGTCGCGAGTAGGGCTCCGAAAATCAAAGACAAATAACGAAGCACCCAAAAATAATACCAATACGATCGTTTGAGTGAATGGATACCGTTACAGAATATATTTTTTTGCTTAAAATTTAAGTCATGAACGTGGTGGATATTTGCTTGCAACCCACCTGGTGGAACATCTCAAATAATTACGTGACAAATTTGCCAGATTTGTTATTTCTCGAAATACAATTTTTAAATGGCCGCGATCGTGCCTTTTAATAGCATATTTGTGGCGTAGTGGGTAAGTGCGTTGATTCCTACGCTCGAGGTCTAAGGATCGAATCTCGAAAAAACAACTAACATTTTTTCACGGCTCCACCTCTTTCGAGTCACTGACATATTTTTTTTTTGTTAGGATTTTTGAAACTCTGCTGGAGCACTCAGACTCAAAACTGGTCCATTGTACTGCCAGGTAGCAACCAACTCCGTTAATTTGATCCCAACGGCAAATGGTGACTGGGCCAGATTCGATTTCATAGGGATTTGAACCTGGGACCTCTCGGGACATGCACTAAACAAACTGAGCCATCCAGTCGTATCAGGAAATTGGTATTGGTTCAAATTGTTCTTAAATGATGGCAAACAAAATTAAGTTAACAGTGGGTGCATTTTACTGTCTAATGTTATTGACTTCGTTTCCCTCTGAAATTTTATTTATCATAATCATTGCGTTCATTGTTTCTGAAACGTCCTTAAAAACTAAAACTGACGACAAATACCACCTGTAAACTCAAACGACTTCAATCTGTCCAATAAAGTCTGTACCATTTGCCGAATCGTGTAAACTCCCCAAGTAGGAGGAAAACCTTGTGATTATAAGATAAAATTGTTTTTCGCTATAATTTTGAAATGTAACTTTACGCCTTAAGTGCACAAGTCAAGCACACCTTCAGAAATTATTTTTGAAATTGAATTTAATGTTTTAATCTTCGACTCTGAGCCTGTGGGACAACACGACGGAGGAAGTCCACAATTGAGCTAGGACACGGAAGTGTAACCAACTTGGTGTTTGCAACTACAGACAGTTAGCAAGAAATCGTGCCCGACTTGTTGGTTGAGGTGAGGACCAAATCCACTTCGTACTGTAGCGCCGTATAAAGAAGAAGAATAGAATAAATAACGTTGCAACTTTCGTCAGGTGACTGTTTACTCAACTATACCGACTGCAGTAAAGCATTTGATAAAATATCACACAATATTATTTTATTAAAATTTTTCCCACCAAGTCTCGTCAAATGGATAAATTCGCATTTAGGAGGAAGAAAATAATATGTTTTATGTAGATCTTTTGTCTCCAAGTCTTTTAATGCCACATCAGGTGTTCCGCAAGGTAGCCACCTGGGTCCTTTAATGTTTGTCCTTACTACGAATTATGTTGTCTACATCATTAATAACTCTCAACTTTCTGATATGAAAATGTTTGAAATTGAAATTTACTGTGAACCCCTTCGACGTGAACTCAATAGATTCTCTGTTTGGTGTAAGAAAAACTTTCTCCAATTAAATGTCAGCAAATGCCAATCTATTACATTCTCCTGAAAACGCCTGCATTCGGCTAGAAACTACTTCCTATGCAATGAATTAATTCCTTCCGTCTGTTCTCTGCGTGACCTCGATATAATCTGCGATCGGGAGCTTAACTTCCGTTCCCATATTGACAACATAATTAACAGAGCTAACTCTACATTAGGCTTTTCTAAACGCTGATCAAAAGAATTTTCAAAACCCAATGTCACTAAATCTCTGTATGTCACCTTCGTTAGACCTATTCTTGAATATGTAATTCCGGTCTGGTTCCCCACTATCTTGTTCACAACCAAAGTATAGAAGCCGTCTAGAGCAGATTCTTAAATTTTGCCCTTCGCGATCTCAACTGGGCTTAATCCGAAATAGTCTTAAGACTCGCTCCTCTCCCCCCTAAGTTAAGTTTTAGTTCTAAAGTTTAGTTTATTAAGTTAGACTGTCTAAGTTTGCTTGTATTAAGCTGAAATAAATAAAAACTATACGCCCTTAAAACAGACAAAAGTCCAAATTTATTTTTTGAATGATTGCTTCCCCTAAAATCATATTCCAGAAGAATACATTCAATTTGTTATTCCGGTACGTCCTCGTCGTATCCTTAGTATGGTATTCGACTTACATACAAGTTTGAATATCTGCCTTAAGTTCTTCCACAGGAACTATTTTTGGTAACTTTATTCAGAACATGGTGAAGATGTTCAAGAAGATGTTACTGAACGTAATGTGCAGTTCGATCGATATCGAAATGAAGAAAATACCGCATACACAAGAGTGTACTCGAACAATATAGTTTTTGATAGTAAATCAAAATGAATCTAGTCTACAACAAGGGGAAGGACTCAATTGTGCTCAGCAACACTTGGAAATATGAATATTTTTATGGGATCAAATCCGATGGTGCCAATAAACTTCATATTTTGAGGTACTTCATCTGCAGACGTGAGGGCGAAGAAATGAAATCGTGTTCTTTAAATTTATTTGCGAAATACGTTCATGCATCTTTCAAAATATGGTCAGACATTCCTGCCCAAGCAGTACAAATAATAGAATAAGACTAAAATTCAGATTATTTCATAAGACTAAACAGGAGTTTAAATGAATCTATAATTCATCCAACGTCGTGTTGTTTAAAACATACATTTTGGCAGCAATAAACTCTCCTTCGGCAAGCACTGCACAAACGAGTGCATCTGGGTCGTAGAGCACGCATACGAAAGTATGCAACAACGAACCAGGAACTGAATTGTGCTGCAATTGAAATTTATATGAAATTTTATATACACAAAGCGGACTTCGTTTTGAAAACTCGCTCCGAAATAATTTATCATCGTGGACCGCAAAAAAGTTCGTTCGTCGTCACTCCGCAAGGGCAACTCAAATTTTAATTAAATTTTAATCAACACTTTCGTAGATTTCACTCAAAATTGATTTTAACAAATGAACTACACGCCCGCAAATCGATTTATAATCGTTCACTAACTCAACTTCCATCAACATCAAAATAAAGCAGGATATTCAAAAAAAAACAAAAAGCAACAACGAAACGGGAAAAAAAGTTAATGACTGGTTAGATCGAAATGAAAATGTAATAAAATGTTCAATGGCTACGGGACACGAAGTCACCACCCACTGGAAGCACACCTTACCGCATTCACTCCCACTCTCACACATAGTCGAACTATTAATTACCTAACCCTACAGCGTATATGTACATGTTCACGTTTCGAAATTGGCCTCTATTAACCCGCAATTTGTTGCTCCCGCATGTTGGGCTTGGGGTTGTGTTGTTGAATGTCCTCGAACCGACCCCGCTACACCGTTGACACGTAAGCAAATCGCCATCCGATATAGGTGGACGTGACTGCACTGAAGTCGACACAGCATGTTAGGGACAAGCTGGACATGATTCTCAAGAGCGACGTCGCCGTGCCCGCAACCTGATTGTACCAGCTGGTGATGAGGTCGGCAGGAGTCAGAGGCAAAGTCCTTGGGGTCGTACCCCTTGGACAGAGGCTAATGGCCGGTCCGTATCCCGTGCGATAGTATTTACAACGAAAATGGCCACAAGAAAACTGTTGACATTTCCTTAATTGTCAATGGGACGTCATGATTATGACGTCTGGCGCTGAGTTTCTGATGTCAATGAATACCTTCGATGTCTCGTCTAGTTTGTGATGTTTTCCGGCAGCCGACTTGCCACCTGAATGCTGCTGACTGCTGCCCATTGTGCCGGGGATCGGTGGTAGCTGCTGGAGTTGCTGTTGCTGATGCTTCTGCAAATGCTGCTGATGCTGATGATGATGATGGCACATTTCTTGGGGCGGTCGCATTGTAGGCGGATGACTGGCATCGCCGACACCACCACCTCCGCCGACACCGTGCATATGACTATGGCTGTGATGATGCTGCAAATGATGCGGAGCGGTACGATGCCGTTCTTCCAGTTCGATGCTCTCCGACGGCTGGCGATTGTTTGTACTGCTCTGGCGGGACAGGGTGCTGGTTTTTTGGCCGCCGCCTGTCGGCGGTGGTGGAGGTGGAATATCGTAGCCGAATGTAGAAAAGCGAATAGCTGCTGCCGTCGACTGATTTGGTGATGAGGACGTTATCGATTTTTGCCTGGCTAGCGGTTGAAACAGCGATTCACTAATTAAAAGGAATAGACAATGAAAAGGATGCACCGGATGGGTGAATGCAGAGAAAATTAAAGGGATTAAAAGAACAGAACTTGGCTTCAGGGAAGGGCTTATGTTTTATACAGTGGTGGTAACTTACCGTGTCTGGCAGCCCATATCACAGACGCCGCTCCCCATGCCGCCGCTGCCGTCGGTGCCAGCGTGGATTCCACACTCGGGCGTTGATGAATCGTCGCAGAGGCTCGTTTGCACGACCATATCATGATGATGTCTCAGGATACTGTGGTCTTTTAGGTCGGTTTTGCCGGTCTGAACGGAAATGGGTACCACCTCGCGATAGTAGCGCTGTGAAACATCATCGAGAATTTGCAGGGAGGTCTGCGAGTGTTTTTCTCTGAAAAAGAAAGCGGAACGAAGGCATAATAAATTAGAGCAGGCAACCTCAAAGTGCATGATAAATTATGGAATTATGAGATAATCTTCGTCTGGATCACTTCATTAGTTCTTGCCGGTGCTGTACATTCGCAGGAATAAGCGGTCAGAGACGGTTTTATAATCACCAGAAGCTGGGCATTGGACTAATGTGTCGGGGGATGTGACCATGGAGCACTCCGGCAATGAATTGTGCAGATTTAGCTTAATGCCGTGACGGTTTTCCTGGTTTTAGGAGTTTGTTCAGGAGGGACTGTGACATATTCCACCAGGCATAGTAAACGACTTGTTTCAAGGGTCTATTGTCTGCGAAGTCTCAAAGAAATGGAGTCATTGTACTTTTTATACTGTTTCTGATAAAATCGACTTAAAATCTTCACAGAAAAACACATCAATGTGTTAGGTAGACCGAATAGCCTCTCATATTCAAACGACGATGAATTCGATGAAAAATGAGAGAGAAAGTAGTGCAAAGGAAACATATTAAGTGAAAGTCGGACTTTCCCAGTTTAGCTAAATACAGCCTTTTGCTAGCTTCTTACAGCAAACATACGTGCAGCAGTCATCTTGCCACTATACCACATCGACAGGACGATTGCTTCTTGTACGCAAATTTACCATTTTATCCCTACTCCTTGAGACGGAATGTAAGTCTTTGTAAAGAGATTTATTATAAAGACTGATTAAATTCACAAGTTCGACCATAGAGATGTCTTTAGAGTGGAGCGAAAGTCGTCGAGCTTTGGATAGTCCAGGACATATGCCAAGCAAATAAATATCACTTATTTAGTGGCTGGGAACTACGGTAGGTTGACAGCTTTGGCCACATGAATTTATTTTTTGCCTGGTTCACTGTACAAATGGGCACCAGTTTAGCAACTTTCGCCCTTGTCCCACTCATCGAACTTTAAGCTTGAGAACAACACCCTCATTTCGTTGGCTTACTGAAAGCTACGAGTATAATTATATTTTAAAACAAGGGAACCAGATCGGGATGGATTAGGAGGAAGATTTTGGAAAAGGAGCTTAAGACAAAAGTTGTTTAGATTGGAATCAAAAATGTTTTCGTTCTAATTAATGTAATGGGTTCGTTGCAGCCATAAAGTGTGTGGTTTGTGCGTGCGAGCATATAGAGCAGATGATTATTCTTCAGATTGCGGGTGCTAATGTGGAATAACCTGAAATTCTTGAGAATCGTTTAGTAAACTGATCCTGAATGTGTCGTTGGATGAAGAATATGTCAGTTATTACTCTTCGTTCTTTCAGAGTTTTCAAGTTTATTAATTGAAGGCAGTCTTGGTAGAGAGGCACGATTAAGGTATGGTTCTAAGGTAGGACTTCTTCTTCTTCTTCTTGGGGCGCTACAGTCCGAGGTGGACCTGGGCCTCACTCAACATGCATCTCCAGCCAGCACGATCTTTCGCCAGCTGTCTCCAGTTTCGCACACCAAGCCGGCCGTGATCCACCTCAACTTGTGTGTCCACCAGGTTAGTGGACGTCCTCTGTTGCGTCCCACAGACTCAGAGTCGAAGACTCTTCGGACCGGAGCTAGCCGTTGGATCCGTAGACGCCTGGCTAGAATCATTTCGCTGTACAGCCCATACAGCTCGTGGTTGAGTCTTCTTCTCGCCATCAACGCAAACAGGACCAAAGATCGCGCGCAGAACTTTTCTCTCGAAAAGACCAAGAGACTGTTCATCCGCTTGGGATACTGTCCATGCCTCTGCACCGTAAAGCAGGACTGGGATGATCAAGGTCTTGTATAAAGTCAGCTTGGTCTTCCGAGAGAGGGCTCTACTACTCAATTGCCTTTTGAGGCCAAAAAACAGAGGTGGGCAAGAGTTATTCTGCGTTTGATCTCGGTACTGATGTTATTTGTACTGCTTACTGCGGAGCCAAGGTAGACGAAGTCCTTAACTACCTCAAAGTTATAGCTGCCTATGGTGACGTTCTGGCCAAGTCGTCGATGTTGTGCGTCCTTTCTCGATGACAGCATATACTTGGTTTTGCCCTCGTTTACCGCCAGACCCATTTTAGCCGCTTCCGTTTCAATGCCAGCAAACGCATCATTGACGTTTCGCTGTGTTCGCCCAATCACGTCAATGTCATCCGCGTAAGCTAGCAGTTGAACGGACTTTTGGAAGATCGTGCTTCTTGTGTTGGCCAGTGAGTTTTGCACGATCTTCTCAAGAACGATGTTAAAGAAATCACTTGACAGCGCGTGGCCTTGTCTAAAACCTTCGGTGAGTTCGTTACCGACCTTGATGGAGCAGCGAGAGTTCTCCATCGTCATCCTGCTCAGTCTGACGAGTTTGGTAGGAATGTCAAAACTAAATATGGCTTTATATAGCCCGTCTCTATACACGCTGTCATATGCGGCCTTGAAATCGACAAATAGGTGATGTGTGTCGATCTGCATATCTTGGGTCTTCTCCAGGATCTGCCGCAGTGTGAAGATTTGATCGATGGTGGACTTCCCCGGCCTGAAACCGCACTGATAAGGACCTATCAGTTTGTTCACAAATGGTTTCAGGCGTTCAGACAAAATGGCAGAGAAGATCTTATACCCAATGTTAAGGAGACTTATCTCCCAATAGTTGGCACAGTCAAAGCGGTCTCCTTTCTTTCTTCCTCTTTCTAAGGTAGCAGCAGCAAGGGCAACACACTTGACGGGCGTGTTCTAGGAGGGGATGAACAAAGGTTATGTAAAACAATCGGTTCACGTAGGCGTTAGAGAGTGAACCGAGTACGGGAATTAAGTTTTCCAATACTTCCGAACATATATTTGAATTCCACGATTGGGATGTGTTTAATTATGCAGAAGATAACGAAGTGTTCATATTTAGATTGAAGCAGTTTTCTAAAACCAGATTTATAAACTGTTTAGGACCAATTAAGTTAATATGAAGTCATGTGTCGACAAGATGGTCTTGAAAAACTTCGAATTGTCACCAAAAAATAAGATATGGAAATGTTTAATAACCATTTCAACTTTTTTTTATAGTAAGAATAAACAGAAAAGGACCCAACTGGCTGCCTTGAGGCATTCCTATTGGAAGTGTGCCATATATGACAATCGTGGCAGATTTTGCAGTGAATAGGTTGTGAACTACTACCTTGGCTGTTGTATCAAAAGTAAGTCGTAACATAGACGACTGGATTGCGCAGTTGGTTAAGTGCCTGCCCCAAGTTAGAAGGGTCCCTGGTTTGAGTCCCAGTGAAATCGAATCTGGTCCAGTCATTATTTGTCGTTGGGATCAAATTAACGGCACTGGAGTAGGTTGCTACCTGGCAGTACAATGGACCAGTTTTGAGTCTGAGTGCTCCACTAGTGTTTTAAAAAAAAGTAACATACCATAGCAGTGACATAACATATCATTACATATCATATCAAATTTTCCAGAGCTTTTATTTGCAGTGGTTTTTCTCATCTCCTACAACGTTTTAGTGACATCGCAGAGAAATATACAACTCCAACTTCTTTGAATGTCAAATCATTTCTTAGTGGGCGTAAGAAAAAGGAAGTGGATTCTCTTTTTGAATATGTCAGACACCCAACTTCGCATGATAAAATGTTTACAAACTAAGTCTGTGTTATCGACTGTATCCGATCGTCGTCGATATTGTGAACAATGACTACACATGCTATTACCATAAATGAAAAATGTAACCTTGAACTTGAAATACAAAGGATTTTTGACCTCTCATTCCACATCCGGTAGTAGTTACCTTCGCTTGGGAAAGCACCCGAAAGTACGAAACATTCCCATGAATTCAAATGAAATTCCATTGACATTATATCCGATAACGAAATTATTACTCACAATTCGAATGTCTAATCTTCTGCATAGAACAAAACCGCACATAAATTCCAGTCAGTATCTATTAAATCCATCCCCAAAGCCACATTCAATCCAGTGTCACTCCAGTGACAATCAGAGCAAATCGACGGATACCGCCATTCAGAGTCGGCATCGACTCCATTGATTGACAGTGACATGTCGTGAAAACAAATGGATCCAATTATCTTATCTTTTGAATGCTAAATATGTGTAGAATGTGTTCTCGAGCGTATTTGTGGCTGATGCCGACGGCATACAAATGGGATAACTTTGGCAAGAACCGATTCCGGTGGGGACCGTTAGGGGATAGGCAAGTGAGAGGTACCATTGGGAAACCCTTTGTTTTGGGGAAGAAATTGGTGTTTTTCTGGTTGCCGACAGAATGGGGGGAGAAACTTGGTTCATTGTCCTGTGGTTTTTGGATAAAATTTGTTTTGAAAATAGAACATCCGTGTTTTCTGTCTTGGCACTATTGGGGCAAACTTCCCCGCCGACTGTAGGCAATCGATTGTGAAAGTACTTTTAGATTCAGTGTAGCTGATTACATGTACGTAAGCGTGTACGCTTGTACGCAAAACACTGAAGGAGTTGAAGCTGAAAAGTCTTAAGACAGAAAAAGTGCGTAAATTTCACGTCGTAGCAGTAAAGGTAAGCAGTTGAGGAGCTTTAATTTCTGATGTTTTTTTTTTTTTTTTTTTTTGCTCCCTAACGTTTCCTGACCTCAAAGACTGAAATTGGTTAAAAGTAGATGCTCAATGAATAGTAGCAACAGTTTCTAGTTGGAAGTAAATTTTCTAACAGTCCCGGCAGACAACAAAAACCAAAACATGGAGAATAGCATACAGCTTAAAAAATTACAGCTGCAACCTTCCAGTTTGTCTTCCAAATCAAAAAACATCATCGAGGAGAGATGTGGTAGCAAAAGAAAATCTATGATGGAAAGTGGAATGTAAACCAGTTAAGGTTTACTCACAGGATTCTAGTGTTGAAGCACGCAATAAACCCAAGAATGCAATGATGTAAGGAATAATCTGTAGAATAAATATGTCAACAAAGTTGAGTATTTGAATCTCAGCAGTTGCACACAAAAACAAGCGAAACTGTTAGCCCAGTAGGATAAATCATGACGAATGAAAATGTTTCCGCATATATTGTGAAAAATTCTTGACTTGAGGATGTCTTTAGACACATAAATAAACATAATAATAAGTTCAAAAGTAAAAATATCACAACTGCCTGCGAAAGAGCCTCGAATACTCACTCAGCGAAGGCCGGTATGGGTAAGACTTAGTAGAGGACCATTAGGTCCACTTCCAGAAGCACTGAAACTAAGGAATTCGATTGTGTTGCTATCTGGATCTTCGACGGATTTGGGGGATCGAAAGAGACTTCTGATAAGTACTTCATTGAGGTCGCAAAGATTATTAAAAAATAGGCTTCAAATTCATCCATCCACAAAAGCGGAGGATGCGATAAGCGGTCTCCTTCCACTTTTCTACTCAAGCAACTTCTTCTGAAACCATTAGGTACATGATTTCTCACATATGATCCAGGAAAGTAGCTTCCTCTAATTTCTACCACGGTTCTTCTAATTTCTGACCTCATGTAGGGGAGTAAGTTTTTCGAGTGGTCTTGATTTAAATCTAGCTTTGATCTGACTATTTTAATGGTTTAGCTTTTCAACGTCTCATCAGACGTTTAGTCTTACACATACATATATTCCTTAAATAAACAATTTGTTAAAGTTCTTGTCCCAAGATTGGTACAAGGCGTGATAGCAAACTGCTTGGTACCACTTGTTTTGCGAAAGAAGGAACCGAATCAAGGAACCAGATGGTAACCAAATGTTAGCATGGCAATGAAATCAATTCTAACGATACATCGGGATATGAAAAACATTTAATTAGAGGAGCGTCTCGAAATCAATCAATCTCGAAAACAGACATAACTTCAATAGATCTTCAACCCTGTAAAAATGTAGATAGAGAAATCAATGCGATGTCTTTTTTGCGGCGAGCCCGAGCTAGTTCGGCGAGCATGTTCGTCATTTAGGGCTACCTTTAATAACTTTGTCAACAAATGTTATTAATTATAATACAGAGCAAGAAAAGGGCACTTGCGACCCATCGTCGGCACACCATGTCGCAGCGAGTCGAAATCCATCAAGACAAAGGGCGTCAGTGAATCTGTCGTAATCAACAACAACAACGGAGAAATCCTCGGAATGGCTAGCGGTTGTTGCGACCGAAAAGTAGCAAAACCGATCAGCAGAGCGCCCGTGCACAAGCCACAGCCCATTCCATAGAGCGCTGGATAGCGTTGGTTGCGACCGAGAAGTCGTGTTCGGCGGGAGATACTACGGAGCAG
This sequence comes from Myathropa florea, assembly GCA_930367185.1. Taxonomy (NCBI): domain Eukaryota; kingdom Metazoa; phylum Arthropoda; class Insecta; order Diptera; family Syrphidae; genus Myathropa; species Myathropa florea. The sequence continues at coordinate 39,213,006 of OV884002.1, read as the reverse complement.
AGCTGACCTGATGACGGCGAGCGGACTTCAGGAGGACTTGGAAATCAGTTGTCGACTAGTGTGCTCGTGTGTCTTTCCGTATTGTGAATTTTGTATACAGTCCATTTTGTGCTACTAAATAAACCATTATCTGTGCGTTTATGTGTTGTTGTTTTTTTTGTAACTTTTGAATTATCTGTTGAGCTATTGAGCAACAGACAAAATGTGCGTTATGGGACAGTACTCAACCCACATGTGCTTTGAGAGACTTCATTGCACCCGCAAAATGTGTCCGCGTGGAGTGGATTTCATGTGTGTGGTTGAACGGTGTCTTTTCGTCGATATATTTTTGACTTTAGATAATAAGGTCTTAAGTCGGAAATTGCAGTTTTCGTTAATCCATATTGAAAATAGATTATTATTTGCAAATCAGGATTAAATGTGTTTATGGCAAATAAGCTCTGAAATGAAGTTGTGCTAGACTTAAGACGTTGAGACCAAACGGAAGTGAAAAAATATTGAATTAAACCCAATCAAAAACCCAAAATGTTTTTTGACTTAAGACCTTTTTGCCTAAAGTCAAAGGTATATGATCGCCGTGTTATGGTAAATGGAATTTGCTATCCTACCATGTTGGATGACACTTTGACTGATATGTGTTTCCAACAAGATGGTGCCAAATATTCAATCCGATTCGCGATTCAAAATCGTTTTGTTTCTTTTTATAGGGTTACGCTATATCGACGGTTTATGTCAAAAACGTTTCAGGAACTAAGGGACAATATCGAAGAAGAAGAGTAGAATGACATTGTCTCCAATGGATCGAAAACGTACACGCGGTGGCAATTTGATCAAACTCCTTACTCCAAGCTGGCATGTTGACTAAACCTGTCTCATTTAATAAATTTCAGGCAAGTATCTAATAATAATAATAATAATAATAATAACAATAATAATGGCGGCGCTACAGTCCGAGGTGGACCAGGGCCTAGCTTCTCAGCAACCACTTGTGTTGTGCGTGCTATTGTTCTGTCACAAGTGGAGGGGACCTACATTTTAATGCCGACTCCGAACGGCGAGATTGAGAAGCTTTTTCTTTGAGCATTATCATTCGAAAGAGCTGGAGACGTGAAAAAATTGTTGGGTAATTTTTCAGGAATCGAACCGAAAATATCGAGCGTAGGAGTCGATGACTTACTCACTACGTTACGGTCGCCAGCAGGCAAGTATCTGCTTTATTTAAGTACAAATATGTTAGGTTCCTATTGAAGACCCCTGTACTAAGGTTTTCCGTTGAATACCAATCGATCTGATGGGTTTCTAGAAATGAATTCGTTTCTATTTCGAGAAACTAAACTACCTCGAGTGATGATACAATTCACACACAATTTCTTATTGTTGTAGTTACCCCTGAATAGAAACAGCTGAAAGGCAGGACTCTACCAATTTTGTCGAAAAACAGGATATTTTTATGTTCCCTCAAAGAAACCACAAGCTTCCAGGCGTGACAGTATCAATGTCAAACTTACCTCGGTGATAGGATACCCGATGCGTTATCCCTCGAGCGCTGCTTCGACGACCGACCCATTTCATCTAGCTTGCTCTCCTTCGATTGCCGGATATGTTCCTAAAATAAAAAAGCAATATCCACAATCACTCGAGTTGTCGAAACGAAAAGAAAAAAAGATGAATGTGAAGCACAAACCTTAAAGAACAAAATCAACATAAGACGCATGAAAAATCAAAGAAAAAAAAAAGATTTGTAACATTCCAAAAAAGGAACAAGAAAGTTAATCCCCAAACGAAACCACAACAAGAAACAACAACAAAACTGAAAATGAATAAAAATTCAAACGAAAGGATATTCAAACAAATTTAAAGAGCCCTTCATTCGGTGGGGAAAATTTAAAGAAATCCAATTCAGAGAGATCCTTCCTTGTCATAAATTTTGCTAAATTTTGTACCGCAAAAACAAAAAAACAGAAAAGGACATCGAATAAAGCGAAAATTATGATTTACAATACCATACACACGCACACAACAACGACAAGAGAGAGAACTCAGAAAGCCCATCGCCAGTGCTGCGGGACTCTGGGGGTGGTGGGATGGAGCAGATATCAGTACACTTCAAGGATGCGATATCTCGTGTCTGATCCATTTTTACGTAGTAATTCAATACTAATGATAAAATAATACACCGAACGGCGAAATTCTGCACTCGAACCTAGATGATGCCGCTCTGCATGTGATGCCGCAAATACTATGGTAGATACAAACGTCGTTCGTCCTTACAAATATGTATCACGTGCTGTTGGATACCTAGCGGTTTGAGCGCAGATAGATGAAACGGCAAAACACAACAGATGAACGTGGAAAGAAGGATAATTTGATTTGGTTTCGTGTATCCTCTTGGGGGGTATGTACGAGTATCTCGTGTGCAGTGCAAGGAGGAGTTGTTAGCATTCATAAATATGTTACTGTGGCTGTGTGCGTGTCTATATTTCGAAGGAGGCTTGCCGAGAAGCTCTCGTATGTGAGGAGTCCAAACAAGTATCCCCTCGGTAGTTATTATTGCACGGATGATAATTGCTTGATTTGTTATAGATCGTGTTGTCATCGTCGTTGTTGTTGTTATTGTTGTGTATCTCATCATAGTGATGATGGAGATGGTGGGGTTGGTAGTACTCGTCGTGGTCGTCCTCCGGCAAAACTTGTGATGGCGATGACGACGACGTCGGGCATGTCGATGTCGGTGTCGGTGTTAAAATTTCAGGATAATTAATGGCAAACTCATCCTGAAGTCCAACGAATATCGCCGTTTTCGGGGCATCCAGAACATATGAATCAATATGATATACTCCCGCGGAGAGTGCAGGAACATCCTGTGAAATAAAAACATGACACGACAAGGACACACAACAGAGGCTGAGAGAAAGTGTATGAGGTTGAGAGACTGAGCAACAGCGAGGGGGAATAAAAAAACAAAAAAAAACATGGTCGGACAAGGAGGGGGAAAAATGAACTGAAATAAGGGTCACATCGTATCGATAGTGATAGAGCGAGACAGAGAGAGAGAGCGTGTAGGGTTGGGTGGTCAATCGGAAATGTCAGTTGGTTGTCGTTTGATATGAATTAAACTCTATGCAGGATGTATACGTAAACAATGGCAAAGCTTGTGTATGGCTGATGTGGATAGCACGCGCATACACTAGCAACAGTACAGTTTCTACAATGATTTAGGGGGTGGTTTGTAAGATGAATGAAGCACTATTAGCTAGGATTCACACAGAGTGCTCGATTGAAATTTAAATTTGTGTATTGAACAATCGCTATAGGAGGTATATACATTGAGGCTTTCCAATGCATACAACAACTTCAGCCCTTTGTCTACCAATCTTACCTTTTGTTTCCTGCGAAGTAATGAATTTTATTGTTGAATTTTGTCCTTCGAAAGGATTCAGAAGGAACATTTCTTAAATCTATCCACCGCGTGGTTTTGCAAAGGAATGGGAGAGGAGGATAAGAAATAAGGAAATACAGTTGACTCCAAAAATATGGCCCCTCTAATTATAGAAAACTACTCGCTGGAAGATTGAAAGGAGGATACGTGTACAGGACGGTCAAGGTCCGGCCAAGGCAGTCTTATCTCAGGTTCACGACATCCATTGTTCGTTGTCCAAAAAAATAAAATAAATATACAAATAAAGTATGGAAAGAGTACTTCATTAAGCGCTTCCTATCATTACATTTTCGTAGGCGCCGTGGCGTAATGGGTAGGTGCGTCGTCTCATACGCCGCGATGTTCTCGGATCGATTCCAGAAAAAATCACCTAAAATTTTTTCACGGCTCCACCTCTTTCATATCACTGACAATACTCATACAGTATAACTGTCTAGAAAAAGCTTCTCAATCTCGCCGTTCGGAGTCGGCATTAAACTGAAGGGTCCCCTCCATTCGTGAGAGAATAATAGCACGCACAACACGAGTGGTTGCTGAGAAGCTAGGCCCAGATCCACCCCGGGCTGTAGCGCCGCCATTATTATTATTATATTATACTGGGATTTTGTGAATGTCTAGCCCACAAAAGAAATAGATGTCTGGGCCAGTACCTACTATTAGAAGAAGAAATGCAATGACTAGAACCATCTCTCATTCTCAGATTCCTGAAGGAATCGGGCTTAGAAAGAATACTCTAGAACAGATTTCTTCACCTATGCGCAATAGGAGTCCATTACCTTCGATACAACTCTGAAAAGAACTGTATTTGAGGGGAACTCGTAATTGTGCTAAGGTATTGAAAGGGGGCACAATAGATCTTAAAGGTCGCGGTGCAATATACCCTTAATCATAATAATAATAAAATCATCGACCTATAGCGCTCGGCGTTGACGTTGATGGCCTGCCCAACGTCATTCTCAAAGAAACATGGAGCTGTGACGCCGCCGTCCCAAAATCCAAACCAAACAGTGATTTTTTTTATAATGTATTGGATGTTCAGTGGGCCCCATGGCCATGTGGGTTTGTGCGTCGACCCATACGTACTAGACTTTAACAGTCAAGGTTCAAACAAACAATTATTCTGAATAATGTTTCACGGCTCTTCAGATAGACTTACGCCTCAACCATGAAACCGACTCAAGACTGCATTGTCTACCCTATGAAAATCTGGGAGCTGTTAAAATCGAGGTCAGAAATGACTAAGCTTATCTTGGTCCCGTTTTTCGATTCCAGAAAAAAACACCTAACGTTTTTTCACGGCTCCACCTCTTTCCTATCACTGACAATACTCATACAGTATAACTGTCTAGAAAAAGCTTCTCAATCTCGCCGTTCGGAGTCGGCATTAAACTGAAGGGTCCCCTCCATTCGTGAGAGAATACACACAACACGCACAACGCGAGTGGTTGCTAAGAAGCTAGGTCCAAGTCCACCTCGAACTGTAGCGCCGCCATTATAATTAATATCGTCTGGTTATTTCTCTTTAAAATCTGCTTATTTTTTCTTTAGTAAAACGACGTTCAAAACGTTTCCGACGCTCTGATTTCCAAACGACACATGCGAACGACTTCCAATGTACTTCCAATTACTGCATTCCTCTTAATTGAATGTTCTCATCTCGATTATCTGGTGACAGAAATGGTGCTCATTTTGTCCGAAAACTTCAATATTTGAGCTTCCGTTCAAGTGCTATTCGAACAGATACTCCAAGCCCAGTTGACACATATTTCCTCTTCAACATTTGCAATATTCTTTGATCTGAAGCATATTCAGTAAAATTTCCAACACACTCATTTCCTTGAAATTCTTGAGTTGTATCTGAATTGAAGTAAATTCAATTGTAGCAGAGACTTTTTGCTCCCTTTCTTCACTTCAATTTTACACAAAACTTCTTCAATAATCTTTCAGTCCTGCACACAATGAACCCCATAAAAGCACAATACTCACCCAAAGCTATAGTTAGATGTTTGTGTTCATCTTCGCCGTCAATTTATCCCTGCTACGACGGCATACTTCGAACTTCTTCATTGTAATTGCAGAAAGAAGAACCGATCACCCCCGATAGCAGTCTTGCTCATTTTTTTGCCACATCGGATGCATTTTGCTTTAATCCGGCTTCCAGGTGACTGTTGACGTGAGGGGCTTAAGTTGCCTGCGTTCAAATCATTTCACTAAAGCCGTGAAGCTTCCTGGTGTCTGCTGACGTGAGGAGCTTCAATTGCATGCATTCGAATCATTTCACTGAAGCCGTGAATGGATGCTAATGCGTGTTCATATGAATTCTTTGTGCGCTATCCCATCATTTGAAATGGATTTTACTTCAATCCCATCCCGCTTTCAACAACCACCTGCACAGATCCCTTTCTATTCACACTCCCTTAAATCCTATCGCAAATTACCGAGCTTAGTGTCAATATTATGTGTCTCAAGATAAATGGTCTGCCATGGTACTGCAGAGGGCTGTTACTGGTTGTCTGGTATCAGCGACCGCCCACTTCCGAACGTTTGACGTCTTTCTATTTTGTGTATCTCCTGCAGTGTACGTGGTAAATGAAAATTGATTTGCGCTATTAATCGAAAGAGCAGGCGAACAGAGATATACTCGTACACTGCAGCTGGTTGGGATAACCTTGTCGTCGGAGTCGTGGCAGCAAATGGTGGTGTTGGTTGGTTAGAAAAATGCCATTCAGTGAGATGTCGGGGTTAAGGGTGCTAGATGCGGTCGATTGACTTGAATGTGTGCAATTTTTAAAACACTCTTGGGTAAACTCCCACGTCAGTAGGTAAGCGTCTTCATTTGTGCCACAACTTCAGGTTTGACAAGATGGAGTAGAAGATGGAGCAGTAGGAGTTAATGATTTCAGAACAAAAAAGGTCCCTGAGAGAGTGGGACGTTTCACATTTCAGGTGGAGTCTGAAAAATGCTCCACGGCTGCGCACAAGAGTTGTGCATGAATCTTAATGCCAGCCAAAGTTGCAAAAATACCTTCCGAACTGCGAGACAGTCCTAGATACGAGATGTACACCTTTTCCCTTACGTCATCTTAAATTCCGTTAAAGTTCTTTTACATGTCATCCCCTGACATGTCTCCTTGCTCTCTCTCCTTACACAGCAAACTTTTGGGCGGGAAATAAAAATATTTTTTGGAACCCTAATAATCTTATCAAAAAACTTATAAGCCCTCAAACAGAACTTTGTCCAGTGAAAAGAACGGTAAAAATTCAATAAATTCGACGACAATTTCCCTCCTCAGAGACCCTCTTGTCATAAATTTATTAAGTGAAACGACCTTAAGCTCCCTCTCCCCCCTCGAATGTAAACAACACAACGAGCTGTAAATGATTACGAAATCGACTTGAATACAAAAAAGTAACACGCACACACAGAGAGCCAAGCGAACACCCTTCAGTTGATACAAAGTTACTCTTAGTCTTAGCAATTCCGCTCACAATTTCCGTACATAACTTTGCAATTTATCCCCTCATCCCGCTGAGGGGAGAGTGGACCAAAAGATCAAGTGCTCCTAAAGTGTATAGACAAACCCATACACGCACGTTCATAACCCTTAAGTGCTTCAACAGCTGAATTGGAGGCGGCCCATGGTAGTCATCTGTCTAGTGTTTTAGATGTGTACCCCGAATACACACACTAATCGACCCTGAATCGTATAACACAGCAGCAATCCTACACGCAAAGGATATTCGATGAAAGTGAGAGAAGAAAAAAAATTGAGAGCAAATGTGGCAAATGCCAAGTGAATGGATTGTGGCATGGGGAATTGTGATTTGTGCAACGTGTGACAGGAGTTTCATTGATTTTTCATCCCTTACCGTTATTTATGCACTTGTGTGTGACCCATTCACTTGGATTGGGATGGAATGATGGGGGGAGGAACGAGGGAGGCCGCTTGAAGGAAATATATTTTTCTTGAAATATCTCTTGACATATGGAATATTGAAATTCTCAAGAATGCTTACTTCCGTCGTGAGTGCGGGCGTAGGTATTGAAATATTACATTCATCAGGCAAATTGGTGGAAAACTAGGAACACCACAATGACCTCTTAAGTACTCTTCATGGGTTCACATCAATTTGCTGATTCATTTGGACACCAAGCAAAAGACTTGATTGAACAATTTTTGGTGATATTAAACTTAGACAAGCAATTTGAACTATAATACATATGCAACTGTTCACCGAAACAACATCTGCAAAAATAAAATAACGCTTCTGAGGTTGAAAACTTTTGGCTAAAATTATCAAATTTCTAATCTCGTAAATTGGACGATTTTAGGCTCGATACAAGGCAGCTGGCTTGTACACCGGATATATGGTCATATTTATGAAAATATTATGAAATGATATTTTTCAGCAGAAAAGTACCAAAATCGGATAAAGAATTTGGACGCGTTAAATGGAAATTTTTGCCTATGATGGTTGGTTCATGGTTTCCTTTTTTTTGTACGATTTTTGAGGCACTACTGGAGCATTCAGACTCAAAACTGAGTCCATTGTACTGCCAGGTAACAACCTACCCCAGTGCCGTTAATTTTATCCCAACGGCAAATGGTGACTGGACCAGATTCGATTTCACTGGGAATCGAACCTGAGACCCCTCGAACTTAGGGCAGGCACTTAACCAACTGCGCCATCCAGTCCCTTATGTTGGCCATCAGTTTATATTGGTTTAGAAGAAGCTTCCACTATGAACAAGAGAACTTCTGTTTCGAGATTGTGCAACATCACATAAGACGACAATGGTAGTTGTGGACGACCTCAACTAGTTTCGTGTATGAAACGGTAGAAGATTATTGGTTAATGCCCAGTTTCATCCTGGATCATATCGCCATAATCTGATAATCAGCTGGTGATAATTTCTAAGACAAAATGTCATTCATTTTTTTGTCGGAGGTTTTTATAGCACTTTACTGGAGCACACAGGCTTAAAAACTGGTCCATTGTACTACCAGGCAGCAACCTATTTTTGCTGAAATTTCATGGTCAGCGCCAGCAGGCGCTTCTGGGATGAGGAGCCTACATCATCAGCTCTCACCTCATCAGCACCGAATAACTACCACCTCATACGAGTAAAGGCGGGACAATGGCAGAGGAAATGCTCTGCAGTGTCATCGTCTTCTCCACAGGCGTCGCAGAGGGTTTCATCGCTTAGTCCAAGAACACTTAGGTGTTTGGCGAAGGTGTAGTGCCCCGTTAGTACGTCGGAAAGTTGTCTGCAATCTTTTCTGCTAAGAGATAACAAGAAAGTCGCGGATTTCTTACAAACGTTGGGGAGCATGCGCTTGGTCTGTCTACATCCTGGAGAGTCATGCCACCTGCGGTTGTGCTCTCGAGAAGTCCATCCATCGATGGAAGCCCTAACCAAGGACGCGGGCAGTCCCAGCGTAGGTTCAGGTCCTGAGACTGCCTCATCTGATCCTCGCCTAGCAAGTTCATCGGCGATCTCATTTCCTGCGATCTCATGGTGCCCCGGGACCCAGACAATTATTAGCGAATTTAAGCTACCGATCAAATTCAGAGAAGAAGAAGAAGATTCCTGGACTATCCTGGAAGTGGTTAAAGGGTTTAATGTCGCATTTCGGCTCATAATTATAAAGGCTCCGTTCACGGAAACGGCTCCTACGTTTATCTGGACTTAGATATCACTTTCGATGCAAGAAAATGTAAAAACCGACTAATGCACCCACATCAAATCGAAAGGTAATTGCAAATTACTTCCAAATAACTTTCCGGATTTTCGATTAGGGGGAGCGTTTGAGAATTATGAAGCTTCAAAGTGATCCAAAATATCACAAAGAATCGGCTTCAACCTGTGCATTCAATTAAAATTATTTTCAGCATTCTTATTCCAATAGATTCGCAAGATATTGGCCCAAAACGGTAAAACATCGACATGAGAAATTCGAAGATTTAAAAACACAGTTTTGTAGATCTCGGTGAAAGCATAGTGAAACATCTAAACTCCATTTATGTGAAGATACTATCGAAATATCAGAGATTTAAAATATCCATTTCGCACATAAATTCTGTACTGAAAGCGACAACTCAACTCAAGTCTCAGTGGTTGGAGTGGATAAACAATATACAGTGTCGGACAAAACAATAGCACCGAATAGTCCGCATAGACATTTTGTCGCCGCGACAAAACTAAAGCACATACTCGTAATTAAGAGCAAACATTTTTAAAATCCGGGTGTTAATATTTGAGTGAGTATCCATTCATGTTTTTGATAACCGCTGTATATCTTCAAAGCATTAGAATCAATAAAAGTGCTGATAACGGAATCTTTTTCCACGACGTTTTAGGTTTAACAAAAGGTTCCCTATTTGGGTGCCTTATTTGGGTTGCTATTCCGTTCAATTCTCAGATCTATAATTTTTTAGAGACTATCTATGGGATTTGAGATCAGAAGATTGAAAAATCCCACTTAACAGGCAAACTTTACTCAGAGAGTGACACTTTTTTTCAATGTAAGATGATTGTTTTGGGTGGTTGCTATGTTTCATTTGAATGGCCTTTCTTCTTCTGCGTGGGGCAATATCACGTTCTGTGATACATCACTGTATACACAACGATCTTTTATGTCGTAAATGTTGTAAATTTAAACTATCCCATGACAAAGAAGGCCACCATACTAACCTAAACTTTAGGAAATTCTGTAACGGCTGACTGTTGTCAAATGGAGAATTGATCCAGGTCCACCTCGGACTGTAGCACCGCAATTATTATTATTATTATTAGTATTATGGTAAATTGAATAGTTTATTTGGGTTGAAGTTAGTACAAAGTTCACCTGGAATAGTTCGAATTTGTTGCATGATATTCAGAAAAGCTTATATCAAACAAATTTTTTTCAACGAAATCTTCTCCCCACAACTCGCACTTTCCCAGTTTATTTTTCCTGAAATGATCCATCTCTTACTTATAGCCGACAACATGGAAAAGCAACATTTGTCAAATTTGTTGTGAATTGTTAAGTAGTGGATGGCAAATCATCATGAAAGCTTACAGCATTAAACAACTTATACATCAGCCCGTATTTGCTTAAAACGAAATTGACATAACGATAATCGTCAACGACATGTGCTATATGGATGGTGACAACATGTGGTTCAAATAAGATGGAGCTACGTGCCACATAGCGCATGCTACGATGGACGGTCTGCACTAGCGATTTTAAGGACTTAGTTGTCTGGAGCGTTGGCGACATGAACTACTTTCTGGCTATTTAACGTATTAAGACCTGCTCTAGTGTTTTCTTAAATTGCAAGTCGATGCCGATATATAGCCAACAATTCATATTCTCAAATTCAAAGCAAGAAAATCAAAATCAAACTCTTGCGGTGCAATTTTTAAGGAGGTAATGTCGCAGTCGGAGGTTTGCTATCAATCAACTGATAGTTAAACTCAGTACGAGATCTGGATCGTATCCTTAATCAGGACCTTTATGTGCTTCAAATACGTCTAAGAGCATTGCATGTATCTCTGCCCAAAACTCAGACATTCTAGGTAATCAATTAACCTATCAAAAAAGAAAAAAAAATGTCTTGCATTTGTAATACTCATGCTAAAGTAACAAAAATTGTCTTTCGGTTCGAAAAACATTTTTTGGAAAGAGAGAGAGAAAGAAATAGGCGGTCGTTATCATAAAGGGAATTAAAACTATTTTGTACTCATGCTGTTGATTCAAGGAAGCTTACAGACATCAGTCACTAGACTTATTCGCCAGTTCCCAGTCTTAGGCTGCTAACTTACAGGATCAACAAATGAATTAACCTAGTGGAACGTTTCCATTTAGCTTTAAATGAGGTTTTTTTGTAACCCCCATTTGATTCACCAACTTTTAGCAGAAATTAAGTTAAAAGAAGTGCAAATGGTCAAGTTATCTTTAAGAAAAATATTTCTCTTCGCATCCCTGTTGAAAGACTTTAAGGGAGTGGAATAAAATTGGAGGAAATATATGACTATCCTTAAAATAAAGAACAACTCCCTCGTTGTGTTGGAAAGGCTCCGAACATCGAGCGTTGGGGTCAAAGCAGCTACTTACGACATCGCCATAGAATAGCCGACTGTCCTTTTCCTTGAGTATGTTCCACCAAATTTGCTAAACAACCCTAATTCATGTGAAGAAGTGTCTCCGTCTTCATTTTACATCAGCTCACTTCCAAATCACGCAAAATCCGATGAGTCACGACTCAGGCTAGACAACTCTCAAAAAGTTGTATAGGTAATTCAATTTAGCGCTCAGCTTATCGATCTGTCATAAAAATGTTTCTCAGACGTGACGCCGCAGACAGACTCATTCAAGAAACCAACCACCAACCAAGAGATTGAACGATCTCCAAGGGAACATCGGGGGATAAAATTATTCTTACAAATCAAATTCGTTAAGTGCATGGCAACACAGTCGCCACATGCCTTCCTTCCGAGACATCACGCCAACCGCAGCCCTCTGCCGTAACCTTGTGAACCTTAATATCCGTCTAATAATCGAATCAATTGAACCCTCAGACGCGCAGACGACGGCCTTCAAATCGGTGAAGGAAATCTCGATAAAATCGATTGTCATTGCTGAAACCGCACCCGTGGCGTATGGCGCATACGTAATCTTTTCTCCTTTACACCCCATCGACCGGCGCTTAATTGAAATAAATTGAATAGACGATCCCAATTCTGTATGCTAAACGTATCCTCTTGTCGACAAAGTGGAAAACGTTCTAACAAAAGTGAAACGAGACAGAAAAAAAAAACTTAAAATACCGACAAATCAAATTAAGGACTCCAAAGGAGCTCTCAAAAGCGGTTCTCTACAATTAGTTAAACGCAGACGGCACATGCAGGACTAAATGCTCATACACACTCACAAAGGCGCAACGGAACAACAATAGGCAACGAAAAAAGGTAAAAAAAAGCAACACAACACCGCACAACACAAACAAACAATGCCAACTCTAAGCACTATAACACGAACACGCACAAGGACGTATGTCAGGCCACAATGGTAGTGTGCCAGGACTACAATACCAGAAACCAGCGTAAACTGTGCATAGGCACACAACAAGGACTCTCAACAACATTCAGCCATTGTACTCACCCTGATGATCTTTTGATCCCTCATAATTTTCCGCACACAATTCACGAGGAACGTCATAATCATGCCGCCGAGGATTAAGCCGAAGACAACGATTATGATGACAACATGCTCCGACTGTCCGCCGCTATCATGCTACGTAGAGGAAGAGGAAGAGAGAGAGAGAGAAAACAACACAAGAATAACATAAAGTACGAGAGCGAGTGCACAAAGAAAAGGGATTGCATATCCTGGCGATGCACAAACTGTGCTGGTGCCGCAGTGGGTGTGATGCTGACGGTGAATGGCAGGAAATTGAAAGTGAGGTGGAGCGAATTTTCTTTTCTCCTGCTGTTTGCCAGTATTGTGTACCGCCGCCGTTCGCAGGAAATCGTTAATCTTTTCCTAGTGGGGTCATGATGGCGGGACACCCGGTGTCGACCGGCGATAGGCGACGCGGCAGGATGCTGTGGTTCGGTTGGTTTTCGGGATAAGCACAAAAGTTGGTCATAGCAATCTGCTATAAAGTCGACGGTAATTTAAACGATTTGCAGTGTTGTTTTGTTCGGATTTTGCTTCACGTTGGCTGTACGGGTGCGCATTTCTTTCCCAGCGGGACTTTAGTCTAACAAAGGACGGACAGGTGGATGTGGGGTGGGCACCAGTTTGTTCAGTGAATTGTGGCAAAGTACTAAGCATTCTCGAGGTGCCAGACGTGACGGCTTTACGGGTTCGTTTCTGTAATCGGTTTACGCTTACAAAGGTGCTCGATAAATGTAAGACATTTGATCGTAACGGAGAACACCATATTTTGTTGGAATTGGTGGATTTTCACGTATTCATTGAACCAAAGAAAACGTTGAAATTTCACCTTTGCTTGGGTGCAATGGAATGGAAGAAATGCTGCATTTTTAACAGTTTTACTGAAACATTGACTTGTTTGGCTTGCAATGGCAAGCTTCAGGCAGATAAGAGCTGAGCGAGTAGTTCAAAGCAAGGGATTAAGGAGTTCTGCGCTATCATAGACGGAATACTGGAGTTTGTAAATATTCTCACACATGGATCCGCAAAACAGGGTTGGAGGTTCTCTATAGAACTTGTTACATCCCTGAGGAGATAGACGGAGTTTCTGGAAACTCTTGAAGATTTAAACGTAAGTCAGGAGTAGGTGGTCCATCAAACCAACGTATCAACCAACCATTTTCTAGAGCAATATGAAAATTCAGAGGAAGTCTTGTAATTATTTCAAGTAATAACTGCCTTACAGAACAAAATCATGAGCTCAACTGATTACATCCTTCTATCTGCTGCAACGGCCAAACCGCGAATGAGATTAAAACTCATATGGGAATCACTGTCAAAACGTTGCAGCCTACAACCCATTACAGCTCTTGATATTACCTGAATAGCACTCATGACATACTCGTATATAGCGTATCGCTTTCGGGAATCCAACATTATGGTACTCGGGTAATATCCGAAAATGCGGGAACTCGGGCACGCGGGTTTACGAGAATTAAGAGCTCTACAGCCTAGTATAAAAATAAACATGTTCTTCTTCGGAGAAGTGTAAACATTCCGACGGAATTCTTGAAACTGAAAGAAAGGGTTAGCAGATGTCGCTCACAGGAATGTTTACTATCACCAGCCCTTTGGAATATTCCTATTGACTCTCCTTAACAAACTCAATGGGCTGGTACTCATATTGCAATAACGGCAAGAGGCAAGTTTATGGGAGTTAATGCAGAAAATATGAGAGGTGAACTCCGATTATTGGAAGACTCAGGATCAAGAAGGAAGTAAACTGAATTAAGAAGGACTAGTTGGCGCAGTTGGTTAGGTGCCTGGCCCAAGTTAGAGAGGTCCCAGGTTCGAATCCCAGTGAAATCGGATCTGGTCCAGTCACCATTTGCCGTTGGGATCAAATTAATGGCACTGAATTAGGTTGTTACCTGTCAGTACAATGGACCAGTTTTGAGTCTGAGTGCTCCAGTAGTTTCAAAAGACCCTCCAAAAAAAATGATCTAATCTTTTTCATTAGAAAAAGAAACAATCTGGAATAACAACGCCTTCCCTTAACACTTTTTGGATCTGAGATAAAGACGACCAAGAAGGTTAAGCATTTAGGGTTTACTTACGACTAACTTGGAACTATGACGTCCAAAAAATGATTCGAAAGCCAACAACTGTGTTACAAAAGTGTGGGGAGTATGTGGAGAACGATGGTGGGGAATATCACCGAGGCCAGCAAACTGGGTGTATGCGATGCTTATAAGCCAATCATCACTTATACGATTCCTTCAGCTAACTTGGATCAACAATAGCAGCCGATAATAACATGGAAGAAGAAATACGTGAGCGGCAGCTCATATCCAACATACCCTACTATAGTCTGTCAAGGCTTTCAAATCCAGAGATCTAACTATAACCTCTAAGCTGATGCCTAACAGTCCTCACATATGAAGCACCGAAGCTTTGGTGCTTAGTTAAAAGCGCTCCGATCTCTGGAATTCTGGAGTTGGAGCTGGAGTATTTGCACCCAACACAAGGATCTCCGCACCTATAGGGTCAAGTCCTACTGTTTTTTAAGCTGAAATTCACGCCATTGGACCAATGGGGCTTAGGAAATCAATACGATTAATCAGACACTATTTCTTAAAGGAAATCCAAGGAAAGACCAAGAATGCTAACAAGCTACGAAGAGATTGCGGTACACACATTTTCTCACAGCTCGGTACTGACCAGAAGAAGAACCGGGATTTTTTTTGTCGTAGCTTTTTGTAACACTACACGGGAGCACTCAGACTCAAAAACTGGTCAATTGTACTGCCAGGCAGCAACCTACGTTCTATGGAATTTCATGGTCTTCCGAAGGAAGACCAGCAGGCGCTTCTGTGATGAGGCTCCTCATCATCAGCTCTCACCTCATTAACACCGAATAACTGCCACTTGATCCGAGCAAAGGCGGGACAATGGCAGAGGAAGTGCTCTGCATTGTCATCGTCTTCTCCACAGCCTTCGCAGAGGGTTTCATCGCTTAGGCCAAGCACACTTAGGTGTTTGGCGAAGGTGTAGTGCCCCGTTATTACGCCGGTAAGTTGTCTGCAATCTTTTCTGTTAAGAGATAACAAGAAAGCCGTGGATTTCTTACAGACGTTGGATTGCATGCGCTTGGTCTGTCTACATCCTGGAGAGTCATGCCACCTGCGGTTGTGCTCTCGAGAAGTCCAACCATCGATAGAAACCCTAACCAAGGTTCAGGTCCTAAAAATGCCTCATCTGATCTTCGCCTAGCAAGCTCATCGGCGATCTCATTTCCTGTGATCCCGTGGTGGCCCGGGATCCAAACAAGTCTTAGCGAATTTGAGCTATCGATCAAATTCAGAGAAGACTTGCATTACTGAACTGTCCTGGAAGTGGTTAAAGGGTTCAGCAAGGCTTTAAGCACAGTTTGGCTGTCGCTACAGACGCAAATACTTCGTCCCTTCCACCTATGCTTCACAATATAGCTAGCCATTAGTATCGCATTTAGTATTGGAAAACCGACGCAAATCTACCTAACGAGGTGTGCAGTCTAAAGTGGAAGGCTCCTATGCAACCGAGACCGCTCTTTCAAGCTTGGTGAAAGCAGCAGTTACGTATTTACGCGAAAGCTTATTCCACCAAACGACCGATGCATAGGAGAGAAGGGACCCAATTATAGCCGTATAGGGATGGATGCAAATTTAAATGATGAGCCATATCACACCTAGGCTGGCCTAAAATAGGAGGAATCAGGACCTTAGAGGAAGCGTGAAGTAGTCAAATAGGCCTCTCTGACTAATCCAAAGAATTGTGGAAGGAGAACGATAAGGAACCCTTGGGTTCTTGGTATTTTCACAGCTCCACCTCTTTTGAGTCACTGACAATACTCATAGAATATAACTGTCTAGAAAAAGCTTCCCAATCCCGCCGTTCGGAGTCGGCACGCACAACACGGGTGGTTGCTGAGAAGCTAGGCCCAGGTCCACCTGTAGCGCCGCCATTATTTTTATTATTTGTCATCTGTCTAACTGACATCTGACACAACCAACAGGTGATCTTTTTGAAAGATTGAAAGGCAGATTTCTACTTTCATCGCGTAGCAAGACAACTAAGCGCATCCTGCCCAAGGCCGTAGAAGATTGCAGGCAAAATTAGTGTAGGCTCAAACTCTCCATGAATCCCTAGCCTGATAAGTACGATAGTAAGTAAAAAGGAATAATGAAGAAAGCTATCGATTTGCCTGCCAAACAGCATTTTGGTATCAAGTGTCAATGAAAAAGTCTTGACGTGACTGTAAATACATTTTTCCAACCAAATTGTGTACCACTCTCTTTTCATATCTGTGGAGACAATCTTTTCCGTTGTTAAACTCGTCTTACACCGTTATTTTCTCCTTGTCACTTCGTTCCAACCACACCCACAACACGTAGCACTTAAATGCACAGTAAGTCAGAAAATGCGTTTAAATCAAACTCTTACACTGCAGCCTTCTTCGTCCCAGCGAAACTTGCAATTGTCACGATTGTTGCACTTCAGGTCTTTCGATATGCACGTCGCATCCTCGCAGTCGTACTCATCCTCGGCACAGCCTTCAATGAGAAAACACAGAAAATATATACATATATTTTATTTTGCATTACATAAGAACTCGACAGATTGCTTGTTTTTTTTTGGATTTTGCTCACGTACTCGCACTTCCTTTGTCCCTGAACGCTGTATACAAAATCAGAAAGGAAGAGTTCATCGCTATCTGCTCCGCAAAGAATCGAATGTGTAGGATGTTCGATTCCGATGAAAAACCATCCCCCGTTGAACCGCAGAAGTTTTTCATTCTGTTCCCATCCAAAGGTACAAAGAGAGAACGAGAGAGAGAAAGAAGGATTCAAAAGGATTCCCAGGATGTATTCTGTTTTGAAACTCACCTAGAGGGTATGTTTGTATCTTCGGCAAATATATCAACAAAATTCATATCACAATCGTTGGGTTTGTTCAAATTAAAATGTAGAAACTTCACTTGGATCTGGAAAGGGAAGATTGATTGTATGGCCTGCTGTTGTATGCTGTCCAATCAAGTAACTACAATATTTTTCACAAAGACCACTAACCTTCCACTTCTCCTTCACCCGTATGATCCACATGCAGTCGAGTGGGATCTTATACTTCGTGACGTTCGTTAGAACGTACTTTGGAACATCTTGAGTTGAGTTGATGAATCCTTCGTAGCCATCCTTTTCTATGGTGCAGTTCAGTTCAGTGCTGATAGCTGAGCAGAAAATAGGTAAGAGGAAGGAAATGAAAGGAGGATGAGACTTGTTTTCCATTTTTTTTTTCATTTGTAAATTACGCAAGGGCTTAAGAGAAAAAAATTCACAACAAGTAATTCTTCAATTTCTGTTATTCACCAGCTCGGCTCGGATCAATTTTGTGAATGGGGGTGGGATCAACTTACCCTCCTTCGGTCTATCGATGAACTCATAGACGGCAGTGAATCCTGAGTACTCTATGCTATCGTCGGAATGGAAATGTAACCAGAGATGTCGTTCTTTTGATGTGATCATGGGTGGGAACTCTTCGCCGCAGTATCTTCCAATTAAATTCGAAAATCCGTAGGGCCCATCACGTATCTGTTGGAAAATGGAAAACCGAATGTGAGATGAGTTCTTATGCAAGTACGAGTACTACGAGAATATATGCTGGACTTGCTCTTGATTGAATTTCTGAAACATAATTTCGATTATCTTGCGGTGGTGGGGGATTAAAATGATGACTTTCTGAAAGAAATTATCGAATTGGGGGAGAAGACCACGTGACGGTGTCCTTTTTTTGAAAGGTCTGGACTTAATTTGTTTATTCGATAAGTTTATTCAATGGAACGGTGGACGACAGTTGGTTTGCAAGCAAGTGTTCCGCTCACTGGTTGCCTTTGAAATTGAGGTCAGCGAGGACAGTTTTTTTTAATAAAGTCATTAAATATTATTAAATATTTCGAACGCTTTATGGTTCATATATCGGTAGACTTTACAAAAGGACGGAAGAAATTAACAGATGGAAATTAATTTCAGGACTATGTCCTTTGGGTGTCCTTTACGGTGTTGACGCTCGAGTTCTGAAAAAGTCTATGCGTTCATTTGCCACTATGGTATGAGGTTGGGAAAAGCAGAAATGATTTTTCATCATCCGAACTTTGAAAAAATTTAACGGAATTTGTAAATATTTTGTTTGATTAAAACTGGATGCATTTCGATTAAGTCGATTGAAAATGTATGATATGAAATTTTCTTCGTGTGGAGCCCTCTTGAAAGTCCGCATCGTCAGCGCTTCGGCAATAATAATAATAATTGTGGCGCTACAGTCCGAGGTGGACTTGAGCCTAGCTTTGCAGCAACCAGTCGTTTGGTACGTGCTACTGTTTGCTCACGAGTGGAGGCCGACTCCAAACAGCGATATTGAGAACCTTTTTGTAGAAAGTTATGTTCTTTAAGCATTGTCAGTGACTCGAAAGAGGTGGAGCCATAAAAATAAGAAACGTGTTTTTTCGGGAATCAAACCCCAGACTTCGACTGTAGGAGTCGAGGCACTTTCCCCCTCAGCTATTCACTATTCAAATCGAAAAAGAACGATCGATTCTAATGTTTACTCATATACTTCTTCTTCTTAGGGTGCTACAGTCCGAGGTGGATCTGGGACTCACTCAACATGCCTCTCCAACCAGCAGGATCTTTCGCCAGCTGTCTCCAGATTCGCACACCAAGCCGGCCGAGCTCCCCCTCGACTTGTGTGCGCCACCTTGTTCATGGACGTACTGTGTTGCGTTGTCCCACAGGCTCAGAGTCGAAGACTCTTCGGGCCGGAGCTAAGTTCTCCATACGCTCTACATGGTCTAGCCATCTTAGGCGTTGTATCCGTAGACGCCTGGCTAGGCTCATGTCGCTGTACAGCCCATACAATTCGTGGTTGAACCTTCTCCTCCAAATGCCATCAACGCAAATAGGATCCAAAGATCGCGTGCAGAACGTTTCTCTCGAAAAGGCCAAGAGACTGTTCATCCGCTTGGGATATTGTCCATGCCTCTGCGCCGTACAGCAGGACTGGGATGATCAAGGTCTTGTATAAAGTCAGCTTGGTCTTCCGAGAGAGGGCTCTACTACTCAATTGCCTTTTGAGGCCAAAAAACAGAGGTGGGCAAGAGTTATTCTGCGTTTGATCTCGGTACTGATGTTATTTGTACTGCTTACTGCGGAGCCAAGGTAGACGAAGTCCTTAACTACCTCAAAGTTATAGCTGCCTATGGTGACGTTCTGGCCAAGTCGTCGATGTTGTGCGTCCTTTCTCGATGACAGCATATACTTGGTTTTGCCCTCGTTTACCGCCAGACCCATTTTAGCCGCTTCCGTTTCAATGCCAGCAAACGCATCATTGACGGCTCGCTGTGTTCCCCCAATCACGTCAATGTCATCCGCGTAAGCTAGCAGTTGAACGGACTTTTGGAAGATCGTGCTTCTTGTGTTGGCCAGTGAGTTTTGCACGATCTTCTCAAGAACGATGTTGAAGAAATCACTTGACAGCGCGTGCCCTTGTCTAAAACCTTCGGTGAGTTCGTTACCGACCTTGATGGAGCAGCGAGAGTTCTCCATCGTCATCCTGCTCAGTCTGACGAGTTTGGCAGGAATGTCAAAACTAAATATGGCTTTATATAGTTCGTCTCCATACACGCTGTCATATGCGGCCTTGAAATCGACAAATAGGTGATGTGTGTCGATCTGCATATCTTGGGTCTTCTTCAGGATCTGCCGCAGTGTGAAGATTTGTTCTATGGTGGACTTCCCAGCCTGAAACCACACTGATAAGGACCTATCAGTTTGTTCACAAATGGTTTCAGGCGTTCACACAAAACGGCAGAGAAGATCTTATAGGCGATGTTAAGGAGACTTATCCCTCGATAGTTGGCGCAGTCAAAGGGGTCTCCTTTCTTGTGGATCATGCTTAAGTAGCTTAAGTAAACTTCATTAAAAATTGGTGCTGAACTTTGTCAAAAACTGCTTGAAAAATGCTTTCTAGATTGCAAAAAGTGCGCCGTGTGACACGTTTTCCTTGGGATATTTTTTACAGCTCTACAGATGCCACCGCCTTGCAAGTCCGTAAGCCACTTAACAAGAACACATTTTTGACCGATATACACCACATGGACTACCGCCCAATTACCCATCCCATAGCCACCAAACACAATACAGCCCGTTTTCTTGAAATTAAAATGAAAATGTCCTAGGTCTTGCCATATGTTGGTCTAGGAATAATTTGAAAAAAGAACCACTCGCTACGATATCCGTTTTAAGCTAATTAAAGGAGTAAGAAAAAATTAAGCTCTTTACGAAATGATTACCACCGTTTCGCTTCGAAACCCGAAGAAACCAGACTGGCCACACCACGAAAGTGTCTCGCAGATAAAGTAACGATTGCAACCTCTTTAGAAGAAACCACGGATTAAATGGTTCCCATTTATAATTCCCACTTTCCGGCTGCACACACAAGAGACGCGAACATGGATTACATTAGTTATCCTCGAACAGGCGGAAAAAGCAGGCACATTCGACCACTGCCACATAAAATTTCTCCATTTCCAAGACAATTGTCGGGCCCAGCCCACAAGGCTAATCGGGTGCACGGGAGGAACGGTTCGAATAACCTCCTTTGAGGTTGACAAGACAAAAAAAAACCGAAATCTACCCAAACAAGGAGGCGAAGCCGCCAACGAACATGTGAATTGTTGCGAGGGAGCTGCTGTCCTCCCTAGCGGTTGCAGGAAACGAGCTTTGCGGTCGGCAATACATCGAAACATAAAATCGTTTAATTAAATATTTTTCTCGTGAACATTTACTCGCTTATCCTTGGAGGAAATTCATCATCAGCTTGCTAGGCGAATGCGGGCGTGGTTGGGAGTTGATCCTCGCATGGCTTTGTGGTTGAAGTCCTCTTCGGGGGCTTAGTCCTGTCCACAACTCTAGGACTTCATTGAGTTTTCTTGAGAAATTGCCAAAGCCAGAGGTGGAATGGGTGCGCTCCGTCGAGCTGAAATGGACAATAAAAGTCCCGATCTGGATGATTGCCACTTGAGATTAGATTTAGTTACGCTTCCATGGTTCGGTATGGATACATTTCGGGTCCGAGATAGATTGCAGTTCAAGTGTTGGATTTCATATTTCGTAAATGGGAATGGTATGGAGAAACACTTCTGAAGTGTCTGAAGATGTCTGTCGGGGAAATTAAGTTTTCGGTTTAGTTTTAAGGTTGGATTTCGAACGTCGGAAACGTGAGCGTTGGTCTGAGGGACGGATTTGGGTGGTAAGTGGATTTAATTGTCTTGGGTGCGGGATTTGGATTTTGAAGGATTTATAATTCTGTTGAGAAGTAATTTATTTAAAAGGGAATTCGAGTGGACGTTGACTGCGTTCCTTGGCAAATGTCAGTGGGATACACAGAAAAAGCATTGGAATGACTACTTGAGAGCTGAGTTGAGTGGCATCTAGAGTGATCACTTAAGACGTTTAAAAGCAAAAGATTGAGGTGATGCACAATATTATTAAAGTAAGCTCTTTATCCGAAAAGGATGGAAAGATTCAAGACAGAAAATTCGCGGTGATGGGTAATTGGGCCGTAGTCTATGTGGTGTATATTGGGCAGAAATGTGTTCTTGTTAAGTGTCTTACAGACTTTCAAAGCGGTGGCATCTGTAGAGCTGTAAAAAATATCCCAAGCAAAACGTGTCACATGGTGCACTTATTGCAAGCTAGGAAGCATTTTTCAAGCAGTTTTTGACAAAGTCCGCTTTGAAAAGGGAATAGTGTAGCGTAGGGGGTAGGTGCCTCGACTCGTACGGTCAAAGTCTGGGGTTCGATTCCCGAAAAAACACGTTTCGTATTTGTATGGCTCCACCTCTTTCAAGGCGCAATTAAATGAACTCATAAAAAAGTGCCATGTACGAAATGTTTTGTTTCAACAAGCGTCAGTTTTTAACTTTTTTTCGTGTGAGAACTGCTGTCTAAAGGGTGACCAGACAACAATGATAGTTTTTCCCAATTGTTATATTTCCGCAGCTGTGAAAATACTCTGTTAGTTTTTTTCATGCATCGTTTCACCCTTCCCAGACTTGTCAAAATCTTAAAAATTATTTTCGGAATTCCTGCTCATTTTTGAATACGCAACGTGATGTGAATTTCATCGTGAGGACGGTCGTCATAATGGTTTCCATGTCCGGACAATTTGTCGCACCGTGGAGTAGTCTGAATAGTCGTGAGTACACTCTTTTGACCTTAAGCCACCAACCAGCTGGAAATTCGTGCGAAATTAAGAAATATTGCCGTTTTAGGGGCCAGTATCAAAGAAGACCCAGAAATGTCGATTCAGCGCCGATTAGCCAAACTAGGCACCGGCTTGATTGGATTTGGACCTTCATCCATATAAGATTTTGCATTCACTGATTGGACATTGGAAATGTCGGAATTTTTCCCAAAAAATTATTTTTCGAACGGGGCATATTTTTGGCTCAGTATCTATGTCAACAATCTATGTTATTATAGCGAACAGGATCCACAAGTTTTCGAATAAGCATCAAAGCATCTACAAAGATTGACTTTTTGGTCCGGTTTACGTCAGGGCGGCATCACAATAATAATATAATAATAATGGCGGCGCTACAGTCCGAGGTGGACCTGGGCCTAGCTCCTCAACAACCACTTGTGTTGTGCATTCTATTTTTCTCTCAAAAGTGAAGAGGACCTACAGTTTATTGCCGACTCCGAACGGCGATTTTGAGAAGCTTTTTTCTAGACAGTTATACTCTTTGAGCGTTGTCAGTGACTCGAAAGAGGTGGAGCTGTGAAAAAATGATAGATGTTTTTCGATATTTGAACTTTTGACCTCGAGCGTAGGAGTTGATGCACTTACCCACTACGCTATGGCAGCCGGCATCATCAGTCCATATTTCTTTCGAAATGAAAAGGGAGACACCGTTACCGTCAATGGTCTTAAGTATAGAGCGTTGTTAACCAACTTTCTGTGGCCAGAGTTCGACAATATCGCTTTATCCGAGCTGTTGTTCCATCAAGACGGTGCTGCATGTCGTACAATTGACGCAACGCTCGAAGTTATAAAGGAGAATGAGAAATGCGGCGTCTGGGTAATCTCACGGCAAGCGATCGTCAATTCAACATACGACTTGGCACCACTCAATTACAAGTTAAGTCATTAGTCTACGCTAAAAAACCAACTGCTTTGAATGACATCGAAGCCCAGATTCGAGATCCCATTGCCAGAATAACAGCGCACATATTGGACCGAGTCATCAAAAATTGCATCGACCGCTTGAAGAACATACTAGCAGCAGCGAAGCCGAGGCAATCATTTGAATGAAATACTATTTCATACATAATGTCATGGATGTAGCTTGAAAATAAGTCCAGAATAATTTTTATAATTCACACCGTTGTTGTTTTATTTAAATTTCTTTTCCTGTTGTTCTTATTTCGTCACCCTGTAGTTTGTTCCACGCTGTCATATACGCCTAAAAATCGGCGATTTGGAGGTGTGTGCCGATTTGCATTTCTTGGGTCTGTTCTAGAATAAGCCGTGGGGTGAAAATCTGGCATATTGTCAACTTTTCAGGCCTAGAACCGCTCTGAAAAGTACCTATCCGATTGATTGTAAAGGCTTTCCTTTGAAGAGAAAACTGACGCAGTCAAAGAGTATCCTTTCCGACTGGATGGCGCAGTTGGTTAAGTGCCTGCCCCAAGTTCGAGGGGTCCCAGGTTCGAATTCCAGTGAAATCGAATCTGGTTCAGTCACCATTTGCCGTTGGGATTCAATTAACGGCACTGGAGTAGGTTGCTACCTGGCAGTACAATGGACCAGTTTTGAGTCTGTGTGCTCCAATAGTGTTTCAAAAATCTTCCGAATAAAAAAAAAATCCTTTCATGTGGATTGAGACATCGTTGCAGACACAAAAAAATAATTTTTTGTGTTATTTATGGGCTGATGAATTCAGTGCTCTGGTCAAAATTTTACGGTCAACGGAGGACACTCTAATTCCAAATTACTAACATTTCTGTTTCCTAATTAATTTACACTGCAACTGTCGTGGCATGCGTTTTCTAGTAAGCTAAAAATTCAGATTTTGATCCCGGAAAACACAATTTTCGGGGCACCACCGCTTTCGAGTTATTGACACTGACCACATCTCTGGACTCAACAAGACGGCAAAGAGCATCACATTTCGCGCTCAAAAAGAAATTTATTGAAGGCAATAGTGGCTATGGAATAACAAACTTCTAAATTGTACTCCAAGATCGGGGCCTAATCCCTTGCATTTGTTTTTTGATATTAGACGTTGGAAATCCACTCTTATAAACCATCAAGCATGAATGGCTTAGGAGCTGACTTTTGCCAGGGTATTATTTAAATATGGGAATGTTGCAATTTGCATTCAGATGCAAGTTGGATGGCTTTGGCAATGGCATTAGCTGTCATCACAATCAGCTTTTGATTCGAATCTTTTTCAATTTTCATTTCTAAACCATTTCGAACAAATTAAGTCATAGAATCGCTTCGTCAAAAAACTGGTATATTGGAGGTACTTGAAAACCAACATGCGTCGTCGCCAGTACTTCAAAAGATAACGTATTTTGTAGCAGGCACGATGTCACAGTGGAATTCGGAGCCATTGATTTTGCCCGAAGAACAAGCTATCAGTGGAATCAAGAGTTCTGATCACATATGGCCTCCGATATAAGAAGACTGAATCAAAGAATTTCATTAAAAGACGTCACATATTTTTGAAATTGAATGAATTCCCATGACTTATCATGCACTCCACCCTGTAAAGTCCAAAAAATACTGCATTCCATCATGAACAAACTATCATCAATTTCATTTCAACAAGCAGAAAAAAAAGCGGTAGCGGAAAAAAGGAAACAAATTCAAGATACTCACCTCCAAGTAATCAAATTTACAGTCCTCCTTCTCTTCGATGTTAAACGAATTCCGAAAGTCCAGACGTATGAGTTGTCCTTTAGGAGCTGCCCGATAGACGTTCATCAAAAAAGAAACAAAAAAAAGGAAAAAAAGAAAATAAAGAAATCCAAATAAACACAAAATGAAAAATTCATATGCCATTCTATATAAAAGTCTAAGAATACATTTCATATTTGTTCGATCGACCGCACAACCCCCACAACTCCCACTCCCACACGCCGAAAGTGGCGTCCCAGTTTTTTGCCCGTTTCTCCTGTTTCTCGCCCTCCGAATGCAGAGAGTAATGGAAGAAAATCTAATAAATTGAAAAATCACAGCTAAAAGCCACTCTCAACCATGGAAGTCAAAGAAACGAAAAAAAAATCATAATAAAATATCTGCAGTGCTTGTTCCCTACTCTAGGGCGCTTCTTCAATAGAGCATTTGTTGTTTTTTTTCCTTTACTAAAAAATTATTATGAAGACGGGAACAAAAAAGAATCCAATAAAGGATAGAACTTCCTCACTCCTTAGACTGTTTTTTTCCTTAGGGAAAAAAGTGAAGGGAATATGGGTTGGGCACGTCTGCAGAGCATGCATGGACATGGGCTTCGGGACGGAAACAAAAAAGAAAATAAACTGAAAAATGTTGTTTTTTTTTCTTTAACGGCGAAGGGCGGTGTAGACAACATTGGATAAATATAGATGAAAGGCCTTTATGTGGGAGTCCAAGCGAATGACAGGCTCATTAGGCACGAGTTCTTTGTTTGAGCATGTGTCAAGATGCATGTTATAAATATGAAAACGTTCGAAAATGTGGGTGACTTGCTGGTGATTTGGTATGTGGCCTCTAAAATTGTGGGTGAAGGACACTTTTTTTTAGCCACATGCCGTGAAAACATTTTCCGTCGTATGGAATTCGTTCTAAGAGACTTTCGAGAATCGTGAATGCTTGGAAGGTACTCTTTTAAACACACTCATGCAGAGTGGGACTGAAGTGTCACGTTAGATTTTCAAATGAAAAGTGGGATATTGCCCCCGTGGTCGGAGGGATTTGGTTTTCAATGAAGAAATGCCTTGAATATCGGTAAGGAAATTTAAGAGATATAGTATATGTGGGATTCGATGCCGAACCACGTACAAATCACCCTACGCGAAGCAGAACATAATAATCACGAGACATGACAAAAGACAGTAAACGATCACGCGACCGAACGGCACCTAAAACAACGCAAGACCTAAAACAACAATGTGTCGCCACGATACATACTGACGATCAACGGGACAAACGAATGATAGGAAGGGAGTTTTGCGTACCGCTTGTGAAGCCAGGTATAGCAGTCATGTTTGTGTTTGCCAACAGCGTCCGGATTGAGTGAAGTTGTAGTTAGTGGTCATCAAGTGGAAAGTGTTTCAGACCTTCTCTGCTAATGTCCGGCCCTAACGTCTATTCGACGCCTACATCTAGGGGCCTACTTTTTCGATAACTTATGTGAACTTAGTGCGGTTTCCATTAATAATCTACTACGCTTCATTATAGGCTCAAAATGGTTTCCCGCAAATACTTTATTGGATTGACCTCAGTCAAACTATGTGGCTGCACAATGGATCTACTCTGGTTTAAGTTCACATTTTAGCCATTCAAGCCCACTTAATTGAACTAACCGAATTATCCAAAATTCGTGTTTAAATTGGGACAAAGATCCTACATATATGTACGCAATGTGGAAATACAAAATATCGTGTTTGTTAGCCGAAAGCTTGGTCACACAAAACTGTTTTCCTTTTACCTCCTCGTGGTGGAAAGCTCGCTCATACTTAGACAATGTTCTATTGTAGGCAAGTTTTGAATTTGTAGCTACTTATACCGTTCAATGTTGCAAGCACGACATCTAGCTTTCCAGGGTTGTTAAAAGTAGGTCGCTACATGAAAGAACAATCCATTTTTAGTGTTAAGTTATACTAAAAGAAAAAAAGTTTTTGCAGCTGCAGTACAAAATAAAATCGAAATAGTGATTTAAATTCGTCAACTGTGAGGAGATTAATTAAAAATTCAGGGAGATTGGATCAAGTAGTGCTTTTAGATACTGTGGTAAGGCCTTCAACATAAATCGTCAGATCAATTGGAGGGAGCGTCGCGGAAAGTCTAGATATCCCAAATTGGTACCCAAGTCAAGTATTGGACATTTTGAAAATGTCTCTACAGTGCTTATGCATCCAAAAAACAAATGACTCCAGAACTGAAGGCAGTAATTCGTCGACTGGTGTATGGAACAGTAGTATGGGAAGACGAAAGCATGCCCGACGACTGCAATATCAGCTCCATATGCCCCATCCATAAAAAAGGCGATTATACCTCTTGCAACAACTATATCCCTGCTCGACGTCGCGTACAAGATCCAGTCCAGCGTACTGTGTGAACATCTAAAGCCGTTTTGCACCGCACTAATCGGCACGTACCAGTGCTGCTTCTGGTCCGGCAAATCGACTATAGACCAGATCTTCAGACTAAGGCAAATTCTGGAGAAAAGCAGCGAGTTTCAAATCGATACGCACCATCTTTGTATCGAGATGGTCTTTGTATCGATTTTAAAGCCGCATTCATCGCAAGGAACTATTCGAAGCGATGGCCGAATTCGGGATCCCGGGAAAACTGATCCGGTTGTGTCGCACCACGCATACGCGATGCACCGTGCAGTTCGGCTCGAGAACCTCCGAACCGTTTGAAATCTGCACTGGATTTCGGCAAGGAGATGCGCCGTCGTGTGATTTCATCAATTTGGTACTGGAGAAGATAGTGCGGCGGGCTGCTGTTAACACGGAAGGCACTATCTTCTACAAGTCAGTCCAACTGTTGGAATACGCAGATGATATCGACATCGTTGCGCATTCCCACCCCACCGTAGGGGAAGCTTTCAAGGCGATTGAAGAACAGGCGAAACGAGCTGGTCTTATGAGGCTTAAGGTCAATAAGGATAAGACAAAATATATGCTGTAGGCTAAAACATTACAATCGACAGCCACAATTTTGAGGAAGTGAAGAAGTTTGTCTTCCTCGGAGAACTGCGGGGAACACCACAAATGACAATACAGTGCAGATCCGACGTAGAATCGCCCTTGGCAATCGATGCTACTTCGGTTTGTCAAAACAACTGGGCTCAAAACTCCTGACTCGAAGGACCAAAATCATGCTCTACAAAACTCTTATTCTGCCAGTCCTGCTATATGAAGCCAAAAGCTGGACACTAAGCAGAAATGCGGAGCTGATTCTTGGTGACTTCGAAAGAAAAATTCTACGTAGGATATATGGTCCCGTCTGCGAGGAAGGCGAATGGAAGAGAAGACACAACCGCGAACTCTAGGATGTACCAGGATGTGGATGTAGTCCGGAAGGCAAAAATCCGTCGACTACACTGGCTCGGCCACATCGAGCGCATAGATAACAATGCTCCAGCTAAGAGGGTCTTCGAATCCGAGCCTCCTGGTTCGAGAAGGAGAGGAAGACAGCTTGGTCTTGATGACTGGAAGCAGAGTGCCCAGGACCGTCAACGATGTAAGGCAGATAGCTCAGGCTCAGACCCTACATGAGTCTCAGGCGTGCTAGGTAGGAGTATGGAACAACAAGTGAATGGTGATTTTTTAAACAAAATCATCTCCAGCTCTGAAACCATTTCTTTAAACCTTTGCTAAGCCTCAAAGTTAACAATAAAAAAAATCCATTAGTGATTGTTGAAAAACAAATGCATGATTTTGGACTGTTCTCGTAATTTGACTATTTTTTTTTGAAAATGCGTCTGATCTGTGGTGCTTGCTATTACGATATGTTACACCAGTTGCACAAATTGCAAGACATGATTGTAGACTATATGTAGGGCCTCACTATACCTAGTGTATGCAGTTGGAAATAGCTGGAGAAGGATTGTGTCAGCCCTGAATATAGTAATAATAATAATAATGACGGCGCTACGGTCCGAGGTGGACTTGGGCCTAGCTTCTCAACAGCCACTCGTGTTGTGCGTGTTATTGTTCACGAGTGGACAGTTTAATGCCAACTCCGAACGGCGAGATTGAAAAGCTTCTTCTGGACAGTTATACTCTTTGAGCATAGTCAGTGACACGAAAGAGGGCGAACAATTTTGTTTTTGAAAAATTGTTGCTTGTGCTGGGATTTGAACCTAGACTGTGAAGGTCAAGTATGTATGGGTCGACGCACAAACCCACAGGGCACGGCGCCCACACGTGTGAAAAAATGTTAGGTGTTTTTTTTTCGACATTCAAACTTTGAACTTCGAGCATAGGAGTCGACGCACCTAACCACTACGCCACGGCGGCGCCCAAAAGTTCCATATAATAGGATCTAAAAACCGATGTTAAAGAAACATAATGATTTGGTATTATTGTGTCAAATGATCATTAGGATCTAGTCACGACGACCACATAGGAGTACTGATCACGGCTACTTATTGACACACCCTCTACAATGTCCACATTTTCCAAAGTTTTAGAAACACAAAACGTTGTAGCCCAGGCCCACCCCAGACTGTAGCGCAACAATAAGGAAAAGAAGAGGAAGAAGTTGAGTTGAAATATAAATGGACGTCGATTATTATAAATTTATTAAATTTATCAAGAAATTAAAGCCTAGAACGTGAGCTACCGCTTTTTTGGTTAATTAATGTAACAGGGTCTTTATAAGAAGATATCGGAAACTCATGGTGAAAGAGCAATATCTACGCCTGAGCTTGAAACAGAGAAGCTAAAATCAATATTCAAGCCAGCACACATAAGTTGTGGTGAACAAAAATCAACATAAACGAAAGAATTTCAGACGGAAAAATATTACCGAAATATATTAATGCACATTTCCAGGAATTATGTGGAGTTTATACGATATCCAGCTCTATGAAGGAATCTCTTTTGTTATTTTTTTTTGTTATTTTTTGATATTTTGATACTATGTTCGGACATAAGGCTATCGAAAGCGGGGATTAAAAAGCAGAGAAATGCCTTCACTGAATTATGTTGGCCCAGTTTTTGTGGCCATAAAAGCTTATGGAGGTCCATTGCACTCCTCCACTGTGCTGGATTTTTGTTTTTTACGAGTGGAGTTGCACAATGCTTGAAATAATATCCTTATCATCCTTATACTTGAAAAAATATGCTTACCAAAATCAAAGAGGCTACACTTCACACACTAAAGTGTGAACTTACACCTAACTTCTGCAGAAATTGAAGTAATATTGTTCCCCCATGACTGGGGGAGATCTAAGGACTTATGTCGTGTTTGAACGGCGAAGCATGTGACGTTTGACTTGACACTTATACTATCTGAGCATTTTCAATGAATCAGGAGAAGTTTTTTTTTGTGAAAAAGAAATTGGTGTCGCCGGAATCGAACCATGGACCTTCAGCATTGGAGTCGATGTATCAGGGCGGTGGTTAAATTCGTTCTTTCCTGAATGCTGTTTTTGGCAATGGCGCTACTCTTACTCGCTAAGCAAGGGCACCTTCGTCGACGACTGGATGTCGCAGTTGGTTAAGTGCCTGCCCTAAGTTCGAGGTGTCCCAGGTTCGAATCCCAGTGAAATCGAATCTGGTCCAGTCACCATTTGCGGTTGGGATCAAATTAACGGCACTGGAGTAGTAAAAAAAGCGCACCTTCATTTACCTTCCTGGGATCCTAAGCGGTGAAGTTAGAAAACTGTTTTGAAACGAAGACTTCCGCCATTCTCTTCAATTATCGGATCTTATGGCAGGCTTATTGTCAAACCATTCAAATTAATTCATTTGAATCCAGATGGACTTAATTACTTAGCAGTATGGAAACTCTCTACACTGTTCCTGTTAGCTGTCAGATTGGTGTCAACATGGTTCGGTACCTTCTCCCTCAAAACATCGCCAAATTCATTCATCTCAGTGCATACCCCCTGCCTTCCAGGATTTCCTCTGAAACAAAACTTAACAGGAAATCCCTGGAGCACTGTAGGATTAAAAACTAAGTCCACATAGCTGTTGAATGAACATCATTTCGTCATGGTTTCTGGACTTTATCCTGGATAGCTTAGCTGACTTCACATTTCATGCCATTCACAGGAAACGTTTTCTGTGGTCGAAGCAACAAAGCAGTTCTTTCATGCTTCCTGACCCATATTCTTCATTAAGGACATTCCACTAATTTCTCTCTGATACCTTTTGTCAGCCTTAATAACTGCACAATCAGCAAGAAAGCCCCCTGCCAGCACAGCAATATGCACTCGATTCTCATTCAGACAAGAGAGGGCAGGTGCTCGCTAGTTTTTTGTCCTCCCCATCCCCGCATCGCTCCCTTCATGTCCTAAATTCAGAAGCAATCCCTGTCAACGGGCAAAAATCGTGTACCTGCAATCGAGCATCACACCAAGTGGAGCATGCTATTCCATGCCATGGATAAAAATTATCGGAACTACCGACCTCATTCTGTGAACGAGTGACACATGTAGTGATGTAGATAGCGCCGTTGTCGGCAAGCGAGGCGCTTGCATTCTACATCTCAACCAATTCCCAATTCAAGATACTGTTCTCGCTCCCTAGGCCCCTTCCATTTGCCGAATATTGTGCACGATAGCATTCCCGGCTGTGGGCTGGCGGCTGATGCACACCCGGGAGCTCCAGCGTGGTGGTTAAGGTCGATTTTTATAACCTTAAAGTGCTGTGGGTTATTCAGAGTGGTGGAGAGGGAGTTGCATGCGCCGGCTAAAGATCAATATCGAGAATTTATATTGCTTTGGCTTTCATTGCGTTGTCGGTGGCAACACTATTTGCGGACAGATATGGGGATGTAGTGTGTGGAGTCCTTCATGGTTTCTTTTAATTCTTTTTTTTTTGATTTTCAGCTATGCTTGCCTGCACTTGTGTTCCTGGTGTAGAAGTGATTTATGAATCAATTTGGGCGTGGGAATATTTCTCGCATCGGAAGCATGCTGAGATGCTTTTGTGATGAACAGATGCAAGATTTATGAAGGACTTTGCGGAGATCCAATAATGGAAAGTTTGCATGCTCATTGTTTTAGGGGATTACATCTGATGTAAACGAGTGGGTGCACAGAGAGAAATTCTTACAAGGAGGCAGTCCTGGCAATCGTCGAGCTTTACAGGAAGCCCCTCAAAGTATTGCAGTTAACAAATTGACAGTCAAGGGTGAACAGTGCTTTTCCAGTTCATGGACACATAATTTCCTTGCCACTGTGCAGTTGTGCTGAGACATTGTGTGACACACAATTTCTTCGCCAATGTGCAGTCGTGCTGAGCACATTCTATGATGAAGCATGAGATGATTTGTGCTTACAGACAATTGCTCCAAAATCTGAACTATGATGAAAGGTGGTTATCGATGGAATGATACATTGCATGTCTCGATTGTCCTGATGGAGGGCACACATTTTCAAAAAAGTTGCTTCCAAAGATGCACTACGTGTGGGTGGGGACTGCTGACTACCGGAGAAGATAGTTTGGTGCTAAAATGGAACTTCCATCGAGCCGGATATAGTTTCAAGTGCACACATCTTTAAGTTCATGCTGTCGTGACTGTAGGTAAATCACGTATAAAATGGAACCGTTCACTTCCTCATTGTCAGTAAGTTCGAGTGAAGGTGACGCTTAGGATCTAAATATAGCCGAAAAGAGTGAAAATTTCTCGCGACACACTCTTATTTTTCTAAGTCTCGGACTCGGAGAAACGACTGGATGGCGCAGTTGGTTAAGTGCCTGTCCCAAGTTAGAGGGGTCCCAGATTCGAATCCCTGTGAAATCGAATCAGGTTCAGTCACCATTTGCCGTTGGGATCAAATAAACGGCACTGGAGTAGTTGGCTACCTGGCAGTTCAATAGACCAGTTTTGGGTCAGAGTGCTCCAGCAGAGCTTCAAAAACTCTCCGAAAAAAAAGGACTCGGACATGTAGCAGCCGGTTGTAAATAAGAACGAGAAGATGGGAGTTATGCTTGAAACAAAAGTCAAAGGTGACAAGAAGCGAAGGGGTTTCCCTTCCTTGGGGCAATGCTATAGATCCAACGACAAATCAGATTGGGCAACCGCTTTTTCGGCAATCGCTTTTTCGATTTATCGAAACAACTTGGGTCAAATCTCTTACCTTGAAGAACTAAAATTATGCTCAATTAAACAATTATCCTTCCGGTCGTGCTTTATGGAGCCGAAAGCTGGACAATGAGCAGGATGGCAAAACTCTTAGTGCCTTCAAAAAAAATTGTGATATTCGGGTCCTGTCAGCAAAGAAGGTGAATGGAAGAGAATACGGTACTCCAACTTTTATGCCAGTATGCGACTGTTTGGCCGTATTCCAAACAACGTCAGTGGCAAATACTCTTTGAGCCATTTATACTGTATACTTCTTACGGCTACAGTCAATTCACGGGACAGTGGGATATCGTCGACATGCCGTTTGTCCACTCTTGGTCAAGTCTTGGGCGTTGACAAACGGCATGACATCGGCCCGTACTCTGTCTTGAACCCAGACAGTTAAGGGTATACATAATCCCTTTTGCACGCGCAAGTTATAAAAAAAATGTCAAATCGTTTGATACTCCAATTCCGGCAGAATGCAATATCATACCCTTCGTAGAATCTGCGTAGTCGGTAAGTGCGTCGAGTCCTACGCTAGCAGTCACAGTTCGATTCCCTTAAAAACACAAATTTGATGTTTCACGGCCCCTCTCTTTCAAGTCACAGCCAGTGCTCAAAGAGTAGAAAAGGTCTAGCCGTTCGGAGGCGGCTGTAAATTGTAGGTCCCCTCCTCTCGCACAACACGAGTGGTTGCTGAGATTCTAGGCCCAAGTCCACCCCGTACTGTAGCACCGTCATTATTATGTTATTATTAATATCCGCTCGCGATATTTGCATTTTCGGAGATAGGAGCCCATTAAATCCCTAGAGCTAATCTCTGAATCAAGCTGCTGCTCATCACTTGATAAGATGCCCGAACAGTCTAAAATTCATCTGTGATGGGTTGCAGGCCAAAGACACATCCCAGGCAACTGCAAAGTGGAT
Organism: Myathropa florea; assembly: GCA_930367185.1. Classification (NCBI taxonomy): domain Eukaryota; kingdom Metazoa; phylum Arthropoda; class Insecta; order Diptera; family Syrphidae; genus Myathropa; species Myathropa florea. The sequence continues at coordinate 39,178,374 of OV884002.1, read as the reverse complement.
GAATTTACCAAACATGCAATTACACCACCACTATCAAATGTAGTTAACAGTCAGGGAATGCTACTTGCTACTAGAGTCCGACCGAACATTCGGCTTCGGCTTCGGCCACCTTCGGCTATAAATATCACCTTCGGCAAAACATTCGACATTCGAAGATTTTTCCGAAGCCGAATGTTGAGATTTATTTTTTCTGTAAAAATAGAAGTTGCTAGAACGGTGTGCTTTTCTGTTTTGTTATTGTCGGATATTTTGTATTTTTAAAGTGCGCTTGTTTGCACCTTTAAAATCAAAAAAATTGCATTTGCAAGTTGCTAAACTATTAAATGGTCTGTATAAAAGCATGCAATTTATTTGTACTGGTTTCAGCTGGAAAGAACATCGAAAATGGCAGCTAAAAATCTGATTCGGGGTTTTATTCGAAAGAATGATACGAATGCAACTAGCAAAATATGTTCCACATAGAGTCCGACAGAAAATTCGGCTTCGGCTTCGGCCGAAAAACTGGCCTTCCGTCGGACTCTACTACGTATTTCAGCTCAATTGAAAAATAGCAGATGAGTAAAACGCACAAGGTGTCACACCTCTAAATTGATTGGGCTTAGGCTAGTTACCAAACGATCTAAGAATTTGATTTTTCTTGATAGATCCAAAAATGACATTATAACCGGCGTCATCATTATACACTGTTTAATAGGTGATCATGCAAGAAGCCTTGGAGTTCTATCTAATGATCTCTGCTTAAGCTGACGGAACTAGGAGGAAGTGGAAAATATTCTGCACCTTTGTATGCATATCCGGTTTAAGCGTCACTTAGATGCACACACTTCTCACACATGAATAAGTGCACTATTGAGTCACTCCAACCTTCCTACCTATCTACACAAGACGGCAAAGATCATACCGAATTTTTTCCTTGTGTTGCAAGTAAATTCAATTCCATTGAAATTTCAAATCGCCACCAAATTAATTATTGTCTATGGTGGGCGCCGTGGCGTAGTGGGTAGGTGCGTCGACTCCTACGCTCGAGGTCGTCGGTTCGAATCTCGAAAAAATCATCAAACATTTTTTCACGGCTCCACCTCTTTCGAGTCATTGACAATGCTCAAAGGGTATAACTGTCTAGAAAAAGCTTCTCAAAATCGCCGTTCGGAGTCGGCATTAAACTGTAGGTCCCCTCCACTCGTGAGAGAACAATAGCACGCACAACACGAGTGGTTGCTGAGAAGCTAGGCCCAGGTCCACCTCGGACTGTAGCGCCGCCATTATTATTATTATTACTATGGCTAAAAGGTCACAGGTTCTCTTCAAATGCCTTAAGCAACCCACATTTCTCCCATCTCACTTGTAAGGCTATATATAGTTTCTAGTCAACAGCCTTGCATCACAACTATCCAATTAACACGTTGACTTTAGTCTCATATGAATTTGGGCTTGCTGTGCCGCGTGAGACCAGAGTGTAATCGAAGTGTCAATAAAAAAAAAATCCGTGGCTTGTGTGGACAGTTTTTCGGATTGTATGGTGGCACTCAACGTGTTAAGTGGCCAGTAGGATACGATCTTTAACCGGCTGCCCCCAATTACGCACGCCAAGTTAGTTGAGTCCTCTCTGCACTTGCGTGCGACATCGGTTTCGTGGGCGTCCTCTGTTGCGGTCACTGGTGCAGAGTCAAAAACCCTTCAGGCCCTAGCACTGTCGTCCATGCGCTCTATATGGCATATCTGTCATAGGCACTGAAATCACAGATGCCAGACTATTCTTATGCCACTGTACAGCCCATACAGTTCGTGGTTGAATCTTCTTCTCCAAACGCCATCAACGCAAACAAAACCAAAGACTAAGGGCTTCTCCATCTCCCTTCGAAGCATAAAGCAGGAGAGGGCTAATCAATGTATTATAAAAAGCCGGATTGGTACTTCGAGAGAAGGCTCTATTACTCAACTGACTCTTAAACAAAAAGAAATTGCGATTGGCAAGAGTTATTCTGCGCTTAATCTTGGTACAGATGATACCCGTACTGTGGAACACTGCATCATCAATGCCTAATCCAAAGAAGAAGTGGAAACTGCTTTCTTTCCGTGTTTCATTCATTCACTGTAAATTTTTTTCCTCTGAGAAAACTCAGGTCCCTTCTGACCCAATGAAACAAATGGTCAATAACCTCTCTCTACTACCCTAAAGGAATAGCTTAATGTCAAGTGTTTGCGAAGCTTCTGAATTCCTCCTCAATTTAGCAGGGCAATCAAAGAACGTAAACAAAAGGTGGCACACTTTAATGTGTCCTTCAATGATGCTCCTAGTCGATGTCTTCTATATAAAACGCAAACTAAAAGGCTTAACTCCTTAACAGCTGCCGTTCATACAAACATTTCATATCATGTGAGCCATAAATCTGCTTCAAAGTTAGGACAAGTAAAGGGCCTGTTCACTGTACACGCCCAGGCAAACGTCAATTGCATAGGCATTCAAGTCGCAACAGTTCCAAGAACCTAAGCACCCCACATGAAACCATCGCAATGACCGTAAAATTGGAAGCAAACACACACACACACACACCCACCCATCCCCTGGGACAACTTACCTTCAATTATTCTCGTGCAGTTGATATTCTTTGGATAATTACTTGGGTAATCCGGACTGTAGAGAATATTTTGTTCCGGGTCGCCTTCAATGAAGAGGCGACACTTGTCCATGACGGCTTCATCGTTCAGCTGGATATCACGTTCGATGCGATTATGAGCCGCCTGCCGGACGTGTCGCCCCGTTGGCCCGGCAGCCATATGGAAGAACATACTAGGATATGACTCAGTCGGTTTCTGTGTCGTCGAATAATGATGATGCACCATTGCTTCGGTCACAGACGAAACACTTGCAGCAGATGTACCATCGCCAATGTTATTCCTTCTTCGTCTTCTAATTGAATTCGGATCCAAGGATGACGCTTCTGTTGACAGGGATGATGCTGGCAATGATGTGGTTGCTGTCGTTCTGGAGGAGCTTGGCTGTGGCGGTAATGTCAACAGCTGGTGTCCTGATGCTATCGTGACGGGTTGATGCTGCTGTACGGTGCCTAATGGCATTGTCGTCGAAGCGAAAAGGTAATTTTCTGAAGATTTCAATTTATTTGTGGCTGTCGAGAGCAGTCCTGGGCCTGGCATTCTATGAGTACCCTCCATGTACACAGGATGCATTGATTGTTGATAATTCTGTTGAAATGTTGTTGTGGCAGTTGTTGAGCTGTTCGGCGAGACTGTAAGTAGAGGAAAAGAGAGAGTGAATTGATTGTACTTGGCTGATGCTGAAGATAGCACAAGAGTTTGCAATCTATAGACGGGAAGCAATCGAGGGTACTCAGGCATCGAGGCAGACTGTTTCCCAGAAAGGACGTGTTTGGTTGTATAATGAATCACTTTCAACGATTTCAACTGGTTGCCTTTTGATGTTGAAAATGAAAAATTAACGATCAGCGCGGTCAGGGAGTGCGAGTGAGGCTACAGGGATTTGAAAGTTTTTTAACGGGATAATGGGTTATAAGTTGGAAGTTTTTTTGCTATTTAACTCGACGGTGGTATCCAATGTGGAGGCAGTTAATTGAAGCGACTAAAGCCATCTTCTTTCAGACGGTTAAGAAGGGTTTGGGAAGGGCGTGGAGGTGTCAAAATCCAATCAAAGGCTGACTTAATTCAGAGTGAAATACTTTGAAAATATGTACGATGCGATGTCGGAAAGCAATGAATTATTTAATGCAAGTGCGAAGTTGGGGAAAAAACGCCTACAAGAAGATCTTGAATGATTTTTTTTCCACACGAACTCTTGTAGTACAGTGCCTGAATTTGTTCGTTTTTTGTAAAGTAATAGGCTATCTTAATTATTGGCAAGTAGTGTATGTATATTGGCAGTTATTCTTAACGCCCAAAGAACGAGTTTTAATGTAATCAAGGGTGAATAATAAACATGCCTATTGAGTATTGAGCGCCATGGCCGTGTGGGTTTGTGCGTCGACCCATGCGCATTAGACATTCACAGTCTAGGTTCAAATCCCAGTACAGACAAACAATTTTAAAAAAAAAAAAAATTTTTCCCGGCTCCACCTCTTTCGATTCAGCAACAAAGCTCAAAGAATATAACTGTCTAGAAATAGCTTCTCAATCTCGCCGTTCGGAGTCGGCATTAAACTGTAGGTCCCCTCCACTCGTGAGAGAACAATAACACGCACAACATCAGTGGTTGCTGAGAAGCTAGGCCCAGGTCCACCTCGGACCGTAGCGCTGCCATTATTATTATTATTATTATTGAGTATTCAGCAAACTAACGATGTTTGCATTAGTTAACGACGTTATCAAAAAGACATTATTGTTTATCAATAATTAAATTCAGTGGTTACCGAATTCTAGAATTCAACAACGCAATGCGTTTAGTCATCCCTCTCAGTGACTGCAGCAAAAGTTGCAACGACGAGGAAAAAGTTGAATCTATTTGCTCTAGGATTGGCTAGCTATAATGGGAGGAAATTGAATCTATTGGCCAAAAACTTATTCGACGAGCTGGAAAATCTGAATAAGATAAGACTGGATTAAATAAATTGCAAGATATCTTTTGATCAAGTCAACGCAAGCTGGAAGCTGCTTTTTGTTTCTCTAGCTTTTCGAAATATATTTTGTAACTATGAAGCCTTATGTTTGAAATAGGCGTGCATTGAAATGCGCACAGTAAACATTTACTGCATGCATTGAAATTCATGCAGTAAACATCCATCGATGCAAGTTTTTTTTTTCTTTTGATTTTTGAAACATTACTGGAGCACTCAGACTCAAAACTGGTCCATTGTACTGCCAGGTAGCAACCTACTCCAGTGCCGTTAATTTGATCCCAACGGCAAATGGTGACTGAACTAAATTCGATTTCACTGGGATTCGAACCTGGAACCCCTTGATTGCTTCTATTTCTAATTTTGATGTTATTCACATGCAGTAGATCAGCAGTATTTAGAAATTCTACGTATCATTTGAAAGCGTTTTTTTTTATTGAAGTGTTATAAAATTGACAACAATGCCTTATACCACAACTGGTTTACACTAACGAGTTGTTTTTCATACCTGCACTTTAAAATCAAATTGTATATACTCGTACTTTACATTAATCAAATACATTTACGAGTATGTAGCTACAATTTATCGAAAAGTTAAACACCTTATTCAATGATACAAGCGAATGCACTAGTAGAGTTTATTGAATTCATATATATACAAGGAAAAGTGTTATATACAAGAAAAAGTGTTGCCATAGATAATTGCTAGTAGTAGTAGTAAAAGTGTAACTATTATAACTTTTAACATCCTCCGGGGCCGGAAACTTCAAGAGGATAAAGGAGCTGGACAGGCCGTCTAAGTAAACTTCCATCTGGCATACGGAGTTCGCATGACCTCACTTTGCCATCACGTCCGGGATAGGTTTTCTGCACTACGGCCATCTTCCAAAGTAGACGTGGAATGGACTGGTCAGAAACGAGAACAACATCATTCTCCTTGGCGCTGTATGAAGATCCGTGTTTCGCAAAGTGTGCTGATCGTAACTGGTTAAGATATTCCAGTTTCCAACGCTTCCAGAATAGTTTAGTTGCACGTAGTCGACTAGCCCAAAGACTGCGAAGGTTATTATCTGAAATCAGATTGCAATTTTCAAAGTTAAAGTTTGCACAATACCCTTTCAAAAAATGTGCTGGGGTAAGTGGTGATAAATCTTTTGCATCATTACTTAAATAAGTTAAAGGACGATTGTTGACAACGTCCTCTACCTCCGTTAAAAAGGTGTAAAGCTGCTCCTCGTCCAAAACAGCGCGGCCAATAGCAGCCTTAAGTGCCTCTTTTACAGAGCGCACCAATCGTTCCCAAAATCCACCCCACCACGGGGCGCGCTCGACAATAAATTGCCAAGATATTTTTCGCTTAGCCAAAAAATGATTCATCTCGGTAGATTGTAATATATTTGCTAAGACAGCTAGTTCTGATGCAGAACGTTTGAAACTCTTTGCATTATCTGACATAAACTTTTCTGGAACTCCCCTGCGAGCTATGAATCTTCTAATGCCCATAAGACAACTTTCCGTATTAAGGCTGGGCGTCAGCTCTAAATGAACGGCTCGTACTGCAGAGCATGTAAAAAGCATTATGTAGAATTTTTTGCTAGCTTCTCTTTGTTTAACGAATAAAGGACCTGCGAAATCCAATCCTGTATACTCAAATGGTCTTGTGCTCGAAATCCTCTCTATAGGTAGCGACCCAACGAGTTGACTTGCTGCTTTACCTTTTAGACGTTTGCAAATATTACATGATGCAATTAGCCGCTTAACCAATTGTCTCGCTCTTGGGATCCAAAAACGTTTCCTTAATTGCGCTAGTAATGTACTTATTCCAGCATGTAAACATTGATTGTGTAAATCCATAATAATCATTTCCGATAAACGGCAATCTTTTGATAGGATGATTGGAAATGTTTCATCATAAGATGTCTCCATGTCCGGCTTCAAAGCAGAAAGTCGAGATCCGACTCTTATTATACCAGTTTTGGCAATAATAGGATTTAATCCAAAAATCTCAGACGAGGTATCATAGCGCTCAGCTGCCTTTACCTCCTCTGCCGTTGGTAGTGGTATATCCGATGTTGTTAAGTATAACTGTTTTCTAACATTCTCCTTCGCTCTTCGCTTTCTAGTAGCTCTTATGAATCGAAAGAAATACACTGTGATTCTCAAAACCTTCTGAAGGCTGCTAAAGTTTTCTAGACACATAATATGTTCTCTCTCAACTTTGACTCTCCTAGAGTTACTGGTAGCAAGAAGAAAACAGCTGGACAAATTTGATTCATTTGAGTTTAATTTATTTGGAATTAAGACGTTTGATTCATTGGATTCATACAACCATTCAGGGCCTTGCAGCCAAAATGACGTTCCAGATAATTTCTTCGCTGATATTCCTCTTGTCAAAATGTCAGCAGGATTTTGCTTTCCTGAGCAAAATCTCCAGACGGCGTCCTTAGAATTTGTTTGTATATCCCGAACTCTGTTTGCAACATAAGGCTTCCATTTATAAGAATCTCCGCTAATCCAATGAAGTGTGATTTGAGAATCGGACCACAAATAAAGTGATTGGAATTTTATCTTTAAGCTGTTTTTCAAAAATGAAACTAATCTCGCACCCACAACTGCAGCAGTCAATTCTAACTTTGGTAGCGTTAGTTCTGGGGATTTGTCTTCCTTCAAAGGAGCAATCCTATTTTTAGAGCAGAGATAACTCACACCGACTTGCCCATCTGAACTTAAATACCGGACATAAGCTACAGCACCAAATGCTTTTAAACTTTCGTCGACGAAAACGTGCAATTGATTCTCAACAGGTGAAGATGTATTAAAAATCCATCTAGGAATGACGATCTCTTTCAAATACTTCAGTTCTAATGTGGATTCGATCCATATTTTTTGCAAAGATGACGGCAATATATCATCCCATTTTAAATTCTGCTTCCAACAATCCTGAAACGCTATTTTAAGTTTTACGATATAGGGTCCGCATACGCCTAAGGGATCAAAGATTCTTGAAATAAGTCCAAGCAATTCTCTTTTTGTTCCACTTTGAGGTAAAACACTTGACAACATTTCAGTCATATCCACTCCCAGCTCATCAGAATTAACAAACCACCTAAGGCCGAGTACTTTTTGCACTATCGAGGGTTCTATGACATTAGAAAAGTTCGACCGCACTGATGGTGAATTCGAATTCCATTTATGTAGTATCATACCTGCTCGTTCCATAATATTGCTGGATTCTTTGTATATTCGAATAGCATGCAAATTATCAGATACACTACAAATTAGATCATCCATATAAAATGATGATTCAAGGACATTACAAGTTTGTTGAAAATTTTCTTTTTCCTCCCCCAAATGTTTTTTAATAGCCATATTTAATAGAAATGGGCTGCATGCAATGCCAAAAGTAACTCTAGTCATGCGAAATTCTGCCCAGTTTGGCAGTTTATGCGGATCAGTTATCCTGTCTTCAAACCAGAAAAACCTATGCACGTCTCGATCCTTTTCGCACAAATGGATTTGTAAAAATGCTTTAGAAATATCTGCTACAAGCCCCACACATTTGACTCGAAAATTTAACAAAACTGTCAATATATTTGGCAAAAAATTTGGTCCGGGTGAAACCAAATCATTTAGTGATGCACTGTTACCTGCATGTGCTGACGCATCGAACACAATTCTAATTTTGGAAGTGGTCTTATCATCTCTATAAACCGCTCTGTGTGGTAAATAATAAATTCGTTTACTCGCTGGGTTGGGCTCCTGGACCCGTTCAACAATTCCACTCGAAATTAATTCATTCATTGCATTTTCATAGGATATTAATTGTACGGGATTTCTTAAAAGTTTACGTATTAAGCTACCAAACCTGGTTTGTGCACCTTCCTTGTAGCTGTCAATCTCCATATCTTCATTCCTCCATAAAAGCTTCGCTTCATAGTGACCATCCCTTTTGATGACGTAATCGCTAAATTTTTCTTCTAATTCGACTTTTGATTTTTCCTCATTTAATATACCAATTGTCTCCAGGTCCCAGAATTTATGTTGATTGATTTCATCGCTGTTCAAGTTCAATAATGTAACAGTAGGCATAATACAAGTCTTATTTATTGAGCAGCAGGATGACGGTCCCTGCAACGTCCAACCGAATACAGTTTTAACAGCTACCAAATTATGAGACAGGTATTCCCTTTCACCTGTAATGACACTCCAATAATAATCTGATCCCAATAATAAAGAAATACCTGATTCCTGTGCCATGTTTCGATTATTTGAATCAGCTAAACTCAGATTTAAGCACTTAATATCATTACGATCGGGTTCAATAAGGATGTCATCGCAAATTTCTTCTATTTCCAAAGCAATCATAGACACAACCTCGTTGCCGAATTGACTCTTGAGAGAGAGACGAACTAAATTACACAACTGCTCCGGTTTTCTCCCACCAAACGTCGAAATTTTAATTGTTTGTGTTCCAACAATAGGCAAATTTAATTTTCTGGAAACGCTTTGATTGATGTAGGTTCTTTGACTTCCACCGTCTATCAAAAATCGTATAAATAAATTATATTTCGAATCTGGAGCTGATAAATACGCTCTTGCAGTTTGCAAATAAATGCGGATCGGTGCACTAATAGAACAGACATTTGTTGAATTTTCCACATGCTTTTTTCGATCTTCCCATGGTAAGGGTGTTCGGCTTGTATGAATTTGTTTCTTTTCAGTAGTTCTGCCATTCTTTTCACACACAGGGGTAGCATGAGGTCCATTGCAAAGTGAACATTTGAGTGTCTTTGTCCTGCAATTTTTTGAACAGTGTCCCTTATGAGTGCAGCGGAAGCATCGGTTGTCCCTCTTCAACATAATTTTTCTTTCCTGTACAGATTGACTGCTGTTGCACTTATTCGTGGGATGTTCTGCAGACTTGCAAAAGAAGCAGTTATATCTGTCTTTCTCTGCGGTAAAAAGAGAAGCAGCAGTGCTTGTCACCTTGGCTGTTTCATTATGAAAACGTGATCCTACATTCGACCGCTCCAATGATTCGATCTCTTTCTTCAAAAATTTTAAGAGCCATTTAACTTGTTTGTCCCCCTCGAAAGTCACAGAACTTGTAGAGCTTGTTGTCTCATCTGCTACATCCAAATTGTTATCGTCATCACTAGGGTATGAGCGGTGAAACTCAATTCTTAGATCAGTGGGCATGCATTTCAAAAGAACGGTTTTAAGCATGATATAATAATGCGATGATGGAACACCAAGAGAAGTCAGCGACCGGGTGATGGAGATAACCGTATTGTATATACGTCTCAAACCTGCAACATCAGATTTTAATGTAACGGATGGGATGGACATCAAGTTAACCATATTTCGGTCTATTATGCGATCGGTATCCCCGTATTCTTCTTGTAAAAGAGATATTGCCGCATCGTAACATTTTTCACTTGGAGTAAATCCAGAGAGCGAATCTTTTGCTTTTCCAGTTAAAGCTGATAGAAGATAATTGAATTTATCGGAACCGGTTAAACTTGGATTCTCATGCACCGCCGTGCGAAACTGTTCCCAGAATGGTAGCCAATCCTTATAATCGCCGTTGAACTTTCTTAACTCCAGCTTGGGAAGTTTTAAGCTACACGAAAATTCACGAGGTTTTGGGACTTCGGGCCCATCTGGCTCCCTTTGAGATTTCCGAATTTTGTTCAAACGATAGTTTAATCTGGCTAATGCACTCACACCTTTATCGTCATATTCGCAACAGGTCTCCAATTCTTTGCTTAGTTCTTCTTCTTTTAAATTTTGCACTCTACGTACCTCCGAATTTGCCTTTTTAAGACTTTCCTGCGCAGCGGATATTCGTTGCACAAAAACGCTAATCTCTTCTTCAATTTGTGCGAAATTATTCTCATTCTCCGAGGTCAACTGTGACTCTGAACTTGCAAGATACTCGCTTGCTGACTTAGTCAGTTTTGTGACTTGTCCGCGAAGTACGGAACGATTTTGCAATTCCATTATACTTCGAGTGAATACTTTTCGCGCTATATATATGTTTCCCGGGTTTCGGCACCAATATCGAAAAGTTAAACACCTTATTCAATGATACAAGCGAATGCACTAGTAGAGTTTATTGAATTCATATATATACAAGGAAAAGTGTTATATACAAGAAAAAGTGTTGCCATAGATAATTGCTAGTAGTAGTAGTAAAAGTGTAACTATTATAACTTTTAACACAATTCGTTTTTTTTGTATGTACAAAACTAGTAAGTTAACTCTTATGGTTTTGTTCGCTTCTCTTCGAGTGATACCAGTCGCATCACAGAGTTTTGCTGCTTCCTTGTTAATATGTCGTTCAAGTCATGGGTTGCAAATTCTCGAATTGTATCATCCACTGATTTTATTTGAAGGTCGCGATATAAGTCATCTGACATACCATGGCGCATTTACCATGCATCTTAAAACCTTGTTTTCGAGGCGTTGAAGAATGTCTATGTTATTTTTAGCAGCGCATCCCCAGAGCTGAATGCCGGGTGTCCATACAGGTTTTATTGTTTGTTTATATATTAAAAGTTTGTTATATCGTCAAAACAGATCCTCTGCCGATGAGCCAATTTAGTTTTCTCAACATTATATTAATTTCATGCATTAAATGAAGGGTTTTTTTGTTATTTCCCTTTAATTTCCCAAATTACTAATTTAATATATATATTACAACCAATTAAATTATTACAGTTGAAAGATATTTACATTATATCACATCTCTGTATTGTAAATTGTGCGGTGGCAAACCTTTGTAATATTATAAACGAAAATAAAAATCTAATCTAAAAAAATATTAATTTCATCCCTTTTCTTTTTTATATGTTCCTTCCATCGTAATTTAGCGTCTAGGTTCATTCCTAAGTATTTTGCTCTATTGGAGTAAGGAATTTGTATCCCGTCTATAATGATTGGAATATGTCGAATCTTTTTGTTTGTAAAGTTTACATGTATTGATTTAATCCTATTGACCTTTAAACCCTATTTTCTGGTCCATACCAATACAGCATCCACAGCATTCTGCAGAGTTCGAGTTAATTCCACTTCATTGTTTCCAAGTGAAGGGATGGCCGTGTCATCAGCGAATGTAGCTAGTGTGCAATTCGAGAAGGTTGGCATATTATTTGTAAAAAGTACATACAGTGTTGGGTCTAATACACTTCCTTGAGGAACACCGGCCTTAATCGGTTTCAATTCAGAATAGGCATCTCCTTGCCTTATCCGGTAATATATATCGGTGAGATATGATTCTAGAACTGAAGTATATTCTCTAGGGAAGAGAGTTTTAAGCTTATACAGTAGACCTTCATGACATACTTTATCGAAAGCTTGAGCGACATCCAAGAATATTGATGAATAGATAATTTTATTTTCCAGAGCTTCTTCAATAATCTTCGTTATTCTATGTAACTGCTCGATAGTAGAATGTTGGTCTCTCTCTCCAAATTAATGAGACGGTATCATATTCTCGCTGTTTATAAACTGTTTAAGCCTCTTCAATGGTATCCTTTCAAATATTTTCGAAAGCAAGGTTAGCAAAGATATTGGCCTATGGGATGATATTTCATATAAGTCGTTACCCGGCTTAGGGATCATTATAATTTCTGATACTTTCCAGTAGCAGAAAAAATACTTCAGGCGCAAACAAGCGTTTAGAAGTACTGTTAATTTAATCATGGCTCTTTGCGGTAGGTATTGTAACATCTCAGTAGTTAGGATATATCATATCCAGGTGATTTTTTTCTCTTGAGACATTTTTGTATTATTGTTTTGACTTCTAGCAATGTTATTGATGGAATTTCTACGGTGAGTTGTTGGACTTCCGGCCATATTACTTCGTTTTGAATTTCATTGGGTTGGAAAACATTAGTCAGATACTCAGCGAATTTTTCTGCTTTCTCAGTGTTGCTTTCGGCCATGAGCTATCTAATTTCATTGGTGGATTATGTTGAATAGGGTGTTTGATGTTTTTGGTTATTTTCCACAAAGAGTATTCAGTCAATTTGTCTGCTGTTAGTTCTCTTAAGTTTCGGTTAATAGCTTCATTTTTAAGTTCTCTCAATTGAAGGCTAATCATTTGTGTAAGTTTGTGTAGTTGTGCTTTGTACAACGGGTATCTTGATTGTTGCCATTTTTTCCTTAATTTTCTATTCTCAGATATTAGGTATATATTTTCGTTTGAAAGACAATAACAAAATAGTTATATTCTTTAATTTATTACTCCTTTCTAGATCCATGGTAAAGGGAAAGAATGCGGCGAAATGTCAAAATTTATTGCACATTTGTTTTGTTGTGCATTTATGCAATCATCAATGCATGCAGTATTGCTGCATATCTGTTCCAGGCTCATAAGATTTAACTTACTGTGTCAACATAAATAGTCAATAAAACACAAAAAAAATACGAAGATGTAACGAGGAGAGAGAGAGAAACAATGAGAGCGAGAAAGACAATAAGGTTTAAAGAGAAAAAAAGTAAAATGTCAGGCAGTCGTGAGTAGACTTGCAATAGAGATAGATCGTTTTGGTTGCTTTCATTAAATTGAGTCATATAGAGAAGATAACTTTTTTTTTAAAATAAATAAATCATTGTGTTGAAAATCGTTGTTAATATCGCTTTTTTCTGATTGGTTAAGTTTTGTTTTTATTGATATTGTCAGATTACAATTGATAATTTATTGGTTCGTTAAAAAGAGTTGAAAATTCTCCTGAGATTTATACACATATTCTGGTGATTTTAGTCCTCAACAAAGAACAGCGATTCCCACGGTGGTTATTTCTTTGTTTCCATCATTAAGGACACAATGGACCCAAAATGTTGATCTAAGTGAGGCACTTTTCCAAAGCTACGGCACAAAATCTACACAACCTAACCGCCGCTGTATCAATTGAGGCGTTTAGTCCCTCGCTCTCGACGGCTCGCCGTTTTCATCCAATCAGGTCAATTCCGAACTAATATTGCAAAGATCAAATCAGTGCTCCTGGAAAAAATTGTCGGGTGTAGGTAATGAAACTGAACGAAGATTGAGTTAATAATGTTCTCTAGGATCGCAGAAGTCCTCCTTGTCAGCAGAACTAAGTTCAAATAATTAAAAAACCCTTACCACTTTTTCCATTTTTCAAACATTTTTTTTAATCAAATTAGGGACATGGCTGTTGAGAAAGTTTTTGTGGTTCCTCTCGCTCGCCTAAGAGCCTAATGTGAATGCACATGAAGTCGTTAGTCCAACAAGAACTGCTCCTCAGTTTGCACACAAGACGTCATGTTTTTCAACTCATGCTGTTGCTGTGTTTATGTTTCTTTATGTCATTGACATGAGAAGAAATACACAAGTACGCACATAAGTACTTGTGACCCATAACCCAATTCCGTGTGTTCATTTGGCTCACTTTCAGTTTAAAACAAATTAATTGCAATTTTCGTATCCATGCATGCTGGCATTAACTTAATGAAAACTTATACGGCTGCTCGTCAGCTCGTTCCCAATGTACGCATGGAGGAGAAGCCTCAGCCCCCACCCAGCGTCCCAAATGTTTCACAGAAATGAAATCAACCGTGCGGCAAATGTCGAAAGCCTACACCATCATCGTGTATGGCACAAACGCCAATCGTAATAAGTTTTCAGCATCCAAGAGGCTGAGCTGTTTTCCATTCAAAATGAATCTCAAAATGAAAAGAATTGCATGGATTCATCCGACTCCCATACACACGCGCATGTATAGACTATATTTCTTGGTCTTTTCATTTTACCCAACAAGTAACCCGCTGAAGGCACACTGTCCTTTGATGGCTGTGGTGTGCTTTCACATTTCCCAACTGACTAAAGCATTCAAAACTTTACTCCGCTTTCGTTTTGTACTCTTTATTTTGTTTTTTTTTTTTAATGTGCACTCCTCGTTCCCGCGAAAACCTCAAACCTAAATGCGAAATCCGCATATAGTGCTTTGTGGAGGAACACACAAGTAGACACACGCCCCGGTCCCACACCCACACAGCCGCAGCCAAAGGATTATGATAATGAGAGTCATGGAAACCGGATTACTCAGCCGTTTCTCTCTCTATTTTGAAATATTTTCGAATAATGAAATAAAATGAAACAGTTCACAACACAAAACGAAAAAATAGAGGAGAAACACGGTCAGGGGGGGACGCTGAAAGCTGGTGCAGCTTGAAACGGCTAAAAGGGATGTAATCCACGCAAGGAAAAGTGCTCGGAGAATAGACTGGAAAAGGAAGGCAGTGAACTGCCTTTTAGCCCAACTTTCATAACCACTCCTGATGGTGTAATTTTATTTATGCTTGCGGAGAGAACATAAACGACAGCATGATACAGTGCGGATGAAAAACATGGCACGGCAGTGTGTTGGCTGTGTTCTGTGTATTTGAAGTGAAATGATATGCATTTTGCGGTCGCTTTTTGGGGATGGCATTCTATCTTGTTTCAATGCGGTCTTATGGTCGACTGGATCTAAAAGGAAAATTAAAACCACGACTTCAAAGTGGCTATCTAGGAATTGAGCAGTTGTAGTGAATTCGGGTAATGGACACGTAAGAATCTGTGTGACTTTCTGAAGCATTCACATTCCATTTGTAAAATGAAAGCAGTTGACCAAAAGAAGAGTTTCCAAAAATTACTGAATCTTGAATTGCTCACGAATCCCTTTTAGGACTGCATACATGTAGAAATGTATGTTTTCGCAGGAAAATTGTTGCGCAAAAACGCTTTTGAAACAGCCATTTTCACGTTTTATAAAACAGAAACCTGCAGGAGGAACATTTGTCCTCTGGAATTTGCAAAAATAATGGTCATACAACATTAATATAAAATAATATCGGATCTGTGGGCGCCATGGCGTAGTGGGTAGGTGCGTCGACTCCTGCGCTCTATGTTCTCGGTTCGATTCCAGAAAAAACTCCTAACATTTTTTTCTCGGCTCCACCTCTTTCGACTCACTGACAATGCTCAAAGAGTATAACTGTCTAGAAAAAGCTTCTCAATCTCGCCGTTCGGAGTCGGCATAAAACTGTAGGTCCCCTCCACTCGTGAGAGAACAATAGTTCGCACAACACGAGTGGTTGCTGAGAAGCTAGGCCCAGGTCCACCTCGGTTTGTAGCGCCGCCATTATTACTATTATTATTAATAATATTATTATTATTATATCGGATCTAGGCTTTGGGAGCTTTAAGGACGACAAGAAGACACATTCTGACACAAAAAATTAAATCTGATTGAAATCGTGATTAGCACTGACATTGGAAGCCTATCAAAGAATAAATATTAAGATCAGTGTGTATAAGAAATTTTAAATTGACATTTTAAATATCCTGTTCGTTAACCTAAAAAATAAACTGGGCAAGTGCGAGTTGTACTCGCACGGGTAAGGTTCCGTCGCATAATATTGATGGACGATTTCTGAATATCAAACGACGTTTCAAAACTATTTCAGTTGAATTTTCTTCTAACTTCAACCTAAATCAATTATTCATTCATACATTTATACATCCGAACAAATATTTATCCGTACATATACCTATACCTCTATCGAAGTTTATCCACCACAGAAAATCCCTTTCATCATACACATACCCAATCACTGCTCATGCCTGCGGTGTATGTGTGTTCATTCTGTTGGGCATTTAGAGGTAGAGATCAAAAGATAACATTCATCAACGAATAGAGTGGTCGAACACAGCATGAAATTTATGTGTGAAAATGAAAATAGTGATCATTTTAAATCTTAGATATCTCAAAATTTGATCATAAATTGATATTTTGAAATTTATCATTTCTTAATGCTTACATTGATGTCTTCAAAACTGCGTTTTCAGATCTTCAAAATTCGCATGTCGATGATTGACCGTTTTTGGCCAATATCTCCAAAACCATTAGGGCCAGAATGGTCTTAAATGAAAGTACTCAATGAAGCCAAGTTTTTGTGATTTTTTCAGATTTTTAAACACTTTGGTTTAGAAATGGCATGGGGGGATGCATTAACAAAACTTTGGAGCTCCATATTTTCCAAACGGTACTTTGGATCAAAAACTGTTGAAGCAAACCTCTACCTCATTTCAAAAGATCTGTCGATTGATATATATTTCGATGGGGTGGGATAATGTTTCAAAATTAATGGCAACTTCACCTATACTGGAGCCAACCCCAAATGGCCCCACTTTTTAAATTTGGGTGCATAGGCAATGACATCTAGGCCTGAAGTACCTATTTCCAAAATTTCATGCCGATATATTTATAAAATTCGGAGATAAAAAAGTGTGACAGTCACGACGGACGGACGGACGGACACACCGAAATTATAAAGGTTCCATTTTTGTAGACGGAACCTTAAAAACTAATGGGAATTTTACAATAATAGAGCAGACAGAATGTAGGCATTAATCGCGATACTCTCACAACATTTAAACAAAGCTGAAGAAATACTCCTGTAAGGGCTTACAAATCCGAAACCAAAAGATCGTGGACAGAGTGACTATTTGCGATAGGTTGTTTAAGTACAAATCACGTCTAAAATGAACCACAACATTTGATATGTATAGAAAAATCTGAAGCGTCAGAGAACGTGGCCACTGAAGCCAGGACTGATAGAGTGTGTGTGGTGGTAATGGAACTGTAGACTCGTATAGTCGAATAAACTGAGTATGGACAATTCTCATTAAATCATCCAGTCAGTAAAGACGTGTCAGTTTCCTACTTCCGTATTAGTAACAATTACAATGTGATGAGCTATTCATAGGATCAGTCTTTGGCATACCATCCTAGAGATAATATCTGCTTAGCAAAGTAGTGCATTTAGCTTTTACTGGAGCTCAACTAAAGTCAATAATAATGATAATAAAATAATAATGGCGGCGTTAAAGTCCGAGGTGGACCTGGGCCCAGCTTCTCAGCAACCACTCGTGTTGTGCGTGCTATTGTTCTCTCACGAGTGGAGGAGACCTACAGTTTAATGCTTACTCCGAACGGCGAGATTGAGAAGCTTTTTCTAGAGAGTTATACTCTTTGAGCATTGTCAGTGACTTGAAAGAGGTGGAGCCGTGAACAATTTTTTTTTGGAAATTTTGTTTGTCTGATCTTGGATTCGAACCTAGACTGAGAAAGTCTAATGCGCATGGGTCGACGAACCCACACGACACGTTATTTTTTGATCATAATTTGTATCCCTATTTTATTTGACCTGTCAGAAGCAAGAACAGCCACGCTCTGAGTTAAGGAATAATGCGGATAGTAGGATCCTAGAATTAGCAAATAGAAGGTGGTGCTCCCTAACCAATTGCGAGTCCTGGCTAAAAGTCGAAAAACTCCTTCAATGCGCCAAAAGGATTAGCTTTTGTCGTTTATAATCGTCTAAAGGACCATGGCATAGAAATGGGACAAAATGACTATATATGTAGAGGCTGTGGGGATGAAAGGAAACAAGTGGCTACTCCTAAATGCTGTCACTGCCTAGTCTGTGTTAGTTAAGATATAGAATACTGCGAGAATACTTCCCCCAAGCCCTTTAGGAAATTACAAATAAACCTTTGATGTCTCTTTTCACGTTATTAACATCAACAGAATGAATGTGGAATGACTAGGGACAAGGAGTTGCGACAAGGTGGGTCCTCTAGGACCTAATTTAGAAGCGGCGCGCACCCCTCTTTCCTCAACTTAACTACAGTCGACTCCCTCTAAGTCGAATTTTCACGGGATATCAAAATAGAGGTTTTTGTATGGAAAGTGAGGGGAATGCCAAAATAAATAGGGCGAAAAAGTCGAGTTGGAGGGAAATTCGATTTAGAGGGAGTTCGACTTAGAGGGAGTCGACTGTATCTATTTGGTTGTATTGAGAATGCCGGTCCTCTAATCTTTTGTATGAGTGATATAATATAATGCTTCTCCTACGTTAAAGTCTAGATTCGATTCTCGGCAAAAACATATTTCTTATTTCACGGCTCCACTTCCTTCCAGCCATTCACAATACTTGAAGAATGTAAGTGCTAAGCAAAACATTTCAAACTCTGTCGTTCAGTGTCAGTACTAAATTGTATGCCCCCCAATCGTGAGAGATCAATATCTCAATATGAATTATTGAACATTTTTACAGCTTTACTCTCACACCATAACCTGTTTTATATACTCTTGCTTTAAGCTCTCTCAATTATATTTTATTTAATTGAATTAAATATCTATATCAACTTTTATTAATTTAATAGCTTTACATTATTTTTTCTCTGAAGATGTCATTTTTTCTTTAATCAAGTCTTGCAAAACTTAAAAAGATTGTTTATCTTAATTTGTAAGAATTCTCAAATAAATAAATAAATATATAGATGTCATCCAGGAGAATTTTAATGAAATAGCACTTGACTGATCGTTGAAAGGGGTTTTCTTAGAACGCCTGTTCATAATCAGAGTCTTCACAGAAAGTGTTTTCAACTAATCCACTCTGCCGGCAAGAATAATTAAAGTAATCACGTGTGATGGCTTCAAACGATTGATTACTTAACTGATACACAGAAAATAATTGTTTTCCCTTTCCGATTTAACTTCCCATTCAAAGGAAACTTCGAATCATCTACATTGGCTTAGATACCTCAAAATGTTATCCACTTGCTGTGAGAAGGGCGTTGCGGATTATATTGAAACAAAAATATGTACTCGTACTGCCCCCAAGGTGATAGTCACACATCTGTTAATTGAAAGAAAACATCCTCTCGCATAAACATTCGGTCCTTTGTTGACAGCATAATCGGAGCTTATTTTACCCGATAAATACGCACTTGTTTGCTGAATCACAGACGAGCTAATTAATTTTCTCCTATCTGCAGTTGACAAAATATGTATTCACCCATCCTCTTACACAACCTTCTGTTTGCACTGTCACCGAGTTAATGACGAACACAACCCACATTTCTCGGAGATAAACGTATCTAACAAGTTCACATTCAATTTACTACACCTTGGCAAATCATCACTTTAACAGTTTACTTTCCCAAACACCCCCTTAATAGGCCACAGTCAGAAACATGCTCATGATGTCAGGAACCAAAAATCCATCATCCGTCTACATCCCTGCAGCAGCATCAGTCAACCATATCGATTGTCCTGACATCATAAGCTTGGTGGTGCGGCTCACTGGTATCGCCCCCTGGCTCACTACGATTTTTCATTCGCCCAATCCACACCCACGCCGCATGGAAGGCATGGAGGCGAGGCAGAAAAACGACCCAACTCTGTCTTGCGTTTGTGTGCCAGGATATCTGGTTAAAACTGGGTCAACATTTGGATTAAAAAGAAATCAAATAGGATAAAGTAATCGAGGAAATCCTTCCAGTTGAACAAAACAAAAGAAAAGAAAATCTAAAAACCCAAAGAACTATGACGGGAAGGAGGAAGGATCAACTTTGCCTTCCTACGCTTTGTTTTCTGTTTTGATTTCTCCTTCATAATTCGTTGTGCTTTTTATATCTAGGTACACATGACTGTGTATGGGGGTAGTTTGTGAGCAAACTTGGAAATGACCAACAATCCTTATAAATATTCGTGGTTACGAGTGAGCGGAAGGTTCTTGGGGTTTTTCCCTTTCTGGTCTCCCCCGGCAGCTTCCGGAAACTGGGCGAGGAATTCCGACTACAGAGCAGGACCTCAAATGGAATTGATATTTTGAAAATTTGCCAAGTGGTAGTAAATTTGTAGGATCTCCTTTTTTTATTTCTTTCAATTTCTTCCTTTTCTTCGGAAAGTCAGGGGAACTTCATTTTTTTCTCTCGTTTGGAGGGCGGATTGGAATTGATTTATACACTATCGCTCTAGTGAGAGAAGAAGATATCGGGCTTGTGGAGGGATAATGGAATTCGTCAGTTGAATACGTGCCAAGAGCCTGATTGCAAAGACATCGAGTCGATGTTGCATTCTGTTGGACGAACGGAGGTGAGAAGGTGATGCTTGGTGCCGGACATTTAAAGAACTTTCCGGCATGTGAAGGGTATTTAAAACATTCTGCTGAGTGCATGTATTTTTATTCGGCATAGGACAGATAACGAACTCTTATGGTAGCAAAGAAACATCTAAACTTGAGCTCCACTTAAGGAAACCAGAAAGAGGCCACTCACAGATAGAGAGACCATCTGCTTTGATACAGGACATGAACTAAGAGGACACGTAAATTGACCGAAGGAAGAGCGCCTATTTAAAGTGCCAAGGTATGATAAAATACAAGTAGCGAGCACTATGCCACGGCCACAATTTGATCATCGGTAATTTCTTTAAGAAGAAAGCATCTGAAGGAAAGGAGGCTTGCCTGATCGACTTAGATTAAGATCTTGATAAGTGGTTAGAAGTTATAGAAAGTTCAATTAGGACTACGCGAATATTTACGGGGCTTAAAAAACATCACCGTCAATGAGTTGGGAGTACTATAGTAGAAAATTTAAAGGCACTCTGAACTGTAGATTTTTGGTTATTAATTCCCGGTCAAGATTCCTTCCTTGCTACATGTCATTTAGAGACTCCTACTTTTTCAAAATGCTTATATTTTG
The DNA here is from genome assembly GCA_930367185.1 of Myathropa florea. Classification (NCBI taxonomy): domain Eukaryota; kingdom Metazoa; phylum Arthropoda; class Insecta; order Diptera; family Syrphidae; genus Myathropa; species Myathropa florea. The sequence continues at coordinate 39,157,224 of OV884002.1, read as the reverse complement.
ATCCCAAGGTGAGCTTCTTGTTTTGGCTTGTTTGATGTTCCTGCCTAACTCGTCAGATTGTTTTGAATAAAGAGCTCCCTCCGCTCTCCGTAACAAACTCAGCGAAAAAATAAAAAAAAAAGTTTTAGGCAAGGCGACCCACTGTCATGTAACATCATTCTCGATGCAAAACTTACTGTCCAACACTAGTTGCATGATCTCCCAAAACTCTGTATAGCTACTTACATATCCGGATGACATTAACGTGATTTGTCGAACACAGTAAGCCGTCAATCAAGAGCTTGCTGGCAATGAAACTGAAGGGCCTAAAATGGGCGTAGAGGCAAACGAATGTAAAAAGAAGTACAAGCTATTATCTAGAAAGGACCTTCGTCTACAAGATCTTGATCACCCTAGTCCTGCTACCGAGCAGACGGCATGGACGATATTTGAAGCGAATGAAAGAGTTTAGCGTCTGATCTGTTTGCCTTTTTTACGTTAATTGCAAATTAAAGAACGAACTGAACAAGCTTTACAGCGACATCAATCTTGCTAAGCGTATACAGATCCCAGCTTATCGGACAATGGAATAAAGGACGCCCACGATTCAGGTGTTACACATGAGTGGAGAATAATCTCAACCAACTTGGTTTAAAATAATTAGTTACCGCTTACGTTGATGTTTCGCAGGTCGATGTTTAACCGTTTTTTGGTCAACATCAACAAAACGATTTGTGCCAGAATGGTCGATATTATATTGAAAAGGCGATGAGATACTATCAGATGATATGAAAACTGTTGTAAACAATTTAGCAATTCATCGCGTTACGAAACAGACTGAAGATAATTTTGTAATAGGAAAAAGTGCAGGTTGAACCATCCTGGACCTTGAAAACGCGTTCAAAATGGTTTGATGCAGGGGTTTACTACACAATCTCATCATCATAACCATCATTTTCAGTGACCAGCATGTTCCACTAAAGGGGTCGCGGGGGCAAGACACGTACAAGAGATCTCCAGGCCACTCGATCCTCCTCCATCGACTCCAACTCATCAGGAGCTATGCCCAAGCGCAACCAGGCTAGTTTTTGGTCCTGGTCCAAGCATCTCGTCCTGGGTCTGTCAAGCGGTCGCCTACCTGATGGAATCGCATTCAGGTTTGTGGTGTGCATATTGTACGCCGCAAGCCTGGCTAAAGAAGCGCATCCCCCTCGGATGACCAGAAGATTTAAGACAGCCTCGGATACCAGGCCCGCAATCCGAACCAGGCCTGAACGGTGGCAATATGCGAGCGTCTGGTGGCCAGCCTGTCTCGCTCGGCAGCCGGTCGGCCTCAGCCCGAAGAAATAACGAACAACCCGGCAGTGGCCTCTTGAGCCACTACGGTGTTGGGGGTGTCATGTACGGTGTCACGCCATGCACTAACCAGTGCTTGCGAGGATTAAAAGGCAACGGACAACTTCACAATCTCAATTTTTCATTTCATATTTAATAACTAATGGCGGGCGCCGTGGCCTACCCGTAGTGGGTAGGTGCGTCGACTCCGACGCTCGAGGTCTAAGGTTCGAATCTCGTAAAACACCTAACATTTTTTCACGGCTCTACCTCTTTCGAGTATATATTTTATTAATATTTTACTTAAATCCGGCCATTTACGAAATCATGCACTGCATTGATTATGTTTTCGGACGTATATGCCCATTTATATAGGCTGCTTTTATGTTTCTGTTTGTTTTTTTTTTTTGCATTATTTTTATTACTTATTACTAAGTTTTGAGTTAATAATTGCCTTTATTTTGCCTCAATACACTTGGTTAAATTCAACCCTGGAAAATCTGGATCTACCACTTTTTTCTGGCTCGATCTACCACTTTTTGTAAACGGGAAGGGACAACACTACTCAGGTCCACCTCGGACTGTAGCGCCGCCAATATTATTATATTATTATTATTATTACTATTTAATAATAAATGAGGCAAGTAGGAGTGAAAGTAACCTTAAAGTTAGTAATTTCTTTTTATTCAGGCTGTAGTTGCAACTTCATGGAGTCGGCGGTACCCCAAGGCTAGTACGTAGACTAAAAGTGTGCAATATTTTTACCCATGAAACATGTAACATTTTTTAAAAAATCGAAAAAAAAATCTTATTAGATTGAATAAATTATTCGTCTTGCAGCTCAGCTGACAATTATTTCTTCATATCTGTAATTAATTAATTAATTAATTATCTATTATATATGTATTTATTATTTATTTATTGCTTATTCATTCGTATATTATTATCTATTGTACTTAGTAATTATATTTATTTGTTTGTGGACAGAAGAGAATTATGATCAGGGTATTCTGTACAGTATTTGATGTACCAGGAAAGGTAAATGATCACTCAGAGTGGAATAAAACATTGTTGTTAAAAATCAAGTTAAGTTTGTTTAATAATAAACTTTGAAATAACTTTTCGTTAAACCGTTACTGTTAAATTTTTACGTAATTTCTCGTAATCGATGTAAAAACCCCCTTTTCGTCGTATTTCTTGAGGACTGAATTTTTTGGAGGTTTTTCATCAGCCTTTTCTCTGAATATCACTGGAAAAACTGTTACATATTTGTTTGCGAAGTATACTGCTTTTAGTAGGAAGTATGCAATAAACAAACCTATGTTCATTGTGCTATAGTATTATGTATAATATGTAATTTAAGCTGTAATAAAGATAAATAATTCTAATTAAGGGGCACTGCAACCAATCAGAACACATCACAAATCGAATTTTTCTTCCAATACATACTCGTAAATGTAAATTTTCTTAATTTTTTTCTACTTTTACAGGCTTTAATTGTGCGACTTAAAGAATACAACTTAAAGTACTATTACAAATCATAAATAAATACTATTAATTAATTTGATTTTTTACAATGACCCTTTCGGATCAGTAACTTGGTTGCGTCTACTTGTTTCTGTTTTTGTTTTCATTTGTCTATTCGTCTTATCGTTCTTTTCCCGGCTACTTTTATAAGCATGGGTATCCTCCACTGATCTGCTATTCTTCTTCTTCTTCTTTCATCCTAAAAAGAGTAATGAGCCCTGGTAGACTCACACTCCCCCCTCCCTCGTTTGCAGCCGTCCAGTCGTCCCACGAGGGTTGGTTACCCCATCTTCTGTCGAGGGTACTCGGCTCTCGGATTTCACCACGGTCTTGGAAGTAATGCATCATAAAATTAAGCAAAAATATTTTTTTGCAGATTAGTAGAAAGCGATTAATTCGAAATCATCGTTTAATCCCTGTCTGTTTTCGTAACGTGCTACTTTGAATGCAAATATTTATAAACTATTTACAAAATGTTCGAAGAAATGCACTGCTGCCAGTATTATAACACAACTTCGTTTCGGTTAACTCAAAAAAGAGTTGATTAAAGTCCTTTAGTATGAAGGGTTGTGACCATTAATCCGTCACCCGTCAGCTGAGCAATTTGACATATTTTTCTCCATCAAAGTTAAAAGGCACAAGCATCCCTTATGAGTCGTTTGGGTTACCCTTAATGGTCTCATATTTTCAAGCCCATCATCTCGCCTAGATGAAATTCCATCATCAGAATTCCCCCCGGTCAAAGTAATCAACTGAATGAATACTTTTCCTTTCATCTGTCTCACTCCCATCAGTCGTATATCATTTCCATTCCTAACCTTGAAGGAAGAAGCTCACAAAAGCATGCCCCTGACAAGCATAAATCAGTCCGAAGAACAAACAAGAAGTCGGCCAATTAAGTTAATTGATTTGAACTTACGCTCAAGCTCACCTCAAATACTAAGAAATTAATTAAAATTCTGGCCAGTTTTCAGGACTACCTAAAGTTGTTTATCTTGCAAGGAATGTCCCTCGTCAACACAACGTCCCACACAATCGAAAATCCTAAGTATCACGGATCCATCAGGGTGTTCCCAGGACATTCAATCCCATTGCAGCTGGACGTGAACACAAACAAGATTGCCCATTACATGCGCACGTACACAAGATCAAATGGAAAACTGGCAAATGGAACCTCAAGGACGAGCTCGGAAAATTGGAAAAGCAGCCTAGAAGCCTTCATCTCGATCCCCCTCACTAAAAAGGACATCAGAGTTTTACAACTCAATTTAATTCCAATTTATTCAATTAGGTGTGAATCTTTCAGCAAAGAAGCCGTCGCACCACTCCAACTCCGCCATCAGCGTGCACGTAGCCCTAGCAGCAGAAGGGAGCGCTAGGTAATTTAATTTCGCCATTACTTTGCCTCGGAAATTGCCTCAGTAATTTCGCTGGGCGGGGGTCCCTGAGATTCTCATTTTTTCTTCCTGTCCTTCTGCTGTGCCAGAGACGCTGCCGCTCGTCGTTTAGTCGGCATAAGTCACACGGAACTGGTGCGGTACGATGAATGGACAGAGTCACCCGGAGCAGGTGTCGAAATATTACAGACACCATCCCACACACTGCCACTGGTAGGGGCCTTAAAGTCTTATGAAATTCCAATTGAATTTGCACGCATTAATCGCCCAGCAAGGAGCGTGTGAACCGGCGGTTGTCGTCGCTTCACAGTTCCACCGGCTGACAGTGTGTCTTGTTTTCTACTCTGCTCTTGTGGATGAAATTAAATGATTGCCACCCTCAAACTCCTGCGCAAAGTCTGGGGGAGAGAACTCGAGACGGCTGATAAATAAAATTAAAATTTTATGAGATTTTCTTGTACTGTCTCGGTTCGGTGATTCCGAAGCGACTGATGACACCATCCAGCAGCCAGCATCCTCTCCGCTGGCGGCATACACCAAGGGATGACTTTCGAAATCCCTGCCATATCTAGCAGTGCGCCGCGATGATGCATATGTAAATCCATCCGGAAGCACACCCACACATGTGAGCTCGAGAGGAAAGGGCGGATGCAGGACTGGGTCATGGAGGGCTCTACTAATTGGATTCAAAATTTTGTTTTTAAGATGATTATCATTAATAATTGCCAAGATGAAGCCAGATGATAAGTCTGCGAAGCTGCGGGTGGAGTTGCGAAGTCGGGGTCATTAGGGAAACATTGAAGATATAATTAAGGACTTAGGGCAGACATGCAGAGTAGCATTTAATTAGAGTCATGGGTAGTACCTAGGTTTGGGGTAAGCAGCTATACCACTGGAGAATGGATGTATGTCTGTCGGTCGGATGTGCATGATGGATGTGATGAGGGCGAGATTTTCAAACAAAGTCGTTTGAAGTTTCATGCTGCTAGAGAAGTTCCTCGTTTGCCTTAAAGTTTGTAACCGGAAGGGAGCAGATTTGTGAGTGCTTCGAGAATGTGACTGCCTGAATATGCGCGATAACTTTGAGGGCAAAAAATGATTTTGAACATTATCGTGGATTATCTTTTCGGATTTTGTGATATTTTACAAACTCTTCTAGAGAAAGTTGAAAACAACGGGTAATTTTAAATTTAATTATTTCATCAATTTTTTAACATTTTGGATCGTAGGAGTTGGTGTGGAATCTGAACAAAGTTCACCTTTGAAATGCAACATTTTGCTTATCGACGAGGGAATATTTCCGAGAGTATGATAAAACTGTGAAACTTGTTGACATGGTTGAAATTTTTTATCGAAAAATTGTTAAGTATTTTCTATAGTTTTTTTTGAATTCTTTGCTTTTCGGTATCAAGCAGTTGCTATTAGATGTAACAAGTTCTGAGAAACGCAAAATAACAGCTTTAATCCTTAAAGATACACGAAATCGTCGGAGCAGTTTATTTAATTTAAATTCCCTCTTTATATCATCTCTTTAAGCAATTTCTTTCGAATAACAGCCAATATAAGACACACTCGCTTACACTTCCAGATTATGTTTCGAGGGAAAGTTTTTGTAAGATCCACAGATACATTCAAATCTTGTTAGCTTGCACGAATTCCGGGAATTGAGACTTTCCATCCGCCAGGCGGATGGGAAATGCTTTTCAGGAAGCAACACTTCTAACACAAATTTCATCCGAATTGATGTGGTATTTTAAACATTTAAGGAGCTTGCTTTTAAACTGAGCATTTGAAATTTAAAACGTGCTTGAAATTTAATTGTAAGAATTAATTATTTCCTGTCCAGAAGATAAGATTTTGGCAAAAATCATGGGCGTAAGGAATGGAGAGTATGTATTATCGGGTAAATTATCATTTCATTCCATTCAAATTTGGTTTGGTATATAAGTAAGGACAAGAAGGACTGTAGTGCCTCCATGGCAAAAATGAAATGGCATCCCTGGCCATATTATTAGACGCACTGTAGAATTTCTATAATTATTAGATTACACGCAATATTTTTAACTTTTAACGTTACAGAAAATAAGATCATTGCCGAGATGAGATTTCTTCGTGATGTTGTGGGAATTACTCGCCGGGATAGGGTGAAAAACACGGCAGTACGCGAGGAACTCAATGTTGGGCAGCTGCTTTTTCGAACGGAAAGGGTTGTACTTCGATAGTTTAGTCACGTGGCACTAATGTCCCCATCATCACGACTTCCGAAGCGTGCCTTGAATGCTATTCCATCAGGTAGACGGCCGCTTGGCAGACCCACAACAATATGGTTGGATCAGGTACAAAAACTCGCCTGGTTGTGCTTGGGCATACCTCCTGATGAGTTAAAGCCGAAGGCGGGGGATTCGAGTAGCGTGCATTGCCCCCACGACCCCTTTAATAGAACAGGCGGTTCACTGAAGATGAGATCAAGAAAGAAATTTGTTTTGTGGTTTTATTTTCTTTAGGTTTTTATTTTGATAAGTTACCAAGTATGATATACAAGTACAGACTTTCAGTCGCATTTTCGCATAAAATCTATAGTGCGTCTAATAATAAGGTCAATGACTGTAATTACTACCCGTGGGTGCAATGGCATTGTGGGTATGTGCGTCAACCTCAATGGATGACTCCCTCATCGTCTGGTGTTTTTCAACCTTCGAATGCACAACGATTTTGGTGCGTATATGAAATGTCATATTTCTATTAAACGATTTGAATCACGCTTATTTAAGAATGAAGTGAGTCGCAATTCACAATACCGACACGTGAACTATTCAGTTCGGACGGAATTAGGAATGTGAAATATTCACTTTCGGTGGATTGTTTTCCCCTCGGATGAAAAAATATGGGTGAATATATTATACCTCAAATACAAACATACAAATACTTTGTTTACTTTTTTTTACTTTCGGAATGATTTTGCAAATTTAACTATTTTGTAAAACGAAGGTGGTAAGCGACTGTGGGTAAAAATGCAAAATCTAGCATTCGAAAAATTCCTTAGAGTACGCTTAAAATTAAGAGGATAATAGCCTTAAGAACTGTGAAAATGTCATTACATGCTACCAGAAGTTTATACTGCGTTTTGTGTACAACTGTAGAAGCAATATATTGATAAGTTTGAGCGTGATACTCGTAATAACCTGTTACATTGTCTATAAAAGATAGAGACCAACATTTCGTTATTAAATCCGTGGCAAATGAATGTCTTCACAATTTGTTGATAAAATTATACACTGAGATTTAGTACGGTTTACACTAAGTTAATTGTTTATTGTTCATCCATTGCATATACGTATCTAAAGAGGAGAGTTCCTTTGGGTATCACGTGAGTACTTTCGTACTACGAAATAATTTTGCATTTAATGGATGGTTTTCTTTCTTTATATATCGCTACACTTTGGGGTGGTCTTGTGTCTAGCTTCTTCAGCAACCAATAGTGTTGTGCTCGCTTTTGTTCTCTCATAGGGTGCGCCAAAATTTCAAAATACATCTGAACATTACACCCTTTTTATACATAGAAGTTGATATCTAGGTTTAAAGCAACCAGCTTAAAAACTTCATGCCGACTAGAGTTGTACCGAATAGTGATTTGGTCGAATACCGGATACCGAATATTCGGCCTGCAGCTAGGCCGGATTGCCAAATATTCGTCCGCCGAATATCTGCCCAAATTAAAAGTATAATAGTTTGGTGGTCAGACTGGTAGAAGTAAAACCGACTTAAGCATGTTTCTTTTCTTTCTCCTCCACAAGATATTCTTACTTCCTACACAGCAAAGTTTTTGGGACATTTGTGAAGAGGTTACGGAAGGCAAGTCAGATTGATTTTTCTACCAAAAAAAATGCCGCCAACGAGCTTGACTTATATCTCAAAACAGTTTATTTTGAATGGAATAGTCCTCCTTGGGCTTGGTGGTCAGTAAATGGAAGACAGTACCCAATTTTGCTCAAATTTGCCAAAACTTATTTTTCATCTTCATGTAGCAGTGTATACAGTGAGAGACTCTTTTCTAAAGCATGCATCGTATACGAAAACAAACGTAATAAGTTATTACACCTGAATGCTGAAAAACTAATTTTCATTCACCATAATTTGGCTTTAGTGAACTTCAAATATTAAATTGTTTTTTATTTTGTTGTTTTCTACTGAAAAAACGATAATCCGGTATTCGGCCGGATATTATAAAAGAGGCCGGATACCGAATACTTACCGGATATGCGTCACATCTCTAATGCCGACATCCTCATTCGTTTAGAGCAGCGGATTGTGTGACAACCAGACGGACATACGTATCGAAATTCAAAAAGTTCGAACTCTGTTCACGGAACTTTAAAAATATGAAAACTGAAATATGAGTAAACTATCCCTAAAGCATTTTAATATTAGCAGTGTAATCTTGTAGACATCTTAGTTCCAGACCAGTGTGATTTGGTATGTAAAAGCGCATATTTTAAATCATTTCGGTTATTGAACTTCTTGCGGAAAATCAAAGCAACTCTTTTATGTAAAGATACTTTACTTGGGTTGGCAGCTGAAGTCCTCACGGTATTCCTTATTATCCCGAACTCTCATAACTAGAAGACTCCGTCAACTGTAACACTATTCGGGTCAAATTTGTCTGCCGGATCTTACCCACAACCTCCTGCTTTGGGCTTAGTCTTCAACTTGATCCCCATTATTGAATCCAAAGGTGGTGCAATTCAAGATGCTAGTCGAGTCGCGTTTGGTTATTAGATAAGAAAAAGGAAAATAAAAAAAAATCGGATGATGACAGTGACGGATGACTTATTATATGATGACTTCGCTGTGGAGCTCGTTTAGTTAGTAAGTCAAATTATCCCCTAGATATATAAAAATAAACTGAGCAAGTGCGAGTTGTACTCGCACAGGTAAGGTTCCGTCGCATAATATTGATTGATGATTTCTGAATATCAAACGACGTTTCCAAACTATTTCAGTTGAATTTTCTTCTAACTTCAACCCCAATCAACCCTTCATTCATACATTCATAGATCCAATCAAAAAATCATTCCATACCATCCATACACATATCTATACCTCTATCCAAGTTTCTCGAACACAGAAAATCCCTTCCATCATACATACATACGTACATACCTAATCACTGCTCATGCCTGCGGTGTGTGTGTTCTGTTCTGTTGGGCATTTAGGGGTAGAGATCCAAAAGATAACACTCATCAACGAATAGAGCGGTCGAATACAGTATGAAATTTATGTGTGAAAATGAAAATTGTGATCATTTTAAATCTTAGATATCTCAAAATTTCAACATGAAATGATATTTTCAAATTTATCATTTCTTAATGCTTACGCTGGGTGGGCGCCGTGGCGTAGTGTCGGTTCGAATCTCGAAAAAAACATCAAACATTTTTTCACGGCTCCACCTCTTTCGAGTCACTGACAATGCTCAAAGAGTATAACTGTCTAGAAATAGCTTCTCAATCTCGCCGTTCGGAGTAAGCATTAAACTGTAGGTCTCCTCCACTCGTGAGAGAACAATAGCACGCACAACGCGAGTGGTTGCTGAGAAGCTAGGCCCAGGTCCACCTCGGACTGTCGCGCCGCCATTATTATTATTATTATTAATGCTTACGCTGGGGTCTTCAAAACTGCGTTTTCAGATCTTCAAAATTCGCATGTCGATGGTTGACCGTTTTTGGCCAATATCTCGAAAACTATTAAGGCGAGTATGCTCAAAATTGTTTTAAAATGAAAGTACTCAATGAAGCGAAGTTTTTGTGATTTTTTCAGATTTTTAAACTCTTTGGTTTAGAAATGGCAGGGGGGGATGCATTAACAAAACTTTGGAGCTCCATATTTTCCAAACGGTACTTTGGATCAAAAACTGTTGAAGCAAACCTCTACCTCATTTCAAAAGATCTGTCGATTGATATATATTTCGATGGGGTGGGATAATGTTTCAAAATTAATGGCAACTTCACCTATACTGGAGCCAACCCCAAATGGCCCCACTTTTTAAATTTGGGTGCATAGGCAATGACATCTAGGCCTGAAGTACCTATTTCCAAAATTTCATGCCGATATATTTATAAAATTCGGAGATAAAAAAGTGTGACAGTCACGACGGACGGACGGACGGACACACCGAAATTATAAAGGTTCCGTTTTTGTAGACGGAACCTTAATAATCGTTGTCTATTTTTTGGGAAGTTGCGAGTCACAAATTTTAGCTGTTTCCTTAATGAAGCTCCTAATTGTTCGAACATGTTTTTATAAAATCGTCTGAAGCAGAAGAACCTACTTATATATGACGAAAAAAACCCATTCGAAAATTCCAGATCTCAATGAGTTCTTTGCCAACATTCACGGAGTAAAGTTAACCTGACTTGACGAGTTTGACAGCGATGGCAAGACTTGATTTTCTATAATCAGCCTTATTTTAAAAATTTGGTGTCTCTTTGATTTTCCTCGCTTGAAAGCACTTTGATAAGGACCTACGAGATTATTGACGGACTTTTCACGCGTTCGCACAGATTGACTGAAGATCATGTACGCAATGGTTAGTAGTTTTGTGCCCTGATATTTTGTCAACTCATAGGGATCTCTTTCTCATGAACAGTGAGAATAGATACCAAACAATACAATTTGTTAAAAAAATGTAATTCTGAAAGTCTTTCTATGATCCGGCCCCAAAAGACCAACGAAATTTTGAAGATGTTTGAGTTTACATAAAACAAAATGTTTCTATCTTTAGTAGAAAGAGTGAAATAATTCAGAGTTTCTGCCTAACAGTCTTACAAGAAGCGTAAGTGGGCTTTATTCCAACGAAAAGCAAATATTATAACAAAACGCAAAGCGGCTGTCACAAAAAAAGGAATACAATTGCGTTCTACGCCATAAAAAATACAATAGTTAAAGGGAACTATAACTTATTTTGCCCTGTCGTAGGCAAAGAGGAAATATTTTCCTCCCCATCATCGATGACATGAATACTTTCTTTTCTTTTTCTTTGCTTTTACCGAGAAATGTTCTATTAAAGCCTCACGATGACTGCATAAATATCGCATTTAACGAGACAGTGAAAGAAAGAATGTCCTTGCCCAGTTCCTATTTCTGTTTTATAATACAACCAATAGTGCATGCCATGTGTCAATAGAATTCAAGAATAACACACTGCCTAGAGGGCCTTCCCCTGGTATTGCGACATATTCCCTGTCCAGTAAATTTCCTCGAATAAACGGAATTCCATTACAAGACGGCAATGGAGAGGCAAAAAAAGAAACAGAAAACACGCGTATATATCCAACCTCCATGTCATATGGTACACCATGTTCCGACTCTGTGCTCGGGTCTCCAAACAAAATATTGAAATACCTTAGTGCACAATAGAAATTCCACATCCCTCATGTGGACTAGAGTTATCATCTAAATCACCGCCTTCTAGGACGCCGCTTGAAAATACAATATAACAAGGCTGATTTTGTATTCCACCCACACGATAGCCTAGGCACTCCACATACACACCCACACCTGCCTGAGTCGTTTTGTAACTTTCTAACCCTCCCACCAATCGGAAGAGGCTTGAGAGTGGTTCCGTTTCCTCAAAATTTGCTTCGATGAACTTCAATGATTTACACTCTTCAGGGGATTTTTGAAAGTTCATAATTTTGTTAGCCAACTGAGGACACGAATCTGACCATTTTTCTTCTGACAATATGTTGCGCTCTTCCCTGCCCTTTGCCTTGGATCGACACCGAAAAGGGGGTGCCTAAGTGAACCCTGTGCCTGGCACGCTCTGAGTGGGTTTTATTAAATTTTTCTCAGAAGTCAGCTTCAGCTAGGTAACCCCTGTATGTGAAAAGTCGAACAAATGAATTCGGTCCATTGTGTGTCCCTTAAAAGGATATGGGTGGCGAAGAGATTGGAGGGCAAAAAACCCGACAACAGGAGCACTTATTTATTGTAGCGTAGAGTTTTTTTTGCGCTTGACTACAACGACCCGAAGTCCGTATCAACGAGGTCCTTTTGTGAATGAAGGTTAGAAAAGGCGGGTCGATGTATCTCTGCCACATTTGTGCGCTTTATTGGTTCACAGGACATCAAGGCAGTGAGTATATCGTTTCTGATTCCACGAGTCTACTGATTTTTGATTTGATTTCCCTTCCACTTGAAGATTTTTGCGGAAAAATATTTTGATTTCCAGGCTGAGCTGAACATCTTAGTACCTCCGCAATCCCAGTAACAATCGGCGATGATTGATAGGGAGGTGTCTATATTTCTATGGCCATTCGGGGGCAAAAGCATTTCAGTGCTGGTTCACGCTACAATTTCATTTTGACATTATTAAGACGCCCTTTCAAGAGGGAAGTGGGATTTTGTGATTTTTGTCGGGTTGCTTGATTGAATTTTGATGTCCCTAGGAGGTGGTATCTCATTGAGGAATGAGAAGGGTACCCTGCCGCCGAAATAGACTATTGTGTTGGCCATCTGAAAGGGTTACAATACAATGATAAAGTTTGGGGACTCGGTGTATGTTTGGATTCCTCGAATACTGTCAAGTGAAAAAGGGGAATAGATTCAATTAGAAAATGGGTAAAAAGGTTACGCATACGTCCCGTTGAACCGGGGATAGGCATATGTCAAATGGAATTTTTCAGAGAATTTTTTTCCCGAATTATTCTTGATTTCCGGTTGGGGGAGCATACATGCTGGAGGCATTGCGACGGATCAGGTTTAGGAAGTCGGGATTTCGGATATCTCATTCGAATGTTGACTTTATTCTTCGGTTAGATGGACAATAACCTTTTCAACTGAGACGGTTTCATGAAGTTTTTGTTTCATATTTTTCTCTCCTGCAGCAGTATACAATGCCACAAGATATACAGAGCGATAGCCGAATTCACTACGAAAAAAAAAACCCGGTTCACCTTTCAACAGACTTATAGACAGATTTCCATCGGATTTCGGAACCGTCACTGTCATGTGAAGACTGGATGGTGCAGTTGGTTAAGTGCCTACCCCAAGTTAGAGGGGTCGCGGGTTCGAATCCCAGTGAAATCGAATCTGGTCCAGTCACCATTTGCTGTTGGGACCAAATTAACGGCATTGGAGTAGGTTGCTACCTGGCAGTACAATGGACCAGTCTTGAGTCTGAGTGCTCCAGTAATGATTCAAAAATCCCCAGAAAAAAAAAGTCATGTGAAGTTGCTGAAAAGGGGCAAATCGTGAAGATATCTTTTAAAGCGAATGAACTTAAGAAAGTTCTCCTTTTTAAGAAAATCGTACCAAAACTTTGGTATAAAAACAAAATCGTTGCGCATACAAGAATTGTCGACCAGGTAATTGAAACCTATGTTCCTGATTTCTGTCATTTCAAGCACTCAGGCACTCACTTCTAACACAGAAAATGGATGAAATATCATCATCATCATCATTTTCCGTGGCCCGCATGTTCCTCTAAAGGGGTCGCGGGAGCAATACACGCACGCGAGATTTCAAGACCTCTCGATCCTCTGCCATCGACTCTAAGTCATCAGGAGCTATGCCCAAGCGTTACCAGGCGAATTTTTGGACTTGGTCTGTCGCCTGTCGCCTGTCGCCCTCCTGATGGATTCGGATTCAAGGCACGCCTCGGATGATGGAGATATTCGTGCCACGTGACCATAGCCCTCTCCGTTCGAAGAAGTAGCTTCTCAGTATTGAGTTCCTCGGCATTGCCGCATTTCTAAGCCTATGCCGGGGACTAACTCCCAAAATTTGCGATCTGTTACCCAAATTGCATGACCATAGGTGAGAGTGGGTACAAATACTGATTAAAAAACCGCTAACTTGGCATTGACACCAAGGTCGACCTTCCTGATTACAGATCAAAAAATTGAGCCAGCTTGACCAGTCCTACAGGAAAGCTCAGCATTACTCCTCCCATCACTCGTGAAAAGACTCCGGGGTATTTAAATTTCCCCAGCTCCTTCAGGGGGACATGAAGAGTGCATTGGACAGGCGTTCTGAATCTCGGATTTGTCCACGTTAACCTTCATCCTAGCAACGGCACATATGGTCACAAACCTATCTAGCCCGCGCTGGAGTTCCATCTAGGGGGATGTGCGGATAACTAAGTCATCTGCAAAAAAAGATAACTTACCCTAAACTCTCCCAATTCCCCGATGTTAATTGTGAGTCACACCTTACGTCAAATTTTTTTGCTCAACTTTCTTTGTTTCAATGTTTGACAAATTTAACCATGGAGAGGTACATAATTGAGCAGCGCGTGAAGATTGTTGAAGCCTTTTGCGAAAATGGGCATTCAAATCAAAATGCATTTCGTGCACTTCGCCATTTTTTTGGTTAGGATAATCGATCAAATGTGTTCACAATCGGTAGAATTGTGTGCAAATTTCAGCAAACCGGGTCTGTAGGAAATGTGAAAACCCCTGTGCATGCTCGCCCAGTTCGTTCTGCGGAAAACATTTCATTTATGGGCTGGTGGCGTACCTCTTCGAAAATGAGGTCGGCCAAGCAGTTACCGTGAATGGTGCTCGCTATCGCGAGATGACAACAGGCTTCTTGTGCCCAGAAATTGAGAATATGGACCTGGACGACATGTGCTTCCAACAGGATGGTGCCACTTGCCACACAGCCAACGAAACAATGACTCTTTTGCGCGAGAAATTCAATGGCATTGCTATCTCACGTCGTGGCGATAGTAATTGGCCTCCACGATCATGTGATTTGACACCGTTGGACTTCTTTCTTTGGGGATATTTAAAAGGAAAGGTGTACGTTAATAAGCCAAGAACAATTCAAGAGCTAAAGGCTGAGATAATTCGGCACATTAACGACATTGAACCTCAATTATGTCTCATTGAAAATATGGACCATCGGATAGAGGTATGCAACCGAAGCCGGGACGAGCACTTGGCCGATATTTTGTTTCACACATAATTGGCATATATCATAAAAAAAATATTATGATAATTCTCTGAAAACTTTTTGTTTTATTTACAATTATCATCGTTCGTTTTCGTTGGACCACCCTTTATTTGAAAGGCCCACTATCTCTTCCCTTACGCACTCTAGGCTGTCCTAGAGTCAATTTTAAACCTTCACTTTAACCAAATTTTAAAGTAAAGTCTTATTGAGAGGTTGACTCTGGAAAGTTGATAGTGTGTTATTGACATGCTAAATCTTACAAAATCCAAAATTTATTTACGGAAAAATGTGAATTAATTTGTGGTCCTCTTGCTACGAGCGAGGGAGAGACTCATTTACAAACACACTCAACTACCACATTGCGAAGAAATTTTCATCCTGATACCAAGAACTTTCATAACTATTCATCATCACCCTCGTCCTTGAAGGACCCTTCAAACTTGGACAATTAAAATTTGTTCAAGTTCCCCCCAACCCAAGCGTCTAATTGAGGATGCTTTGATTCAGGCAAGACAAATACTTAAATGCATATCTTAGGGAAACACGAAGTGCATCTGGTTTTTAGCGTCGCATAGCCAGTCCAGGGCTGCAGGAATAGATGATATCCGAGATTGTCGAGGAAAGAGAAGATCATATGAAAAAAGGGATAATTATGGCAGAAAATAAATTTTTGGTTTGGTTTGGTTTTCCCTTTGTGGTCCTTCTTAGGAGCTCCTCTCATTACGCATTCCCTTTTGAACAATTAGTGCAAAGCCCACGTAAACGAGTCCTGAAATGAAGGCAAATGCAATTAAGCAGGGATAATAGTAAGTACCTACGTTGCTTTATCATTTCTTTTGTTTTTCCTTTGCCGGCATTAATGAGTTGAGGATCTCGTTTCGTTCAAAGAAGGCAAGAGGTAGACGGAATGAAATTCTATGAGAATACCTATCTGGCATGAATCTGAGGGTAAGTGAATTTATCCACTGTGTGAATTATGCAAAATTTGCCATTCATTTAATGAGAGGCTTCTGTGAAATGTTGGAATTCATACGGGGGAATGTTAGATGAAAGGGAATATTAGATTGAAACAATTGCTTGGAAGTTTACACATGCCTGCGTAGAAATGGTCATGGATTCAGATTTCTGTTGGCATTACCTGATCAAAACGACCCTTGTTATGTACTCGTCCCAAATACTGCACATATCAGTTAACACTTAACTATATCCAGGGCCTGTAAAAATTCCGTCAGGTGTGCATATTGCATGTAGAACAATGAGGTGATTAGTATTGGATCATTGCAAGAGTTCGTAACTGATCTTCATACGTGGCGGAAATTGTGCGGTATGACGCAACCATTGTATGTTTTATGGACTTGTATACCACTGAGTGGCATCAGTAATCATTTTATCGTTAGACCTCGTCGAGTTAAGTCAAATTGTGTGTGAATAAAATGTCCAAAGTGGAGAACGTAAGTTATGCCTTTGCCATGTAATGTTGTACGAGTGATTATTGGAACTGCAACAAAAAACATTCAGAGCGTTTATTCGGATCGTGCACTGTAATAATAACTTGTGAGGCCGATGTGAAGTTCGATGAGTTCGCAAAGTGGAGCTAACTTCACAGAGTAATGGTCGCAATAAAAAGGAAAAGAATCATCTGGCAGTTCGTGTACAACCAGCCTGACTGACAGATCAACAAAGACATCACCTTGAAGAAGAAATAAAAAATCAATAAAAATTTAAAGCATCGGTTGCATTTTTTTACTCGTTTTACAGCTCCTATAATATAATAAAAATGGCGGCGCTACAGTCCAAGGTGAACTTGGGCCCAGCTTCTCAGCAACCACTCGGGTTGTGTGTGCTATTGTTCTCTCACGAGTGGAGGGGGCCTACAGTTTAATGCCGACTCCGAACGGCAAGAGTAGCTTTTTCTAGACAGTTATACTCTTTGAGCACTGTCAGTGACTCAAAAGAGGTGGAGCTGTGAAAATATCAAAGGTATTTCTTTTTCGGGAATCGAACCCAGACTTCAAACGTGTGAGTCGACGAACTTACACACTCCGCCACGGCTCCCACAAAAAAAAGACTCTCTTAATAAGTGAGATTATATTGACTGCAAAACAAATCTGCAAAAATAACTTGATTCTTTTCAACAAAATTCGTAAAACATCCACAACACACTTGAGAACGAGCACGAGATTACCATATTCACTGACGGATCAAAAATGAACACAGGTACAGGGACGGGACTCTATTCGACCTCCCTACATAAGCAGGAACTATTTGGCCTTCCTAACGTGTGCAGTGTCTTCCAGGCAGAAGTTCTGGGGAATCAGAAGGCAGCCAAATGCATACAAGAAACCGTCAGCTCACCATCGAATATCATCATTTTTGTAGACAGCCAGGCTGCACTGAAGTCAACAGGATCATGTACAAAGAACTCAAAGGCTGTTATGAATGAGGTCCATCTGTCATCATAAAGTCAAACTCTGTTGGGAGATTTTTGGTTCATGGGAGTTAACGTTTTTGAATTTTATCCCTTCACATTGGCTACAAACGCCTCGTTACTGATTCTTACTGTCTCCCTTCCGTAACCTCTTTTCTTGCCGACCTCGCAACATCTAATTTAAGGCGATCTTCGTAATTCCATCTTAATCTTCCTAGGGGTATCGTTTGCCCGTGTTTACTCTATTTATTAGTTAAGGATCCCTGAAAACTTTCAGTCTCACCATTCCACTCCCCTTGACCATTCAAACGTACCCTTGACGTACCCAAAGTGTCATTGAATTTTAGACAGTATATCTTCCGAAATGACACATCCGAACTGTTTCGCTTCCATAGCAGGAAATGACTCGATGAAAAGGTAACACGTGTTAACTTGAGTTGTCAACTATTTGGGGAAACATTATCACACACGACCCGCAAAAGGATACGAGCATTCCCTTCAAACTTTTCTCATTAAATGCGAACCACTTGCCGGTATCGCGTTTCCCCCTTCGAGTTGACCCAACCCCGTACAGAGATATCCTACTCAAAGAAGTTCCAAACAGAGGGAAATGGACAACATAAATGAAAGGACATACACTTTGGGTTCATTCTTGCCTTAGTACTCACCGGAAATTACACTAGATCCAACTAACAGCAACGTTAACCAGCAACAGCAACTTGACCTGAACTTCATTGTTCGCCGATACTTGTCAGCAGCAGTGGCTAGCGGCAGCGGGACGAGTAAATAGCGAGCACCAAAGGACTTGTGTCACCAATGACTCGTCTGGGAGTGATGGTTCCTGAAATTGCTTTGCTTCTGCCGACGAGGACTTAATCGACTGAGGCGTTCCGGTTTTTCTGATGTTTCGCTTCCTATGTGCACGCACTATAATTAACGACGTCCTTCCAGCCGCTACGATGAATGTACGATTGCCTTGTGGAAATTATCCGCTGAAGTATTATGTGGACACTTCCGAACAGCAAGCAGCTGGCGATGATAGATTTTGATGATGATGTGTGTTCCGAAATAAAAGTGTACTCAACCAAAGGTGGCTATGGCGGTGGTGATGAGGATGACGATGACGATGATTACAACGTCGCTCTGATGAAGTGGATGTGGACACGAGTGTGGGCAGCCTGCGAGTAATGACCCATACACAAAAGGAAACTCTCATCAACAGGGAACTTGCCACTCATTTATTTGTTTAGATGACAGGTTACGCCTGGTTGTTCGGTGGTCTTCCTGTGACAAAACGATTTCAAGTAGTGACACTGTCGGTCGTTCTCGGGTTTGGTCAATTTGTTTCGAGGCAAATTTATTGCGGTCCCAGCGACAGGAGCAGCAGCAGTAGCAACAGCAGCAGCGGTGACCCACGAGAACAGTTGATGCTACGGCAGATGGTCGGAGCCGGTGGTAATTCATTTCCAGTCTCTGTCTCTCTGGTTTGATCCTTTGAACGAAAGGATATTGAAGATTCTATGAGAGGTTGACTTTGTCGTTCTCTCATTGATGTGCGTACCTGCGAATGTGGTCGACGTGCTCATCCACTTGGCGATAAACTGTCCTCTGACCAGAGTAACGCTTCACTTGATCCGGGGGATTGAATGGAAGGCGACCACCGGCAACACTCAGGAAATTGTAAATCGTTGTCCTGAAAAGGAAAAAGAAAAGGAAATGTTATTGACATTGCTTACACGACACGGATTGATGAAATCTGAGGTGTGTTTGGTTGTTATTTGAGTTTTCCCGCAGAGACCTTCTGTTGACTGCATGCACACTGGCGGCAGATTAATTTAAAGTGAGCACTATACACGATTCCGAAAGCGTATCCTTTTGAGGAGCAAGTCACTCAGAGGGTAAATGAGTACGTAATGAATGAGCATTCAGAGTAAGGTCTTCGTACATTCAGCAACCAACCTTGGTTCATTGGAACCGTACACTGCAGCGACGAGGTCCTTTCAGGCTATCGAAATCGATGACTTGGACGATAATTAATGGCGCTCTGGATGTGAAGGACGGTACAGTTCAAGCTGAATGCATATCAGTTTAGCTGTTCGTTGAGTCGATAAGGCAACTGGGAGTTTTAATGCAATAAATCAGCACTTAAATGCATATTGTCTGACGTAAATTGATCCTTAAACGGGTTTTTTTGGAGAGAAAACGTTGAGAATGAGGGCACCACTACAGGGGTGAAATTGACTTTATATCGAAACGAGTATCCGGTGTTGGGTGCCAACGACCGGGCAATGAGGAGAAATCGGAAAATTTGTAAACATTACTCTCGTTATGTTAAGTCGAATGTAACCCCTTGATGGATTACATTATGGAGAACATTGAAAAGGATCAGACTCTGGAAAATTGTTGAATTCATCGGATGTTGAGGTGCGGATCTGTATTAAGTTTGTGCTCTACGATGACCGTCTGCTGGCAGTTTGATTTAGGAGCCCGTTGGATAAAAGGCGTGAGTGTGCACGTAAACATTTGTGTGAAATCGATGCGAACTTCCGTCTTTTTATTCGTGTTTATGAGTCAATTTAAATGCAAATCGCAATTTTAGTTCAGCTGAATAATATGTTCCAATTTTAAAATGGAGTTTCGAATTATTTTTCTTATACTCTCTATTATCAGCCTGCATACAAAATGTCATGAGATGTAAAAAATCCGGAGAGATCTTAGGTTTTTAAGCAAAAACAAACTTTATTTGAAATTAAGCCCCACAACAAAAGGTCTGATGCTGGTAGTTGGAATTCTCACCAGTCATAAACGAGAAGAAATTGTTTAAAGAACCGTGCCATTAAAATGGCACGCACTAAATGACAGTACCTGCAAAAAAAGCGTTGTAAAAGTTTCAGAGCATTTAACCCTTGGAAATAATACAACAAGTGGCATAAGACCACTCCCTCCCCATGTGCTACATTGGTCGAGATAATGAGTGATCGGTGTGCCCATGTTATCAAACACAGGGATTACCCAATATGCACTAGAATAAGAAAGGTAGACATTTTTTTTCTTTTTTTTCGGAGGATTTTTTTAATACTACTGGAGCACTCAGACTCAAAGCTGGTCCATTGTACTGACAGGTAGCAACCTACTCCAGTGCAGACCTGGTGACTGACCAGATTCAATTTCACTGGCATTCGAACTTGGGACCCCTCTAACTTGGGGCAGGCACTTAACCAACTGCGCCATCCAGTCGTCGTAGAAATTAGTTACTTAAAATAAAACCTAACCAAGTTACATTAATTTTCTTACAGATGACTTAATTAAAATAATTAAAATTAATTCGTTCTATATTTGGTGCTATATGTTCTTCTATGAATTTTTTTTGATTTATTTTATAACTTACACATGATTAATAAGTAATAAAATCGAAATACATTTTTGAATAATCAATGAAAAAATTAAAATGTTGGCCAATATGGTTAAAGTTCGCAGAAAAGCCTAATATATTTGTATTCTACATACTTATTAAAAAAATATTTTTTTTATGAAGATTTAATTGTGATCAAAAAAATAGATACATTAATTTTAAAATTAAGGGGTAAAATGCTTACTTATTTCAGTTGTAAAACCAATTACCACTAATACCCTGGGAGGTTACCCTTTGTATTATATTTTTTTGCCATCCTTTTCGGCATACTGCTGTTGAATGCTTGACATGTCTCTACTGGTATTTCATAACAAGATTTTTGAACAAATTATCATAGTTTGTCTGTACTGGTAAATATTTCCTCAAACAATTTCTTCTTTAGACGCGCCCACAAGTTTTCAATAGAGTTTATGCCTAGAGATTGACTGGGCCAAGCTGGCAGGTTGATTTTGTTGTGAACAAAGCATTTTTTTACAAGTGCGGAAGTATGCTTTGGGTCGTTATCCTGCTGAAAGACCTAATGCAGAGGCATGTTTTCATTGGCATATGATAGCATTACCATTTTCAAAATGTCTTTGTACTCGGCTGCCGTCATATTGTTTGTAGTCTGGAATATTGGACGAACATCATTCTAAGAAAAACATCCCCAGGCCATTATGCCGCTTCCATGTTCTGTATTTTTAATGCAACGGTTATGGAATTCCTTGGCTCGAGAATCTCTTTATTCTTTTCACAGTAATTTCCAAAGACCTTAATCTTTGTTATATTTCGACATTTATTTTCACCGATATCGCTCGTCCTATTTGCATGTGTCAGGGCAAACTGTAGCATCATGCCCAATATTTTTTTTCACTAGTAGAAATTTCCTAGCTATTCATCCGAGTAGTTTGGCTTTGGTAACATTATTATATGGCGATCATCCGCTGAGGTCTGAGATCTGTCTTGAAATTCCTTTTGGTGTGCAGATTTTAAAATATTTTGCACAAAATGAAGTGACCGTCCCACACATTTCGCGATTTCACGCAGAGATTTTCTTTCTTTTCTGTGCGACAAAACCAAATTGTCTCTTCTGTAGTGCAATGACTATTTCGGGCCATGGTAAACCTAAAATCTTTATTTCCTTCTTCATAATTGATACCAAGCAATTAAAATTAAGTATACCAAACCTTTTTGACAAAAAAACTCGCAAAGGAAATAATGATAAAATTGAATATTGACCACAATCGGAAGTGTATCTATTTTTTTGATCACACATTTTTATGAACTAACACAATTTAATCTTCATAAAAAAATGATTTACGTAAATATCGAAAACATTTTTATATTTTAAGTTTCTAATAAGTATATAGAATAAAAGTATATTAGCCTTTTTTGCGAACTTTAACCATTTCTTTCAGTGTACAACACTAAAGACGAAAAATGTAAGGTATCTATTTTTTTGATCAGGTGTGCATGAAGGTCTTAGCATTTTTAGTCGAAATGGAACTAATGATAGATTGGCGTCACAGTTGCTTTATACTTAAATATGGGAAATTTGTTTTCTTAAATCGGTTTTATTTAGTTTGGATTAAACTTCTACTTAACAGCACCGAATGCGGCTACGTCCATTACAACGGCCTATCGAGGCAGATCCAAAATTTGGAGAAACATTTAAATTAAATAAATTTTGTTTTGTTTAAATTTTGTTTTTTATTTAAAATTGTGGTAGATTCTTATTGAAAAATTGACATTCGAAAACTACTAACTCATTTTCTTCTTATGTTTTGTTTTTATTTTAGAAGAGCTAAATGGTGATAGAATATAAAAAGTAGTTTCTGCTTATATTCTTCCACGACTAAAGGGATCTATACTTCTATGCCGACGTTGTACAGAGAAGTTTAACAAGACTTACGTGACAGAATACACACCAGTTACTCGCGAGAAGTGGGTCAGTGAAAATTACGAACAATTGAAGCATATGTTTGCCCCGTAATTGATACATGTTCCCCCTGGGTTAAATTTGACGGACGTACCCACATATCCGTAGCTCCATGAAGACAAAGAAAACATTTTGCATTATAAATAATTTCTGGCAGTCTTGGAAGTTCTAAGCTGAGTATTTTGCTCAACGAACTTAGAGGAGTTGAGTGGCCGCGAAATCAATTTTTGGGATATTGACTATATTCTCACTCAATCTTGGGATATGTTTGACGCACATATCGATAGATGAAACCTCTACGATATCACCCATGTAACTACTATGAAAGATCCACCAGTAAGGATTCACTTACTGACTGTGAATTATGGCTGAAACACAAAAGTGCGTTGCGCTAGCCGACTTCATGTTACGGAGGGTGTGCGTTGATGCACTCCGTTAATCAGCTGTTCCCATTCTCTCTCAAATGCCATATAAAAAATATTCCGTCAGCTGTTTGAATTTCTGAAATGTCAAATGAAAAATATATTCTGGGCAAACAATTGAACATTAAAGAAATTAATTGCGGAAAATTAATGCCAAGAAAGTTAAAAAAATGAAAAAAGTGCTTCTTGTTGCTAATTTGGCGTATTCATGCTTCCAATCATAGACGGATTTCAAAATAGTTTTGTAGTTATGTAAAATAATTTTCGTCAGCTGTTTTCATGTCTCAAATGTCAGTTGCCACAAAATGTTCTCAATTTGGAAAAAAAACTCTCAATTTGGGAAGCATTTCTCAATTTGGCCGCACAGCGCATCCCTCTGTCAAAAAAATATCCAACATGTTGAATAATGACGTGAGTTGGAGTTACGTTTTACGTTTTATTACGATCCTCTCATCTCTCTCATTTTTCACATACGTAGTTCGACGCAGTATCTCGTGCACGTCGATTGAATTGTGTGCGTTGGAAGACAATGCTGACGCTGACGCACTGTTGCGTTTCAGCCATTAAAGCACGGCGATGTTTGTCAAGTAATTGTATCCATATTATTTAAATCTTCCTTTTTAAAGCATAATTTCCACACACAAGCGCATTCAGTTACCATAAATTGTTAAGATAAGACTTAGCAACAGCTCGAGTATGTAAATAATTTCGATCATTCGATAGCAGGTTTCAAAACGACGCGAAAAAGAATGTAAAAATAAATCTTTAAACGTGATATCCAATGTGGTGCCTTCTGGTACACCAGAAACGAATTGAAAGCATTGATTAGCTCCTTACACAAGTGGAAATGAAAAAAAATTGCCAAGGTTCCACTCTGCGCGAGACCACATGCTAATTTATATGAAAATACACTCCAAATTGGTTTGTTGAACCTTGGCATTCATTTTTTCCAAGTCTAAAAATAACTTAAAAGTCACTTTACGAGGAAACCACTTGCCCAACGTCGATGGCGTGGGTTTTTTCCATTTAATTTTCACAACCATTTGAGTGTTCGTAAAAGTTGTCGCCACTGGTATTGATTTTCACTTAAGACGCTCCATGCCAGGATGAGATAATAAGCCAACCACAGCGAATTACCGCCACGTGCTCATCCTCAAATGCCCAGTCCACCTGCCAGCTCGACGTCCGCATCGACGCGTGTAAGTCAATTCTCGGGAATCCATCTAACGTACTAACGAAACACATTATGTCACCGTACATTTTAATAAACCCCCTAACTCCCCTTCAGCCGATGGCTAAAACAATAATCCCATACACAGAAAAAAATTTAATTCCAAAATCGAATTTTCCAAAGTGGTTTATGCCATCTTGTGCGGCTCATTTATGGAAACCAAAACCTCACCCCCACGCCAAACGCATCAACGTTCACCACACGCCTAAGCCGGGGCTCCTTTCAAAACATCCATCTTCCCGTATCCCTCTCGTGTCAGAAATCATCATAAAAAAAATCACCACACAATCATAACATCCAGGCAAGCAAATATAAGCTTCAGTCAACAACAAAGCACTTGACAGCATACCAGCATATAACTCAAGCCAACAACAACAGCAAAACTCTAAATAAATCCTTCAGAAGCCTGTCGAAGAAAAAAGACAACAAACATTTGACATGTAAATCGCTTCGAAATATCATCCTTCAATCACATAAATCAATTTTCACTCCACCCTCAGCCTGGGAGAGCATTTGCGAGCAGAGATTTATTTGCACAGGCTCATAAGCATCCGACATCCAACCACCGTATGCCGCCTCATCACCCTCACCGGCCCCATGCGGCCAACCAGGAGGTTTTCCATTTTTATGAATTCCATTCTCTCGCCTCCGAGGGCCTCAGACCGTCTTAGGGGCGCTCGCTCTAGTGAATCTGTCAACTTGTCAATAGTCTGAAGTCCTAATTATTATTTACACCCCGTCATCTGCTGGATTGGTGAGGGAAGGTGAGCTCCGAATGTGGCTCGTGCATGTAGAGCGTAAGTTATGCGGTGGACAGCATGTCTGAAAGGCAGCCCATTTGAGTCGTAAACGAATAGAAATAGAAAACAAAATGAAAACAAAGAGACAAACGGACGAACACAGGGCAAAAAAGTGGACAACTCAAACGGGGCAACTGTCGCCGAATCAACAGCCCATACACAGTGCTCAAGGGAATGGCCAGCATCTCTCGTAATGAGCCGATAGCCCCTGGGGCGAGGCGAATATAAAGAAAAATACAGAAAAAAAAACACGGAAAGGGAACGAAATCCACTTATAACCCCAAACGAATCGGTCAACGATTTTTCCGGCCAATAATCCTATTACGAGAACCATTGTGTTGGGGATTTTTGTTCACCTGAATGAATTGCTGGCCAAATGGTTGGCAGCGGAAGAGACCTTCTTTGTAGGTGAAAGTGGCGGCAAATGGACCCAGAGACAGGGGATGTGATCCTTAATTAAGTTGTGGCTAGTAAAAGGCTGGGATGTTGGCAAATGGAGTGGGCGATGGGACTTAGAATGTATAGTTGGTTGAAAGGAGGGTACATAACTGAATTAATTCGTTGACTTAATGAATATTTGATGAAGAGGCACTCCTTAAAGAGGCGAAACATATTGTTGTGGATGAAGAGTTAATACTCGAGATTAAAGCTGGCATAGAATTACTTAGTTGCCTTTTTAGAACTCTCCAGAAGTCACTTCAGGAGCCTTCTTATGACATTTGGCATCAAAATTATCAAACTTGTTGCAGTCAATTCAAAATTCAAATACAAAATTCAAATTCAAATTAGAATATTGGCCTTGAGCTCATCCAATGAAGTTTACTTGTTAGAGTAGACGTTGACGACTGGATGGCGCAGTTGGTAAAGTGCCTGCCCTAAATTAGAAAAGTCCCAGGTTTGATTCCCAGTGAAAGCAAAGTATATAACCTAGAGCATACTTGACGTAGCCCCACCCCAGGAAAAATAATCGAGTAGTGTCAAGTCGCATGATCGCGGTGGATAATTGATGAACGCTCGCCGTGAGACGACTCAGTCGCAAAATGTTTCCTTCACAACTTGGAGTTTAGTGTCGCTTTTATTTCATTTACCGAGATCTTTTGGGAAACACATTTCGGATATATCGATGTTGTCGAGCTCTGGACACAGAAAGTTGGAGGAACTTATCCACTACGCTACATCGGTCAAAGGATGAATACAACAATTAGGACCGAGTAGTGCGGCTTTAAAGAAGTTCTAGAAACTGGTACAGCGTTTATCAGAAATCGTATGATCATCAAAGGAAGTTAATAACAACTTCTCTGTATCATACAATATAATAATAATGGAGGCACTACAGACCGAAGTGGACTTGGGCCCTGCTCACAGCAACCACTCGTGTTGTGCGTGCTATTGTTCTCTCCCGAGTGGTGGAGACCTACAGTTTAATGCCGACTCCGAACGGCGAGATTGGGAAGCTTTTTTTAGACAGTTATACTCTTTGAGCATTGTCAGTGAGCCGTGAACAATTTCTGCTTTTTTTTAAATTGTTGCTTGTGCTGGGATTTGAACCTAGACTGTAAGAGTCTAGTGCGAATGGGTCGACGCACAAACCCACACGGCCGCGGCGTCTCTCTGTATCATATTTGGCAATCTGTCCAGATGCTTCCAGTGAGTCTACCAGGGCTCATCACTCTTTGTTTAGGATGGCGGCGGAGGAGCTGATCAACTAATTGACCAACGGCGGCATCCACAACTCTTGTCAACAGGAGCTACCTGGTTTACATGGTAAGTTAGGGACCCTGGAATAGAGATGGCCGCGGATGAGCCCTTCTTTTAGGGCCAACGGCGGCGCTCACAGCCTGCAAGAGGGTACCGACACCGGATCCTTCCGGAGCCCTTTGTCCGGCAGCTCAACAAATGAACCTGTCCTCCCAGTTGGAGGTTGTGCGTGGGGTTAACTTCCTCACCACGTAAAAAACAATCGAGTTCAGAAAGCCCAAACTGCCTCGGATATAGACGTTTCTAAGCACACTTTCTCCACTCGAAAAAGGTAAAAGGTTCCAGTGGAGAGTTTTATCACTATTTATAAGCTTCGGATTGTTGTGAGGCCATGTGATACCTTGATACTCGTGGTCTCGTATTTGACAATGCAATCTGACTAAAATTGCTTTCATTTCACTTGCTTACAGCCCATAAACTGTGACTATAAGTGTAACTATTGGCGAACTGTTTTTGAAATAAGTTTTTTTAGAATTTATTTTGCAATTCAAACAGTAGAACCTGGTTAAGACTCAATGCGCATGTGCAAGTTTTCGATCAATTTTCGAAAGCTTGACTTGAATATTTCCAAGTTTTTAGTATTTCTCGCAATTAAAATCCTGGAATATTAACTGCTTCATTTGACAGCTTGACACAAGGAGAAGCTAGGAATTAATTCAATTCCAGGTAGTAATTTCAGAATTATGAATTATGTTTTGGAAGAACTAGCGCCAATCACTTTTTCAACTGACAGCTGTTTCGTACAGCGATTGTACTGTGTTAAGTTTATCATTTCTAAGAAGCAGTTTAGCAAAATTGTGTATCGTACTCTCAATGATGGAGCCAAAACCAAGGTTGTTCTTCGTTTTCATCTCTGGTACAAATAATAGGGCATATTTCGATAAATTTTAATTGAATGAAAATGGTTGAAAATGGTTGCAATTGAAAAGAAAAAAAATTCAAACGCAATATTCCGACTCCATCATACCCACATCAGCTGACTGTTTGTTAAAATTATTGGTCCTTTTAATTATGAACCCATTATCCGTTTAACAGAACGTGGATTGAAAAAAATTGATTCGTTGAAAGTTATTCAAGTCAGCATGCGATCTTTTTGCGTTGATAGCGATTGAGGAGGACCATGAAACAACTAGATGGAATAAATCGCGATATAACTTTGATTAGGAGTCTACGATTTAGCGCTAATCTGGGAAATATTAAATATGAGAGCCTTTGCGAGGAGATAAGCGCACATGAGGACAACCACATATCATCTTCTGTATGTTTTCATGAAGGATCACACTGCGCTTTACTTTCAGCATTCATTTCAAGGTAGTTCGGAGCTTAAGAGGCACCATACAGAGCAGTTCGGTACTTGCGTAATAGACTCCAAGCAGAGCAGACCACTTCCAGTATTCACTTCAAGGGGCGCAGTTTAATTCTTCTTCTTCAGATCACTTGCGTCGTTCGATCAGTCGGTAATAGACACTTCACTCGAGGCAGTGTAGAGACGGAATTTGTTGCGTATATTAGCCAATATTTACACTCCACTAAATAATAAAATAACATTAAATAATTTATAACAAACGCTTGTACCTTTACCCTGTGGGAAAGTGCAAAAGAAGATGTCCACGTTTAAACAAGAAACTTAATGTGCGCAATTGGAAACAGCTAGCAAGAGTTCATGTGCGCTGGAGAGGCATATAGCCAGAGGCCCTTAAACTTAAGCACTACACAAGGTTAGGATAGGTTAGGTTAGGAGGGCTTTATGCAGTTGTCAGCCTCCACCCAGAGGCCGTGGAGATCCATTATGTATGCCCTGTAAGGATTGCATGTTTTCTGAGAATTAACGCAGGGTCAGCATGCTATTACCAAAACCACCCCGTTCTAGTTAAAAATGTTCGTAGATCAGCGATCTGTACCTTCGCCACATCCCTGAGCTCGTGAAAGAACCTTGCTTTCAAGTGAGTGAGTCGTCGTTCTTGTAGAGCAGGTCAATGGCAAAGGAGATGCTCCACTGATTCAATTTCTTCTTCATCCCTACAGCTCCTACAGAAATCGTTCGCCGGGAGGTTTAGTCTCTTAGCCATTGCACCTATCGTGCAGTGGCCAGTGAAAACCCCTGTTAAGATGCGTATGATTTTCTTATTGCTGGAATTTGGTCTTGTTGATATCATATTTGGGCCATAAGCAGTGGGATATGACGCAGCCTGGGTGGCTTTCCCAGTGATGACACAGTTTGCTGATGACACAGATACTTGCTCAATGAGTCTTCTGGCTGAGGAAATAGGAGGGTGGATAGTATTGTCAGCCGATTCTGCACCTGAACTTAAACCTGTCCGTGCCAGTTCATCTGCCTTTTCGTTTCCTTCAATGTTGGAGTGTCCAGGAGCTCAGCACAGAAGGATTTTGTGGCGGTTCAGGCTTTTAAACTCTTTAATGCAATCCTTGACGGATTTGGAGTTTACGAGATGGGAGTTCAATGCCTTCAAGGCCGCTTGACTGTCCGAACAGAAGGTGATTTCCATGTCAGGAAGGTCCATTTGCTGTACAATCTGCGCAGCTTTCTTAATGGCAAAGAATTCTGATTAAAATACACTAGAATAGTCAGTAAGCCGATAGGCATTGTTTATTCTTAGTGTCTCATAAAGATTCCCGGTCCCGCACCGTCTTCTGTTTTCGATCCATTAGTGAAAATGGACGTGCCTTTCATGAAGTCAGGTTTTTCTCAATCTTGCCTTTCTGGGATAAAGATCATGAAGTTCTTGTCAAAGTCATACTCGGGTTTTTCGTAGTCTATGGTAGACCAGAGACCCCTGCGACTGAAAGATTCGAGCAGACTTGAATATCCGTAGCTGTTTGTCAGTTATGGCATTCCCGTAGTCTGAGCGCTGATTTGGCGGTAGAAGCATCATACAAAGGAGAAGAACATTGAATTAGCATCCAAGATTCTGGGTCCAAGCCGATGAACCAGAGATAATGGACAGTATAGAAGCCAAAATTCAATTAAAGCCGATATAAGTTGGTGTTTGAAAAAGCGAATATTTGAATTTCCGGGTTGATTTTCATTCGAAGCAGTAGCGGCTTTCTCATGTCCGGAAACAAATTTAAATTGCAGTGACACCTTTTCCCAAAAGCAAATATATCATGGGTTTTGCCACGATTTTCTTACGTTTTGTTCCGTTTACGAATTTTTGAAAAAGACACGCTTTATGAGCGTCATTGAACTGTCTATGACATTCGTATCCAAAACTTTCTCTGCCAAATTTTCATAGTCTGGATGGGCGTGCAAAAATCAGTGTGGCGTGAAGTGTTTACAAGATGTGTTCAAAATGTATTTGCAATTTATTTATTCATCTTCAAATGAAACAAAGTGTAAGCACTTCCGTCCTAAAAATAGTCTCTTTAATGTGTCACTGTGAACTTCTCTAAATGGTTCTGCTTCATGAACACAAGATATTAGCTTTTAAGATGAAGTGTGGATGATTCTTTAAATTCTGCGTGAATGGACACTCTGAAACACATCAGCAATTTGCATAACAGTAATATATTGGGTCTCAAACCTTAACCTTCGGTTGGGCGTGTTGTGATTGTGATTGCTGCAAACCAACGGATTAGAAATTTCGCCATTATTTCTTCTTGAATCTGGATTCCCTTTTCAAATTTAGGGAACCAACTCACTTTGATGTGACGAATGTTAAACCTTCTTAGCCGTCGAAGTTGCTTAAACCTGCCACAATCCACAGATTCAGTGGTTTCTTGAACTGACTCAGAACACTGAAACGTACGGCTTTGAGAAGATTTCCGACCTTATTAACCAACTTCTTGGACATTTTTGCGCTCTGTGATTTGGTCATATCCTTTGATCTTTAAAGTGTGAGTGTTACTTGTGAGATGGAAAATATTAAAATCTTTTCCTCAACTCACCTCGACAGCCATCAAATCTCGTCACTCGGAAAGAGCAACGACAGACCACAAGCAAAAAATTGTTTCTAAAATAAAATCCCTCTTAGTACCTAAAAATAACCACACATGTGCCCTAATCCTTTGATAACAACAAACATTCATCGTCCCGGACTTCCACACAAGAAAAAAAAGGCCACCACACTTTTGCTTCGCTTAGCTCGTGCAGCTGAGGCCTAATGCCATTCCGCCCCATACCACAAAGGGATTAACATAAATATAAGCACCAACTCTCGTCTTAAAATTCATCACCCTTTGTCCATGAGTGAGGTGCTCAGAAATCCTTTAAGGAAACTTGTCTCTCAACCATCTCAGCCCATCTTCAAAGGAAGCATCTTTGACAAGATTTGCGGCCTAAAAATGTTAATGCCGTGACAAAGGAACGATGAGAAAGAGCTGAGCGTTCTGTCATTTCCATATGACTGGAGGAGCATTTTCAGATACAAAATATAAAATTTAATATCCGATCAATTTATTGCGTCCCATCGCAGGAGGTGGGCCATGGTAATAAAATCTAACGTTTCCTTTGCCCATTAAAAGCCAGCCCCTCGATGTGCGTTCTTGCACAGTCTTGTGGTTTCCGTGTAGGGCGGCACCTCAATGGCGCCATTCTAATTTGGTATCCTTTTCGTATTATCATACATTCAACACTAATAAATAAAAACAAACAAGGCGGGCGCACAGACCTCCGCAGACACAAGGCAAATGTGCTCTTGGGAGTATCTCATGGAATTATTGAGCGAATCGAATGAATTTTTATTCGAAACCATTTGGCCGCGAATTGAAAGTCGTTAAACTGTGAATGATGGCTGCCTTACTCTCGTGTTGGTAGCCAGATTCATATTGACGGGGTGCCATGGCACGAGCTACTGCCTGGGGGCGGGGAAGTGGACCCCCTTCCTTGTTTCGTGCTGGTCTTGTAGTTTTAGGAAACATCAAACATTTTTGAAGAACATAAACACCCACGCGAACGGCACATACTTCTTTGTCCGTGTGGCAGTGCGGTGCGGAGTCTGCTGTCAGTGGGGTTAGGCGGACATGGAAGATGGTTGCGAACAACTTTTTGGATGTGTGGAGCATCGCCCCTCTCCAGAACTAATTACTTATTGTTGACTCTCACTCTTCTCGGATCGGTGTATTTGTTGACTTTGAGGTTGTAAAGTTCTTTCGTGCATGAACGGTGCTGAGTTGGCACAAGCAAACACACCCACACTCGGAGTGTCACTGGGCAGGTCGTGTGTGAGCCAAGTTAAACAAACAAAATATTCCGAAGTGGTCTTGTTTACTCATTTGCGGATTCAACAATGGAATTAGGTATGAGTTCTAGGGGTTGACTGTGGGGGTGTTTTTATTGAATCAGTGGAAGACAATTGGATTTTCGGGCGACAGTGCATTGGTATTGTTTGGGTAGGCGCTTTGTATGCAATCAGGACCATATAGGCGTTGAGATGGTAGCTAATAAAATTTCCTATTCACCCCAGATTCAGAATTTGGGTTGTGGGGATTTTAATAATTCACGATTTGGCCCCCGACTTCTATTCAGTGTAGTGACAGCAAAAACGTGAGGCACAAACTCGTGTGCAGTCGGGAAGGCATTATGAATTATGAAGAACTTTGCTTTGATATCGAGCTTTGAAAGTTGTTTGCGAAGGATTACAACAGTGCGAGTGAAGTGAATCTTTTGTGGGAAACGGACACGGGTTTTAAGCAAAATTGCTCCAAACGTGTCATGCGGAATTGCTTAGGTCACATGCGGTCGCCATAAAATTTTAAAGTCTGAAATGGAATTCGAGGAGCAAGAGTAGAATAGATCAAGGGTTAAGTGTGGAGTGCGGAGTAATTAACATTAGGTCTCTTCTCTACGTGGCCGCACTCATCATCTGAAACGAGTAAGTCTTACAACTAGCATCATCCCCTGGCCTACAAAATGAGGCCTTAGCAATGACCGTTTATGATACATTTCACCATCAAAACTTATGTTTTCTTCTTTCGCCAAATAAGCAAAGACAATAGGACAGTTATCATACGCGTTATGTCTAAACCTTTGGAAGAAGAATGGGCCTATAAACAAACTTAGCTCTGGGGAAGCTCACAGTTGTACTCTTTGAGCATTGTCAGTGACTCTAAAGAGGTGAAGCCGTGAACATTTTTTTTTTTCAAAAATTGTTAGTCCGAATTGGGATTTGAGTCTAGGCTTGAAAGTTAAGTGCATATGGGTCGACGCATATACCCAGAAGGTCACGGCGCCCACAGGTAGGCAAAATATTGAAGCTGTTTTATTTGGACAGTTACCATATTTGCGAATATAGATCAAGAATGTCGTAATGGGCTGGCCTATTAGCAGGTGGATTTTATGTTTGACTTAACTGGGCTTCAGGGTGCAGGAACTCTCCAGAGCCAGGCAGAGGACACTCGGCAACGATTTCTTAATTCCCTTGTAATAGTAGTGACCTCTACTAAAAATAGTTTTAAAAAAATTTCTTAAAATTTTTTTTTCGCTAAAATAAAAAAAATCCAAACCTTAAGTTTAATTTAATGTTTTACAATAATTCATTACTTTCCAAACTTATTACATTTAATAAAATAAGCTTAAAATAAAATTAACAAAGAAAATTCACTGTTCAAAAAAATAGTAGTATTCATATTATTAAGAAATAACTGCCTTTAAATGGCATAGATATTAAATTAAAGTTATTTTAAATTACCTTAGAGCTTAATATTTTGTCGTGAACCCCTTATTATTCAAAACGGCTTTACAAAGACGCTGCATGGAGTCTACTAAGCTGTGGCAACGCTTTTCTTGGATTTTTGTCCAGGAATCCTTTACTGTCTCCCAAAGGTCGCTATTGTTTGGTGGTTTTGCCTTCTTTACCTCTTTTTTAATATCACCCAAAAGATTTTCTATGGGGTTGATGTCGGGGGACTGTGGAGGCCAAGGCATAATTTCAACTTCATCAACCCGAAACCATTCCTCAGCTGCTCGACTCGTGTGTTTCGAGACATTGTCCTGCTGGAAGACCCACTTTAAAGACATTTCATACTCGTCGTAGGGTAGCATAGTGTTGTTCAAAATATCAACATAGACATGTTAATCCATTATTCTGTCCATCAGGTGTATAGGCCCAACGCCGCAGTATGAAAAGCATGAACAAACTAAGACGGAGGGTCAACATGTTTTACAGTTTTTTACAATATATTTGGGTTGATATTCTTCCTACTGTATGTATTTTTCGCCAAAATATTTCGAATTTTAAAAAGACAAAGACA
Source organism: Myathropa florea (assembly GCA_930367185.1). Lineage (NCBI taxonomy): Eukaryota > Metazoa > Arthropoda > Insecta > Diptera > Syrphidae > Myathropa > Myathropa florea. The sequence goes on along the minus strand of OV884002.1, from coordinate 39,122,855 downwards.
GTACTTACTTTTCTACTTGAAATGAATAGAATAAAAGTCAAATATTTGATTATAAGTAGTTTTTTTGCTATTCCTACTATTTTTTTGAGCAGCATTCTTTTCACTGAGTTCACAAACTTGACTCACTTGCATTGATCTTTAAGATATTTCCTATGAATTTTACAATAATTGTATTTAACATATTCCGTTAGTTTCTGGAAAAAAGCTGAAAATCAAATTTCCATGTGGAAGCAAGCTGAAATATTCATTAAAGTATTGTTGTGGTACACACTACGGGAGATGAAAGAATATTATCTAAGACCATCGAGTTGTGTTTCAATGCAAACACATCCTCTGCGAGACTAAGGAAAAATATTCTCCTGACGAAAAGAAGTTCAATCAAAAAATCCTTTGGGAACAAGGTTATTTCCATAAACTGCTCAACATATGTTTGTTCGTGTATTCAAAATGCCAGTCGATTAGAAATAGTTGGAGATTCAATCGACGCTATTGAACACTTGTTACCTATTTCAGTTTGCATTTACCCCTAGCCAACGAACTTCTTCTGTGCAACTTAATACACATCAATACAACAATACACCGACCAGCAATATGTGGTGTTTAAAATAACGATTTTCAACCCCTTTTGCATCTAAAAATCATATCTCAAGCAGTAAATCTAGGTCCAAGCGTTATATTGGGAGTTTCATTGGTATAGTGCCACCAACCAAGTTCTAATGGCAGAAGTTTTCGAGTAGAGTCTTAATTAAACTCGAGATAAATGAATGAACAGAGACACTTCTGAGAAGTCAAGAGACATTTTCTGTCACATAAACTATTTCAATTTCACTGCGAAATCATGTAAACCAAGTTGGCGTCTCTGAAAATCAAGAGAAAATGTGGCGAGTACACACTGTATGTCAACGTTGCCTCTTTCTGGAATCACAACAAACCAACGTAGTGCTTGCCCAGTTTCATCCCTTGTCAGGAGGGGATCATTATCCAGATTCTATCCGTCCATCTGACCGTTCACTTGACTAGTGATAATCTCCCAGATTATGTCCTCTTCTATTGAATCCTGTGTCCCCTCAACCAAATCACTGTGGAGGTTGCTTTGATTTCTAATGCAGGAGATTAGTTTCGCTCTTGGATCCGTCCTCCTGCCATCGATACACGAAACAACAAACTAATTAATTCCAATTCATCGCATTTGTATCCTGTAGTACTGTCATTATGACCCTCCTCATTCCATCCCCATCACACATGACGACATGAAATGATGGAAAGTAAGACTCATCCAACTATTTCAAGGAAGACTTCTGGCGCCTGCTCCATCCCTCCGCATGTGGATACACAGTTGTGTACCGTCGTCAAAACGACACTCGTCCATCCCCCGCCCGAATCGCTTTCCATGTTCACACCCATAATCCACATGTCCTTTGCCGGCTGTCATGCACGAGAAGCCGTAACCTCGCCCAATAACCACTGGGATATCTAATAACTGAAAATTTTCACATTAACCCGAAATGGTTTTTCGCATCGTTAACGCTAAAAGCCGAATGAATTTCTGCTGTCTGAGCTGACGAGGGTTTTGATTTGTGCCGACGAGGAATTAAATTTACTGCCACAGCCCTGCAGCCGTGTCCCTTTCAAGGATCTTTGATTTTATGAAGGCCCACCAAAAGCATGTACACCGCCCCACACAGCTGGGAAGCAAAGACAGATTGTTTAAAAATACTCAAGAGATCGACACCATTAAGAACGTAGCCTAGTCATGGTCATGCCAGACAGAAGGACTCTTGACTCACACACACGCACGCACATCGAAGCCGAACAGATTCCGGAATAAACACGACGACACCACACGATGGCGGCAGAAACGACGAATACGCCAACGACGACGACAACGACAGCGATAAAAGTTGGCTCTTGGCCCACGATTAGTATCTCTCGGCTTCGAGCATCACGCATCGATGCAGGGCCTCGCGCGGTCAGGAAAGGGGAGGCGACCCAACATGAGTATATTTTTAAACATTCGGTCATTCCCTATGCATGTTGGCTTAATTACTAAACCAATTACAAGGGTGAAGTTTTTAGGACCGTGTTCAGTCAACGTCTGGGTTTTTGCATATGTGTTTGTTTTTAATTTTTAATGAGCTGGCGTCTTATCTCACGGTCTCCGAGACAGTAGGCCGTGCTAAGGGGGTGCTGGCATTCAACATCGACTACTACGTGTGTTCTCTTGGGAAACGTGGATCTATTTTTGGTCACTTAATGAACATTCCTAGACGTGATCGCGCGAATCTCTTTTTTCCTTTTCTTATTTCTGCTCTGGGAATTATTTTCGATGATGAGACATCTCAAGGAAGTGTGTTTGTTGATGTACTTGTTGATTTTACGGCGGGAATTTTGCTGTTGTTGTTTTCCTTCAAATCTTCTGGGTCAAAATGCTTCTTGTTTACATGAATGAGGAGGCTATTTGGACAGCGACGGCGACAATATGAAATCAAATCGAAACGAGTGTGTGCAACATTTTGTTTACAAAAGTTCTCCCTGACAACAACACAGCATGACAGACAGCTCGCCTAAGCACATGCCGCAGTGTATCTCATCTGTCATAGGATGAGTTCTGACGTCAATTCGATTGGAATTCTAACATAAAAGTCGTCGGGGATGTGATTAATTTTCTGGGCAGTGATCAAGGCTGACAGGGGCACTTTAGTCTTGAACTGTGAGACATTTTCTGTCAAGAAGCATCGGTTTTTGAATATCCAGAAAAACGCAAACAGTTTAGGACAGTTCAAAAGATTGAAGAGCAGTGTTTGAACTTCACCGCATTTTCGGGGTGACGCTGCTGGCACTTGGCCAAAGTTCAGAGCAGACTTTCAATTAATCGCTTTACGCCCTGGGAATGGTGTTCGTGCGGTTCCGACACGTTGGGTTTATTAGTCTTTGGGGATCCTTTAAGAGTTCTTGTGTCTCAACGGGAGACGTTTTGCGTAAACAGAAGCATGATTTAGAGGTTTTTTTTATGCACATAGTAAAGGGGTCAGTAGTCACTAAAGGAAACAGCGGACAAGTTTGTCTATTCAGGCAGGAACTACCGAAAAATATTTTGGGCAATGTTAGATTTTAGGTGAAGACGAGAAGTGAACAATCCATTGTTATAATTTAGCGCAGATTTTGAGTACAGCTCTTTCACAATGAATGATAATAGTTCATTTTAATTTTGACCTCTTAATTGGACATACCATAGAAAAGTAATTTTTTATATCAATCGGTAGAGAATGTGTTTTTTTTGTTTTTTTTTTAGGATTTTTTGAGACACTACTGGAGCACTCAAACTCAAAACTGGTCTGGTAGCAACCTACCCCAATGCCGTTAATTTGATCCCAACGGCAAATGGTGACTGGACCAGATTCGATTTCACTTGGACGGGGACCTAGGACCCCTCTAACTTGGGGCAGGCACTTAACCAACTGCGCCATCCAGTCGTCGAGAACGTGTTAGCGACCGTTTATTTTTACAATCGTCACGGAACTGGATTTAATACTCGCAACATAAGCGTATTGTTATCCCTCCATGACAAGCTAACAGAAGATGCTACCAAAGAATGGCAGCATTTGGGGAAGAAGAAATCACTGTTCTTTAAATTTTCTTCAGTTCGAAGTGGTCTAATTTCATCAAGAAATGGCTGACCAACCAATGTATTCAGTCCCAAGATTTAAATTGCAAAATTTTCATGTTTGTTTTGGAGAATAAAGGACGAGTAAATCATCGATTATTAATTTTTAATTTAGAAATCTTTTTTCGGAAACGAAGACTATTGACTTGAAAGTGGAATATGTCATAAAATGAATCTATTTTCTCAAACAATATTTGTTTCACAAACAGTTTCTGACTACCATAATATTTTGATAAAAATTAGAAAATGAAGAAGTTATTTCTGTACTTTTTGAAACACGCGAGTGTTTCTGTTGTATTCTCAACAATTTTCCCGATTTTGTGCTTATTCAGATAGCGGCTGTTCTGAGAATTGAGTAGAACTTTGCGAAGTCAGATCACTGCAGCCAGTATTTTCAAGGGGAAGTTACCACACTGGAGAAAAGCAAATTATCGTATCACTCAAAATTTATCATTTCCAAAAGAGTTGTATGGGCCCATATAAGCTACACTGATGTACCATGTAGAAATGTAAGCGAATGTTAAAATACCAAAAGCAATGAACTTAAGAAAAAAGGAAAATTAAGTCAATTCAATTCAAACGAATCAAGAAAAAATATATAAGATCCATTTCAGCAGAAAAAGCAAAATAGTTTTCTCTTAAATCCCCCCTGCGAATTGTTAGAAAACTCATCCAAATGGAAGGATATTTTATCAGTAGGAATTAACCTTTTCGCCAAATGCTTGGAATGGGAGTCCGAATTTTCCACAAAAAGGTGAGTTTTAAACGACCTGGGAGCCAGATCCAAGGAACTTAAATTCCATTCTGGGACTATGTCCAAAGTCTTCGAAAGAGATGGTAATTCGAAACAAAAAGAGACTATTTTTGTGCCAAAACGAGGAGCCGGAATAAGAAGAAACCTAGTTTAGTTTGAATGTATTTATTTATTTTTATCTTTATAACAAATCTTACACTCTAGGAAAAATACTTAAACTAGATATGAAACAAATGAGCTGTGGCGTAGTGGGTAAGTGCGCCGACTCCTACACTCGATGTTCTCGCTTCGATAGGAAGAGACCTCTTTGAAAAGTTCTTCACACCAATCATTTTATTTAGAAATGTTTTTGGATCTTATGTGTGGAAAGAAAGCTGGAAATTTATTTGAAGTTTAATATCTGAAGTACAAGTCTATGATTATTACAGAGCCATGCTGCCTGAAAAAGAAATCTGATCGAATCTTATGGACATTTGATAGACATTGTCTTTATCGAATTCATTTAGTATGAAGAAGCTAATATATTCCATTTCCTTGCACCACAAAAATCTAGATCTATGATAAAGCCAATAATAACCTTCGCTTAAAGTAAATAAATTTATCTTATTAAATTTAAATTATTAAGCTCAGGGTGGGCTTGGGCTATCCATCTACGGCAACCACTCACGTTGTTTTTCCTGTTGTTCTCCCACGAGTGGAGGAGGTCCAGAATTTAATGCAAACTCTTAACAGCGAAGTTTTTAAATGGTATTTATAGACAGTTATACTTTTCGATTATTGTCAATGCCTCCATAGAGGTGTAGTCATGAAAATATGGAAGAAGGTTTTTCGGGAATTTGACTTAGGCGACCCTAACCATAAAGCCACGGTGTCATAGTATCAAATTTGATTTAGATACAGGAATACAAAATTTCAAACATGCAAGTGCTTTTTGGCTTTCGTATCACAGGTTCTCGACAATTTTCAAATGAAAATCATCCAAAATATGTATGCAAGTTGATCCTAAGATATGAGACTTTTTTAAATGTTTACATTTTTGATTTCAGAAACTATCTAACATCTTAAACAAACTTTAAAACTGTTGCATATAAGCGGATTTAAAGGGGTTCAATGAAAGAATGGCGCATAAAATAAAAGATAAAATGTCGAAACATATGACTTAACTTGAAAAAATACACTTATATCTCGGCGATCAAATCAAGAGGGAGAAAAAGTGGCAGTTGTCATGAATGACAGGTGTCCTCGTTTATGACAGCTTCTTCTGTCAAACTGTCAGCTGAGAGCGTTCGCAAATGCGTTATGATACTAATATCTGGATATCACACGACTAGATGGCGCAGTTGGTTAAGTGCCTGCCCCAAATTCGAGGGGTCCCAGGTTCGAATCCCAGTGAAATCGAATCTGGTCCAGTCACCAGTCACTGCTGCTATTTCGGTTTGGCGAAACAAATGCGTTCAAATCCTAACTCGAAAGACAAAATGCATGCTCTACAAAACGCTAATCCTGTCAGTTATATTATATGGAGCCGAGTGTTGGACGATAAGCGGGAAAGCAGAGTAAATTTTGGATACTTTTGAGAGAAAAATTCTTCGTCGAATTTTCGGTCCCGTATGCGAGGAGGGCGACTGGAGGAGAAGATACAACCGCGAACTCTACGAGCTGTACAAAGATGTGGATATAGTCCAAAAAGCCGAAAAACGACGACTACACCTGCCACATCGAGCGAATGGACAACAACACTCCAGCAAAGAGGATCTTCGAATCAAGAAGAAGAAGAATAATGCTACTACATAACTTTCGCTTGAATCTTCGCACACAACGCTTTTAAGAGCAACAAGAGACCGGATGATCTGGCAGAAAAAGTATTCATACACTCAGCCTCAAAAGTGAGTATATATACATTCATCTGCTGAAAGTTCGTTCACTAAATTAAAATGCACCTGGACGGGATATGGAAGGCATGGATACAAAAAATTAAAACTGTAAGCATAAAAACATTACTGCAATTAATAAGAAAAAAGTGCTAAAAACAAAGAGTCAAAAGTGTACACTTATGAATCTTTAAAAATGCTAATTAATAAATAGTGCTTCATATAGCGGACTATTCCACTGCTTCTCTCTGGAATTTTAGTATTCAAAGGCAATATTCACCCATATTTTCTTGATCTAACCCATATCGGATGGGATAGGGAGGAGGGAAACTCATATCTGCTCTATGTGTGGATTCCCAGCCCTAAAAAGGACCAAGTTGCATATTCCTTGCTACCTACTATTCAAAGAATGCAGTGAACTGACCAATTATTTGAATCCCACGAGATGGATTTAATTGTTGCTTCGTTTCGTCGGTTTCTGACACAATTTTCCAGTTAGCTACGAATATGGCCTTCGTAATCTAAAGGAGGCGATGGTTTCCATCCCTACTTTCCTCCCTTGCGTTGGCAAACTTCAATTTCGTTCGGAGTTACAACAGCTTAAAGAGGAATTCATACCAATGGTGTGTAAACAATTAGTTTTATTAGTTCAATAGAAAAACGTTAACTGAATAAAATACGGATTCATAAAATAATTTTAAATTCCATTGCATATTTCCACAAACTCACATTTACACTTCATCTTGATGAAATTTTTGTTGATTCTTTAGCTAGAGAAAATTAACCTTCCAAGTGAGGAGAACGGAACGATCATCATCCATCACGTGCTATACAAATAACTTCTTATCCATTGTCATATAAAGAAATACATCAAAAATATATACAATTGTAATAAGGGATAGTTTCGTTATTGAAGTTTATTTTCCATTTTAGTTCAGCACTCAGATGCAACATAAGTTCTTTTCAATTTTGTGCAGTGAATGCAAAACAATTTTCCAGAGAGTGCACACACCGGCCATTCATTTTTCAATATCTTTTGAACAAGTCAAAATTGGCGTTGGATTTTCTGCAAAAGTGATGAAGTCGGAGGGTTTCATATATTTATTGAATTCTTTCTTTTCATTCCACATTTTCTGGTGGACTCAACTTGCAGCTACACCAACAAAATCCCTGTTCTTTTCTCATTTCATCAGTTTGCGGCTTACTGCCTTTTTTTTTGTTATCTCGACTTGTTACTTGTACTTACTGACTGCTGATTATTCTGTGTCGTACATGTATGAGCAGCGTGTTTGCAAGGAATTCAAAGAAATTTTTGCTTCAAGGATGATTTTCTGGAATCTCTGCACCGTGACAACGTATACAGATTAATTATTTTATAACGACATGATTGGAGCCTCTTTATTCACTTAAATCTTTTATGACATAAATTGCTGACAGCTTTTATGGATACACTTACAGCTGATTCAAAACAGTGTAGACTGCTAAAGTTTAATGTCCTTGATCTAGCACTCTCCTCCTGCTCATTCAATGTGCATCAACAACGTTGAATAAATGATAGAATGAACTGCGGTGTTTGCTTGCATTCTAGAACAAACAATGCAACGAATGTTTCACATCATTCTCCGAGCGCGGTGATCACGCCAATCACGATCACCGGACGTATGAACCTCACGATCCATAAACTGAGACCGTTGGGAGGATATTTCAATGAAAGTGGTCGGGATTTTCTCACATATTGATCGTCATTATCGATCAATCAGTTGTGCCGATCGATGTTACAAAAATATACGATCAATTTAGCGGTTTTCGACTTGAACATTCCCCAGAAAACAATCACTTAATTCAGCAAACACTGTTAGTTTATATTTTTGGAAAATTCAAAATTTGTTTTGTAATTATTTTGAGGAAGCGAGCAATTTGAAACCTGAATGTGTACTGAATTTCAAGGTTAACAGAATATTCCGGGTCATCTATTGGCACAGAGAAAATGTTTTTGACGAATGGGGGCATTCGAGATGTTTTGCGCTTTTACACTTCAGATTTCGCAATTTCTTAGTCGAGGAATCACGGAAGTAAGAGAATATATTTGTTTTTATTGAAATCATAATCAGATTAAAAAGTAGCTTTCAATCATCCAAATGTATTTAGTTCAAAAATTAACTACAAGTTTTTGATTGTGTCACCATACGAACAGCGCCCTACATCTAGGACAGAGAAATGAGAACTGTCAGAGTATAAATGCGAATAAATTTAATACTTGGGACTTTTGAAGTTGAATTGAAAACGAACGGTTGTGTTTTATTTCGGGGTTGTCTTTCTAGAAATTGATTTTTGAGGGTAAAACATCTTGACAAGTGCTTAGTCAAACTTCAAAGCAAACATTGGACAAACATTTCTGCCGCTTGTTTTGTGCTCAAGTTTTTCTTGCTGCAGTGATGAATGTAGCAAAAACACATTTTTCATGCACCCATGGCCCATATTGTGGTAAACGTTGGCTTCAAAGTCATCGATTGTTTTTGGTATAATGACTTAGACTAGGAGCATCAAGTATTCGTTCAGAAAATAATCGACACGATGGAGTCTGATTCGTTGATCCATGACATGTCATTTTGGCGTTTACAGAAGAATAAAATTGCGGCGCATGCTGTGTATTTCTGGATTTCGCTGTCTTTTCTTAATCACAGCTCTTTCATATTTACGGAATTCAAGTGGGAAGGGAACAAGTTGATTATACTCCATTCAGAGCTCTCTTCATGAACAGTGTCTGTGACTGTGGGTTTCGCTATTTTGAAAAAATTCGGGCCAACTCATAAAGCACGCCGCTGAGAGGCTACAAGCGATTGGTTGTGAACTTTTTTCTTTGTCTCAATTTTGCTCCTTCGGACAACCAATGGCTCACCTAGCTAAACACTGAATTTTGTGGTGAAAATTAAAAGCTAGTTAGATAGAGGTGATCTCCAAAAAGCTTTTGGAAGAGATTCATTACCGTAGTGTTTTGTTTTGTTAACAATGAATTCATGTACCCCATATTTAGTAGAAACTTGTCAAAAAATAGGAAATAGAAGCAAAAATATAATCAGACCTAACCAATTAGTTAACTTCATGGAGGTCGTTGGGAAATGGTTCGTCAGGAACACGATGCATGGGTCAGACAGCTGCACAAAGAGTGATTTACAATTTCCTTCTCGCCTGAGGAGCTTTTGCCTTTACCAAGATATAGTTCTATTCTACAGCCAACTCGATGCGAGGATGGAGGTAATTAGCTACATGGCGACTCCGGCCATCCGGCCAATGATCACCTACGGCTGTACCGTGTGGTTGAAAGTGGAAGCAAGCTTGATAGAAAATAGAGGTCTGCAACGAATGTTTTGAAACCAGCTTCAAGACATTCATTTTTTTTTCGAGTACCATTTTCGTTGCGCTCAGATCTTGAAAACTAAACTGAATGAATCACTTAATATTTGATTAGTAAGTGTGTACTTCACTTATTGATAACAAGACATTTAGTTCAGTGTACTCGAATAGAACGGGTACAATGAATTGAGTACACCGAGTATTCGGTGTATTTGGTGGAAATTATCCTCATTGTATTTGATGACAACAATTTAATATTCTTCCGAAATCAGAAGGTTCCAGAATAATAAGACGACGATTAAAGCTGAAATTATAATCCAGTTTATTGAGAAAATTTACTGTAAATAAAACATCGATTGAAAAATTATTTTTTTTTTAAATGAATTATATATTTAGTTCAATACAGATTTCTGTTTTTTTTTACATTATAATTGAAAAGCTTACTGCAATAACATGATAAGCCATAAAAGCAAAATGCTGTGATAGAATAGACAAAATAGAGTAACAAACACCTGAACTAATAACTATTTTTAATAAATGCTATGTGTTGTTAGTAACGATATTCCTGAGTGGAATGCAACTAAAATTTCAATTTTTAAGACAATGTGGATTATCTTGTTATTGCAATAAGCCATTTAATTTAAAACCATTATTTTGTTTACCAAAACTGGATCGGAATCAAACAAACTACGTGTATCCGAAACTAACTGTCTAGCTGAAGAAAAAACGCATTCAGAGCTAATATAATATTAGCTAATATTTTACAGCTAGTCTTGAATAAAAGAGGAAACTCAACTTGATGCGTGTGTCAACATTGCAAAACATTAAAATTATTGTAGAAAGTAAAATTTGTATTTTCATAAATCTTCACAATAAAAAGAAACATTTTTTTTTACGATGAATGTGGACAATTGTTAAATGAACAGTTGCATAGTTTATTACCGGATGATAAAGAACTATTCACAGACTTTATTCCACTTTCCTGTTGTAAGTCCTATGGGTAAAGTAAACAAAGAACTCCGCGACTATGAAAATGCACATGTTACTTCTTATTTCTTTATTTTTACAGACCAGTTTCGCTAACCATTGAAATATCCGAATCATTTGTTGAATTCTAACATAAATTTCAATGTAAAAACATTTCAAAAACCATCCAAATGAACTTACTTCATTAATATCCTTTTTCTCAAAAACAACCGATCATAGATAGCGCAATATTTTCTTTTCACCTACATTTGATTAAAGAAAGATTGAACTCGGTACTCAGTCTGTTTTGAACAGTTAGACGTGAACTTGTTTCATTTGATTAAAGCGCCCACAAGTGGAGAGAAAACAAATAGTGTATTCATTTCGTTATCAGGCGATCGAATGTTGTACAGTGTTTGTCTTTTGAATAGGGGTATTTATTTTCATTACACTCTATTCTTTATGACTACAAAGAATAGGGTACACTAAAGTACTGTACAATGTAAGAGAAGGCAAATGAATGCATTCAAGAGTAATTTGTTCAAGTAATTTGGCTTGCCTTCGCCCTTATAGAACTTCATGGTCCCACAACAAAAATGTCTATTCGAATGAAGTACTTTACAACAAAGCGAACATGATACGAGTGGATAATTTCTTGATAAATTGATGAACAATACTCGGCTAACAACCTTTCCGACCCATTTTACCACAACCGTCAATACCACGAGAGGCTTCGGCACAATGGCTTGGGTCCCCAAATAAGTGAGAGTTAGAATTTGTCTAATACAGGATATTTGAAGCAGTACCGCTGATAGTCCATTTCGTCCGTTCAAATGTGGAAGGGCGGCTCAACAACACCCGAAACGTTGCGCAGAGCGCCGAGGAACGATTCCGATTCAGCAGGGTGGTTTAAGCCCCAAAATGTTAAAGATGCTATAAAGCAGTACAAATTATTTTGGTGGCTGAGGAGAAGAAAACAACCTCATTACTGTCTTGCAGGTACGACAGAACGTTTTGTGGAGGATGCCTAGCTTCGCCGTGTGTTCTTAAATATATTAAATATGCTAATTGTTTTGGTTTTTATGTAATTGATGTAACAGATGTAATCAAAGATTGGCCGGCTGTAGATCATGGTGAAGAATATTGCCCTTAACAACTCCTGGCGGTATAAGGACGGTTCTGCCAGAGTGTTTTCAGAGCTTATCCCCTTATAGCCAGTTCATTCGCCTTTTTCTGGGTTTTTAGTCTCTTATCGGTTTTAATTCTTGCGAATGGGATTAACAAACTAAACAATTTTTGCCATTTCAGACATCCTCATTACAACAGAAACACACCATACTCAAAATTCGTCAAAAAGTGTCAAAAAAATCGAAATGACCGTCGATGTACAATAAAGGAAGACATCTTTAAATATTTTTGTTGTTATTGTCTAGAAGTCTAGAAGTTTAAGTCGCTAATAACTTAAAGGATTGTCTGAGATAGCCATTCTCTGAACGACCAAAATGTAAACGACACTCGATATAAGAGTAGCTTCCATATGATGCATCCTCTTAGTTCCCCCTGAGTTCAAGTCAACGATTAAAAGTTGAAAATCAAAATAAAAATACCAATCTTGCCAAATAATTCACCTCATAAGCACTAACCCAGAACAGAAGCATTGTTTGTTTATTCTTTTATTTTGTTCGTAAAAAAAGTGAAATAAATTAGAATTAATTAGAAAATGTTCTTAGGCATAATTCTGAAGCCCTCGTCATCTCTCGGCATATGACAGAACTTTGGTGAATGCGACGGAAATGTGTAACAGGAAGTAGAGAAAAATGCGCACAAGTTTCTTTTTCTCCTTGTCATTTCGTTAGTCTGATGGGAAAAGGGATTTTCCTGCACTGGCCTTTGCTCGATTTGTTTTATCATGTCTTTGGGTGAGCGCAAGTGATGAGAAGCCTCTTGCATTCCACTGACTGAAACAATGCATTGGATTTATGAAATAAGTGGGAAAGTAGGAAAAAAGCGGATGGCTTTGGGGATGTTATTTTCTCCGACTGACTGCGGATTTATGATTCCTTTGAGTTAAAATTCAATTCTTTTTTATTTCATGTTGCTTGTGGTTTGATGTTTGGTATCCTATCGGTGATGGAGTTACGTTTTACCCCGTAACTCCGTGCTTAATTGAGCAGTGAAGTTGGAGAATATGTAATTTCATACATCGACCAAGGTTAGATGGCACACTTCTTTGGCGGCTGTAAGACTTGATCAAATTCGTTTCAAAATTTGTGTCATTCTTAGAAAGTCTTTAATGGGTCTATGATGTGCTCATGAGAGCATGTTGTTCACTAGGACACGGAAAGATCTATTTGACAACCATGATTTGATGGAATACCTTTACTTGCCATCAATCTCCGTCAAAATGTCGCTCGTACTAACGTTCTCAAAGTTTTGTGATACATCTCGGTATCGATAGAAGTCGAATGACTCACTCAGAAAAAGGACGACTTAATTATCCTTTTTCTGCCCTCTGTCCTATTTATCAATCTAAAATCCAATGAAATTTATCAAAAAACCCAAATCCGCCGCACATTTGTGTGTAGAAGAAGAAAAAGTTCGATTTTTCAATTAAACAATTTTCACAGTACTGTGTCAACGTCCAACAAAGACCCTAGTAGTTTAGTGCCCCTCTCGAGCAAACAATTTGGTCCACGCACCACTCTAAATCATTAGTTTCCACTACACGTCTCAATCAAAGGAATGAATGATTTCATTTGGCGCAAGCCTCTCCCTTAGTCGCGCCCAATTATCGTTCGTTTCTATGAAGCCAACTTCGTTTGCCTCCTCCTCCTCCACTGACAATCGACTCCCACGTCAGTCTGTAACAGTTTGTCAAATTGTCAATGGAATATTTTAAATCGAGCCGATTGAGTACGTGCCGCAGCCGAATGGCTTTCATCAGCTCGCAATCGATTGTGTGAATATCCGCCTTCGACCTCAATTACCCACGCCAAACGCAAGGCACAGAACGAAACTGTATGAACGTGACATCCAGTAGTTGTAGTCCCTGCGGCGAATGGGAAACACTCGCAATTGGTATGAACGCCGGTTGACATGAACTCGCACACGAACGCAAACCGGTGACAGGTCCATCCCAGTTGACTGAGCGGCTGCGTTCAGCCTCTCAATCACATCTGCAAAGTTCACTCTTCTTGTACAGCCGCTGTGCATGACTTTTCGTGACATATCGCTTCTGCCTCACACCAGCAAGCCGCTGGCAGTTATTGAATACGTTTCGCCAAAAACGACAAAATAAACCGCCATGAACCCTGAAGTCTAATTTATAATACCCCCGGCATTGTGCGTTCGCCATGTTTCAGACGAGAAGAAAGGTCGTGTCTAGAGCCAGCCATTGCCAACCACCTCGTTAGCCATCTTCTACATAGCCACGGCAACGCGTCGTCGTTTTTAATTTTTCATTATTCGCTTTTTTTGTTTTTGTTGTTGTGCAGACAAATGTCATACAACTTTTAACGCGTTCAGTGATTTTAATGGATTCTCGCTATGAATGCGGTCCCAACCAATAACCCAGAGAATTTGGCGTTCAAAGGAACATCGCGTCTGGCAATGTTCCTGTGATCGAACACGAGATGTTCTTCTGCGCGCCTTGAATCGGATCGCTCTCAGCTCTTTTACAGCTACGTACGGGGACTCTTGGTGACATTTATTGGGCCTGAAGGTCTCTGCCGTCGTTGCGGCAGTTGGTATGATCAAACTAATTTCTTTCGATTCAAAGCGATGTCAAAATATTGCCTTCGTAGTGTTTATTATGAGAGATCGAGTTATGTAGATGATCCAAAAATAAACTTCGAGAGCTGGCGGCTGACGCATACACATGTACGTGGATGAGTTGCGCGTCGCGTCAGAATGATGGGAATTATGAAAAGCGAATTTTCCTCTCTTCACAACTTTGATTGACGAGTGGAAATGTGCGGCAGCATTGGATGGTTCGTGTTGGAGCCGTCATTGCGGGAGCGATCTCTAATGATAGCTGTCAGTTGAAAATGATGGACTGTAATAAAAGGCGGTTGGCATTTCTCACAGGAAATGTTTCGAGTGCGAAATGCTCGCTTGGTTAAGTTAATTGAATGGGATACATTTTGACTCTTGGGATGTGAAATGTTGCATAAGGTATGAGTGTTGGACCTTGTACGAGGATGTAATTAGACGCCGTAAGTCTAAACGGGAAGCGAGTGTGCAAGTATGACATTGAACGGGGATGGGAACATACTGCTTGTCACTCAGCTAATCAGCAGTATACATTTTTAGACACAAGAAACAGCCAAAGCCCTTCCAAAATTTGCCCGGAAATACATTTTTGAGCATATTTCTGGTTAAATTGCTTAACAAAATTTCTGCCACAAATAATGGTGGCGCTACAGTCCTGGGTGGACCTGGGCCTAGCTTCTCAGCTACCACTCGTATTGTGCGTGCTATTGTTCTGCCACGAGGAGGGGACCTACAGTTTAATGCCGACTCCGAACGGCGAGATTGAGAAGCTTTTTCTAGACAGTTATACTCTTTGAGCAATGTCAGCGACTCGAAAGAGGTGGAACCGTGAAAAAATGTTTGGTGTTTTTTTCGAAATTCGAACCATAGACCTCGAGCATAGGAATCGACGCACCTACCCACAATGCCACGGCGCCCACTGCCACTATTATAAGCAAATTTGAATGAAAGATAGCTGACCAAAAAACAATCTCTCAACTGCATCCAAACTAAGCAATCTTTGAATAAAATAAAGTCCATGAAGAGCATAGTAGATTTTTGTGTAACGATCTTGTTGATAAATACTCCTCACTGACATACTCAATGCACGCACATAGAACCGTGGATCGGCAACATCATACGCGCAGTGTAATTAAACTTCTCATCTATGTCAGATGGAATCATAGGCCTTTACCCACCATCAAAGCTGCGACCTACTATTAGGTTGTACCACATGAAATGTCGATTTTCGCACAGTCGGAAATAAGAAATTCTCGAGTGTTAAATTTTATTTTTTTATAAAATGAGGTGGTACGTGCGCTTGACGTGTGAGAATTTAGGGTTAGTTACAAGTACCGTTATTTTTTTAGAACCCTTTTCCTCTACGAATTTAAAATGAGATATAATGCTTCATTCGCAATGAAACACATGCATGCCACATTAAAGGATGTAGTGGCAAACGAACGCACTATACGACGTTGGTTAGGAAAGTTCCGTTCGGGAGATTTCAGCCTCGAAAATGAACCACGTGGGAAGCCGGAAACGTTAGCTGACGACGATATTTTAAGAGCAACGGTGGATGCGGATCCAACGAAATCGGTGCGGGAGATTGAACAAAGCATGGGAGTATCTGCCATGACAATAAGTAGTCACCTACAGATACCTAATCAAAAGAATTTGTGCCTCAAAATCTTTCAAAAAAATGTTATGTGGTACAACATTATAACACGTAATATTAGGGGACGAGGGTTATCACTACATCTCGTTAATTTTGCTTCCGTTTGGAAGAATACATGGTCACCGACTTTTTATAACAGACGGGTCTCAGAAGATGAAAAAGTCACTTACCATTAAAGACAAGATCATCGCCTTCCTTGTGGGCGCCGTGGCTGTGTGGGTTCGTGCGTCGACCCATGCGCATTAGACTTTTACAGTCTAGGTTCGAATCCATGTTCAGACAAACAATTTTTTAAAAAAAATTGTTCGCGGCTCTATGTGAAAAGACCATCAAAATATGCAGAAGATAACGCACTTAATTGCAATCCAAACATTCTCAGTGAGATAGACTAAACAATTCGCTTTGCCTACACTTCTAAAGAAATTAAACAAATGAAGTGCAAGCTGTCAGACTAGGAATGAGAATATATGGAGTATTTATAGATTTTTAGATTTTATTAATTTAATTCAATTCTAAAAGGCAGAGATTGCGATGGTCTACCAAACTCGCAAAGCTCGAAAGTAGGAGATGATAAAGTAGTACCAGCGATGCAACAAAGGAATGAATTCTAATTTTAAAGAAAAGAACATTTCCTTTTGTATTGACTAGGCCAAAGGTTCATATGTTGACCGTAACTGAATCACTATTTCTGTGGCCACGAAGCATAACTGCATAACTCGAGTTAGGACAAAAGTGAGTTATAAGTACCATTATGTTCAGCATGTTTAAATCTACTTTCATTAAATTTTTTATGTCTGTATCTTTTTTAAACAGAAGTTATTCCCAAAAAACCTAGTAACCTAGGTACTAGTAGGAGTGCTGATTTGAAACTTTGACCGCCTCTCCTGAAAAGTATAAAAACCGACCTAGGCGGTTATGCCTTGTGACCACAGATATATGCCCTGACCTGGATGCTGGCAATGTTCCAATCTGGAGAGAGAAACTAAATAAAAGCATTTCGAGAAAATCCGTAAGACGTCAATGTAATGCATACTTGCAACGTCTTTATCAATCAGAGAAATTTATTGTCAGTATCATAGTAGATGTCGTAAAAGGAAAATTGTTGGATGGTAGCGATTTATATCTCACAACAATGATGGAAACGTGGGCGCTGTAGCCATGTGGGCTTGTGCATCGAGCCATACGCACTAGACTTTCAAGTCTTTCGAGTCACTGACAATGCTCAAAGTGTCTAACTGTCTAGAAAAAGCTTCGCAAAATCACCGTTCGGAGCTGGCATTAAACTGTAGGTGCCCTCGACTCGTGAGAGAACAACAGCAAGCACAATACGAGTGGATGTTGAGAAGTTAAGCCCAGGTCCACCTCGGACTTTAGCAAACAAATAAAATAATATTCTCGGAATTAAAAATTTTAAATTTTCTCAGTGTTATAGATTTATAATAACACCAACCCTTCAAAATTTTAATCCAAAAGCGCGCCTTGCCGGGGGAGTTGATTAAACTTGCAAAAGAAAGCAATCTTTCCCCGGCGGCTGTGCTATATTTAAGAGCATTTGTTTAAATCTCGGGTAACGATCTAACTGGATCGGTCAGATATGCATATAACTCATCAGATCTTGTGGTATCAAAATTATTAGAATTTTCTAGTAATTGATCTGGAATACAACATATTCTGCATAACAATATTATTATATTCTTTAAATTGTATGAAAACATACCCATACCCGTAGTTGAAAAGTCAAAAAAAGAAAGTTCAGTACCAACTAAAGTCAAATGAATTCCAATTATTTTCCTGCAATTCATAGACTTCAAAGACTTAATGTGAATTCACTATTTTTTTCAAAAGAATGCAATCATTTGGCTTAATTCAAAGATTGTGAAAAATTGAATGCATTAGTCACTGAGTTCCAAAGAATTTTTTAAATCGCAGTCATTTTCCCCAAGAAGACTTCAAATCATTCTGGATGAATTCAATAGAATTACGATTTCTAAAGATTTAATTCTTTTACAACTCTGACATACATATTTGCCTACTTGTACGAGTAAGTACAGATAGCACGTTTCGTCATAACGTCCGTCCCTTTAAGAATTTTACCTGCAATACTCGTCTCTCTAAGAATGCCCATCAGTTTCGAACGTACGGTGAATTTCAGAGAATCTTTCAATTCCTGGAACGCCGATTGTGAAACGTTCTGCCAAGCACTATTTTCCTCTTCCATGCTTAGACGCTGTCAAACGTTTGGTATGTCCTTGTCAAATTCAATAAAATATTCACAGAATTCGACTTTTTGGACTATTATTTTCAAAAGAATTTAAAGTGTTTCATATCATGTTAATAAATAAAAATATTTATTTTTTTATCTCATGCATTTTATTGAAGTTAGTGAATCATCTCGTCGAACATGAAAAACAATGACAACACAATTCGCTTGAAAATTGTTACTCTGACATGGGTTGTCTGAATTGATGAATCTTAATACAATCTGAAAACATGAGAATATGCTGAGGGCAATCCCATATCGAGTCACTTTAAAACGGTCAGCAATTTTTGTGTAACTCAACTCGCATTAAGGCCTTAAAGCTTTATTTATTTATTTCTGCTTAATACAAGCGAACTTAATCTAACTTAAGAACTAAAACTTGACTTAATTTAACTTTAATCCGATAGAAGTGGAACATTTTTAGAGAAGAATTCTGGGGAAAATACAAAGACTGGGGCACAACAGTCTACGATTAAACGAAGGATAAAGAATAACGAAAAGTAAACATATTTATTTGCAACGCAACACAAATTCACTGACTGCTGACTATTGAATAAAATAATTTAATAGCTTGAAGCGATTTGCATGGATTAAATTCATTAGACATCAAATACGCTACATCAGGGGAAATTTGTAACCTGGCGAATTAACGTACTTCTTGTTGCGCTATAGTCCGGGGTGGATCTGCTCTCCCTAGCAAACACGGTCTTTCGCCAGCTGTTTTCAGTTACGCACGATAGGTTGGTTGAGGCCTCTCTCTACAACATTAAACGGGGCTGTACCCCAGGAGTCGAAGATTCTTTAAGCAATGCGCTCCACAATGCTCGTAGATACATGCCTAAACTCATTTCACAGTACAGCTCGTATAATTCATGGACGAATCACCATCTCCAACTACCAACTATCAACGCAAACAGTACCAAGGATCGCACGCTAACTTTTTCTGGAAAAGACCAGGAACTATGCTTCCACTTTCAAAACTGTCCATGCCAGTGCGTCGTAGAGCAGGACTGAGATTATCAATGTCTTAGTCTTTCGAGGACCAAAATCATGCTCTACAAAACTCTTATTCTGCCCTTCCTGCTATATGGAGCCGAAAGCTGGACACTAAGCAGAACTGCGGAGCAGATTCTTGGTGTCTTCGAAAGAAAAATTCTACGTCGGATATATGGCCCCGTCTGCGAGGAAGGCGATTGGAGGAGAAGACACAACCCCGAACTCTATAAGCTGTACCAGGATGTGGATGTAGTCCGGAAGGCAAAAATCCGTCGACTGCACTGGCTCGGCCACATTGAGCGCATGGACAACGACGCTCCAGCTAAGAGGGTCTTCGAATCCGAGCCTCCTGGTTCAAGAAGGAGAGGAAGACCGAACCTCCGGTACAAAGACGAAATCGCGGACGTAAGACAGCTTGGTCTTGATGACTGCAAACAGCGTGCCCAGGACCGTCAGCGATGGAAGGCAGCGATATATGTATCAGGCTCAGACCCTACATGGGTCGTAGGCCTACTAAGTAAGTAATTAGTCTTTCGATAGATGGCTCTATTACTCAATTGCCTTTTGAGCCCAAACAGACAGCGGTTGGTTATACTGTGTTTGAACTCGGTTCTGATGTTGCTTGCGCTATTTACCGCAAAGGCGAGGCACACGAAGTCCTCGACTACCTAGAAGCTATAACTGCTTATTGGGATGTTCTGGACATGCGGGCGATGTTGTGCATCCTTTTTCGAGGACACTATATAGGGTCTTTTTTTTCTTTGTCAACACTATACTGGAGCACTCAGACTCAAAAAATTAGTTCATTGTATTACCATGCAGCAACCTACTTTTGCTGAAATTTCATGATCTTTCGAAGGAAGACCAGTAGGCGCTTCTGTGATGAGGAGCCCACATCATCAGCTCTCACCAAAGGCGGACAATGGCAGAGGAAGTGCTCTGCAGTGTCATCGTCTTCTCCACAGGCATCGCAGAGGGTTTCGTCACTTAGGCCAAGCACACTTAGGTGTTTGGCGAAGGTGTAGTGCCCCGTTAGTACCCCAATAAGTTGTCTGCAATCTTTTCTGTTTGGAGATAACAAGAAAGCCGCGGGTTTATTACAGATGTTGGGGAGCATGCGCTTGGTCTGTCTCCATCCTGGAGAGTCATGCCACCTGCGGTTATGCTTTCGAGAAGTCCAACCATCGATGGAGGCCCTAACCAAGGATGCGGGCACTCCCAGCGTAGGTTCAGAGAGAGAATTCCCCATCTGATCCTCACCTAGCAAGTTCATCGGCGATCTCATTTCCTGCGATCCCGTGGTGCCACGGGACCCAGACAAGTCTTAGCGAATTTAAGCTACCGATCAAATTCAGAGGAGAATTGCATTCCTGAACTATCCTGGAAGTGGTTAAAGGGTTGAGCAAGGCCTTAGGCGCAGCTTGACTGTCGCTACAGACGCAAATACTTCGCCCCTTTCACCTATTCGTCACAATATAGCTCGTAGACATTAAGATCGCATAGTTTTCCGCTTGGAAAACCGACGCAAATTTACCTAACGAGGTGTGTAGTCTAAAGTTGACTCCACGAAGGCGTCAGCACCGGATCCTTCATTGGTCTTGGAGCTGTTCGTGAAGATTCCTTTCTTACTTCGTTGGTGAATACTAGCTTTTACTATCATAGGCTTCGCATACATCCGATCTCTAACGTAAACACCATTTTGAAGAAACACATTTTCGCATGCTATTAAAATTGCTATCCCACGATCGAACCAAACGCAATATTCACGATTTGTTATCCTTGAGAACATGAATCATACCAGCACTTCTCTGCTCACTCCACGTGACATGACATTAAATTTAGTAAGTTCCTGTCAATTCTAATTGCGCCTCTTACTCACAAATAAAGTGTTCTATTCGCAAGCAATTTGTTTCCCAGTGAGCACCACTCACCAACTGTTAAGAAAGTTCAGTCAATTTAAGCCCGCAACAACAAGTTACTGTCATCTTAGAGTTGCCCCAGCAATCAGATTACCCTGACGGTTATAAAATTCCAATTTATATAACCTAATCAAAAGTTAATAACAAAATCCCTTTCCGCTCGCTAGCGACAGCGGCGGCTGAGTTAAGCTAATTATCTCGAATGGACTGGCCACCCCGTATAATCATTTACAACGAATCTCCTTGTCATTTATCATCCGAGAAATAACCCGAAACGAAATCACCATAAAAGGAAAACTTCCCTGCAAATTAATTAGTTTGCCCAAGGACTTGGTCGTCTTGGTTTGCGTGCACCCCCCGTAATGTCCAGTTGACAAAGTGCCACTCGGCATTAGTGACACAATCTCCGAATACCTCCTCGGCTTATGCTAAAAGAAAGAAATTACGAACAATAAACCAAAGTTAGTCTCAGACTTGCTGTTCCGTTCCCTCAACAAGTCCGGAGGATGTATTTCGCTTCAAAGTGGATACAGAGTCCAGGACAGACGAAAAAGTTTCCTCATTAAGCAACGCAAAATGTACGAATTCCGCTTGTCATCTCCCTCTGGCCACAATGAGCGGACGTGTACGAACACCAAAGTTTAAGGATAAATGTCCTAACTCCGGAAAGCAATGCCCTTTGATAAACGAATCAAAAACATTGAGCCTTGTAGTCCTCGCGAAATGGAAATGAAGTGAAATTTGCCAACGAAGTGGAAAACTCCTCAAAGTCCTGCAAGTACATCACACGATCCGAACTTTCACCACTAAACAATAAATCCAAGCGAAGAGGCGTATCACTTTCAGGATTTTAATTTGAAAACTTTTTCGCAACCCCCACCCATCCAGCCCATTCACCCCGTCCACCATCGCTGCCCCCAGCATCTAGATAGCTGAGACCAAAGACTCATAAATAAACCATGAGCTGTGTAGTTTTTGATTTGAGTGCCCAGATTGGCGAAAGGCTATTTATTTGAGGACGTATGCAAGAATCCTCCGCCATCCATCCATTCCTTCTTCCGTGGCGGCATAAGCCCGGGTGTCCGTTGCTGTTGACAAACTCACACGCATGGGTGGCTCTTGCAAATGCTCTCAAAATATTGATTTTCAATCTTCTCAAGAAAGAGCCAATCAGCTGAGATTAGGTCAATGTTGACTCAGGGGCTATTATCACCCCTCATCGCCTACATCACCCATCCCTGATGGCTCTGATGGCTTGTAAGTATTCTTGAGCATTGAGCGTATAATGTGTAAGGTCACTGAATAAACAAAGAATAAGATGGAAACTCCTTGGACTGGAGAGCTCTACAAATATTGACTTAATCCCCTTGTAAACGATGATGGCACTAAGAGGAGATTTCAGGTCTGACAGGCTCACTCACACACATGATTCGTTGTCATTTGGTTCCCTGAGCTAAGCAAACAAATTTCCACAAAAAGCGCACAAGTGTTTGTGTGTGTGGTAAGATCACAGTGGATGAGACTAGAAGTTTCGAGGCATGGTGCTAAGCGTTGTTTGATGTCTGACTTTGGGGTTTTCTTCATCACTCGAATGTCGGCATAAGCAACAAGTTGAGGCGGGTTGTTCCACGTGCAGACGCTGTCAAAAGTTTTCTTGAAAAATGTTGCTTAATTTTTATTGATGACTTTAGAGACCATTAGGATCTTTGTCTTTTTTTGAATATCCTAAGCAGCGTCACCTTGAAGTTGATTATCCCAAGCGGATATATCAAGGCAATGTCCTCCAGACGTTTTGAACATTTGTGTAAGAAAACCCTACTCTGTTTAATTAATCTTGTGGTAGCGCCTTTGACAGAGGGTGTGTCACAGGGGGTTTAAATACTGTGAACTGGCCATTTATGAAATTTATAAAATGACCAACCACCACCTATAAAGAGCCCTTGGTATGATAACGAATCCGTACGCTGCAGCGCAAAATAAGAGCAGCAAGAGAAGAGTAACGAATCAGAAGAAGGGAGGGTATCGAGGAGTCTTGTGATAAAAACAACATCCGGTCGTTTTTTAGAAGAGCCAAGCAGCTGGCAGCTGGCTTTAAACCCGGAACGCAGGCTCTTAGAAGTAGTGAAGGAAATCTATTCATCGAAGCGCAGGGAATACTATTCTATGTATTTAAGGAGCATTTCCAGCAGCTTCATAATGGGCGTCACGTAGAGGGAGTGATAGGGCAAGAAGAGAACCCACCTCCAGTCAATGAAGAAGCCATCCCCCTCCCAGTTTTGAAGAGGTCAGCTCGGCCATCAAAAAGCTGAAGAACAACAAAGCCACCGGCTCTGATGGCCTCCCAGCGGAACTTTTCAAACATGGTGGTGATGTTTTGGTAGGGTGCATGCACTAAATCATCAACCAAGTATGGTCTTGCAAGAACTACCAAGGCATAGCCCTGCTAAATGTCGCATACAAGATTCTATCCAACGTACTGTGTGAACGTCTGAAACCTTTCTGCAACACACTAACCGACACGTACTAGTGTGGGTTCCAGCCGGGCAGATCGACAATCGACCAAATTTTCACACCGAAACAAATCCTGGAAAAGACCAACGAGTTTCAAGTCGAGACCCATCACCTATTTATCGACTTCAAAGCCGCATACGACAGCACCCATCGTCTTGAGCTCTACAAGGCGATGGCTGAATTCGGGAAAACTGGTCCAACTGTCACGCTGGAAAACAAGCGGTGCAATGTGCAATTTGGGAACAGTTCCTCCGAACTATTCCAAACATGCACCGGATTTCGGCAAGGAGATGCGCTGTCGTGTGACTTCTTCAACCTTGTACTGGAACAGATAGTACGCAAGGCGTCAATACAGAAGGCACTATCTTCAACAAATCCGTACAGTTGCTGGGCTACGCAGACGACATTGACATCATAGGTCGCTCCCAGCGAGCCGTTATAGAAGCTTTCACGGTCATTGAAGGAGAGGCGAAACGAGTTGGTCTTGAACTAAATGAGGACAGGACCAAGTATTTGCTGTCAACAAACAAAGAATTATCGGTCCACCGCCTAGGACAAAACGTCACTGTTGGCAGCAATAACTTCGAGGTGGTTAAGGAGTTTACATACCTCGGAGTAAATATTAACCCCACGAATAACACCCTAGTGAACGAGCTGTACAAAGATGTGGATGTAGTCCAAAAAGCCAAAAAATGACGACTATACTGACTCGGCCCCATCGAGCGAATGGACAACAACGCTCCAGCAAAGAAGCCTACAGGTTCGAAAAGAAAAGGAAGACCGAACCTCCGTTCCAAGGACCAAGCTATCGCGGATGCAAGAGCACTTGGTCTGGATAAGTGGAAGCAGCGTGCCGTGTCTCAGGAAGAGACCCTTCATGGGTAGGGATCCCGCTAAGTAAATGAGTAAGATAGTAACGACAGTTTTTCCAATTCTTATGTTTTAGCAGCTGTTTTCCAATGACGTTTAGGTGTCAAAATATTTAGTAATGTTTGTAATTTTCTATTGCATCAGTTCATGCCGAATGTCTGGAAATTATTGAAAAATATTATCAAAATTCCGGCTCAGGTAAAAATACGTAAGGTGAATTTCGTCGTAACGTCGGTCGACGACTGGATGACGCAGTTGGTTAAGTGCCTGCCCCAAGTTAGAGGGGTCCCAGGTTCGAATCCCAGTTTCGAATCCCAGTGAAATCGAATCTGGTCTACTCACCATTTGCCGTTGGAATCAAATTAACGGCACTGGCGTAGGTTGCTATCTGGCAGTACAATGGACCAGTTTTGAGTCTGAGTGCTCCAGTAGTGTTTCAAAAATCCTCCGAAAAAAAAGGTCGGTCGCCATCATGGCTTCAGTGTCCAGGTAATTCCTCGCAATGTGGAAAATTTTGAGCCTGAGTACACTCTTTTGAACCTTAAGCCATCAATCGGACAGAGATTGGTGCGAAATGAAAAAATCATAGCCGCTGTAGCGACCATCATCGAAGAAGACGTGCAATTCGGCGCCAATCAGCTGAATTGGGCACCGCCAGAGAGTCATCTCGGCGTATTTTGTGGTAAGATTCGGGCCTACATCCACATAAGATTGTGCTGACGCAAGAATTGAAGCCTCACTACCATAGACTATAGACAACGCGGTGAGCTCGCTAAGTGGGCACTGCAAATTTTGGCCGGAGACCGGAGAAGATGAACAAAAAATCATCTTCTCGGAAGATGGCTTAGAAGCAATGTCCACAAGCGAAATTGACGCTATTGGAGTGAACATGATCCACAAGTGATCGACCATGCATAAATGCTTTCACAATGATTGATTGTTTGGTTCGGTTTATGGTAAGGCGGGACCATAGGACCTTATTCGTTTTTGAATGTGGAAGGAGACACCGTTATCGTCAATTTTTGTGGGCAGAGGTCAACAACATCGATATATCTGAACTGTAGCTCCATCAAGACCCCGCATAGACTGCTGCATAGACATATAAAAGCACTTAATGAGGGATCTTCTCGCCACTAAAATTACTTGTATACAATTAATTATTTGAAGAGTGCGCGTCTCGCATCTTAAACTGCTTGTTTGAAAAGACGACAGCGACGATGAGTGTGCATCGGGGTGTTCATCAGCAAAAATAAAACCACTTACGACTTAATAGTCGAACGGAACTGGTGTTTAATTTATAATCGAGTCGGAGTCAATTCACGCGGCTACATTGCATTGTTGGGGTAGGTTGTTGTAGCGCCACCTTATGTAAGTAAGTAACGGTCGAAGTTGTGAAGAAGAAATTTGGCGACTGGTTAATCTCACGGCGAAGGTTCATCAATTGTCAACCGCGATCCTGCGAGTTGACACCACTCGATTATTTTCTCTGAGGCTACGTTAATTCCTTACTCTACGCTGAGAAGCCAACCATTTTGGATGATATAGCGTCACATATATTTGACCGAGTAATTCAAAATTGGACCGACAGCTAGCAGCACTGCCAGCAAAGCCGAGGAGGCTATTTGAATGAAGTTTCTTTATTACATAATGGCAAGAATGTGGGCTTAAAATGGAGCCAGAATAAATTTTATATCTCACACCGTTGTTGTTTTATTTAAACTTATTTTCCCATCGTTCTTATCTAGTTAGCTTGCAGGAGCTGCTTTCGACAAACATTGATCTAAGGAAGATTGTGGGCACCAGAAGGCGTTTGCTGAGCAGCACAACTGCAGCCACTGGTAACTGGTGTTGAATGAGGTGAATGATTCGATTGGAGTACAGCAGCTGTTCATACATATCCACTCATGCCCAAGGACTTTTCTGTGTTGCTTATAGTTTAGATATTCCAATGCAAACAGACTCAGTGGGCACTCTAGCTCACTTTCCGGCACCCATGCATTTAAAAGCTAAGTCTTAAACTAAATTCAAAATCGGATCAACTAAATGCCTACAAAAACGAAGCACACCACCCTCACTTTTGAATTTAAATTCAGATCCGAAATCCGAAACAATTTCATTTCAATTTCGGTCTCAATGACAGACTGAAACAATGAGAAACAACACAAACACTTAACAGCCTTATCCTCAGAAATCCCCTCGTTAATTCAATTGGACGCTATCCAACTTGTGATTCCACATTACACAAGCGAACTGCATTCCCAATGATGCCAGATCCTGTCGCTTTCACAACTTTTGGTGAGCAAAAATCAAATGAAATGCTCTCAAACAAACTTTCAGATTCTCCGCCCTCATACGCTTCATTGGTTCTGTTGGGGTTTTCCTTTTGTGCTTTTATTGTTTAAAAGCAAAAATTAAGGATCCACCAAACTGAAAACATTTGTGAACGAATCAGGGATAATTGCTGGATAAAATTCAATCATTGTGACTTTTTGAAACAATCCTTCGACAAGTCCTGACCACTCGTGCCCTGTTTACGGGCCAAACAGTGTCATCATGATACCGTCGATGCGATTCTTTGAGAGTTGGCCCAGGGACGTGACCAACAACAAAAACAACTGCTAACAGAGAAACAAAAAGCGGAACGAAGGACGATAATGTCGAACCATTTCAAGTTAACTTTCAATTAAATGGGAAAGTGTAAAAGTTTGTCGTTCCTTCAGGGAATCGACGAGGTTTCGAAGCGTCGTCGTCGTCATTTCACTGGGAATGGATTGCATTTAACGATGCCATGGAATTGAGTCGCACTTTGTTATCGATTAAACGGGGAATACAGTCATGACGTGATTTATTGCTGGTCTGGCGTCTAGACGAAGAGTGGGATGGAGATCAATATGATACTCGAGTGGAACTTGTGTTTGGTCATCCGCTTGCCATGAATGACCTCATTGTGTTGTGGAGCAGTTTTCGAGATATGCGCTTGTACACAGACTGTTTAAGGGGGAAGGGCTGCAGTCTGAGAATGTGTGTACATACGCATCATTGGACAAATGTGTACAAGAACAAGTGGACACATGTGTGTGCTTCAGGAACATTGGGCGATAAAGGCGTCACTGTATGTTTGAGTGGTGTCAGCAGTCTGCGTTCGTGTTGAACCAAGCGACATCGAATATGAAATTCATGAATGTTTATCCAAATGGTTTTGCAGTCACCAAATGTCTTACTGAAGAAATGAATTGGAATCGTTGTGGAAATTCGATTTCTCTTAACATGACACAACACAATACTGCGTTGGTGCTTCCGGTTTTGCGTTAGGTAGTCATTCAGGCATAGTTTGAAATGACAATCCCAATTTATTGGCTGTTTTCTTTCTTCTAATTTTACAATGGAATGTCAAAGTATAGACTGAAAACTCTCAATTTCTATGAGAAGTGTCAAAAGGGACACAAAATTTTCGAAATGTTAACAGTTTTACTGGAAATAGTGCGTTATAACAGGAGTGGCTCTTTATTACAGGAGTTTATTATGTGAAAGCCGTGACCGTGTGGGTTTGTGCGTCGACCCATACGCACTAAACTTTTACAGTCTAGGTTCGAATCCAAGTTCAGACAAAAAATTTTTTCAAAAAAAAAAAATTGTTCGCGTCTTCACCTCTTTCGAGTCACTGACAATCACTAGAAAAAGCTTCTCAATCTCGCCGTTCGGCATTAAACTGTAGGTCACCTCCACTCGTGAGAGATCAATAGAACCCACAACACGAGGTTGTTGAGAAGCCAGGCATCAACGATGTTTTCATTTATTTACTTTTTTTCGGAAAACCGTGCTGCAGTAAAAGCCATAAACAGGCTACAATGTAGGGTTATCTGAGAATGAGTCTCACATCTTGACGAACAATAGTATGATAATATGAATATGGCCACCAGTGGCATGGATTCCAGTCCATGAATGTTCCGAAGGCAACGAAAGGGCAGATAACCTTAGAAAAAGAGATGCACATTGCCTTCTTGTTGAACCAGTGCCCTCATTTGGCACCTCCATATACCACCTTAAGTGGGCATTCGGAAGAAATGAGTATAAAAAGTTGGTGAAATATTGGTCTAAAACTAATTGGTTAAGAAAGTATTTGTCCAAACAGTCAAAAAGTTAATAAATAAAATAACTTGAAGAAAAGACTCTCAAGCTCTAACATGTATTTTATTTATATACATTTGGCCACTGGGGTTTTGATTAATCCCCTTTAGAAATTTGGTCTTTCAGTTGAATATTCCAGCCGGCTCTGCTGCGAAAAAGAGGAAGCATTTGAGAAAGTCGATCTCTTCACTTTGGCTAGATACTCTGCCTCCAAGTGAAATTTTGAACCTAAAACCGAGGATGAGGCTCATTAGGTACCTTAATCTTCACCAGGGTAGCAACGAGCCAATTAATTTAATTAGTCACTGTACCTTCTCGACCTATTTCTAATAATTTCGTCGTAGAAGTTAAAAGATATTAATTTGCCACACAAAGTTTAAAACTCTGAATACCCTGGTCAAGTCAAGTCATTTGACGATAGGTTTAACACTTAGATAAAATCTTTTTCTTTTGTTTGCACAGAACTTTTCAATCAGCTAACCAATGAAGAATGAAGTGATTGAAGAACAGGCGAAACGAGCTGGCCTTAAAGGCAATGAGAATAAGACAAAATAAATGCTGTCGAGCAAGAAACGATCCGCTGCAAATCGACAGTCACAATTTTGAGGTAGTGAAGGAGTTTGTCTTCCTCGGGGCAAACATGAACTCCACGAACGACATCACAGTGGAGATCCGACGTAAAATCGCCCTTGGCACCCGATGCTACTTCGGTTTGTCAAAACAACTGGGCTCAAAACTCCTGACTCGAAGGACCAAAATCATGCTCTACAAAACTCTTATTCTGCCAGTCCTGCTATATGGCGCCGAAAGCTGGACAGTAAGCAGAACTGCGGAGCTGATTCTTGGTGCCTTTATAAGAAAAATTCTACGTCGGATATATGCTCCCGTCTGCGAAGAAGGTGAATGAAGGAGAAGACACAATCGCGAACTCTATGAGCTGTACCAGGATCTGGATGTAGTCCGGAAGGCAAAAATCCGTCGACTGCACTGGCTCGGCCAGATTGAGCGCATGGACAAAAACGCTCCAGCTAAGAGGGTCTTCAAATCCGAGCCTCCTGGTTCGAGAAGGAGAGGAAGACCGAATCTCCGGTACAAAGACCAAATCGCGGACGTAAGACAGCTTGGTCTTGATGACTGCAAACAGCGTGCCCAGGACCGTCAGCGATGGAAGGCAGCGATAGCTCAGGCTAAGACCCAACATGGGTCGTAGGCCTGTTAAGTAAGTAAGTATTCAATGAATTACGTCTTTAAGAGTTAAATGATCAACTTAATTATAGGCGACTTAAGATATGTTTGCTGAATATTTATGGAACTAATCATTATTTAACAAATGAAAGCTTTTAAGATGTATGCCTGGTCAGAGAAGATTACAGATTACTTCGTCGTTTTGTTTATTCTCCATTTACCCAAATTGAAGGATGACTGCAAAGGTCACGAGCCACGGTCGAAATAATGGAAAATCGAAATTCATTTGCCTTTGCTCAGACATTTGATGGTCGATGCTAAAATCGAATCCGAATTGCTGGCAACCTAATGTTTCCATGAACTTAAGTGTCAGTCATTAACCCGAATTTATTTTTACAGAATAACGACACGATGAGAGAAAGCATAAAACTATCATTTTCACGATGTCTCATACTAAGCCTTTTAGTTTTATGTTTTTCAAGAATTTAACAAAGTCAAACATATGTAATGTTTTCACATTTGATTGCCCTCAAATTCCTCCTTAATTCGTTTGGCAAAGAACCTGCTTGTCAACTTTTACCAGGGAGTATGCACATTATTTTAAAACCAAATTTATTGTCAACGGTTGGGCTTGACTGTAGACAGAATTTATGAACCAATCAACCACACTGACAAATATTCCAATCGCTCGATTCTTGTTGATAAATGCATTTCTAGGCTTAGTCTAACAGATTAAATTGTGTGCTTTATGAGTGTAATTTGTTTGAAGTAAATCAGAACCGGTAGACCACTCCCACGCAAGATATTCATCCGATAATTAATGAGTCTGGATTTTACGCCAGACAGAAGTTATTTCAGTCGCTGCTCCAAAAAAATCACAGAAATTCCCTGTAAAAACCTGAAAGAAATTTTATTACATCAAGTCTGCCTCCGGGAATCTGCGAATGTTGTTAATAAAATACTAAGTCTTGACAAAGTATCATTTATGCGATTATTTCGCTGCTCTTTCTATCTGCGTGGGGAGGTGAGGATTCAACGTTTGGTTACACTCCGTCGACACTGTTTAAAATTTTAATCTCGCAAACACCGAGCAATCCCGTGCTATTAATAAATTTAATTGATCTATTCAACCCCGGCGTGATGATAAAATCACCCACAGGCAGACAAAATTAAGCTGAATGGAAAAAAGAAACAACAGACAAGCAACAAAAATTTCACGTTTCCGTGATAAATTAAATATTTTTTTTGTGACTAAAAAATGATTCGTATGCATTCGGAATGTTCAACACAGTCCGTGCCTTGCGGATTCGTTTTTTGTTCAGGTGTTATCTTTATTAATTAACAGTCCCCAGGTGTGGCCGGGCTTAAAGGCAGCCAATTTTTTCGGTACTGCCTCCATTTAATTGGTTTTAATTTAATTTAGCAGCGAGTTTATTGTTTTAATTTAAGGCAATTAAATAAAGACTCTCCATGATGTCAATTTGGCAACATCGACGGGTAATAACTCAGAACGCTTGCTAGGGATGTGACATTCAATGAAATAGCTATAGATATCTGTGGGTGGGTGTACGTAAATGGGGGGCTATGCATGGAGAGACCCACAACCTATTTTGGTTAATTTAAGGATTAAAAGCCTATTTAAGTGGTCATATATTAAAGCCATTTTAACACTAAGATTTCAACAGTAGTTGACTTTCCTTCCATGGTCTCAAGGAACAGAAACGACTTGATCGCCATGTAGTCTGGGATTCTTTTGCATTCGATCTTTAGGAAAGATTTGGTTTTAAACGATATCAAAAAATTTGCGTTTGTGTTGTGTCTGTAGCAATATAGAACCATCCAACGAGAGCTATAATTTTAAACTTCACATCGTTGTTGAATTGTCAACACCCAATTATCACTGAGATGACTTTCAGTGAGAAAAACTGTGAGGTTATTAAAAATAAATCCATAAACACTCGCAAAATGTGATGAAACAGTGAAAAGTCACTACCAAAATGATTCAAATATCACAGAAATCTTTCCTGTTGCTCGTCATCAATTGCCTTCTTGCACAGTTGTAATGAATTTAGTCAATAAAGTTGATCGTCTCGGGATGATCAGAAATGTGGAGAATTTAGCATTTGTTCGTCTTGCAAGATCTGCCGAAAGTTGAAAAAAATGTTGAGGCAATCATAAGAACAAGGGCAATTTGCAACCATTTTGCCCCACGTTTTGGCCCAAATAATTTAAGAGTTGAAAAGAGTTACCCAGACGAAAAATTGCATACTTTCACCGATTAGATACCGGAAATGAATGAAC
This sequence comes from Myathropa florea, assembly GCA_930367185.1. Lineage (NCBI taxonomy): Eukaryota > Metazoa > Arthropoda > Insecta > Diptera > Syrphidae > Myathropa > Myathropa florea. The sequence continues at coordinate 39,090,648 of OV884002.1, read as the reverse complement.
AAGATTATGATTAATAACAATATTTGACTTATTTGAATTTTGTCCGGATACGTACATAAACAAACAAAGCTGTCGAATCTGTCGCCGAAAACCCAAAACCCACTTGGCGTTTCCAAAGCCATTTCCTAGGATCTAATCGAGCGCTTGGTATTTCCATGGCCATTTCCTGGGATCCAATCGTGTTCAAAAATTAAAGGATCCATCATCACTTTTCTACAGAAAACATTAAATTGCGCTTGGCATTTCCTTAGTAATTTCTTGGGATCCAATCCTGTTCAAAAATGAAAGGCTCTACCGTCATATCCTTTTCCATACAAAAAATCAAATGCCAGAGACATTTCTTTAAGTTAGAGTTTACCCTCTTCACGTGGCTGGAAAAACCTCTCCATCCAAAGCGTGTGACAAATTGTTGTGGGTTTTCATTTAATAATGCTGGTGTGTTATCCAATGATGCTGATTGGCCGTTTTTTTTTTAATGAAATTTATGCAATGGACGTGGACTCATTTGCATTAAGGAAATTACAGATGCCACACAGCTGGCAATAGAATGATCTAGTAGAAGGTTCGATGTGAAAAATGAAAACGTAACTTCTACCATGATCTTTGACATAAAAAATGGGTTGCAATAGGGGGTAGTTGGTTCGCCGATTCAGTTCGCTATATTCACTAGCGATCTTATAGATTCCATGCCAAACTTAATAGTGTACGCCGATGATCTGATAGCGTACAGATCAGGTCCGAAAATCGAAGTAATAAATATGTCGTTGTAGCGTGACTTCGATAAAATTCAGCGATTTTGCGCTGACTGGAAGTTGAAGATCAACTACCGGAAGTGTGAAACTATCCTCTTCAGAACCCCGCTATCCAAGGGATACGAAAGATTTCTGGCGCAAGTTCGGCAAAGTTAATTTTCATTTCATTTCATTTCATTTATTGATTTTTCATCCATCCACAGGGACGGCTGTTAGCTGTGAAAAGTGTAGGGCGGTATCTCGGCATTTGGTTGAATCAGTATCTGTACTGCGATAGGCATGTAGCTACACTCGGGCAAAAGCCAACTTGATACCGAAGTGAAGGTAATCTGCTACATGGCCCTTATTCGGCCAATCATGGTGTATGGTTGTCCGGTGTGGTTCAACTTGAATCCTTACCTGATGGAAAAGATGAGGGTGTTCGAGAGGCAGTGTCTTCGGGCCTGCCTCGTATATATCGTATACCTGAATTTGAATACAAGAAATTCTAACCCAAAGAGGTCTTGTATAACAAGGCAAAATTTTAAATTAAATTTTTTTATTAAGCTGATCCGAGGGCGCATTGCGCGAGCTATGACTTCTACCTACAGTCTGATCTTTGGGCCTTAATAATAATAGTAATGGCGGCGCTACAGTCCGATGTAGACCTGGGTCTAGCTTCTCAACAACCACTCATGTTTTGCGGGCTATTGTTCTCTTACGAGTGGAGCGGACCTACAGTTTAATGCCGGCTTCGAACGGCGAGATTGAGAAGCTTTTTCTAGACAGTTATACTTTTTGAGCATTGTCAGTGACTCGAAAGAGATGGATCCGTGAAAAAATGTTTGATGTTGTTTCGGGAATCGAACCGACAACATCGAGCATAGGAATCGACGCACCTACCCACTACGCCACGGCGCCCACGATCTTTGGGCCTTACTACCCCAATATAATGTACCACGAAAAGATGCGCCTTGACGACTTTATTTTACCCGAAGCTTCTCTCTATTTGGATACGAAAGGCCGGATACAGGATATGGAGGGATGTTCTCATGTCGTACGCCGAACAGTGGACAGGCGACTCCAATACGAGTCGGTCGTCGCTCACAGCCACTTCTTCGGTTCAGTAGGGGGATCTCCGTCCGAGATGGGGCACAGTCCGCCAAGGAAAATCACTTTTACTGGTGGTTACACCAAAACAAGCTCCCGACGCCGCTCACGTCTCAAAACGATTGACGCTTTAGCTGACCTTTGTAGTTTGACCTTACATAGTTTTTAAGGAAATTTTATCAAGAGTAAGGAAAAAACATAAAAATACAAAAAAAAAATAAAAAAAAATGCGTATAAAAGATGTATGCCAAGCATATAAATGCCATTTACGTCTTGGTGCCCGGCCAAGTCTTCTAAATTTTCTTGTACAAGAAAAAAATTTTGTTATTTTTACTGTAATACATTTAAATAAATAAATGGCAGATAGGCCGAAAGGTGATTTTGTAATATAATAGCCAGATACATGCCAGGATACATTGACTTGCATGTTCGGCAACCATTCCTGTGGTACGCAAAGATTTGTCCATTCTCGGGTCGGCAAAGAATTGCATTTTAAGGGAGTTGAGCTGGTAAGATGGGCTAATGGCAACCTCTTCAACAACGTAAGCGTTGAAATTATCAAACAACAAGTAAACAAGCGTAAAAAGTCACAAGCAATTAAATTGAATACAACTCTTAAAAGCATATGTAACGAACTTTCACTGTTATTTTCAGCCCCAAAATAACATTCAAAAATCTCTTAAGTATTGTAGATTATTTCAGTTTTTATTTTCCCGAAATTCTTCTAATTGAAAGAGCAAACGACGTCACCAACAGTGCAAAATCACATCGAATTACCCTTAAATGGGTATGTTCAGAGAGTACATCATCATTTTGAAAAATTAGAGGGGTTTCCTTAGGACGCAAGAGTGTAATTTGATTCCCCCTGTATGAGTATCACCTCTTCCTGACTTATTTATTTTTATTAGCGACTCCACAAGGTGCTACATGTCGAAAGAGCTCACAGTAAATGCAAATTTCCCTCCCTCCCATTTACTCGATAAAGTGAAAAGCATCTTTTCCAGTTCGTAAGTGGCGTTCAAAGCTAAATAAAACCAAGAAATACGGACAACAACCAGTTGAAAAATATTTTCCACATCATTTCCCGAAAAGGACGTTATCCTAACAAAGTCCGGGACATTTATAATATGGTGAGGGAGACTGAAGTCTTGTCTGAAAATGAAAGCCAAGACACCACGCTCTCGACAAGCGCGCAATATTGCGAGAAACTTTTCATCCTGTCACATGGTCTCACCTCCTCCTTTCCACATGACCGAGGAATGAATGGCTAAAGAGGGTCCTGGCGGGTGACAAGGGACCGGGGACAGCAGGCAGGGAATAGGGATGTGGGTGAAACACGCACATACTTGAATGGCATTTCATTTAAATGTTATTACCATATCCCCATGTCACACGCTTACAGTGCGGTTTTTTGCTGAATACAATCGCAGCAACCAGAAGCAGTCAAAACACTGTCATTCTGGTTGTTGCCGGTGCTGTCGTCGTCAGCAATGGCCCCGGGAGCGAGGAAGATGTGCGACGCTGGGGATGTGTAATATTATTATCCTCGAAATTCTGACACTCCTCTGGTGGCTTTTGGGAGCCACGACGACGACCGACGGTAGTGAAATCTTCTGTTGCGGTAGTGTGTCCCCTAGGAACTGCAACTGCCATCAAGTGTATCGTCGTCGTATTACACACGAATGATCATCGAGAGTGTGAATGACTCGTTTGTGGGTTGATGGATGGGGATGGGGGTGACTGCGAGTGCAGAATCTGACTTGATGATTGATAGCAGTCAGGAGGATGTAAATGATTGTCATTTTAGGTCATAAGCATGATGTCCTATAAAATTAATAAAACCGAGTGGAGAATGAAAAACCGCAAACCGCACAGCCCCGCCCCCGCGGCATACGTATGCGAATGTCCTTATTTCATTTGCTGGCAGTTGCGCTCCCCATTCGGTCAGTAAGTATTTTCACCCTCGTCTCGTTTCCGTAAATTTGCTCGGTTTATTAAAAAAAACGAAAGAGAGCCAGGAGAAATATTCTAGGGTAGATACGGGTTTTAAGGACATCGTTTCTTTCCGCTCCTGCCTGTGGGCAGCATCCTTGTGCAAATGGAAAAGATGGACGTTGGTAACATTTTATTTGGCTCATTTTTCTTCGGACATTCTTTTTTGTTACACCATTCGTGAACATTGGGATTATGAGTTGAGAGAAATATGAGAGAATAATTTGTTGGTTTTATCGGGGATCCTCTTGGGTATCCCTCTCAGAAGGATAACAAAGTTGGTCAACGTTTACGTGATAATGTGGTTTATTTATGTTTTCGTTGGTGCCTTCTTCTTTAAGGAGCTTTAAGTGATGGATGTGAAGCAGAGAGACCAAAATGCGAACAAGATTTCGAAAGGAGGCATTTGTAGGACATGTGTAGGCAGCGACGGCGGCGGCGTTTGTTTTATGTGGGAGCTTTAAAGAAATCCTTGAGCTAAATAAATCGGTTCTGTGAGAAATGTGTTTGATTTTGATGTGGTTTTCTTGAGAAAATGATTCGAAATGTTTATCGCTTCTTCGATGGTTTGTCTTCAAAAGAAAAATGGTTTATTTTGAAGGATAAATAGAGGGAAGCCTTTTTCTCCACTTTGAATGTCGGAATGGGTCTCGCATCGCTCCGTTGGATGGCATTTGGATAACGAATTGGAAAAAATTAAGAAGGGTTGCCAAGGTTCATTAGTGACTGCTACTGGTTTGGTTTAAAATGAGGGCGAACGGAAATCGATGCTGTTTTAAAAAGGAGCACGTAACTCCGAACCAATAATGGGCAACAATAATTTGTGATTGGAAAATGACTCTACTCAGTTCGACTCCGCAGTAAACAGCAATTACATCCAGACAGAGATGATACACTTATCTCTGATAATTTTCCTACGATGCAACTGAAAAATAGAGTCCTTTTTTGAAATCTGAGGTTTTTTAAATGCCTGCAGTATGGCACAAAGGTAGGAACATTGATTAAGTTGATTTAACAATCCCTTGGTCGATTGAAGGGAGAGGGTCTTCATGTGATGTTTAGTCCAGATTTGATGGCAGTTTGAAAAGAAGATTAACCCACCCTTTTTATTAGCTGTATAGTGACATGAATCGTGGTCTTCAAAGCCCCTTATCCTGTCAATCTTGCTATATGAGATCGAAAACTGGACAATAAGTAGAACTGCAGATCTGATTCTTTGACTCTTCCATGGATATTCGGATGGTGGTGGAAATCCTCACCGGATATTGTCCGATAGGCACTCATGTCAGGTGGCATGGCCAATTCCCTCATAGCGAATATTGTAGAAGTTGCAAGGACGGAGAGGATATAGAGTCCGTTCGCGACCTGCTCAGCGATTGTCCAGCTATACGGAGAGGCAGACTGTTCACACTAGGCATAAACTTCCTCGACGAGCTAGAGGATCTGAACAAAATAGAGCAGAAGCACCATCTGAGTTACATAAAAATATATAATAATCTGGGTGGTTCTAATCGTCGGTGGAAACGTAGGTCCCTCAGTGTACACCCCATACCAAGAGCACAATGGGCCCAACTGTTGGTCTATGTGAGCCGCGACACCAGTCTCAAGGGCACCATTCCACCTACGTACCTACATTGAAACTTGGAAATACAAATTTTTCATCGCATATAGAACGGAGCAGATGAAACTCTACGAGCTCTGAAAGGATGTGGATATAATCTGGAAGGCAAACATTTTTGAATCTCAGGCATCTTTGTGTGCATAAAATCCATCGAAGTGTCGTCCGTCAGCGGATTTCCGCAAAATCACCAGTTTTATGTGTCGTGTCTTCCTAAGGAATTTAAAATGACTACGATAGTCCCCTACCAGTGATCGCACCGTTCCAGTTCGGATGTCACTTGGCGCTAAATTTTTGCCATCATCCAGTCGGCACCGCAGAAGGAATGGTATAAGCAAATCCAATCAGTATTTTAAATCTGGTACACAAAAGCCAACGTCACACAGGCTTCCCTTGCAATTAACGAACGCATCACCAAATAGCACGTTGACGTTGCGGCTGAAAAAAATTAATTCATTTCACCATTCTGCCGGCTCCTTGAACTTCGCGCCTCGCAAAAAACAACATTTTATCTGTTATGTCATTGATTGTTCGTGACATGCTTGGCAAGCAATGCACAGAGAATCCAGGAATCTGAGGATCCTGAAGACAGTGCCACCACCACCAATTTTGATACTATATATGTATGTGGGATTCGATGCCGAAACACGTACAAATCATCCTACGCGAAACAGAACAAACAAATAACGAGACATGGCAAAAGACAGTAAACGATCACGCGACCGAACGGCACCTAAAACAACGCTAGAACAAACCTACGACGAAACGAACGATACATACGGGTACATACTGACGATCAACGGGACAAACGAACGATAGGAAGGGAGTTTTGCGTACTGCTTGTGTGTTCATTTTAATATTCATTCGATGTAAAGAAGCCAGGGATAGCAGTCATGTTTGAGTTTGCCAACAGCGTCCGAATTCAGTGAAGTTGTAGTTGGTGGCCATCAAGCCTAAATAATGAAATTTAAACGAATTGAAGTAATAAAATACCCAAAATTAGTGTTTCAATTGCGACAAAGATCCCACGTATATTTCAGTTCGAATTCTTCGCGAGGAGACTAAACTTGCTCGGCCCCATCGAGCGAATGAACACCAATGCTCCAGTCAAGAGAGTCTTCTAGTCCGAGCCATCTGTTTCCAGAAGAAGAGGAAGACTTAATCTCCGGTAGTTAATTTTACGCTACCTCGTAACCTGCTCAGCCCTTGCAAGAATTAGAAAAAGAACGCTATGCAAAAACTCTTTCAGCAGCCTACAAGTTGCAGCAAATGTCTGACATAAAGATTCAGGACATAATCAAGTTCCTAAAAAGAACAAAATGGCTGCATCACAGAATGAACAGTGGATCACTAACCATACAGGTGAACACTAGGAAACTAGAAGGTACTCAAAAGGTGTTAGTCAGGTTTTTCGCGTATGCGTTTCACGAGGAGACCGGTGAAGTAACGCACCAGACAGTGGCAACACAATGGATTCAACATGGCTTTAAGTGACCCAAGGTCTTAACAGACAATGGGAGTCACTCTAACCTAACCTAACCTAATCTTCGGTATGAAGACCAAGATCGCGGACGCAAGTCAACTTGGTTCTGATGACTGAAAGCAACGTGCCTTTCAGTCATAGGAGGGGGCAACTGGACAGACTCAGATTCTCCAGAGGTCGTAGGCCTAATAAGAAAGTAAGTACAGTGACAAATCTAGTCAGGATTTGGTGAATCTAGCGTGGCTAAGTGGTGTTGAGCACATGGGGAACACGCCATCGGTCCAGATGAACTTCAATCCAGTGAGATAATGTCTACATACATTCACTCTAGATTTGTTGAAACGAGCGGTCCAGTACTACTTTTGGAAAAAAGTTAAGGACGCTACAAAAATTAAAAGAACTACTCAAAGTGGTCCTGCTGAATCACCTAATTGTTAAAGTAGCAATCATTTTAAGGAAAGTCATCAAATTCGATTTAATTTTCTAAATCGTGAAAACAGAAAGAGAGGCGACGATTTTACAAGGTCGTGTGGTGTCGCTGTCGCAGCTGCCTCGCAGACAATGCTGTTAATTATCAAATAATTACACCAAGGATTCTCTGTTCGAAGTGACCTTCAATAATTCCCCAAAATTAGAATGATAAATGTAAGTAACGACCTTGCCATTCAATTTGTTCCCCATCCCATGCAATCATTGGTTCATAAGATTAATTGATCGTTGGCCTCGAAACGGGGTATCGCTATCTTCTGTTAGACAGCTCGCAATATAAATCTCTTAGACCATCGAAATAAAATTGGATCATTTCAGCGGACGGCAGTAAAACGGATTTTACGTCTTGTTCAAGTACTTAAATCACGGTCAGTTCTTTTAGGAACACTTTAAATATTATTACAATATTAACAACAAATTTGTGCTTTTGGTAGTAAAAGTCTGAGAGTGGAAAAAACCAGCAACGTTCCGCTCATGAGTTCATTAAAATCTGTGAGTGGTTGGACATACTTTGAAGATTTTATTGATGAATTCTTGTTCTTTTGTGATCTTAGATCCGAGTTGTGGCTGTTTATTTTGAAGCTAAATGCTATTGGTCTTAGGTGGATTCAATTATTTCTGGTTTTTCTCTGCACAACATTTTTGGACCATACTAAATTTATTTTTAAGTTATGAATATTTCGCTTTAGAAGGGGCCTAGTGCGTTTAATTTGTCTACGATTTTTATGCATGACGTTCACATACAAGCTCGTTTGTATACATTTGCATAATGATGCCCTGTAGCTGACCCCGTGGATATTAAACTTGGATTCAGAATGTATCCGGGATGTAGGAAGAGCTGTGTTTTGAAAATTATACCTCGCCTACGATCAACTTGCTCGAAAGGGAAGCATTTTCTATTCAAATTTCAATGTATTTTAAGTGACCAGAGTTTCATACGGATAACTGGACCTAGCTTAACCAAAAATCCTCTCAGAATGACAATTTCTTGCTTGCTGTCTGTGGCAGTGTCGCACATCGAGTTGTTTGAATTCCCCATAGAATTTTCTATTTCACTTTAGTGTCCTCCACTGCATTGTTTCACTGGATTAGAGTCGAATCTATAGCTACATATATCCAAGCATATGCTCTACGCCTATTTAGACTCATGTGGTTGTATATCCGAACAAATGTTAGTTACCATAAACTCACCCCAGTTCAAAACCCCAAGCAGAGATTCTATTACATCGACCAAAAGGCTTCCCCTTCATTCCAACAGCGGCCATGTCTTTTTTCTTTGATATACGAGATTTTTATATGAGATATGTTTTGTAGTTTAAAATGTAAAATAAACTTTCAACTTTAGATTTAAATAGTGTCTCACATAACTCTTTGGCGGGATGTAATCCAAGGAATGACACTTTTTCCTTTAATTATGGTATTGAGTATGAATCTAACAGGAGGGTCACAAATGAAGTGGACCGATGTTACTCATTATGCCATATAAGTATGTACAGTGTTTCCAATATTTTCAAGAGGATTTTACTACGGTGGCGAAGAAAATCACATCATTCAAAATTTACCACTTCAAGAAAATAACCTGTATATGAAAACTGTTGTAGGCATATATGTAGAAATTAAATCAAGTCTTAAGACACAAAAAAGGAATATATTCCAAAAACTATTAGAGGTGGAAAATATACTAAATGGATGAAATGTCAGATTTTTTTGTAACAATTTAAAAGCCAATATTTTATTATCAATCAAAATAGGGTGCCTTGGCATCTATGACATTCTTCCAACGTGATACTACGTCAAATATTTAATTTTCGTAGAAGCGCTGACTTTTTGAGGCAATGAAATCTTCAAAGACTTTTAAAACCTCTGCTCGGTTCCGGAAGACCGTTGGGGAAATATCAGGAGAGTACGGTGAATGTGGAAGAATTTCAAATCCCAACCGCAACAGTTTTTGCACCGTTACCTGTGAGGTATGGGGTCTAGCATTGTCATGCAAAAGGATTGGACTGTGCCTATTGACTAATGCATTTTGCTTTTCAGCCAATGTGGCATGCAATATTATGAGGAAATCGACATCCTCACAATATTTAATAGAGTTTAGCCTTTCTCTATCCACTTTTCATTACAGGTGACTGTCCGGCGCAAAAATGGTTCAGTTTGGTTTCTTAATGTAAGCGATTCGTAGATTTCCTGGCGCCGTAGTTATTGGGGTTCGTTCAGTTCGTAGAGTTTTTTTACATCTCCTATGAGAGAAAGTTGTAGAGTTATTGTCATTGGGGATACTCCCATGCTTTGTGCAATCTCTCGCACCGAAAGCGTTGAGTCTGCACCCACCGTTGCTCTTAAAACATCGTCGTCAATTAGCGTTTCCGGATTCCTACGCAGTTCATTTTCGAGGCTGAAATCTCCCGAATAAAATTCTCCAAACCAACGTCGTATTTTTTTACCGCTACATTCTCAATAGCGTCATACATGTTTTTTCCATTGCCAGTGACGCATTATGTTCCATTTTAAATTCGTAAAGAAAATGCGTTCGAATTTGAACTGCCGACAGCATGGTAAATAAATCCCAGAAAAAAATATCGGTACTTATAAAGAACCCTAAAATTCACACACTTTATTTTATAAAAAAAAGAAAATGTATCGTTCTGGCACAGATGTTCACTCGAGAACATCTTATTTCTGACTAAGCGAAAATCGGACATTTCATGTTGTACAACTGGACTATGGAGTGTGTTTGTTTGACAATATCTAGGCAATTCCACAGGTTACAGCCACCCTATAAACTCAGGGTATTCCATCCGTTTCTATCAGTACGAACATTTCTTTGAAATCATCCTGGTGAATTGTTTGAGAGTAAAATTAAATGGAAGGATATTTTTGGAATTGTTTTGTATAAAAAACCTTTTTTCCCCAAATACATGAAATGGGAGTTGGAACTTCCCATGAAAAGGTAAATTTACTGCTGCGAATGTGAGCATTTTAAGAAAAATCTAATCTGGCTCTGCCATCTCCTATCATTAAATACCCTGTTCTTATTGTTGTTATTCTTACACTGTCTCTATGGGCTCTTCTTAATCCATCGTTCGTTCCTGCTTTAATGTGTTGGACGTGAGATGATACACAGCTTGTTAACCTATTTCGTCTATGGCTGGCCTCCATTAGAAAATGTGGTGTGATCTTCGTCCTTCTTATCTCAAGCTGAATATGCAGTTTATTAGCGTTTTCACTGCAGAATTGACTGCTATGTCATGGAACACATAACAGAGTCACTGCAGACACAGATGCGATAAGCTTTGAGGCCATGGTGGCCAGGGAAATAGCTTTTGTAGCGGATTGCTCCTTTTTCTTTAGCTGGTGCTGCAGTCCGGGGTGCACCTGAACCTCTAGTTGAAATGTCTCTCCATCCACAACGCTCTTTTGCTAGTTGCACTAAGCTACTTACGATCAGCTTATTGAGGTGCGTTTCCAGGTACATACGCCACTGGAGGCGTGATCTTCCTTTACCGCGTTGTCCTTCGAGGTTGGAGTCGGAGACTTCCCGGGCCAAAACGTTTGTATGTATTCGCTGAACATGACCTTGCAATTTAAGTCTGGGGACTAGAATCTGTTCAACCAGATCCATGTCGCTTTGTAGCCCATTAGTGTGTACGGGACTAAAGATAATCCGAAGGACTTTCTTAAAGCGACCAAGAATTTCATCGTCTGCTTTGGTGAGTGTAAATGCTTGTGCACCACACAGCAAGACTGGGACTATCAAGGTCTTATACGGGAATATCTTGGTTCTTCGAGAGAGGGTGTTATTAATCAATTGCCTTCCAAGCCTGAAGACAGCGATTGGCAAGAGTTATCCTGCGTTTCATCTTTGCGGTAGTGACATTGCTTGAGTTGAGTTGAGACTAGGCAGAGTTGGTCGGGGAAAAAGGGCCAGGTGGCAGGTTGCTAATTAACAAAAAAAACGTCTTCAAAGGCAAACTTTTCATACAGCAAGAATTTTCATATGGAAAACATTATCGTAGCCTGGTATACTGTGTGGTGTCAGGATATTCAGGTTTAATGAATATACTCTCGTGATTGTCATGCATTTTCGGTCTAACGACTGAGGTATCAACAGATTCTGGATATTTTTATCATTAAAATCTAAAGACCTCTTGCCAGTTTGTCACTGCTCGTATTCAACCTAACAAATTATTTACAGCATGGTTTCCTAATCCAAGACACATTGTACATCTTGGATAAATGCCATTGGCCCTCACTACTTTGGAGACTACGAATTATCTAATAATCTCTAGAAATTCATACCCTTGCCGACGACGTATTGTACGTCAACTTCTACGCAGAACGTCCATGGTTCGATTCCAGGGCAAACATAAACTTTCATATTCACCGCACGACCTCTCGCGATTCACTGGCAATGGTCGAAAGGTATAATTGCCACGTACTGCTACTTAAACTTCCCCGTTCTGAGTCAGCATAAAGCTCTATGTCCCCTCCACACGAATGCATGCACAATACTAGCGCTTGTTGCAGAAGCTTATGCAATTACCCTTCATGAGCTATTGTTACAACATGAAATGAGTCCCAGAGAGAACACAAAGTTCAATCGAATAACAAATAGTCAAGCAATCTATGCAAAACTTGTGTACAAGATTAATGACAAATAAAAGTAAACAGACCAAACTGCTGGGCAAACAAAGCACAGAATGCCCGAACCACAACTCGGAAGCACTGAACTCAGAAATAAAATCATATCAAGTGGTTGCTCCCACAACAACTCGTTCTTGGCCATATTATCTGCAAGACAATTCATTTGCATTGTATCCAATTGCATTAGGGTTCGCCCCATAGGCACACTTAAAATAACGCACGTTCCCAGAAAACAAGCCTCCTTGGGGCTGGAGTTGACCGAGTTCGAATCCACTTTATGGCTTCCATGGACCTGAAACTTTCCGTAAATTATTACAACTCGCATCCATATTCAGTTGAGTATAAATCAAGATCTCCGTAGAACGTAGCAGAACCATAAATCGCTGGCCATGTATGCATCCGTGATCCTCAAACTTCCCGGATGTGCGAGTACAATGTGTGTAGCAAGGAGGAAGTTTGTTGCATCCGTTTAAGAGTTGTTATTTCCCAATTTAACCGAAAAACAATGAACGTGATATTTGGAGTAGTTTTCTCCTCGACTAGCCCCAGCCACTGTCGACTGCTTTTCGGTGAAAGTTTCCATCTCGTTGTCAGCCACACCTCACCAGCCGCTTGCGGAAAGTTTGTTTTTTAAACACAGACTCTGAATGGCTTACATTCATGCGAGCCAGGAGACACACAGAACTAAAACTTTATCACACGCGCTGCCTGAGTTTTATTGGGCGATAAACACGGGTGCGCCCACGAGCAAGATGCTTGTTTATCGTCATCTCCACACCACACTTGAGCCGAAAGCGTTTGATGGCGTCCTAAAGTACACCAAGAAACGAACGTAATACGCTCGTAAGCCCATCAAAGTAAAGAGCAGTAACCTCAAACCAGCCAAAAAAGAGCTTTGCGGTTCGAGGGGGACGCTGGTAAAAAAATGTCAACCTGAAGACCTGCAAAGTGTGGATGCCACATTCCGCACATGGAGACGGAGACCGTTTTACCCAGTCTCCGTGTAAGCAGCACTTCCTTGGGATTTCTCGTTCTCCGGGGAAACCTCTGCAGCGTCCTGGGAATCACTTATCATCCCAGTATTTACCATCGAGCAGCACAGCATGTGCTTGTACTCAGTCGTATGTGTTTCCCCCTCACGGACATGGGTCGGAAGATAGTGAATGTGATGGAGTGGCGAAGGTCCTGGAAAATTGCGAACATTACGAGTGAACCTCTCCCGCTGATTATGTTGTCAAATTATTTACTCATCTCTGATACGTTACCAAGAAACGTTTCTTTTTGGCACAACGCTCTCGTGTAACCTCGTCTGCGTGTGTGTCATGCCCCTGTGCGTTTCGGATGAAGGATATCATTTTGGCGGCTTACTAATATTAACTCGGTGAATAATTTAAAAAGGCAATTCATTAACTCGGTAAATTGGTGCTTGTTGTGCTGCCAAGGCTGCTGACGTGGGGTGCGTGGTTGGGGATTACTGTGAAAATTAATGAGCCTTTAACGAAGGAATGGCATAATGGAGACCAATCAATGGGGAACGAGCAGTTTTTCCACTTGAATTGAGACTTCAATGAGGTTATTGATTTTCTTTCCTCATGCGGGATGGTGCTTGTGAATGGGGACGGGTTGCACAGGGTGGGCAAGTCGTTTGCTGAAGACAAACTTTTGCGAGTGTTGATTGAATTTGGCGAATTTCGTCTGGAAGACAGAGTTTTTTTCCCGATTCATGGAAGATTAAGAAGAAGTTTATTTGAGACGGAGATTGAAGGACGGGCATGTATTATGAAGTCGTTATATGTTGTGTATATTTGTGTATCAGGTTCATCCATATAAACATTCCTATATATGGTAAACTTCTTGTGAAAACCAGACAGGGTCACCTTTCAAAGCGCTGACAAGCGGACTTTATAGACACAAGTGTCTGCACTCAGACTATGTCTTCGAAGACCCTCTCTATCCTTTACTGGAAGCTCAGTACCTTCTTGTGAACATGAGATATCCAATCAACCGCTGGAACGTAATTAGTGATTACAAACGAGAGAGGGAGAGCGATTCTTTACCAGAACTCATCTCGGAGAAGCTGCTGATCAGCTTAATGACCAACATCAGCGTTCAGAATTCCAGCAGCCTGCGCCACCATCCCTTAAGAGCTATTTCACCATATTTCCGAGCCCAGGTTTAAATGAATTTTTCCAAGGTTAGGTTGGAATCCTGGGCAGAGGCAGCGGGTTTTGAGCCCTTCTCTTTATGAACAACGACAGTGCTTATAAGCTCAGTGAGGTTAAACACACCGGCAACTCCCGGAACTCATTGTCCGCTCAGTTGGCTGTTGTACGTGAGGATAATTTACGCAGTATGCAAAAATGTATGAATGTAAAGGCAACAGCAAGCCACGGATACTGACGGATTTTATGTTGACGAACCCAGTTAATGTAAAAAAGCCAATGCATTTTTTTTCCTCGCGTGGGACGAGAGGTCCTTCAACAGACCACGTGCAGCCGATGAGCTCCCAGAGGCCCTCGACTGCTATAAAGTAGACGTAACCGCAATCCAGGAAGTGCGGTGTATTGGGCCTGATAAAAAGAGAATAAAAACAGGGGCAGCTATTACAGCGATTGTTACAGAGAGCGAAGGCAGCACTTATTCGGATAAGGATTTGTTGTTCGAGGCTGACTTAGGCAAAATGTCTTCAGCTTCAAGAATGCAAGCGAGTGAACAATCCGCGTCAAGGCTAAGTTCGGGAACATCACCCTGATTTGCCCACCCGCCCCTACAGAGAACAAGGATGACAACAGCAAGGATGACTGCTATGATCTCCTAGAAAGAACATACGACCAAACCCCAGCTACGACGCCAAGATCGTTTTGGGAGATTTCAACGCTAAACAGGGTAAAGAGGACATCTTTACTTGAGTCATCGGTAAACACAGCCTGCAGGACACCACCTTTGAAAATAGACTCAGGCTGGTGGACTTATTCACGGGGCGAAAACTCTCTGTAGCTAGCACGTGGTTCCCACACCTCAACATTCATAAAGGGAAGGATGACGGTCTCCTGATCTTTCAACCCTCAAGCAGGTTGATCACGTTGCGATCGGCATCAGACAGTCCTCCAGGTTTTTTGATATCCGAACAATGACTCGAATTATTTTCTTGTTGCAGCCAATGTAAGAAGACGATTATCGAAAAAATAACATAGTTGAGGAAGAACGCCACGGTTTGACATCGGAGACCTACAATGGCAAGAGACCTTTGGGAACTTTGCCGATCGAGTGTCCCTGAAATTTACTGAAAGTTAGACGCCGCTTGCAAACAGTAGAAGAGAATAAACTTCGCCAAAAAACCATCAGAGAAACAGCTACTGATGTTTTGGGTCTTATAAGATTTCAAAGAAGACTCCTAGTTTGTCAACGAATTTAGGCAGGTATATGTAGCACAACACAAACCGTACAAGGCAAGGGTGCATCGAACTACGAAAACTCCACAGAAAAGAAGGAAAGGGTCCTTGCTTCCCAGTAAAGACTACAAAGCTCCTATGGCAGAAATGATGTGTGAACGTTACCAGAGGGTACAACGACTACCACATGGATATAGACTTCAGAAGGAACCCTGCCAGGAAGAGGATATAAACTCGTAGTATAGTCACATTATACTGAGAATTTGGAAAAATTATTTCTGCCGACTGTACATAGACAATCGGTGTTGAAGACATAAATAACGTTGTCAGGCAGAATGTTCTACTTAATTTGAAAGATGATTAAAAAGAATTTCGTTGAGATTTGACAGATGTACGTATGAAAAGGATGATTAGGATGTTAATTTAACGAACATATGTATGAATCTATGAATAAGTGTAGTTCAGACAGAAAGAATGAGCAAGACTTAAAATTGTCGCCGAAATCTTATTTCAAAGACATAATCTAATTCAAAGACAATACCAGTTCTATTTAAGCTCGTAAGTAGTGCAGGTTCTATTGGCATATCCTGCAGAACTACGATCTGTACCTGTCCTACGATCTGTACCTGTCCAATAGCATCACAACTAGCGCAGAAACTTTTTATTCTTTTTTGATACGCTATACGACTTTCGACAAAATTCGTGTTTTCAGAGAAACTAAAGACTTCTTCCAGCTGGGCACTACAGCCATCAGACTAGTTTAGCACGATCTTTAGCGAGCTGTCTCCAACTGCGCAAACCAAGTAGTTTTAACATCCTTCTCCACTTGTGTGCTCCACCTCAAACACGGACTTCCTCTTGGGTATTGTCTCACAGGCTCAAAGTCGAATGAAACAAAAACTTCTTAGAATAAAATTGCCTTTAATCAAATGTATCCTTCGCTTCTTTGAAAGCCCCAATTGGTTCTCATAACTAAATAAACTCTTCAGAGATCCACGTGGAGTGCGTTTCACCTGTGAGGGCCACGGCTAATTCCTACCTACCCATCTACAAATATCATATAACTTTGCCATAACTCAAGTAACTGTAGAAGTACCCTTTGACTCGTATACCTTCACCTTTCATTTCATTCATGCCTAATCTCTTGCCGCCATGTGACCTCATTATTCAGTCTGTCCTACGAAACATGTCTTGTCTTACACGCAACATGACATGACTCCTCAACTCGCTTCAAATTCTCGTTTGCATTCCACTCTCACATGTACATCCGAAACCATAAGTTATTGGAACGCATGCAAGTGGAAGGGGGCTTGATTTAGGACCGCCTCGAGGGGTTGTATTAAAAATCCCCACATGTGTATACACGTGGACGTTTTCCATGGGCAAACAAAAAGAAATGGCTGCGAGTAAGGTGCGTAGGAGTTTTATATTCCCTGGAAGCATCACATTACATGGTATTCAGTCGTGATGAGCCCCACTGCTCCGTCTTCAAAAAGAGGATTAGCAGAAGCCTGCCAGGGAGCCGCACAGCCCAAATTTAATATTGAAATGCAAGATGTGAGAATGACTTTGAGAACAGCAGTCGTCGTTGTCAAGATGCCGGGAGATACGTACATATTTCAAGCCACAAAATATGGCCAGACTTGGAAGACGTTCCATGCATACCAATTTCTAAGCATGACTGCTAGTGATTGAAGTTCCCCCGAGGAGCGGAGAATGATAGCAAAAGTCTTATTTCATAAATTTTTTCGCCTCAATTACAAAAGAGATGAGACGATGTATTAGTCAATTTTGCTGAACCTTTAAAGTTTCCACTTCGGGACATGGTCAAGTTGTGAATGAGGACAGAGTCAAAAGGAGCAAGGTGGGTGGAAGTTAACGACGAGGAATTTTAGCATTCTATCGATACGTTCCAATGCACACAAAGTTTATAATTGGCTGGAATATTTTGTCTGGACCCATCTCCGATTTACATTACGGCTTTTCTCTTTAGTTGTGTATTCTATCGTGAAACATGCTTTGCAGCATAATTTTCCGCTCTCAATTTTTTTTATAAAAATATGCCAGCAGTTTCTTGATCGAATTCCAGTCATGCCGAGATAGAAAATGATTTTATTTTTATTTTTTTGAGAGGTCGCTGTCAGAACTTGGAGGAAGAATTGAAGAATTATATGCTTGTCTCATAAGGGTTCGCGACGCGAATGTGAGCAATTAAAGGGAAACGTTGCTTCGTCACTGCTCCGTGTCACTGTTGAAATATGGACACAAATGTGTGTTTTCCAAATAAAAGTTGAGAACACTCTGTCATTCTTAAGTTATTAGCACGAAAGAGAAGTGAAAATAGTCAATAGTCGTCCAAGGAAAGCTGGTAATGCTGTTGTTTAATCGGATAAAAAACCAGACGGCTCGCTTGCAGATGACTGTCGACTAAGTAATCATCTGTATTCAATTGGTTTATTCGAAAATTAGAATATATGGTGACCATTAGAAGACAGCTGAACATATCCTCACCTCACTGAAATGGACTACTGCAACATTTTGGAAAGGATTATCCATTACCATCCGATATCGTAGTTAGTTTTGTTCAGTAGTACTAGAAGTCAGGTTCATTGCAAAATTGAATTTATTAACTGGGCTACGCTTTTATCTGGTTTTTCAAATCTGGTCTAGTCACCATTTGTCATTGGGATCAAATTAAAAGCACTATCACTGGAGCGGTCGATCAGTGGTAGAGTCTGACTGTGGGTATCACAATGGACCAATATGGTCTAAGTGTGCTGATGAATTCAGTAGCAGCTACCTAACCTAACCTAACCTAACTGGGCTATGAGATCAACTGGGCCGTTTAGCTAAAAATGCGCTTTATCACAGAAGATAATTTTGCGATGAAATTGGTCATCGTCTTCCAACATTTCTAGAGTCCAATGCGAGACGCTTCATATGATAGAGTCGCCTTAGTTTGTTGAGTTAACTTCATCTTACAAGAGTGTAGACAGAATTCCTTTCGCAAAATTTGCCATAGTGTGGTCTTAGCGATGCCCTATTCTTGAGAATGCTGTAAAATCGATTGTTTCAGCTCGTTGCGAAGGACGATTGAATTGCAGCAATTTTCTCGGCACTTTCAACAACGCGTTGTCTCACTGGCACGGGAACATATAGCAGGGAAAGTTTACACTAGACCATGGATTACTTGTCTACTGCGACGAGATTTACGACCAAAAATTGTCTTGAAAATATTTAAAGTTGCCGTCACCGGCTCGGATTTTAAATTAAAAATTTAAAATTTATTTAAAAATTTAAATTTTAATTATTGATGAAAATGTTTTACTGAAATACGACAATTTGGTTTAAGAATTTTTTTGGATTAAGAAGGTATTCACAGTGAAAGTTCAGAGTATTCAAAGCCCAATTGAAAAACCCTGTATTATTATTATTAACCACTTAATTTGCCTTTCTATAAGAAACCGTGGAAGACCGAATTCCTATTCCTATAAACATTACGACAAAAATAACTCACAGTATTTAATTGCCTCACAGAGTACCTTTCAAATTCAGCTGGCCTTAAAGTCTGCCTTATTGATCAGGTAGTGCTTAATAAACTCGGTCAAATCATTGGCTAAACTGTTGAATCTTTCTCCATCCTCCTTATATAGGGCTAAAGTCGGGTTGGACCTGGGTCTCAAATAACAATTCTCTCTGGGCGGCATTACCTTTCTTAGCTGGCTCCACACCATACACGCAGGCCATTGAAGCCAAGCTTTTCTTAATTTTTAATGTAATTACCTTGTCGTCAAACTGAAAGTTCTTGATAACAATCTTGAAGCGTAATCTTAATCCATCATCAGTGAAGTGGCTTCAAACATTTTCAGGAAATCATAATAACCCCTGAGATCTCAAGAACACGACTTAAATCTTTCTTGTTCTAATAGTATAAACACTACCGTAGATTGTCCTTACAATTGACCAAAATTGTTGCCTGTACTTAAAGTGTTCTCAAAGAGTGCTGTAATTGAGAATGTGAATTCAAGCCGAAAATTAATGCAAACAAAAGCAGTCTTCTCCTCTCTCTTATGCTTTATGATGCTTTGTGTTGACTGCACCACCGAATCCCACAAAACTCTGTTTTTGAATTTTAAGTAGCAAAACATACGCAAGGACAAGGATATTTGAAACCTTATTTAACTCTAGTGTCACCACCAACAAATTTGCTCAGAGCTGTCACCAATTTCACCACGAAACAGTCCACTTTGTTGTGTGCCTGATGGCATCTGTTTTTCTTGCTGTATGAACTGTTTACTGAAAAATATTATTTAGAAACTGAGACGATTTAATAAATCTCAATGACCTAATAATAGCGAATACACATCAAGTTTCTGTAAACAACTATAGACACTTTGAAATTTAACGATGCATCTGGTTATTTATCGATTTGTTTTAACCCATTTATGCCCACTACGGTTATTATAGTTGACCCTTAACTTTTCGTGATCACTTTGTGGGAATGACATTTATTGGTATGGGACAATTTTGATATAGTACGAACTCGGTAATCGCAATCCTTGATACACGTATTTTTGCAATGATTTTTGCTAGAGGTGTGACGGATATCCGGCAAGTATTCGGTATCCAGCCTATCCGGCCTGAGCCGAATAGTCTTTTGTTATCCGGCCGAATACCGGATAGTCGTTTTTTCAGTAGAAAACAACAAAATAAAAAAACAATTTAATATTGGAAGTTTACCAAAATTAGTTTTTCAACATTCAGGGATAATAATTTATTATGTTTGTTTCCGTATACGATGCATGCTTCAGAAAAGAGTCTCCCACTGTATACGCTGCTACATGGAAATGAAAAAAACAATTTTTTTGAAAATTTGAGCAAAATTGGGTACTTTCTTCTATTTACTGACCACCAAGCCCAAGGGTCACTATTCCGTTCAAAATTAACTATTTTGAGATATAAGCTTGTTGGCGATATTTTTTTTGGCAGAAAACGCAATCTGGCTTGACTTCTACAACCTCTTTAAAAATGTACCAACAACTTTGCTGTGTAGAAAGCAAGAATATCTTGTGGAGGAGAAGGAAGAAAACATGTTTAAGTTTTCTTTGTACCGGTCTGATTTGAGTATCAGACCACCGAACTATTATACTTTTAATTTGGGCAGATATCCGGCCGCCGAATATTTGGCTATCCGGCCTAGCTGCGGGCCGAATATTCGGTATCCGGTATCCGACCAAATCACTATCCGGTACAACTCTAATTTTTGCAATACTACATTTGCAACATAGTATTACAGATTTAAAAGTCCAAATGTTCAAAAATACCCTTCTACAATTAAATTTTTTGTTTCAAAATCAAAAAGTAAATTAAAATAAATAAAATAAGAATATAATAATAATAATGTCTGCGCTACAGTCCGAGGCGGACCTGGGCCTAGCTGCTCAGCAACAACTCGCGTTGTACGTGCTATTGTTCTTTCACCAGTGGAGGGGACCTACATTTAAATGCCGACTCCAAATGGCGGTTTTGAGAAGCTTTTTCTAGACAGTTATCCTTTTTTGCATTGTCAGTGACTCGAAAGAGGCGGAGCCGTGAGCAATTTTGTTTTGAAAAATTGTTGCTTGTGCTGGGATTTGAACCTAGACTGTAAAAGTCAAGTGCGTATGGATCGACGCACAAACCCACACCGCTACGGCGCCGCATTATTATTTAATAAAGAAAATATTAGCTTTCTGTTTTACGTCTCGAAAAAGGTGCTGTATTTATCATACTGCACACTGTAAATGTTTTCTCGGTAGGTGCAACGACCTCTGTAAATGCAACAACCCTGATGTCTATCAGTTACGATTACCGAGTTCGTACTGTGAATTATTCCGATTCACTTCAGTTTCAACAGCATCCGGCAGGAAAATTCGCGTCGAATAAAAAACGAAGAATCACTGATTTAATTTTTCTCGTTTTCCACTTTTGGTGATGTGTGAATGGAAAAACTTCGATAAAGTGCATTTTGGAACACAGAGTTTTGTCCAGGCTGAGATATCGTATTAATGGATATTAGCACTTTATCGAAAATTTATAATCAAGCAGCGGGTCAAGTATTGGGTGAAAAAGTGGGATATTCTCACGCCATATTCCAGCTCGATGTCAAAATGAAAAAGAACACGAAAAAAATATTGTCTTATTTATAGTGGATCTTGATGAAAGAGTATTTTTTTGCTAAAATAATACGAATGGAGGAGACCTTTGGAAGGATTTGCTAAGGCTTTTAGGTGTTGTTTGATATTATAATATAATAATAACAATGGCGTCGCTACAGTCCGAGAAGGACCTGGGCCTAGCTTCTCAGCAACCACTCGTGTTGTGCGTGTTATTCTTCTCTCATAAGTTAAGGGGACCTACAGTTTAATGCCCACTCCGAACGGCGAGATTGAGAAGCTTTTTCTAGATAGTTGTGCTCTTTGAGCATTGTCAGTGACTCGAAAGAGGTGGAGCCGTAAAAAAAATGTTGGGTGTTTTTTTTTCTGGAATCGAACCGACAATATCGAGCGTAGGAGTCGACGCACTTACCCTCTACCTCACGGCGTCCACTGTTGCTTGATATTACAAGGCATGAATTCGCAAAAAAATAAATATTTATTGAACCCAGATATGCCTAGAACTTTCTGAAACGTAAAAAGTTATTTTTTATTTTGTATATAAATAATATGTTGATTACATTGTTAAATCACATTTTTTTATTTAACGCACTAAATACTCGTCTTTTGGCACGTGCCAAATGATTTCTTCCTGTCGGTACTGTTCTGACCGACCTACATGTAGGACGTCAGGCCTATCTGGGTTAAAAAAAACCCCGATTGCCATTCATCAGAATCTCATGAATTCTATAATTTTTTTCTTACTTCAGATCACTGTAGGACAGCCTATATAAAATGCTACTCATAAGTCTCAAATTGTATAAATATAAACTAGGTCGAATTCAATCTCATTTCGTCCAATAAGCGCTGGTCATGTGATTTAAATTTGAAAAGAGATCGTTGAAAGCATGAAACTCTGCCGCTGAAAACGGAAGAAGTCCGTTTTTCAGGTCAATTATGTTTTCTTTTTTGTGTTTGCATTGTAGGACGTGAGCTAAATCTGCCACGAATAATAAAGAAGAAAAGTTCAATATATATGTGGTCAAGAAGGGGTTCATTTTGGATGGCGTGTCCAGATGCCGGTTTGCAGAGTCTGATGGACTTGATCTCAGAATAAAGTTAGGGTAGCGATGAACGAACTTTGAAATAACTAGAAACATTTTTAACCATATATTTAAACTCTTAGTGTGCCATGGATATACATATACAGCCTTGGCCAAATATATAAGGCACCCTATAAGATTCGTTATATCTTCACAAAGCACAAAAATTAATGAAATGAGAAGAAAACATAAAAATCGTTTACAACCTCAGAGTGTCGCAGAAAACTATCAAATTCAAAATAATTACTTCCGATAAATGATTTTCCAGGACTGTATGTTGTCCGAAAAAAAAGTCCACCAAATTTTCAGATTAAACTACAAGAACGACTGAGAGTGGCCAAGGGTAACATTGGATCCTGGCCGCGTGGATTGACAAGAAGAAACAGACATAACTTACGGTATCGCAGATGCATGACCTTAACTACTGAAAGCAGCTCGCTAAGGATTATCGAAATTGAAAGATAGCAATATCTCAGGTTCATATCGTTGAATTTTTAATGGAAAAAATGTTAAGTAGTTTGACTAACTTTTGACTTGAACATTCATTTAATTTTTAATAATTAACCTGGAGTTTATTCACGCTTGTTAAAAATGGAAATTTTAATTTGGTGCAAAGCTCTCTGTTTACTGTTAAAAATAAATAAAAGTGGTAGTGTTGCAGTTCGCAACTATAAATTATTTTCTTCGATTCACAAAAAAAACACAATGCATGTCCAATCAATCAACTCAAGTTGAAGTAGAAATCCTTCTAGACCTTTCCCTCAATTCCTTGTTGTCCTTAGCAGAAAAACTCTCTTCCCACTTCGAACTTCTCACAGCACCTTCAGTCCTCCACGCATAAAATCAAACCGATATTTCCCAAAATAATAAAAACCATTATAATTTATTATATGCATAGCATTATTAATAATTTTTATTAATCCTCAAAAAAAAGAAGAGAAACCATAACAGAATGAGGTAAATAATTATTCATGTCGCGCAGCAGCTGTGCCATTCACCTTTGTGGCTACGGATTGTGTTTATTTACACCCAACAACACGAATCATAAATCGTCTCAACCGCAGAGCACAACACAGTTCACTTCAACAATTAACCACCATAAATCACAGCACTGTTATTTTTTATAGGCAAAAATTTATTGAATCCTAACTACACCAGATTACCAACAAGTGACAACCATAAATACGTCAACGTACCCTAATCTGGTTCCGCCAAATGAGCTTTGCCCAATAAATCACAAGCGTCCTTGTCCTGCCATAAATAACACATCAGAGATTCACCACCAAGGGCTTTCTGTCCTCAAACCACCGCCCGAGTATTAGTTACTTATCTCCTGCGACTGCCACCAGAGACGGGAGACAAGGGCAGAAAAATAAAGTCCCGCAAACAAAACAAACACGACTGCTTCAGCATGCCGAACACCCTCATTTATTTCTCCTCCCATCCACCCACCGCCTTAGGCGGACTGAGCTAATCTCAACACGTACGCATATGGAACGCAGTCACATCCGACCACCACCAGTCTGAGTGGAATGCTAAAAAAGAAAATAAGGACACTTACGCCATATAGGCCGGGGCCAGCTATAGAGCCGGCAGAAGCACTCCGGCGACCACACCAGTCACCGGATGTATTCGTGCGAGTAATTCTTCACTCAGCGGAGAGTATGGGAAAGGATAAGGCCTAAAACCCTTCAGGATACGTACCTTTATGCACACTTCAGCTCGAAAAAGTATCCAATTTTTGCCTTGCGATGAGTGAATGAAAATGAGATGAATGGTGTACATTCACCTACGAAGAGGAGGCAGCCGTGTCGCACACAAGCACTGCACACACATTCGTATATTTTTCTGAGCCTTCTGGCGGTTGTACACTAGACAAACTACACGTTTGTTTCACAGAATTGCTCACAGAACGAAAAATAAAGGGGAAGGATTGCGCGTGATTGTTATCCTCTTTGAAATAATCAAGGTTGTGGGTATTTTATGCATCCCTTTTTACACTGAAAAATTTTCAATTTTCCACTTAACTTGATGCGAACCAAGAAAAAACTGAAATTTCTGACCAAATATTCGACTGTGCCCGTTGGTGATCATGAAATTTGTGAATTCAATGAATTTCTGCAACACTCACGCACACGAATTCGAACCGAGGCTAACCGCGATACATGTATCTGCTGAATTTTTTCTTCTGCATTAAAATTTAAAAAAAAAGTATCTACAAGATATTTTTTTCATTTTTCATTTCTTTTTATTTTACTCGGCTTCACTGTGTGAAAACACTTAAGCGCACAGACGACAAGATGGGCCATTCATTTCGCGTAGCTGTCGCGCGAGATAATTTTCCGTTGGCACTCTAAAGATGAAAACATCTTCTTTTTTCTTCTCAGCGAAAAAAAAAAACTTTTCTTTTTTTTTGGCACAAGGACTATTGGTAATTCTTTTTCAATTTTATTCGCATTCTCTAATGTATTCTTCACACACTATGAACACTCTGGTGTTATGATTTATTTTTTGTATCTTTTCATCAATTAATTCGGCGGCCTTGTTACATGACTTTAGGTGCTACTTTGTCCCGCAGCCGATAGACGGTTTATTTTTCAAACAATTCCTCTCACGTGATTGTGTGTTGTTCGCGAGAAGACATCGAAGATACAAGATCTTTTGCAAGTAGCCCGCCAGATATCCGTGAGAATTTGGTTCGTTTTTGCAGTTGTCTACATGACGTTGAGTGGTTGCCGGGTAAACGTTTCGGTGGAAAATCTACCGTAAGACTGAATTGTTACAGCTCTCAGCATCCGTGTGTCGGAAAAGTTGAGGTGGAGCTTTTTTGAGCTCTGGGAAAATTCACGATTATTCTTGGTTACTCACTTCGCTTGTATCTCATTCATTGAATTTATCTGGTCTGTTGTGTGTTGGGGGTATAATTTTCCCCACTTTCTGAGTGCTTGTTCATTCTGGGGAATTTCCCAGTTTACTGATTCACTGTAGTGTTCATTTATCTGAATGAAGTGAACAGCTGTTTGCGGAATGTCGGAGAATGTTGCTCGAGTTATTTTTGTGGTGGTTTTAACTCAATCCGACTGAGATGACGACGAATGGTTTGTTGATGCCAAGGATGTGAATGCAACGCAGAGGAGAAAGATGAGTTAGTTGGGAAAATTTGGGAGAATTTTTTTGGTGTTTTTTTGGTTATGATGCAGTTGAAGATGTTTGTGAAGACTGAACACTTAAGAATATATGCATAATATCAAATTTATGTGTTTGTCCACACAGTTTGGCACAGTAATGCCATCAAATAACAACCAAAACCCTGAAAAAAATATTTCTGAAGCTGATGTTTGAAATGTCTCAATTTTTTTTTAATTTCCCTGAAATTATTTATATGAATATATTATTTCTAATAAATACATCTTTAGTGATTCATTCACATGCATGACTAAAATAGGTGCAAACAGTTTCCCAATTTCTGAGGAACGAGTCAGTCAGCAATTCGTTTTAAAATTTGTCCCAATTTCGAAGCAGGGTGCGTTTTAAAGATCTAGTTTTGAATGAATTGTGCAACTTTCCGAAAACTGGCCGTTAAATTATAAAATTATGGACATCCCTGACCTAGTGAGCTTACTTAAAAAGTCTGTAGCCTTATTGTATCGTTGATGAAGAATTAATGAACTTTAAAACAAGATTTTGAAAAAAACTGAAGTATATCATTTTTATCATTTCTTTAACATCGTTCTTGAGAAGATCGTGCAAAACTCACTGGCCAACACAAGAGGCACGATCTTCCAAGAGTCTGTTCAACTGCTAGCTTACGCAGATGACATTTTGAGGTAGTCTACCTTGGCTCTGCGGTAAATAGTTTAAACAACATCAGTACCGAGATCAAACGCAGAATAACTCTTGCCAACCGCCCCTTGTTTTGGGCTCAAAAGGTAATTGAGTAACAGAGCTCTCTCTTGGAAGACCAAACTGACTTTATACAAGACCTTGATTATCCCAGTCCTGCCTTACGGCGCAGAGGCATGGACAATATTCCAAGCGGATGAACAGTCTCTTGGTCTTTTCGAGAGAAAAGTTCTGCGCGCGATCTTTGGTCCTGTTTGCGTTGATGGTATTTGGAGGAGAAGATTCCACCACGAACTATATGGACTGTACTGCGACATGAGTCTAGCCAAGCGTCTATGAATCCAACACTCAACGCTAATCCATGTAGAGCGTATGGACAACTTAGCTCCGGACCGAAGAGTATTCGACTCTGAGAATGTGGGACAACCCAACAGAGGACGTCACCGAACAAGGTGCCGTACACAAGTCGAGGGGACCTCAGCCGGCTTGGTGTGCGAAACTGGAGACAGCTGGCTAGATAGGCATGTTGAGTGAGGCCCAGGTCCACCTCGGACTGTAGCGCCTTAAGAAGAAGAAAAAGATATAATTTTCACATAGGAGTTGATGCAGAGGCAGGATTTAAATTTTGTAAATGGTATCAGGCTATTGGAACTTAATATTTAACTTCATGGTCATGCATTTTATTTCGAAAAGGCAGTGGCCGTAAAACGTTTGTGTTTACAAAACCAGCCATAGTCTGGTCGTTGTATTCTTAAAATTATGTACAGTATTCAACTTGTCAAGCAAGGATAAGACTTTTACATTTTGGACTTGCATTAAGTTTGTCGAAGTCTACGAATTATATTTCGAACGATGCTTTGATCTTCACATAATATAGTCGTTTGGCTATAAATACTTTGAAGAGTGTGAATCGGTCCAACGGATTTTCTTTAAACGGATCGTATGCCATTTACGTTGAATCTTGTCTTCCTCAAATCTACCTCAGAAACATAAAAGCAAATGCTGATTATATAATTAAAGTGATACGCAGGCCAAACAATAGTGTTCAGAAGAGGCTTCTCAAGATGGTGCTTCAATATAACCTACCACCTTTCAAAGACTGGAATAAGCTCGCATGCTCATATAACATTGAGTTGGGTCTCACAGAGGCAAATGTCAATGAATGGGGAGATAATCTCTACGAATGCATAAAGAAACACGATGATTATGTCTATAACGAGTGTATAAATAGAGCCCAATCTTCTTCTTCGCGGAATGTTTGTAAACTATTGAACCATACATAGGGCCCCTTATATGTGATATTTATATGTGATATTTAGGACTAGAACTGAACTCCTGAGATTCAATTACTTGCCACATCGACATGATTTTAATGCTATCTGCTCGCTTTGTAATCGTAACGAGGACGAGAACATTTACCATTTTATCGCGACCTGTCCTATACTATTAGAATTGCGTTTACTTTACTTCTCTAAAGAGTTTCTCACACTTGAAGAAACAAAGAATATTCTAAATGGAACAGAGGGATGGAACCTGCCGATCTTGAAAGGCGTAATTTAAAAATCTTTTACTAGCAGCTATTGTCTCTAAGCCTGAGTCTTGTCAGTTAATTGCGAGAAGAGGTGTTGAGACATAAAAGTTCGCGTTTACTTCATCGAATATTCAAAACTTTTGTCGACGAGTCGTCGAGAGAGGCGAGTCACTTTCTTATTACTTTACGCGGACCATTAGTTCTAGGACACTTTAAAAGCTTATTATTTTTATAACTTATTATTTTTATTATTCGAAGATGGGCCAGGGAGGCACAACAAACAGGTTTTGATCTACGACACCTTCCAGTGGCTACGCTAGGAACTTAATGAAACTAAGTACTACTGTAGAATCTGGTTTTCAAATTTCAGTTAAACCCAGAATGTCGCATGCTAAAGCGGAGAAGCCAGTTTTTGGCCATGGCGGAACAGTAACAGAGCTCGTATTTAGATGTCATGCCTTTTTTGCAGCAGAGCCGTTAGGAATCCAGTTCATTTCCTTTAGATGATTCAAAGCAGCAGTGGTCATTGAAATGGCCGTTTAGTGTCTGGAAGCCTTTACTTTCTAATAGAAAGTGGTTTGTTGTCCTAGACTGACAGCTAAGTTCATTATATCAGCTTATTGTGTTATTATAATTATGTAATAATAGTAATATAATAATAATGGCGGCGCTACAGTTCGAGGTGGACCTGGGCCTAACTTCTCAGCAACCACTCGTGTTGTGCGTACTACTGTTCTCCCACGAGTGGAGGGGACCTACAGTTTAATGCCGACTCCGAACGGCGAGATTGAGAAGCTATTTCTAGACAGTTATACTCTTTGAGCATTGTCAGCCGTGAAAAAAATGTCAGGTGTTTTTTTCTGGAATCGAACCGTCAACACCGAGCGTAGGAGTCGTCGCACCTACCCACTACGCCACGGCGCCCCCCGTTTATGTATTAGAATAATTAATATCTCACTGAAAAGTTATTTTGGCAACTAGGCCCAAGTCCACCGTGGACTGTAGCGCCACAACTCATACGAATACAGCTGCTCCAAGCCAAACGCCTTCACTTTTTCAATACCAGCAGATTTGTTAACTATAGTTCAAAACAAAACAGTTGTTTACGAATGTTTATTTTTCGTTTTTATATTAAACGAGAAATTGAGTTTTTGGAAATTCTTTGTCAATATTGAATTTATTGAAATTTTGGAATGAGCTAGTTCGGCTTGAACCATATACACTTATTTTTGCAGCATGCTATCAACTGTTTTCTGTTGGTCATCATGGCTCTTTGTCAAAATTATATTTGTGGAACAATGAACCTAGTATTCCCCAGTTTAAGGAACAGATATCGTTTGAACCATTTTAATTTTCTTGGGTATCTCTTGACTTTTAATTTTATTATTTGCCTTGTTTCTATTGTTAAAGTGTTTGAGATTTAAATACAATATTTCTCTACCTTCGCCATGTTCTCACGAGTCCTTTCGATGCAACACACATTTAAGCTCAACGTAAATTTGAATCTGACATTTGCATTCAATTAGAGCTATCATATTATACCTGAAGATACACTTTATGTTGGGCGAACACTTTGACACCAACTATTGGTCGGCATTTGATGTACACATTGATTGTAGGTGCTACATGACAATAGCTACAAGATATGAGACATGTTGGCTAGGTTCAATTGATTGATTTGAAGAGGTACAATATAAATTTGTGTGTGCTCTGGTGGAGTTCGGGCGAAGTACAGCTGGAGTTATGCGTTAGGCAAAGAGAAAAACAAAACTACACGCTTTCTGGAAAACAGTTTACATACGATATGAGCCATATTTATAGCCAGACAGATTTATGTACGCATTATGCTAGCGGGATGATCATCCGATTATGAAAGGACTATGGAATAGAACAATTATGTTCTCGATACATGTCATCTCATTACTTTAACAACAGTGTGTTGCGCAAGATCGACAACACCATTTGTGGTGCAATAAATTATTTGCCTATAAATTCAATCATTTTTTCAGTTCATTGCAATCTCAGCAATATACTGCAGTTCAACTACGATAGTCTCAAATTTGGTCAATGCTATTGTACAACAAAATAGGACGCAAAATACTTCTCTAGATTGTTACTTTTGGTCATTTATATTTTTCCGTGAGCGTTGTCTTTCTTCACTTCCGTTGAAGTTGAAAATTCCCATAAATGTTTCATTACAATTCCTTGTTAAATATTTTATGAGTTGTTTGTGTTTCGAAGGTTTTCTGTTGAACAGATGTGGATCCCATTGAAACTGCTGATAATAATTTGGGAAAATATTTAAGACATTGACACCGTTGTCAAATTTTCAAACTTGGAAAAAAGTTTTTACCCTCTTATTCTCAGGGAAAATTTCTGGTGGAATTCTTAAAGAGACTTTATTTATTTGGTGGAGGTCTGTTATCTACTGAGCAAATATTCCTCAAAAAATCATATAATTTTTGTTGAATGCATCTACGACTTTCATACGTTTATAAGGGAATTACGACGGTTAGTTAAAATTTAGTATTTTTCTTGTCTTCAACTCTCCAGTTTGGTGCGTATAAAAAATAACTTTTTACCCACAAAATGTTGTTCTAAAGTTTTATTGAAGCAAACCCAACGTCTAGTACCCGAGTTTTAAGAAACATTGGAGGCCAATTGCTTATTGATTTATGCTTTTGAGTTAAGGTACATATCCTGTAAATGTTAGTTTTAAAGATCGCAATAAAAAAGTATCGAAATAAATCTTTGAACTGAAGATTGGTAGTGTGGATACTTAAACAATATCTTTTTGGAAGCATTCAAAAGTACTGGGTCTTCTAACATAACATAACTTAATGGCGGCGCTACAGTCCGAGGTGGACCTGGGCCTAGCTTCTCAGCAACCACTCGTGTTGTGCGTGCTTTGTTCTCTCACGAGTGGATGGGACCTACAGTTTAATGCCGACTCCGAACGGCGAGATTGAAAAGCTTTTTCTAGACAGTTATACTCTTTGAGCATTGTCAGTGATTCGAAAAAGGTGGGGCCGTGAAAAAAATGTTAGGAGTTTTTTCGGGAATCGAACCGAGAACATCGAGCGTAGGAGTCGACGCACCTACCCACTACGCCACGGCGCCCACCAATAATAAGTGTAAGAATATCAATTATTGTTATGTATTTTGACCCTAGTCTCCCAGAGAAATCAGATAACTTAAACTATTTTCTCATATCTATCACTTACCAACATGAGCTGAACAGTGTCATGCCCTTCAAATTGACAGACATAAGTGTATATATTATGTGCACGAGTATCTGAGTATATCTGATTTCCATATGACCACAAAACATCCAATTATCTTGACAGCAACTAGGAAACATTATTGATGCGTCTACTAACACGATTTCAGGAATCGAGGTGAATGACTTACAGTAAAATGCCAATTAGTGAAATAGTTGCATACATTCAAATGGATGTAGTGTAAGCAAGATACGAGTAGAGAACTGACACAACTCATGTAATCCGTTTGCGTGGAGTTTGTCATTTGTTTGTTTGTTCATTTGTGAACTTCATGAATGCAACTTGACAGGATGTTACCCTTTCGAAGACAGAATTCGCGACATACTGTGAATAGCAAGCCATTTGTATGAAAGCGTTCCTGACGGGTTTCCTGGTATTTCTGACGGTATTCTAAGAAGATCTCGTTGACTTTGGTTTGGTTACAACGAACGCATATTTAACATTCATCCATTCAACATTCACAGTGGCAACAAAGTGAAACAGTTTTCAATTCTGCTTGAGTAGGTAAGAACACTGCTCATGCAGAAAATCGATATGTTTCCTTGTCGAACAGAAACCTATTTAAATGGACAAATCGTGAATGGCCCTGCCCACTCGAGAGAACGTAGAGGATGCTACTAAAATATGTGTGTCCATAATTACTTAAAATGATTGCTAGCAGTGTAGTTCCTTTTCAGACGTTATGGCAACCTTTCGGGAGTTTAGTTTATTCTCCGGTGTTTTAGCTATTGTAGCGTCTGGAAGAACTATTGAAGCAGGGGAAAATTAATGTTAATTCACAAGAAGGGAGACCCCTTTGACTGCGCCAACTATCGAGGGATAAGTCTCCTTAACATCGCCTACAAAATCTTCTCTGCCGTTTTGTGTGAACTCCTGAAACCATTTATGAACCAACTGATAGATCCTTATCAGTGTGGTTTCAGGCCGGGGAAGTCCACCATAGAACAAATCTTCACACTGCGATAGATCTTGGAGAAGACCTAAGAAATGCAGAACGACACACACCATCTATTCGTCGATTTCAAGGCCGCATATGACAGTGTGCATAGAGACGAGCTATACAGCGCCATTTCTAGTTTTATAATTCCTGCCAAACTCGTCAGACTGAGCAGGATGACGACGGAGAATTTTCTCTGCTCCATCAAAGTCGGTAACGAACTCACCGAGACCTTCAATGTCAAAAAAGGTTTTAGACAAGGCCACGCGCTGTCAAGTGATTTCTTTAACATCGTTCTTGAGAAGATCGTGCAAAACTCACTGGCCAACACAAGAGGCACGATCTTCCAAAAGTCTGTTCAACTGCTAGCTTACGCAGATGACACTGACGTGATTGGGCGAACACAGCGAGCCGTCAATGATGCGTTTGCTGGCATTGAAACGGAAGCAGCTAAAATGGGTCTGGTGGTAAACGAGGGCAAAACCAAGTATATGCTGTTATCAAGAAAGGACGCACAACATCGACGACTTGGCCAGAACGTCACCATAGGCAGCTATAACTTTGAGGTAGTTAAGGACTTCATCTACCTCGGCTCCGCGGTAAATAATACAAACAACACCAGTACCGAGATCAAGCGCAGAATAACTTTTGCCAACCGCCCCTTGTTTTGGGCTCAAACGGCAATCGAGTAATAGAGCCCCCTTTCGGAAGACGAAGTTGACTTTGTATAAGAACCTGATCATCCCAGACCTGTTTACGGCGTAGAGGCCTGGACAATATCCCAAGCGGATGAAGAGTCTGTTGGTCATTTCGAGAGAAAAGTTCTGCGTGCGATTCTTAGTCCTGTTTGCGGTGATAGCATTTGCGAGAGA
The DNA here is from genome assembly GCA_930367185.1 of Myathropa florea. NCBI lineage: Eukaryota > Metazoa > Arthropoda > Insecta > Diptera > Syrphidae > Myathropa > Myathropa florea. The sequence goes on along the minus strand of OV884002.1, from coordinate 39,057,488 downwards.
AGGTTCAACCACGAACTGTATGGGCTGTACAGCGACATGAGTCTAGCCAGGCGTCTACGGATCCAACGACTAAGATGGCTAGGCCATGTAGACCGTATGGACAACTTAGCTCCGGCCCGAAGAGTCTTCGACTCTGAGCCTGTGGGACAACGCAACAGAGGACGTCTACGTACAAGGTGGCGCACACAAGTCGAGGGGGAGCTCGGCCGGCTTGGTGTGCGAAACTGGAAACAGCTGGTGGGAGATTGTTCCGGCTAGGGAAGAATGTTGGGTAAGGCTCAGGTCCACTTCGGACTGTAGTGCCCTAAGAGAAGAAGACTAATCGCATAGTTTTATTGAGAAAGGTCCTTGTTCTCCCTTAAACACGCCTGGATGGCGCAGTTGGTTAAGTGCCCGCTCTAAGTTAGAGGGATCCCAGGTTCGAATCCCAGCGAAAGCAAAGTTAATACGTTTTTATCCGGTTTTTCAAATGTGGTCCTGTCACCATTTGTCGTTGGGATCAAATTATCGGCGCTGTGGGTAATCTGACTGTGGGTATCACAATGGACCAATATGATCTAAGTGTGCTGGTGAATTCACTAGCAGCCCCCTAACCTAACCTATTCTTCCTTGAGCCAATGAAATACATTCATAAATAAGACGTATCCTTTTCCATCCTCTTGCAATTCATGGCAACCACCGAAAAGATATCCTACTTTATCCTTTCAAAAATTTCAATTCACTGGTTCCTGAGCGATCGTCTTTTTTCGATATGCGCTTCCACTTCCGATCTTGGATACTTCATACAATCACACATAAATTTGCATGCATTTGATAGAATACAAGAGATGTTGCAATTTAAACCCACTGAATTGCAGAAGCTGTGACAAATAATGCGGCTTGCGATTCACATAACACATGAAATCTGAAATAAGGACAATCCACCCACCACGGTTTAGGCAATATTCCCACATCGAGTGAAGTACGGAGAACAACTCTTGGTCAAGCTCCTATTTTTCAAATGCCACTGAAAGACGAATTGAAGTTCAATTAACTTTATCGACGCAAAGGACTTCAAAACGATTCCCCAGCAATATGCCATTCAACAAAAAGGCTTAAGTCCGGAAGAATTTTCCAAAATAGATTTTCCCTTTGAATCCGATACAACGGCCCTCATGTCAAATCTGCTATTTCATATGGACAGTTACGTCGGTGCCGATTCTGGAACCCGATCCACTCGTGACATCACCCGATAGGATTACAATCAGTTTTTGGTTCGTGAAAGGACAACGCATGTTCGGAACTCTGGAGTAGGCCATTGTGCCTGGCCATGTGATGGCCCTTATGGAAATGCTAATCCACCCCATTTGACGTCCGCTGATAATAGCTCAAATTCTGAATTTATATCCTCCAGAAGGCTCGTCTACATCAGCAGTAAAATTGTTGAATCAATGTTACATCAGTCAGCTTCCGTTGCGCATCCATATGCTAATAGAAGTGGAGTCGGGATTTATCTGTGTTTTGCATGGTTGCATGGTTTGCTTTTGAAGTCGGCGGCGAAAGCTGAATCCGAGTGGTAATGAAAGTTGATTTCTCCTCGATGAGAGTTAGCTACCGACTGTGATACTTTTGTGTGTGATAGAATGCTGGGGCAATACTCCGGCAAGAGCGGCTTCGTTGAATTGACTCAACGATGAAGCAGGGTTGATGGAAGACAAACATGTTTGTGTATGCGATTGTAAATAAACCCAGTTCAAATTAAAATACCATCAATTGTACACATTAAGCAAACAGAAGTTTGCTCGAATTTCATATTGGTTCTTCAGATATCACTCAGTCGATGGTCCGCACTGCAGTCTCGACAAAGCCAGTTCCCTTGCGCTGATGGTTAATTCAGATAAAGTGGATTATTCTGAATACAACGTTTTATCCATTTACGCTACATTGTTACAATAATAACTCTTTCCGCCCCGGCAGTGCATTTCAATTCAACCGTACAGACGCAGTCTCTGTGAAAAGGTGGAACTACAAATCTAACTAATTAAGGATGAATGGCTACGTGAGGTGAAAGAGGAATTCCGCCCCGAGTGCATGAGACGAGAAAAGCGATGGGCGGGTGTGTTTATGCACCTAATTAACTTCAAATGCATCTGGGGTTGTGTTTAAAATCGATTCCATGTGAAAATGGATGTTTAATTTACTGATTACATCTTTCATTCAAAGGTAATTGCCAAGCAAAGAATGGGTGATGGTTGGTGTAATGAAAAAATAATTTATACGTCTCGTGTGCTTTGCAAAGTCAATGAACTAAGCAGGCAATTAAAACGCTTGTGCCATTTTACCACCCACGAGAGACTTTTTAAGTCTTCTAGATTATTTATCGTGTGCACATTGGCATTAAATTTGGTATAAAATAAACCGGGCAAGTGCGAGTTGTACTCGCACGGGTAAGGTTCCGTCGCATAATATTGATGGATGATTTCTGAATATCAAACGACGTTTCAAAACTATTTCAGTTGAATTTTCTTCTAACTTCAACCCAAATCAACCCTTCATTCATACATTTCTACATCCGAACAAATATTTATCCATAAATATGCCTATACCTCTATCGAAGTTTATCCACCACAGAAAATCTCTTCCATCATACACATACCCAATCACTGCTCATGCCTGCGGTGTGTGTGTGTTCATTTCTGTTGGGCATTTAGGGGTGAGATCGAAAAGATAACGCTGTTCAACGAATAGAGTGGCCGAACACAGCATGAAATTATGTGTGAAAATGAAAATTTTTTCTTATTTTAAATCTTAGATATCTCAAAATTTCAACATAAATCGATATTTTGAAATGTATCATTTCTTAATGCTTACATTGATGTCTTCAAAACTACGTTTTCAGATCTTCAAAATTCGCATATCGATGATTGACCGTTTTTGGCCAATATCTCCAAAACCATTAGGGCCAGAATGCTCGCAATGGTTTTAAATGAAAGTACTCAATGAAGCCAAGTTTTTGTGATTTGTTCAGATTTTTAAACACTTTGGTTTAGAAATGGCAGGGGGGGGAAATCTTTGGAGCTCCATATTTTCAAAACGGTACTTTTGATAAAAAAGTGTTGAAGGAAACCTCCACCTCATTTCGAAAGATCTGTCGATTGATATATATATCGATGGGGTGCGACAATTTTTCAAAATTAGTGTCAACTTCACCTGTACTGGAGCCACCCCCAAATGGCCCCACTTTTTAAAATCGCTGCATAGGAATTGACATCTAGGTCTGAAGTACCTAATTCCAAAATTTCATGCCGATATCTTCATAAACTTCGGAGATAAAAAAGTGTGACAGACACGACGGACGGACGGACAGACGGACGGACGGACGGACGGACACACCGAAATTATAAAGGTTCCGTTTTTGTAGACGGAACCTTAAAAAGGACGTCACCAGCGCACTTCCTGTTCAAGCTAATTTAAAGAATTTTTCCTGGAAAGATAATTTAAGTGTAATTTTTTAATCACGATGCTTTTTCCTACAGAGACTACCACTTTTTACAAAATGTTTTCCAAGAAAACCTATTGTATGAGCAATGTTGACCCTGAATAGGTGTTCAGGCAACTGATTACGCAGCACAGTCGGAACAATGATTCAGAATGTTTTCGACGCCATTCTGGTTAATATGGCATCGATTTATTGTACTTCCGCTTACAAGAGCCCGAGATGCTCTAAAGGGTCTTATGAAAATGTACAGGTTGAGCCAAATAATAATAATAATATTAATGGCGGCGCTATAGTCCGAGGGGGACCTGGGCCTAGTTTCTCAGCAACCACTCGTGTTGTGCGTGCTATTGGTCTCTCACGAGTGGAGGGGATCTACAGTTTAATGCCTACTCCGAACGGCGAGTTTAAGAAGCTTTTTCTAGACAGTTATACTCTTTGAACATTGTCAGTGACTCGAAAGAGGTAGAGCCGTGAAAAAAATGTTTTGTGTTTTTCGGGAACCGAATCGACAACATTGAGGGTAGGAGTCGACGCACCTACCCACTACGCCACGGCGCCCGGGCCAAATACAAGTTTCTTTTTAAAAATGCTATAAAATTAATAAAATTTAAGTTTTTCCTTGTATTATGGCTTTATTAGTAGGAACAAACATTCCCATTAATTATTCGTTTTTCGATACAAAGTCGTTTATAGCACATTTTATTTTATAAAATTAAAATATTACTTTCGCTAAAATTTTATTTAATATAGAACACCCTGTACTCGTTTGAATGATATTATGTACTCATTTATGTTTCAATGTAACTCATAAGAATGATTTCTAACTGAAACAAGATCGAATCATAAAACAATATGCCCTTGTTTTCAAGTCACTTTTGTAGTACACTTTACGAGTATATGCCATTTGCGGTGCTATGGTATCATTATTAAGCAGAGTATACGATCAGTTTGTAATAAACAGTCGAAACGAAAACGTCTCTTCTTTTATTTTGTTGTTTATGTTCTCGGGGTCCTACACGTTCAAGTAGCTGCCTCGGTTGGCTTCGCAGTAGCGCACTCTGTCACCCCAATTTTCTAATACCTTATTGATGGTTTCGGGCTGTAGCTCACGCTCACGGATTGCTTGGATGATATTGGCCTTGAATCGTGCTTGAATCGTTTCGGGATTGTTGGCATAACATCGGTCCTTCACGGTTCCCCACAAAAAAAGGGGTCCAAAGGAGTAAAATCGCAGCTCCGAGGCGGCAAATTAACATCGCGAAAACGGCTGATAACACGACTTGAGAATTTGGTGCAGAACATATCGATTGTTGCATGGGCTGTGTGTCCCGGCTCGCCATCCTACATGAACCAGAGGTCGTTCAAATCCATGCTATCAATTTCACTAAAAAAATCGGTTAACATGGCTCTCTAACGCCCACTGTTGACCGAAACGTTTTTCCCAGCCTCATTTTCGAAGAAAAATGGTCCAATGATGCCACCTCTCCACAATCCGCACCAAACTGTCAACCTCTGTGGGTGCATTGACTTCTCGACAATTACGTGTGGGTTTTCCGAGCCCCAAAAGCAGCAATTTTGTTTGTTACCGTAGGCGCCGAGATAAAAATATGCCTCGTCAGAAAAGATGATTTTTCGCCCAAAATCGTTTTCCAATTCAATCTGATCTAAGGCCCAAGATGCGAAGCGATAACGAAGCGAATGATCGCGCGCCTTGTAAGCGGATAATCCGAAATATTTGTGCAGAATTGTCCTCAGGCTAGTGCGTGAAATGTTGAGCTGTTGAGATCGATGGCGAGTTGATGTTCGTGAATTGAATCCCACACTCTCGGCCCCAGCAGCCACATTCTCAACTGCGCGCACGATACGATGACGGGGAGCGTGAGTGTTGTCCACTAGCATACTAGTCCTACGACCCTTTTGCACAAACTTGGGTACTTTAGTCGCGGAGGGTGCATTATTTCAGCCAAAAGTTCTTTTAAAAAAACGCACTGTTTGGGCTAAACAGCACTCACTTTGGAAACAAGTTTTCAATATTTCTCAACATCATTCAGGCGGAAAGCGCCTCATTTCGTTCCGCGGAGGTATGATACTGACTTTTTGTCAAAATGTCTAGCGGGAAACAGCTGTCAGTTTCAAAATAACACATAATTTAAAAAAAACACTAGATGGCCCAGTGGGCGCCGTGGCGTAGTGGGTAGATGCGTCGACTCCTACGCTCGATGTTGACGGTTCGATTCGCAAAAAATCACCAACAAATTTTTTCTACCGCTTCACCTCTTTCGAGTCACTGACAATGCTCAAAGAGTATAACTATCTAGAAAAAGCTTCTTAATCTCGCCGTTCGGAGTCGGCATTAAACTGCAAGTAACCTCCACTCGTGAGAGAAAAATTGCACTCACAACACGAGTGGTTGGCTGAGAAGCTAGGCCCAGGTCCATCTCGGACTGTAGCGCCGCTATTATTGTTATTATTATTACTATAATGTGATCAGAGAGGGGCAGAGTTCAATTGCTTGAGATTCAGAATTGCTTCAGTCACACGAGTCTTTGAAACTGCTCTTTCCTGCGACTTTATTAAGTTAACTTTAGTGCTGCTTTCGAGACAGTTGGGTTACTGAATTGTCTACTCCACCGTAGGTCTCTGGTTCGAATTCAGCAAAACAACACATAAACTTAACGACTGGACGGCGCAGATGGTTAAGTGCCTGCCCCAAGTTCGAGGGGTCGCAGGTTCGAATCCCAGTGAAATCGAATCTGGTCCAGTTACCATTTGCCGGTGTGATCGAATTAACGGCACTGGAGTAGGTTGCTACCTGGCAGTACAATGGACCAGTTTTGAGTCTGAGTGCTCCAGTAGGGTGTCGAAAATCCTCCGAAAAAAAAAGAAACACATAAACTTCCGCGTTACCGGCAGTACCTCTTTTGAGTGATTAACACTGCTCAGAGATTTAAAGTTTCAAGAAGAGCTTTTCAAAAATCAATGTTCGAATTCGGCTGTCTCCTCCACTGTTGAGGTACCTGTAGGAAGTATTGGGTTGTATGAACGAACATGAAATGTTCGATTTTCGCTCAGTCGAAAATAAGAAGTTTTAGAGTGAACATCTGTGCCAGAAGGATACATTTTCTTTTTTATAAAACAAAGTGTACGTGGGCTTGAAAAATTGGCTGAAAAGCAACCTGCATTGGCACAGTCCGATCATCTTGCATGACAATGCTAGACCCCATACCTCACAGGTAACGGTGCTAAAACTGTTGCAGTTGGAATTTGAAATTCTTCCGAAACCACCGTATTTTCCTGATATTTTTCCATCGGATTACCATTTTGTCCGCAATCTGGATTTATTTTACCAGCAGAAGGCCATCCGTAACTGAATAGAAGTCATAAAAGCTTTTGAAGATTTCATTGCCTCAAAAAGTCAGCACTTCTACGAAAGAGGAATATTTGACCTTCTATCACGTTAGAAGAATGTCACAGATGCCAGAGGATGCTATCTGAATGAATAAAAATTTACTGAAAAATAATATTGGCTTTTACATTTTTACTAAAAAATCTGACATTTCATGTTGTACAACATATACATCTGGACTACAGGACCACACAAAGAAAAAAACACGGTCTGTTTTAGGGCTTTAATTTTAAGTTCAACGATTAAGAAAAAAGGGGATAGTCCGTCCCAAACTCCTTAAATTCCAAGTAATTATATTGGCTTTGGCTAACAAATTGAAAGAATTAAAGGAAGTCGTTGAAAAAAAAAGTCCACACGCCACTTTTTTCACTCAGCCACTTTTTCCCTCCCATACACAGATGAACGTTTTTAATGTAACAGCTTCACAGAACTTCTCTTTTAAATCCGGCTGTGAGTGAAGTCCTTCTCCAGCTCATTCCAAAATCAAACCCAACCCAACCACCTCCAAAAAATTCGCACCCCAAAAAGAAATTGTGCAATCATTTCGCCCCATTCACCATTAAACATCTATTAAATTGTTTTCATTCCCCCTGCCTGCCTACCGCGCCGCTCGATTCGGGAAAAACGAAGAGAAATTAAAGCGAATTATTAGCGCGGATACCATTTTCACGGTATTTTCCTCAAAATTTAATTGTCGACAATGAGAGACAGAGAGAGTGTAACAGAAATGCTGCTTGTTTTGTTGTCAAAAGGGTCCTGGGCTGGGGTGCGGTAAGGTGGTGATGTTGGTTCATGACAAATTCTACCGGGACCCTTCAGAAGCAAACAACACAAAAAACGTCTACATAGCCCCTTTTTCCCAATATTTTTTTTTCTTCCAAAGGACCTTCCATGAAAGCTGCTACTGCGTAAAACAACAGAAAATTAATGACATTTAATTATGCTCGGGGAAAAAAAGTTGCATTGAGGCGTTGCGTGGATATTCGAGTAGGGGTTGGAAGTTAATAAAATGTTGCTGCAGCACGGGAAAAGGGACGACCAAGTGTTAGTGAGTTTATTTAAATTTTTCAGAGCGTAGCCATTTGGTATATTTTCGTTTATTTTTCGTGCTGGAGTTGTCCTCTTTGACTTGCGGAACCTGTTGTCGGAAGTGAGATTTAACGTGAACCTTTTGTTCTTACCAAATTTTACGGTAATTAAGGGTTTTGTTTTAGGGTATTTCCTTTTTTTTGGGCGGAAAAGGACACTATACACGACGTTAGTTCTGCTTGGCGGTGTAAGACATCCGGTTCGGTTGTATGCCTGGGAAGAAGTGAAAAGTTTTAAGCTTGATCATGACCACTAGAAGCAACTAAGGGATGTTGAAATGTAATGGGTCAGTGCCGGAAAATATTAAAGAGATATTTTTGGAGTCATCAGGTGCCGTTCGGATGGGGAATTTTGTGGTGTCACATAATGTCATGTAAAGCTTAGTTGACTAATTTTTAAGAGGATATTATGGTCGGAGACTTGAAATCTAGATCTCTTGGTTAGAAGATATTCAAAACTTAACCTATATTTCAGACAAAGGTGGTTTCATTCAAGGCGCCATAAATTGATTTAAATAATTTTGACGTTCATAGTTTAGGAAAAAATCGAGAATCTAAAATACAGGACGCAACCTCTCATTGGGTAGTCGCTAAGACAAAAATTGTTTATCCACGGAAATAATATTATAATAATAATAATAATAATAATAATAATAATAATAATAATAATAATAATAATAATAATAATAATAATAATAATAATAATAATAATAATAATAATAATAATAATAATAATAATAATGGCGAGGCTACAGTCCGAGGTGGACCTGGGCCTAGTTTCTCATCAACCTAGTGTTGTGCGTGCTATGGTTCTCTCACGAGTGGAGGGGACCTACAGCTTCATGCCGACTCCGTACGGCGAGATTAAGAAGCTTTTTTCTAGACAGTTATACTCTTTAAGCATTGGCACTGACTCGAAAGAGGTGGAGCCGTGAAAAAATGTTTGGTGTTTTCTTCAGGAATCGAACCGAGAACATCGAGCGTAGGAGTCGACGCACCTACCCACTACGCCAAGGCGCCCACTTATCCACGGAAATAAACAATCAACTTTTGCTGGGACTCAATCAGGTCCTTTACGCCGACTCCGAACGGCAAGATTGATAAGCTTTTTCTGGACAGTTATACTCTTTGAGCATTGTCAGTGGCTTTGAAAGATTGTAGCTTGTTCTGGAATTCGAGCCTAGACCCGAAAGTCTAGTGCGTAGGGATCGACGCATGTATCCACATTTCCACGGCGCTGCTTTACGAATAGCGAGATCGAAAAAGATCAAAAAGATCAAAGATTTTTTTTAATCTTTTTTTTTTCCCGTAGAGAGAGTCAAGGAAACAAGTCCAGGTGAAGGTTAAATCTAAACAATGATCAACTGATTGCATGGAGTGGCTAACTGAGATTGACTTTCGTTGAAGATTCCACGATCACATTTTTCTATAGATTCGTGGAAAGCGGCAGAAGTGATAATGATTCCGAAACCGGGTAAGTTCAACGAATGAAACCGTTCGATTAAGCGCAATGAGTAGTAGCCGCTCCTAATGGTTTCAGCAGGCGATTTTACGGAAAATCTACCTGCCTCACGCGTAAAAATATTGAAAGTGAAACTACTAGATGAGGAAAAGAAGTTGTAGTAAAGTACAAAATACTAAAAGGGAAGGGTGTGTTTAGTCAGTTAAATTTGACACTACTATGAGCACACGGGTACCAAAGTGTCTTATTGAAGATTCACACTAATCAAAAATGTTTCTTTCGTCCCATCGATAGAATCGAAGGAGTTAACTGATTTGCAGTAGCTTGAGATGAATTTTATCAACATTGTGCACACGAGTATGTACATAAGGCCAAAAATGGTAGCCAATGAACATGGTATTAGCCAATGAACAGACCTGCTGCTCTTCAAGAAAAGGAATCAAAACTAAATGCAAAACTGAGGTATGAACAATTTGATCAGTGCAATGAAACAAATGGGCGCCGTGGCATGGATAGGTGAGTCGACTCCTACACTCGAGGACTAAGGTTCGTATCTCGAAAAAAAAATCTTTTTTTAAGGGTCCAACTTTTTTGAGCCACTGACTGCGCTCAAAGAGTATAACTGTATAGAAAAAGCTTCTTAATCTCGCCGTTCGGAATCGGCATTAAACTGCAGGTCCCCTCCGCTCATGAGAAAGCAATATCGCGTACAACACGAGTGGTTGCTGAGAAGCTAGGACCAGGTCCACTTCGGACTGTAGCGCCGCAATTATTGTTATTATTTTTAACCTATCTCCAGGGAGTTAATAATTTATACAAAAAACAAATGGAGATAATGCTCCATTTGAAACAGGACGGAGACTCAATAATTGCCACAAATTCCGTCTGAACACGGTACAATGGCCAGGTATTATTTGATGTTATAAATATCTGAGTCTGCTACTATTTAATAAATAGTAATCCGGATCAGAATAAGTAACTTCACACATTCTCCAAGACTGATCCGAATTTAAATGTTTACTTACTTACTTAGCGGACTCCCGACTCGTGAAGGGTCTCTGCCTGAGACACGGCAGCCTTCCATGCCCTGCGGTCCTTGAAACTGACGATCGGTATTACTTTTCTCCTCAAACCTGTGGGCTGTGATTCGAAGATCCTCTTTGCTGGAGCGTTGTTGTCCATTCGCTCGATATGACCGAGCCAGTGTAGTCGTCGTTTTTTGGCTTTTTGGACTACATCCACATCTTTGTACAGCTCGTAGAGTTCGCGGTTGTATTTTCTCTTCCATTCGCCCTCCTCGCATACGGGACCGAGAATTCGACGAAGAATTTTTCTCTCAAAAGTACTCAAAATGTGCTCTGCTTTCCTGCTTATCGGCCAACACTCGGCTCCATATATAGTAGAACTGGCAGGATTAGCGTTTTGTAGAGCATGCATTTTGTCTTTCGAGTTAGGAGTTTTGAACCCATTCGTTTCGCCAAACCGAAGTAGCAGTGGTTTCCTAGGGTACGTCTTCGTCGAATCTCCACTAGGGTGTTATTCGTGGGGCTGATATTTACTCCAAGGTATGTAAACTCCTTGACGACCGCGAAGTTATTGCAGCCAACAGTTACGTTTTGTCCTAGGCGGTGGACCGATAATTCTTTGTTTGTTGACAGCAAATACATGGTCCTGTCCTCATTTACTTCAAGACCAACTCGTTTCGCCTCTCCTTCAGTGGCCGTGAAAGCTTCTATAACGGCCCGCTGGGAGCGACCTATGATGTCAATGTCGTCTGCATAGCCCAGCAACTGTACGGATTTGTTGAAGATAGTACCTTCTGCATGACGCCTTGCGTACTATCTGTTCCAGTACAAGGTTGAAGAAGTCACACGACAGCGCATCTCCTTGCCGAAATCCGGTGCATGTTTGGAATAGTTCGGAGGAACTGTTCCCAAATTGCACATTGCACCGCGTGTTTTCCAGCGTGACACGCCACAGTTGGATCAGTCTTCCTTTAATTTATAGTCGCTCCAAGAAACTCACTCAATTATTCAATACCGCGAACTTTGGTAATTGTTGTTAGAAATAAAGGACTTTAGGAATATTTATTTTTGCTTTTTGCATTGGTGAAGGTATTAAATTAAAAATGTTCTTTTTTGTTTCAGAAATCAGTCTTGAACTTTTATCTTATTTTTGAAGTGAGCGAGTCTGGTTAGGAGCGACTGCATCTTATTTTCAAAAATTTTATAGTCAAAGTCCGTTATCGTCGCCACAGCGTAGATGGTAAATACGTCGATTCTAAGGCAGAAATGTCGGGGCGATTATTGTCAGCAGCAAACACCAATTTTGACTTCAGCACTCGCTCGTCATAATATTTTGAAAGCAAAACTCTAATCCAAAGCTTCTCGAAAACTTCACAAATCGCACTATAGCACTCCAAACACGAGTGCAAAAGGAGCTGGGTAAATCATCTTCAAGGGATATTCTTGTAAGACTATTATAGTGTTGTTTACCCTTCTTCTCCACTCCAACTTCCCGGACAAAAATATCTTAATCAATAATATTTAATGGAATTATCGGCAGACTGACTTATCGCCTCACTCAGAATTTATGTATTCGACTGCTTCCGAAAAGCAAAACAAAAAAAAAATCGAACCCATCTGAGACCAGCTGATTAAATAGACAGCACACGCTTAACTCTTATCCGAAGCGCATAAATTTATGTATCTTCAGCTGCGTGCGATGAATAATCCATCGACCTTAACACAATCCTCAAAGATGTTTATGTCCTGACGCCTATAAAAACCAAAAGCACCAACCGGCAGCAGCACAAGGAAAGAAAAATATTTCAATAAACCAAAACGTCCCGTAAGTAAAGCAAAGTCGAGTCCCTTCACATCAGCCAGCGATTCCCCAGGCCGAGTAGAAGACAAAGCTTTAATCCAGCAAAGGACATGTAATATTTTTACATTATCCTTCGCATTTACCGTGTCTTCAATTTTCCCCGTCTTGAGTCATAGATCATCATCAATCTACCGTGAGGCATCATCCGAACTCAATTCCATTGGGTGCGAGACATTGGATTTATGCCTTCCATGCCTCCACTGGGCTGGTGTGTTTGAGTTCACGATGAAATCCCGACATTCACATAAACAGCAACCAGCAGAGACAGAATCCTGAAACACATCCATCCTCCCCCGCCACTAACATCGCCGCAAGGGGTGCGTACTAAAAAAGAACTGAATAGCAACAGCAATGGACGGTTGGCAAAAAACAGCTAACTCCAGTCACTCTCATTAAATTCTATGAAAAATAGATTAATGGCAATAAAAGGACAACGGTACGGTCACAGTACTTGATGGGGACGCGCGAGCCTGGAACGGGGTAGCTAGTTAAATTTATCGCTCACCGCAACCATACGCAGACTGGGGGTCTTTATGGAGCCCACACAGCAATAACCAGGGGGCGCCTGGAAGGGGGTTACCTTTACGAACTTCAAACGTTATGTTGGGGCAAGTTTGATCATATCCTACCGTGTCAATAAAAACTGCTATGTAACAGACAGACGTGATCCCTGCAGAGAGAGAGTTTTTATGTCCTCGACAATTTTTGCTTTCGCTGGTATTTTTATTGCAACTACGGGACTCACTCTCAATTCGGATGACAATCAAATTTGTATCTGAACAACTCATGGGTGCGATGAGGATTGCGAGTGGCGATGTTCCCTGTGAGAGGTTGCGGCAATTTGGGTCCGAGATCAAAGCGATGAAATGGAATAATTAACCGAAAGGACTACAATGGAAAGCAATTAAATTTTTGGAGCAAACGACTCGGGTTCCGTTTTATGTTGTGTGCCAAGAGCGTTTTAAATGTATTGGGAATGGGAAATTGTTGGCAAACTGACACATGTGCCCTAATTATCTCACGTGGTAAAAATGTTTTCTGATTTTGACCTTGTTCATTTGAACTCGTATCGAATTGACTAAATGGCTCTGGGCATGGACTAGATGTGGGACAGCGTCGTAAAAGTTCAGAATCACAAAGGAGTTCAAAACACTTCCGTTTACTTCAATCCTGTATCCCTTACTCAAAATTTCACATCCAACACATTCATGAGGTTATTTCTTCCAGGGATATATGACATTTTCCTCAAAACCTTCCACTTTCGATTCACATAAAGGAATCTTCATTTGAGATATATTTTATTTACATATCCACTGGTGTCCTTGTTCCAGTGTCTGTCGAATGACATCACAAAACAGCATCCTTCTCAAATTCAATCATATGTGCGCTACCCGATGGCGAAATGCAAATTCCAACGAGGGCAGACAATGGGTTACCACGCTGAGAGACATGTATCTGCAGGAAATGTGCTTATCTAAATCTTTTAGATATGAAAGACGTTTATGTAATGGACTTGCAATCGAAATAACAAGATCAATATGTCATCAGTCGCGGAAAATAGACGACGTCAGCGAGGGTGGGGCGTACTTTAATTTCGATGCAAATTTGCATTTGATTACTGCAAAGATGTTTGAGAAAGATACGAGTGGATGATTATGTTAATTTTCGTTATTGATCTGAGCTTCATGTTGCTGTTTTCGACTTTAAAATAGTGTTCTTCTTCTTTAAACGATGCTAGAGTGTGAGGTGGGTCTGGTCCTCAACCAAAAAGCCTTTTCCTTGTTGAACCCAGTTACACACAACAAGTTGGTTGAGGTTCCACACCACTTACATGCACCACTTCAATCATGGACTTCCTCGGTTGCGTTGCTTCACAGTCTTAGAGTCGAAGATTTCGAATACACTTAGAGAACATATTTTTATAACAACGAAAGCAACTACATTCTCACAAATTTTGTTCAATCAAATCACTGCCAGGACTATCTTATGGATTATAACATTCACCTTAGCACCTAAAAGCCATTGTCGGCCTTTTGAATATAAAATATAAAAAGCACAGCACCAAGGACAAGGCGGGTGGTAGAAGCTGGACAATGAGCTGTAATGGCCACAATTATTACTAAGGTCTATCATCTGTGATACAATTTACACTTCTACTCAATGCTTACCTGCAGAAAAAAAATGATGAGAAGGTCTATCAATTTAGCACAATGTTTGCAATTACCCACAACAAAATATGGAAGGTACACAATAAAACTTTTTGTGTCATTCGCTCCAACCATCTCCACGTTAGTACTCGTATTTATAAATTCAATTGATTGCGGCAAATTCGGATGGACAATGCTATATTGAAGGAGAAAACGGCCTATAATAATAATGAGAAATAGTAAATTTTGTTCTTTATATACAATTATACAATTTTGCAATCATTATAAGAGGTTTCTTAAAATGTGATTCAATTTGTAGGCTGTTTCTTCATGGCCACTGTATAGTGCGCAATTTGGTCTGGTGGTGTCAATGCTATCCATCCTTTTTTGAAAATGAGAAACGTGGAAACTTCACTGTCAATTGCCATCTCTATAGTCAAATATTATCTGAATTTTTTTCTGCCTCAAATCGAATATATGGATATGGACGACATGTGGTTCCAACAAGTCGGTGACACGTCTCAAATGGTTTCACGTTTCACTCAACACAACCCGTTTTGATTTTATTGCAAGAAAAAGAAAAAAATTGCTGGAAGAGTTATTTAGCTTTTTGGTGATAAGATCAGGGCGCAAAAATCGTGTGATTTTCACCCAATGGATTTCATTTTGTGAAGCTTGTAAAAGTCGTGTTTAGGCACACAATCTACAATCTCTTGACGCTTTTCTCTTAAAAACGATATTCGTCTTGTTATGGCCGAGTTATTTCACAATATGTGTTGAAAAGTCAGGAGTACCGGGCTAGAAAACGGGAGGAAAAAAAGTTTCTACGCCTGAAGAAAAGGTCTCTCGCAACCTCCCAGCTCAAGAATATTGAAGAGTCTAGGCACAAACAAAAAGTACGGGCATTTTATAAAAAAGTTAAAAGCCTGGCCAAAGGCTTTAGGAAAGGCACACAGGCTCGTCGAGATTGTGAGGGTAATCTAGTTACTGATCCAGAGGGAATAATTGTTGTGTTTAAGCAGCACTTCTAACAGCTGCTTAGCGGGCCGGACCAGGAGAGAGTGATAGGGAATGAAGAAATCCCAACTCCAGTCGTTGAAATAGTCATCCTACCGAGTCGGCACAGTTATTAAAAAGCTGAAGAACAATAAAGCCGCAGCCTCAGATAGCTTACCATCAGAGCCCTTCAAGGTCGGTGGCAATGTTCGGGTAGGGAGCATGGACCAGATCATTTGTAGAATTTGGGAAGACTAAAGCATGCCCGACTACTGTTATATCACCTCCATATGCCCCATTCATAAAAAAGGCGATCTTACCTCTTGCAACAACTACAGAGGTATATCGAGGTATATAGAGTATAACGTCGCCTACAAGATCCTGTCCAGCGTATTGTGTGAACGTCTAAAGTCGTTTTGCACCGCACTAATCGGCATGTACCAGTGCGGCTTCGGGCCCGGCAAATCGACTATAGACCAGATTTTCACACTAAGACAAATCCTGGAGAAGACCAGCTAGTTTCAAATAGATACGCACCATCTTTTTATCGATTTTAAAGTCGCATACGACAGCATTCATCGCAAGTAACTATGCGAAGCCATGGCCGAATTCGGGATTCCGGGAAAACTGATCCGGATGTGTCGGACCACGCTAACATATACGCAATGCACCGTACAGTTCGGTTCGAAGACCTCCGAGCCGTTTGAAATCTGCACTGGATTTCGGCTGTCGTGTGATTTTTTCAATTTGGTACTGGAGAAGATAGTGCGGCGGGCTGCTGTAAACACGGAAGGCACTATCTTCTACAAGTCAGTCCAACTGTTGGGATACGCAGATGACATCGATGTCGTTGCGCGTTCCCAACGCTCTGTAGTGGAAGCTTTCACGGCGATTGAAGAACAGGTGAAACTAGCTGGTCTTAAGGTCAATGATGATAAGACAAAATATATGCTGTCGAGCAAGAGACAATCCGCCGCACAGCACCTAGGGTAAAATATTACAATCGACTGCCACAATTTTGAGGTAGTGAAGGAGTTTGTCTACCTCGGGGCAAACGTGAACTCCGCGAACGAAATCACAGTGGAGATCCGACGTAGAATCGCCCTTGGCAAGCGATGCTACTTCGGTTTGTCAAAACAACTGGGCTCAAAACTCCTAACTCGAAGGACCAAAATCATGTCTACAAAACTCTTATTCTGTCAGTCCAGCTATGTGGAGCCGAAAGCTGGACACTAAGCAGAACTGCGGAGCTGATTCTTGGTGCCTTCAAAAGAAAAATTCTACATCGGATATATGGTCCCGTCTGCGAGGAAGGCGAATGGAAGACGTCCACGTACAAGGCGGCGCACACAAGTCGAGGGGGACCTCGGCCGGCTTGGTGTGCGAAACTGAGTGAGGCCCAGGTCCTAAGAAGAAGAAGAAGAAGAAGAAGAAGAAGAAGAATTCAGTCAATTGCAGAAAGTCCTAGATTCTCCGGGTAACACAAAGTAAGCATTTTTGAAAAGAAAATTTATGAAAAAATTTAAAGTATTTGTATGGAGCAATACTTTTATATATACTTTGTATCTACATTGACCGATCCCTATTGTGTTTTAGAAAGATTCAAACGCAGATTTGAGAGATTTTTTCACCGGCTTGATGCAAGCAGATATTCTACCAAAACGAGTCGACTGTACATGATTGGTCTTTTCTCAAAGCTCTCCGCTTTGCCGGCAAAATATCGCCAGAATTAACCCCTCAGGATTAATTTTATTTGAGATTACCCTAGGCTCACAGACATAAAAACTCAATTAACAATCTACAATTTGCATCACCCAAAAGCATATTCAAGTTCGCACCCTCGTTCAATGTAACAAATGGAAACATCTCTTAAAAACGAAATCCAATCCAACATCAACAAAGTAACAAACGAATTCTACTTGCTATTATCCTCGATTGATATGCCTCACCCATCCGTCACTCACATCACTCTAGTTTTTCCCCGCAGGACTCGAATGGCAATCCAATTTACCAAAACCACCAACAAAAGCAAAGAAGAAAAAAAAAAAGAAAAAAACACGAAAACAATTCAACGCTTACATGTCCTTCGGTCGCTGTGCCATGAATTTATTCAAAAATATTCGCTGTTCTCGGGCAAAGTTCATCGTGTCATTGATACAAAATCCGGGCAGATACTTCAAAACAAGCCTAACTCGGGATTGTAATGGTTTCAGTTGTTGCTGGGGCGCTGTTGTTATTTGTTGCTTGTAACTTATCGAACAGCACTCCCGCTTGGAGCGATGCAAATGACACATAACGATTAGAGACGAATTCGTTTTAGAATTGCCTCACTCGGTCACATGGTGCGTGTTCAGGAATTGGTTGTGGTGGCGCCAGGAACTTGCTTCGGTTTAGAACGATTTCCTGTTAAACCTGTCGTCTGCACTCTGTTTCGGGAAAGTGAGGTTTTTTTTTTTTTTTCAAAGAATGGGACTTTATGACGGAATGTGGGGTGGTTTATCGATTCGAAGCTGTGTGGCAGTTATAAATGTAGTGCCGGGTCTTTAAAGGGAAGTCAACATCTCAGTTCGTTAAAGAGTGTCTCAGGAGAAATGCTCTTGCTCTCTATCGATTTTGATGTCTTCCGTGCCGTTGCCTGGCAAATTAGAAACATAAAAATGTTAGGGATATCCTGAGGTACAGTCATTTTGTTCCTCAATCCATCATTCATACCCCTGCCCGCACAGTTTACGAAGTTCTGAGTAATCAAGACTCGTGGAAATTTTTAGGAGTTTTTAATACATTTTTGATGGCCTGGGTACAGGTGCTTGAATGTTTTTCAGAATACTTGCTGCGGTGCTCTGAATTTTGAGGGTACTTTTGTCCGAAATATTGAAAATGTTAAAGCTAAACATCATTCGCGGAAAATATTGCCCATTTTAGTTGTTGGCATAGAGCTACTGCAATTTTCGAGGACAAGAATCGCTTTTAACGATACACGAATTTTAAACGTTTACAAGGTGAATGCCGACATCCGAGACAAATATTTCCGCATCTTGCACCTCATCGGTTGCCTAGGACTCTTTTTCAGACTTCCTTTGGAATGCAGTTGACCTGAGGTAGACAAACTCCTCATCGCAATTTTGGTATTGAACCTGAGTGCGATATGTAATGAATAGGAGCAGCACCTCTCTATTTCCAGTGTGTGCAGGGATTTGTTGTCTTGGCAGAGAGCACGAGAGTGTTCCCGGTAAGAGATTAATTCGCACCCTTCAATGTGTCTTCGTCAACAAACTTTCATACGAACACTCCAAGCCACACATCACTTTAAGACGATGAGTGTATTTATCTTCTGAATAACTCAGCTGTTCTCATGGCACTTACACTTTGCTTGCAAATGTCATCAATTTGACGTTATCAACGAATCTTCAGAAGCCCTCATCGAGATCTTGACGCCTCTAATGTCATTCACAGCACTGAACTGTGATCCTTAAGTCGGTGAACCTGAACCAGTATCTTCCACCGTTGATCCCTCCAATTAATTACCATTAAGTCTCACTTAGTGGGATGTCATCTTCCACCGTCGGAAATAATTACATAATCCTCATAATTCCTCATTTTATACAACAACGAACCAAGTTAATCGCGGAACGTGCAACAATGTCTCGACTGTGTGCCTAGTTTATCCTTATCCACCCACACACGCAGTTCCACCACACCCCAGCAGGCCATGTTCAGGCGCTCAATGGAATGTAATACTTTGCATGTTCACAAGATGCTATACTCCGTCCTATCTTCACATCCATCCAAGCAGCCTATTGGCACGGTACGTGACTACACAGATCCTGAAAATAGAATACCATCTACAACTTGCTGGTGTATGCGTGTAGTTGTGTAGTGCGTATGCCTAACTGGGGCATACACTACCGCCTCAGCTGCAGAGGGGACGTTAAAGTCTTATTTACGTAAACTATAGCCAACTTAATTAAATATTGTTCATTCCGGAAGGACGAGGCAGAGCGAGCAAACGAGCCGGGAACACGCAAATCCTGTGGAATGTGAAATTAGCAAGACGAATAATTGGTATGCACATTGCGTTATTTTCTTTTTGTTCTTCTTCTCCTCTTCTTCTTCTTCCTCTAATTCTATCCTCACCCCTTCCTATTTAGAGCATCGCTAGCAAGCGCCACTGGAGGGCTGCGCTATTCAGGTCAGGAGAAAGAACACAAGAATCGCACTGATGAGGGGAAGGTTTATGCATCCGAACAATTAACATCCCCTGAAGTGGGGTCATAATTAAATGCACTCGCTAGGGTACTTAACCACATGCACTTCTTCAAATCTCGCCAATGATGTGGGATCGGTTGCCGCGATGTAGGGCGACATAGTCTGTGGGTCCATTGATTCTGCGTTGCGAATGGGTGTACGTATGAACGGGAACCAGCGCGGAATTTCAACAAAACCGTCCGTTGTCTTACTGGCGTCTCCATCATTAAAAAGGCCAGTATTTGTGGTTTCTCAGAAAGGAAAACAACCAATTCACCATATCATTGTCGGGTTATCACATTTTTTTGGGAGGGTTCCTTTCAAGGCACAGTTTCTGATGCCAGCTACTTTAACCCATGTCAGCTTTTGTTTGCACCAGAGAAGGACTGGGAATCATTGCTTCCTGTTCGAGGAAAATACCATGGTCGCTGGGTAGATCCGATTGTTGGCTTCTTCGCAGATGACGGAAAAGTTGAACGAAAACATTTTTCCCATGGGTTCAAAAATGTAGCTCTCGTCTCCACAAACATTTCCGAGAAATTTGTAGAAAACATTTTGTTGGTCGACCAAACTTAAGGCGCTCTTCTAAGAGCCATTTTAAAGTCAATTATTATCACCTCCTTTCCCTGAAGCACACCATTAAACAGGTCATGGACTGAAGTAAAGTGTTTCCAACCAGAACCCTCGTTCCCCGAAGGCATTCCACGTCGCCAACTCATCCTTTTCCTCATTTAATTATCTTTGACCATTTCACCGGCTCCATCCGTTTATTTTTAGCTTGAACAGCACAAGCTACGCATTCCGTTACAGCACCTGACCAGTCATTAAACATGTCAAACTGTGAGTAATTTACGTGCATAAACCAACATTGCTATCGATTTCATCATCGCCCACACCGTCAGGGGATGAGTTCCTTCCCCTGAACCCTTGGGCAATTCAAAATTAGTGGAAAGGAGGTGAAAGCAAATTAATAGGAAACAATGTACAACATGTCTATAGACAGGATATCTTCAATGAGCTCACCCCCTTAATTGCAGGTAGAAATTTTTAATGTTTTATGCACGAAGTATCCTTAACTTTCTAACCCTAATTACGAGCGTTATTGGAAAAAAAAGTGTGTTGTTCTTCTTGTCGGTTTTGTTTTAGGGGGAGCCGGATTGTAATGGGAAAACAAGAGCCACAGGCTTGGGGTGAAAGAAACAATAACTCATTAGCAATTTTTACATGAAGGGGTTTGCCGTCATTTAAGGGGGGCTTAGCAACGACTTCTTGGCGTGGAGGAGGAATAACATTTTCAGTCGAAAAGCTCCTCGAAGGTTGTGTTGAAATCATAAAGGTGGGCTTACCACTGGTAGATTAATGAAAACTCGCAACAGTTTCAACTTCTTCACGGGGAATGGATGGAATATGAAATTAAGGTAGGGTTTATGGAATACCTCAAAGAAGAATACATTGTCACACGATGATAAGGAGGATGGTTAGAAAACATGTCTTAAATCGTATTCCATTGAATTGTTTATTGTATTTATTGTATATACAGCGTGCTTCGCTACGCCTTCCCTGATGGGCGTGTCCTGTTCTTTTTCCAGGGTGTTCTTTACATATGTGGACGATTTCATAATTCTCAGTCGAATGTTTGCAGAGAGATGCCAATTTCTCTTTTTCCTGTAGCCTATGTCCCATTCCTAACCGATTGGTGCTAATAGTGTCAAAAATTGCATAAGGATTGGTGCAGTTGCTTAGAAATACAAACGCACATACAAACGAACCTTCAATGTTATATTTATAGATACAAATGGTAATGTAATAAAAACTGAGGTTGGCTCACTTCGTCTCTTCGAACTTGCACATTCGTGACTTCAGGTGACTGTGTGTCGCTTACTTTCGCTTAGGCATGATGATGAATATGAAACTCTTAATAATGACATAGGTTGTATAGCTCGTGTTCTTCATCATCATTATCATCATTTTTAGTGACCCGCATGTTGCACTAAAGGAATAGCGGGGGCAACACACGTACAAGAGATCTCCAGGCCACTCGATCCTCCGCTATCGACTCTAACTCATCAGGAGCTATGCCCAAGCGCAACCAGGGTAGTTTGTGGACCTGGTCCAATCATCTCGTCCTGGATCTGCCTAGCGGTCGCCTACCTTATGGAATCGCATTCAAGGCACGCCTCGGAAGTCGTGATGATGGGAACATTCGTGCCACGTGACCAAACCAACGAAGTACAGACCTTTCCGTTCGAAGAAGCAGCTACCCATCATTGAGTTCCTCGCGCACTGCCGTGTTTCACACCCTATCCCGGCACGTAATTCCCACAACAGCACGAAGAAATCTCATCTCGGCAGCTTGTATTCGCGATCTTATTCTTTCGGTCGTTACCCAAATTTCATGACCATAGGTGAGAGTTGGAACAAATACTGCGTTGAAAACCGCTAACTTGGTAGGTAAGGTGGTAGTAACGGTCTCCTACCGATCTTAATGTGCAAGTCTCGATAACGGGAGATGTACCATCTGGCTTGCCACATTGCTATGGATGTGGCCCATTCTTCTTCTTTTATGATTTTGGCCTGCTGCCGGTCCAAAGTTCTCCTATGGTCTACCCTCTTGAGCTCGTCTGCAAGAATGTCAATGGGCAGCATTCCTGCTATGACGAACGCCACATCATCTTATTGCGCAGAGTCTATAGACTGACGTCATCATCCGATTTAGTCGTCCTACTGTGAGTGCTCCAGCCTAAATTGGAGTGGCGTACGGGAGGACCGAACTGACTATCCGCGAGAGCAGGATTCTGTGTGCATATCTGGGCCCGCTGGTATTTGGGAGCATTCATGAGAGCGCTCCTTCTCACTGGCGTATTTTATATGCTCACTGGCAGCTGTCAATGTGTATGCGCGTATGCGCTGCAACGTGTATTTGCCGTGTGTATGACATCAGCACACAGTATACATAGAGCACACGGTCATAGGCGCCTACGTATTTGTTGTTTTTTTTTTATATGGAAAAAATCAGATGTTGACATAAAAAATCATAATTCATTAAGGTTCAGACCAATTTCGTGCAAACTTTAGATAAACCATCTACACGACCATACGAACAAGTCCTTAAAAATGTTATCGATTTCGGTTTAACCGTTCGTGAGTTATAAAGTAACAACGCACTTGCAACAATTTTTTATATATATGTAGATGATGCCCTTTGTACCAAATAACTAAATTTGCGTTCAGTTAATATTGCAGACAATTGAAAGCACAAAATAAACCACTGAAAATACACTGGATTGATAAAGAACTCGGACAATTCACTTTTTAAACAGCATTTTTACGATAAAGACATTTTCCATACGCTTTCTCCCAGAGAATTTAATCTCACACAATCCAATCGATATTTTTATTAAATTACTACCCCCTCTCCACACAATACGTCAAACTGTTTATATTTGGCGTTGCATCAAAAATCAAATGAACTTCCACTCCACCACCTAATGACAGAAAATCCTTTCCCATTTACTTCGAACCAAAGCGAATCAGTGCAGGATTCTCAAATCATAACAACACCCTCCGGACGATGCTCAAAACGTTCAAAACTAACCCTAACGATGCCAGACAATAACAGCAGCAAACAAGGAAACAGCGCAAAAAAGAAAGAGAAACAAAAATCGCGAAAATAAAACAGGATGCATCCTGAAATCCCAGTTCCCAGACAACGTTTGCTGTGAATTTCTGGTCACGTTGCAACGACTTGCACATGCCGTTGGGAATTTCTGATGCACTTTTCCGGTGAATTGGAATTTCTGTACACAATTCGTTTTGAATTGAACACAAGCAGGAGCGACCACGTGAGGTGCGACCTGAAGCACAAACGAAATTAGGATTCCACTCAGGGACTGGATCGCGTCTTGTATTTCGTTTCTCTGTATTATATTAATTGTTCCTTCACTCATTGTAGCGCGAGTCTGCTGGCGAAGAATCTGCCTCACACAGACGGAGGCTTTTCCACTTCACAGGATCCTTTCAACAAACCAAACATTTGAAAGTTCTCGTCTTTGCATAATCTAATTGATTCCGAGGGGGCGGTAGCAATCTCCTCCGACGAACTTTCCAAGTTTGCCAATCCTTTCGATAATCGTTTGAGTGTATAATCAAGTCAATATTTAGCCAACAGTGGAGGAGGCATCGTTTAATGGAACACTTGTTGAGTGGGCTTAAACGCGCACTTAACCGATGGAGAGGGGTATCATTTCTGCTCAATTTCTCAAAACGCCGTCAGAGATTCTGCCCTTGGTAACCTAGACACAACCCAGGAACTATATCGTTATTGTGTGGCATTCAGTGGAAAGAATCGGTTTTTGACATGTAAACAGAAAACTTCATATGAATGACTAGCAGTTCGGTGGAAATGTTGGTGCCTCTGCCGCTGGTGATGCAATTGTGCAGAGGACATCCCGCTGGCATTTAAAGACGTTGACTGCCAAATGCCGGGGCAAAAGTTCGGTCGATGAGTCATGTGGGATGCCTTTAGTGGAATTCGAATGGAAGAGAGTTTCTTACAGAGACATGGGTTTGAGGAATGTTGTTGGGCGCTGTTTTGTCGTTTATTACTGTGCCCTGTCGATTAAGTACGTGAACACAAGAGTGGTTGGCATTGACCTGGAATGCGATGCGTAAGAGAAAAGTCCTTGAATGCGACGATAGAGGGATTTGAGGTAGCGGCGTGAAAGCCTTTAGACAGCAAATAGAATATTTATTTGGCAGGGGAGTAAAAAAGTTGCACTCCTACGCTTAGGCAGAATTTTATGTTCTCGTGGTTGATTAGGATTGAAGTGCCATCCTCTGAAGTTGATTATCAGGTCGGCTCTCTACTGCCAAGTGAAAAAGACAGGAAAAAATAGGAATTACCCTCAAGAGAAAAATCTATCGTTGAAAATCCGACAAGACCATTCATACACCGAACAGAAACGCAACCTCCAGCGATTGCCTTTGAGTCCTCATAATTTAAAAAATATGCAACCTGTTTATCAATTCGATGAGAAATTGATCCAAAAAGCCATCGCATTCCGCTTAATTGTGAGAGTTTTTGCGTCCACAGTCTTTGTGCCACGTCACACGCTAACGAGCTTCAAAAGCCGATCGGAAATATGTATCATTTTTCCCTCTTTACCAGTGAACATTGTTTTTTGGCACACATCCAAGCTGTTTTTGGGTCATCACTAGCCTTCCTTCCATCAAAGAGTGAAAAAAGTACTATCAAATTGTTCTGCATCATTAATGACAATCAGCTTGTCGGTGAACGTGTCCTGCCACGTGCGACGACTATGAAAACTCAATCAATTATGGCAAGGGATATCGAATTTAATTGTCATGGCAACAAATTGTCGAACAGACTCGTTGGCCTAATGTTTTGACTCCGATTGCATGCATTCATAGCCCCCATGTGGCCGTTCACTGTGTACCGACGTATGCTGATGGATTGTTGTCACTGAACCATCAGAAGGACCTCAATTATACTGAATTAATTCGAGAATAATTAGTGCTTGTCTGCGTCATTAGTTGCAGGCTATGCTTCAGTGACCAACTTTTAATTGCAACGAAAAGTTTTACGGTTGACCTGTGCGCATCACAGTTTTGACAATGAGGCTTATATACGACGGTTGTTATTTGAGTGGGAAAATTAATGCATATTTTGAAGTGATGCAGTAAGTTACCAATGCAGTGGTATTGAGTTTTTAATTATCCTGCTGAGGATATGTATATTTTATTGAAGGGTGTTGGGAATGGTGGTTTGATGGTAAAACTGCGACGGATTATTACAGAATGCCTCAGTGAAACGTTATTGTATGGAACTGATGGTTGGACTGCGTGCACCGACAAGAGTGCTTAGTGGTGGCGCCCAACGAGGAATCCAAAATAATTTGTCGAGAGGAAGATTTTCTGTGTTGTATATGCGAGTGGAAGGCGGAGAAATTTCTTATACAGTCAAAATCGCTTACAGCGACAACGGTTATAACGACCAAATTCTTAGGTCCCGGCTGAGCTCCATTATAATTCCACAGAATAACGAATCGTTTACAACGACATCGCCTACAACGAGATATCGCTTATAAAGGCAAATTTTTCTATTTTTTTAGAAAAAATATTGGTTATAACGACTAAAATAGACGTAGCTGTTGGTGCGACGGTATTTTTGTGTTGACGTTTGAGTTACGGACGATCTTCGTAAGAATGTGCCGCCTTGTCTCGGGAAAATTCCTAACCGACCTTGCTGAAGCAACGGCCATTCCCCACCATCATCCTCCAAAGATGAACGAGTATTGCAGGGATGCTAAGATTAGACAATGCGCTGTATAACTTGTCTCCCTAAATACTGTCATAAATAAACAGATGGTGTGTATCTACTTGAAGCTCATGTGTCTGTCGCAATGCAAATATCTGGTCGACGGTAGACTTCGCTGGCGCGAACCTGCACTGATGTTTACCAATCTGACTGTCCACGTAGGGCGTCAGGCGCTTACATAAGACGACAGAGAAGACCTGATATGCCATATTTAACAGATCCCTCTGTTGTTGGCACGGTTAAGAGGGTCTCCGTTCTTTATCTGCTATCTTCGAGTTATCGGTTATAGCGACCAATCGCTTATAACGACCAAATTCGTCAGTCCCTTGAAGGTCGTTATAACCGATTTTGACTGTATTTCAAAAAGCATTAAAAATTATATTGGATTTGTCTGATACTTCGAAAGAACTTGTAAATTAGGCGTTTGCTGACAGTAAGGCGGAAGTAGCTGGAATAGGTCTGACGCTAAACGGGAGCTAACTGAAGTATATGCTGTTTTCGAGGAATGACGTACAACATCGACGACTTGCTCAGAGTGTCACGATAAGTGGCGGACTTCGTCTACATCAGTGTGGAGACCAATCGCAGAGAAACTCATTGCCAATCACCGTTTCTGTGGGCTCAAAAGGCAGTTAAATAATACCCGTCTCACGAGAGACCAAACTGAGTCTGTACTAGACCTTGATCTTTTTTTTTTCGGAGGATTTTTGAAACATTACTGGAGCATCAGACTCAAAATTGGTCCATTGGACTGCCAGGAGCAACCAACGCCAGTGCCGTTAATTTGATCCCAACGGCAAATGGTGACTGAACCAGATTCGATTTCACTGGGTCTCGAACCTGGGACCCCTCGAACTTTGGGCAGGCACTTAACAAACAGCGCCATCCAGTCGTCTCGACCTTGATCATTCCTTCCTACTAAATTTCCAAAACAAATTAAGTCATTGGTCGTTTCGATAGAAAAGTTCTGAGTGCAATTTTTGGTCTCGTTTACGTTGATGGTGATTGGATGAGAGGTTACAGCCACCAACTGTACAAGCTGTACAGCGACATGAGTCAAGTCGGGCGTCTACCGATCCAAAACATAAGGTGGCCAGGACATGTTGAGCGCATGGACAACTTAGCTACGGCCAGAAGAATCTAATCTATCGGAACAATGTAACAGATGATGTCTACGATTGATGTAACGTACACAAGTGGATAAGGATGAGTTCTGTCCCACCAATTTGAAGTGGGGCGCTGGCGACATCTTGCAAAAGAATGCGTAGGCTGGAGGAGTGAACATCCGTTTCGGACTGGAGAACCAATTGACAAGGAAAAAATCTAAAACTATACAGGATGGCGCATAAGAAACGTTAAGATTTATTTTATGAATAACAATTTTTTTTCTGACTTTATTCAAACTTGGCATTTATTAAAATTTAGATTATGGCTTAGAAATATGTTCACATTTAGTTTTAAAGATAATATCTCTCAAATGGTGTTCATTTTTGCTTCGACCTGACGTGCTGTTTCCATCTCGTTGGTACCACAATTCTGAACTTTTCTCTACCTCTAGCCTTAAAACGTTGACTGCCACCATATAAAGAAAAAAATATCTCCAGAGTGCCAAAAGTTTTTTTTTGTTTTAAACGTTCCTCTGCGTCTTTTGTTTCAAGTTGTAAGTGTTTTTTATGTGTGTTAAGAGTGTGACCACCGGTGGGTCACATGGCTCCTTGTGTTAAGTGTAGTGATGGGCAAATACCCGGTATTTAGCCTTTGAGAGTAAATACCCGGTGAATACCCAGAGTATTTACCCATATGGGTATTTATGTGGGTATTTATTTCGAATGACAAGTTATTGCAAAAATTTGTTCATGGGGTGTATGTTTTTTTATTTAATTACAAATTACATAATATTGACAGGATGTTTTTTGAACATAAACTAATCCGAGGCGCTGGAATCAAACGGTATTGGAGAATTCTTATCTGAAGATATGAATTCTATTAATACTACAACGCAGTTCGTTTTCTTCTTTCTTAGATATATTTCTCTGTTTCATATGTGTGTGCAACTCAATGTGTTGTCGAGGCGTAATAGCGAGAAATAAATAAATACCCCGATTTGGGTGGGTAAATATGATTTTGGGTAAATACCGGGTATTTACCCATTCATAAATACCCACCGGGTGGGTAAAAAAAAGTTGCCCATCACTAGTTAAGTGTTTGCGTCTAGTGCCACGTGACCCACCTGCGTTTTTCTTGCAAGCCACATGAAAAAACATTCATATAAAAATTACTGAATGCGACCCACCGTTGGTTCACATGGCGTCCTGGAAAACTTTTGAGTGACGTACCGGTGGGTCACATGGCAGTCAACGTGTTAAAAAGAAAGACCGCCTAGTTATTACCAACAGCTGGGAACGTCACCCTTATTTGCAATCGAGCAATGTTAACATCATTTTGAACTGTACGAGGTCTTCCAGTACGTGGAAGATCGTGTGAAAACGCTGGACTAATCGGTAAATTGTTTGAGCACTGGGCGGAATCCGAACATGATAGAAATTTCGACAAAATCTTTGTGTCTGAATAATTGAATCTCGACTTTCAAAATTAAATTGAACCACTTTGGTTCTTTTTTCTGTGTTGAATCTTTTCATCATCTTTTCCATCATAACCGAAGCACGCTGTCACAATCTGATTTTAGGAGAACGTAGTCTGTATCCATTCCGGAGTCGACGAGTCGACTGCAAATTACCATCTGTCTGCTGTAAAGCTCCACTGATATAAGTTGGAAAGCTTTTTCCAACACATCAGACAGTGTTTCTACCAATGCTTCGGTACCGCAGTTGCATGCCGATTTTTCCACGTAGTTAAAGGGATTACGGTGAATGTCTATATCAAAATCTGTCTACCAGACGTAATCGGCGTACACAAATATGGATCTTCTTTATTCGTTCAAGAATTTTACAATTTCCAACTCATATTTTTTCTAATTTGAGACCCAAGACACAGTGTTGAGTGGTGGTGTGTCAGTTAGTGTTGGGGGTTTTAATTTTGTTTCCTGCAAAGATGACCAATTTAGTGTTCTGCTGAGTGATTCCAATTCTGCAATAATTTGCTCCAGATTTTGAGCTTAGAGAGCCTATACTGCATAAAGTCTATGCAGGTGCATTTGCTATAGATGTGTCTACTGCGGGAGTTAGCCCAAGGTCCGAAAAGTACTTAAAATTTATTCATGGTAAAATATAATTAAAAATCAAAAAAGTTAAAAAAAAATCAATTAAAAAAATTCATTTTCTCTCAATCTGTGTAGCCAGAACCAGTGCTGGGTGCCCTTAAGGAAGGATCAGCTGTTTTCAATCCATATTTTGTGCACGAGTACAATTTTAGTTTTTCAGCAAGAATACCGAAGGAAAATTCGCGATGTTCTTGACAAACTAAAACCGCCATTCACTCGATTACTCTAACGTTTCTCCTCTCTAGAGGTACTTACAAGTATGTATCTACACAACAACCAAGGACTTGAGTGCTCCCTAACTCTATGTCCGCAGACAATAATGCGATATTGTGAAAAATTTAGCATGTAAACAAACCCGAAAATCTCACCCAAAAAAATGTGTCAAACTCCCCGGTCTGCCGACAACACTTGCTAGGGAAGTACACACGTATCCCGCCATAAATCAGTGGCCCAGCGTATTGCAATGCAGGAGTATTTTATGTTACCTGGTTTCGGTTTGTTGCACCATTTCCCTCCGTCGCTAGCGCCAGGAGAAACCGGAAAGTGATTTATTACCGTGCGAAACGATTCCCCCGGAAATCATGTTCCACTACTTCTATCTCCCCGAAGAACAGTCCAGGGCAACAAAGTGTTTGCTCGTAATAAAGCTAATTACACAACAAGCCCTCGAATGAAGGGTAGCGGTGTGTCTTGTCAGAGTTGACACATCATCAAGTGTGCTGTGCACACTCAAACAATCGAAGTGTAAATACATAAATCCTGCCGGCAAACTAACGCAATCGATCCAAATGCCTTGGCCGACCTCAAGTGAGAGGAGGTGATGATGCATCAGTGATGACCAATGTCCTGCGGGTTCGCAGGACAGTTTACATAAGTGAATGTTGATTTGCATATTACTGCTCAATTTCAATCTGATTTCCAGAGTTGATATTGCAACCGCAAGGGGGTTGCTCTCTCCCGTGGCTGGCGTGCTGACAATTTACGACATCACCGCGCTGGATGCAACTGATGATTGGGACAGTTCCATCAAATGGTTCACAATTCCAGTGGTCTATCTGACGTCGCAAATCTGATTATCATGATGTGCGAGACACTCGCAATCCCATCAATCCTAGATGCTCGGATTATGGAATTTGCGAGGGGGTTGTTCAGGGTCAGGCAGTCGTGGCATTTGCTGTGAATATTTATGCATCGTATAATGCATGTGGACGCCGGATATAATTTATGAGATCTTGTCCGGACGTGCAAATATTCAGAGCCTTATTTGCTTGACGGGACGATTGAGTGGACTTAGACGTAATTACATGTGTCAAGAATAACAGCGTTTGCAAATGCGCACGTTTAAGGGATGACAGTAACATCAAGACATCAGTGGCAGTTGGGTGATATGATGGGCAAGCTTTTGGTTTGGCAGTGATTCTATGTGGTGAGCGATGAATGAGAAATTGTTGACTTATACAGAGTGCACCATCTTTGATGTCTGTATGTGAATATGGAATAAAAATCAACCGATATCCATATATGAGAACACTTTTATTTAATTTGGTTCTTTATAATTATTTTTGACTAGTCTTTGAATGCAGCGTCAATCAAGCGGCCGCCTCTATTGACCAAAACAAAATGTGCTCCCTTTTTACTGCGTTTTCTTCCACCTTTTCGAGAATTACGGGCGGTATAGCAGTGATTTCGGTATGAATGTTTGCCTTGAACTCGTCAATGGTCAGAGGCTTGCTGGTGTATACTTTGCTTTTCAAATAACTCTCTCTTAAAGTCGCCAATTTTTTGCACCAGAATTTTTGTTGCAGAAACTGCATTTTTGATTTGCGGTGTGGTATCGCACACTCTTCTGTTGAAACCAATAAACATACAGACATTTTTGATAATGGTCTTCCAAAAAAAGATTTCCGAACTTTAAAAGTTTATGACGGCCATATACTGGAAGCCAGTGGAAGTTATAATAATAATAATAATGGCGGCGCTACAGTCCGAGATGGACCTGGACCTAGCTTCTCAGCAACCACTCGTGTTGTGCCTGCTACTGTTCTCTCACGATTGGAGGGGACCTACAGTTTAATGCCGACTCCGAACGGCGATTTTGAGAAGCTTTTTCTAGACAGTTATACTCTTTGAGCATTGTGAGTGACTCGAAAGAGGTGGAGCCGTGAAAAAATGTTTGGTGTTTTTTTCTGGTGTTTTTTTCTGGAATCGAACCGACAACGTCCATCCACAACCTACCCACTACGCCAGGGCGTCTACGCCAGTTGAAGTTACCATCTGCCAAATTGGATGTCATTTATTCAGTCTGTTTTGCAAAATCACTGTGAACGAACATTGCGCTCAACAACACGTGTAAATGACAAAATTGTTTTATCAAAACGGGTGCTCTGTTCAGGCAACGTTCCGATCGCCATAATCGTCCTACCGAGAGGACGTGTGGTGTGGTGTGGTGGATAAATTTGAGTCTACTGGTTCGGCTAACGATAACCAACATCAGTACGTCGACAAAACGCAAGATCTGCCGAAAACGAAAACATCGCCGCTGTCAGTGAGAGTGTCCAGGAGAATCCAAAGTAGTCGACTTCGACTCGTTCACATGAACTCGGCAGACCACAACTTGGCAAACTGTGCGTCGTGACTTAGGCCTGTACCCGTACAAAATTCGACTGACTCAGGAGCTGAAGGTAAACGACCTGACCATAGACAACGATGTGTGTTCGCTGAATGGGCTCTGGAACAGTTAGAAACCGACCCTAATCTTCATCGAAAAATCATCTTCAGCGATGAGTTCCTTTTCTGGATAAATGGGTACGTCAGGGAACAGAATTGTCGAATTCGGGACGATACCAATCGACATGAGATCCAAGAGCATTTTTGATTTTGGGTTGGCGGCGTCATCGATCCATATTTTTTTGAGAACGACCTTGAACGGGACATCACTGTCAACGACGAGCACTATAGGTCACGAATAGTGTTGTCAGATGGAGCATATTGACCACGTACGTTGATTTAACACAATATCGACTATTTTAAATAAATAGCACTCCTCTTTGGGCCCATTATTTCATATTGGTACTGAATTTTCGTTTCAGAAACATGTCTTCTCAAGTCAATCGGTTAAAAACGACTGGATGGCGCAGTTGGTTAAGTGCCTGCCCCAAGTTCGAGGGGTCTCAGATTCGAATCCCAGTGAAATCGAATCTGGTCCACTCACCATATGCCGTTGGGATCAAATTAACGGCATTGCAGTAGGTTGCTACCTGGCAGTACAATCGACCAGTTTTGAGTCTGGGTGCTCCAGTAGTGTTGCAAAAATCCTCCGAAAATAAAAGTTAATCGGTTGATAAATGTCAACGTTATTCACTGTTAACATGCAAAAAAATTGGCGCACTCTCAACATCCTATTTTTCTTTGTGTGGTCGGCGCACAACGTTTTGGTATCTATTCCGAATGCAGCCACATCCCCACTCCTGATTCATGACAGTGGCACTCTGGAGTCACCGAGAGTAAACGAAACCTTGCCTTTCAGAGTGACATCAAATTTAAGGTCCAATCGTGGGAAAAATTATGCACATCCGACACGAGAAGCGAAAGGTTGACAAAAGGTCCTTTAGTGTGTCTTTAAAGGCAAAACCTTGCACTCCCTGCTCCTGTCATCGAATCATTTTTCAAGAATATTTATCAACCGAAGGCAGCTCACGTGCTGCCCAAATCGTTAACATTTGTGAGGACATAAAATGTCTTTCAGAGTAGCCAGAGGGAGTCCAGCAAAGTTCCAAATTCCTCACATTCTCAGCAGAAATGATCGATAGAGAAGAATCCTTTCAGAATCCACAGGAACTGTATGTCTCCCGGACGAAAGATGGTCGAAAACTACGAGTATATAACAACCAATTAATCAAAACCATTTGCAGGCTTCAATACCCTGCACGAAAATATGTTAAGGAATCTATTTGAATCTTTGAAATGATTGAAATGTAATCAAAACAAGAATTCATTCATCAAGATCCTTCAGAAAATCGAATCGCTTTGTCAAGCCAGATTGTCTGGCTTGCTTCGTTCACTGCCGAAGGGGGTAATCGATAATCATAGCTAAGGACCACCCCAACAAAGGGACATCAAGTCAATCTTTGAACCTGAGAAGCTGATGAAATGCATTATTTCATTGAATCGATGAATAGGATTCAATTTACATTTATGAAACCCACTTGCTATGCATGAATCCTCTTTAGAATCTAAACTGAATTCCTGGAGGGAATGAGTTTCCCCCTCCTTCATTGATATGGACTCACGTGCGCTTAAGAGATATATTTATAAGGTTTCTTTTCACATTCAACTGCTATATAGTCGGTTCTCCTTCTCCGATCCATAAACGGGTGAAAACGATGAACAATCAGCAACAAAAGGCACGCATTAAACGACTTAACAGCAACACGTGTGAAGCCATACGAATTAAAGTCAGTAATTTACTGGGTAATCACTTAAGCGTGGCAACTTTAATCCAGCGTAACATCCTCGCTAATTACATTTGAATTTGCTGCGATTTCATGTGGTTTTAATTAATTAGCATGCCGACGAGATGGCTCGACAAAGAGTCCTTGTTTAGAGCCTTCCAGTGGTTATTTGTTTGGTTAAGACTCCTGCTGGCATAAGATGAAATTAATATGTGCGAATACGTTTGCCACGCGGTGCTGTGTATTTGTTTTGCCCCGCAGGATGGCCTTAAATGCAATTTATTTTACGAAATGTGAATGACATAAGAGGAGTGCTTTAAATGTGTGGTTGCGAGCTAAAATGAGCTTGGATAAAAATCTCATGTGCGGGATATAATGACGAAGGTGGGTGGATGGGTAAGGGAGCACAGGTTGGCTTTGGAAATGATGGGGATTTTTTTGAGAATGAAATATGAAATTTTAAAGTCAGTAGCCTTTGATGTATCCGATGGAAAAAAATTAAATGAAACGTTTCTCAACTTTCTTCATACAAACATGTAAAATGTATGCGGATGTGACTGCCACACTGTAGGAAAGAGAAAGTTCCTTATAGAAAACTGTCTTACCAGTCTCCCTTTCTGGTTGCTTTGTCGTGGCGGGAGGGCTTAAGAGTCAAAGAACCTCGGTTCCAAAGATCCCAGGTGAGACATCGAACCACTGCGGCTGGGGCTTCTCGACTGCGGCTGGGGCAAGGTTTCTGGAGGTGCCAACCATCATACTACACCCTTCCTCCTCCGGGGCGCTGACCAAGGAATCGCTGATACCCAATCTGAAGATTCCTGCCAATCACTCTACGACAAGTTCGATAGACTGAGTTGGAATGTTGGAGAATGTAGCGGAGAGACTCTGTCTGATACGCTTAATCTCCAACCACATAGTCCAGTGGCTGATCAGAGTGTTGTTTCTGAGGGTACGACTCGGAATGCCGAAAAGTTTGAACGGGCTCCAAACGAGGCAGTCTCTGAAAGGCCCTTGACTAAGAATTAAAAGAAGAGGAGAAAAAGTCTAGCGACAATCGCACGGCGCAAAGAAAGTCCGGAGGAGGTTGAAGGCGCAAGTGCTGAGAGTCGCACCACCTTGGTGGCGACGGCAAAAAGAAATAGGTCGGCAGAGGTAACTCCAACCGAAACCGATAAGTTTACTGGAGCTAACGCTACCTCCTCTTCTGCTGATTCGAATAGGATCAAGAGGAAGAGGGTCTCAAGCGTTCCTGATCCCTCTGCTAATGGCATTCTCCGCGCACAACGTCCGGATGAAACTAGTGCTGCAACTCTCAAAGGACGCTGTTCTGGCGGACGGAGGTTGAATGACGCTGGAATATCCACCAACAGAAGTATCCCAACTCCTGTTGGCGACTCCTCCTGCGCTCAAAATCCAAATACAACAGGTGCTACAACCAACAAAGGCTGTAGCTCCACTGGATGGAAATTGGCTTATGCAGGAGAAACCGCAAAGAGGAAGAAGAAAAAAATCTAGCGCAAGAAATCAATCTTTGGCGCTCCGAATTGGGAAAGCTGGCAATGATGACAGTATGACCGACGCTGAGTGCAAACACTGCGAATATCAACTGTGGGAGCTAGCAACGGCAGTGCTTTCAAGTGGAGCAATAGCAATCCGATACAGGATTTTGTTGCCATTTTTTCAAAAGAACTGAATCTGACCACCACAACTGACTGCCCTCTAAAGTATCCGACATTTTTACATGCACGCTTCATGTGCAAACTCTGGACATTTCAGACAACCCTTGCACAGGTAGGTAGGTAGGTATGAGGTGGCAAAGGTGTGCACTTAGACCAGAGTTGATCCATTGTGCAGCCACATGGTTTGACTGAGGTCAATCCAGACTAGGCATGACTAGACATGATTTCCTATGAGGCAGCGTCCTGTGATGACACCGACGATTGTACTTATATTAGATCTATCTAGAGATATTAAATCCTTAGATCTTCTTAGGCCAGATTCAATCTGGAGGTGCCACTGGAGTGCCACTCGCCCATATGCTGTTTATATTATGAGTTGCCACTAATGAGAGCAGCAATTTACAAGTTGTGAGGAGCATACCCAAGTTGCTGTGTTTAGGTAGCAATGGCTGTGAAGTTGCGAACTTGGTAAGCGCATCCGCTTTGCAGTTACCTGGAATGTCTCTATGGCCTGGCACCCAGCACAGACGAATATTGAACTGATCGGCCATCTTGTTTAAAGATGAGCGGCAGTCTATTACAGCTTTAGAGTTTATAGAGACCAATTCCGGGGCCCTGATGGCTGCCTGTCTTTCCGTGAAAGTGCAAGTATCACGTGCATATATTACATTCCATTTGTGCCAGGACAGAGCTTCACTAATCGCCATCATCTCCGCCTGAAACACGCTACAGTGGTCGGGTAAGCGAAAGGAGAGACTTATGTCTAGTTCATTAGAGAAAACGCCACTGATAACCCCATCCTGGGTCTTTGACCCATCCGTGAAGAGGTGCAGGGAACCAGCAAAAGGTTTAGGATTATCATTCCAAAAGTCTCTATCTGGAATCAGGGTTTCAAAGTGTCTGTCAGGGAAGTATTGCTGTGTGGCAATCCTCGCACAATTCTA
Source organism: Myathropa florea (assembly GCA_930367185.1). Taxonomy (NCBI): domain Eukaryota; kingdom Metazoa; phylum Arthropoda; class Insecta; order Diptera; family Syrphidae; genus Myathropa; species Myathropa florea. The sequence continues at coordinate 39,021,149 of OV884002.1, read as the reverse complement.
ATAAAACAATTGCATCAATTTTTATGATTTTTCATTTCATTTGGATTGCATTGCTAAAAATAAACTTTATATGACTCGGTGTCCAGCTTCATGGATCAGGACTCTTATTTATTAAGGTCGGCGTTTGTCAAACATCAAGCAGATCTTTTAGTCGTAAGGAAATAGTTGAAAAACTTTCTATAATGGTCTTTGCCTCCTCTGTGAAATTATTAAAACAAACTTAATTAAATATTATAAATATAATAATAAATATTATAATAAATATTATAATAAATATTATAAATATTTAATTGGATTTTTTCGTTATTTCAACCAAAACTTATCTGCCTTCTTACAGAAAGGAATATCCCAGCGTCCATAAGCAAACTGTCGGAGATTAATAACCTCCCTGTCGCAGGTAACAACTCTGGATAGGATAATTGGCGACACTGCTGGCAGTAACTGCGGTTTCTCTTTTTTCCCCTCATTGTTCGAACATATACAGCTTTGGCCAAATGTATTATGCACCCTTTAAGATTCGTTACATCTTCCAAAAGCAAACAAATTAATGAAATGAGAGGAAAAAATAAAAATCGTTTACAACCTCAGATAGTGTCGCTGAAAACAATAAAATTCAAACTAAATACTTCCGATAGGTGATTTGGCAGCAAAGGCAAAGAGGTAAGGGTGCCTAATACATTTGGCCAAGGCTGTATACCACTGCAGTTTTAAAAGAGAATAAAGTAACGCTTCAATCGTTTGACTCGTACGGCTGTTCTTTTATTAATCCCCTACACAAACGCTTCCTTTGATGTGCACTTGTTCCCTTCTTCCTGACACCCTTTCTTCTAATGACGCTTGACACATCAAAGCGAAAACATGGGCTTTTGTTTAAACCAACAACTGCCTGGCCTATATTTGCAACAATAGATTGGAGTAAACACTTATCTATGCCAACAGAAGAGGGACCGATCTTCAGGTGCTCACATATTTGGCATAACCAATTGTCTAATGGTTCAAATGCTCACTGAAGGAAAAATACCACAGCAATAAATTGAAAAATCTATGCACACACTTTGGTACACAAATTCATCTGCCGCAGTTGGTTAGTTGGCAAGTATCTCTTGTTCGCACATAAATCACTGCTATAGAGGCAAAGGGTAAGCAAAACCGATCCATTATAGTTATTGCCGCTTTAGAATTGATATGCTTTCCCAAATGTTTGTACAAAAATCACTTCACAAGGCACCATAACTTATTTACCCACGACCCAGTCCCAAAGGCCCGGAAAACCCTCCTTTAGCAGTTGTTGTTAATGGATTAGCACGGCTTAATTCACGGAGAGTTGCTCACAAGCAATGCCTGGGAGTGGATGAGTTTTATGCTCGCAGTACTTGCTCTAATTCTGGTGTGTAATTACCAGTCTCTAAAGCTTCATCCCCCGCCCCATTAATTCCAATCTCACAATTCCGTCACACAGTAACTGTCAGTTCGAATGAATAATCTCACATCTGGGGGCTGGGTTTTATTTTAATTCTTTTGCAGGGTTGGATCGCACTCTTTCTCGTTTTTCAAAGCGAACTCTGAGAGAATGGGAATCGTAAAGATTTGTCTCTGTGCAATGGTTACGGTAATGACCGAAGCTTATTGGCTGGAGGGTGATTAAATCAGCTTATCACTGAACATAAAATCAGAAGAATGCGATTTAATTATAGAAGTTGTCGAGTCGTAAAATTCGTCGTATTACGTCGCATCGTGAAAGGCGGTCTTTTGTATGGTCCTACCCTGTCTACGGGTTATCCTATTATTAGGCACGATGGCATAGTAACGTCAGAAAATATGCACGAAGGCAACGGTATGCGTTTTGGCTAAGAAGGTCATTTGCTCGGAATCAGGCGTCATCTTAAAGTTTAGGTGTGTTCTACTTTAACCGTTTCATGGGAACATAAAATTCCCTAATGGCGTGCTTCACTTCAACTGCATTGTAAAATGATTAAATTATTGCACAGATTTTAAGCTGGAAATATTTGTCATTTTGCCAAATTAGACAATCAAATCAAAGCAGGCTAATAAAATCGTTTTCACAGGTTCTTATTTATCGAATGTTTCAAAACTAATAGTGTTTACGAGGTCTAGGGTGTAGCAAAATGGTCACGAAATTGTTCATAGAAATCGGACAGAAGGTGTCGTCAGTTTTTTTGTGCAGACAATGGTGAACGTAGGGTAGGATAAGTACTTAGTCTTGGTTTCCAAATTTTAAAAGAAAATAAACTGGGCAAGTGCGAGTTGTACTCGCACGGGTAAGGTTCCGTCGCATAATATTGATGAATGATTTCTGAATATCAAACGACGTTTCCAAACTATTTCAGTTGAATTTTCTGCTAACTTCAAATCAAATCAACTATTCATTACTACATTCATACATCCAAACAAACAAGCATCAATCCATACATATACCTACATCTCTATCCAAGTTTATCCAACACAGAAAATCCCTTCCATCATACACATATCCAATCACTGCTCATGGCTGCGGTGTGTGCGTTCATTTCTGTTCGGCATTTAGGGGTTAGATCCAAAAGATAACACTCATCAACGAATAGAGTGGCCGAACACAGCATGAAATTTGTGTGAAAATTAAAATATTCATCATTTTAAATCTTAGATATCTCAAAATTTCAACATGAATTGATATTTTGAAATTTATCATTTCTTAATGCTTACATTGATGTCTTCAAAACTGCGTTTTCAGATCTTCAAAATTCCCATGTCGATGATTGACCGTTTTTGGCCAATATCTCGAAAACTATTATAGCCAGAATGCTCGAAATTGTTTTAAATGAAAGTACTCAATGAAGCAATTTTTGTGATTTTTTTTCAGATTTTTAAACACTTTCGTTTAGAAATGGCAGGGGGGATGCATTAAAAAAAACTTTGGAGCTCCATATTTTCCAAACGGTACTTTGGATCAAAAACAGTTGAAGCAAATCTCTATCTCATTTCAAAAGACCTGTCTCTTGATATATAAGTCGATGGGGTGCGACAATGTTTCAAAATTAATGGCAACTTCACCTATACTGGAGCGGTGCCGTGAACGAAGGCCATATGAACTAACGCCATAATGGAGTTAATTCGCATTTGAAAGTGAATTAACGCCATAATCCACTTATGGCTTTAATTCACTTTCAAATTTGAACTAAAGCCATACATTAAATTGAACTAACGCCATATGGTGTTAGTTCACTTTCGAATTTGAACTAATGCCATACAATGTATTTGAGCTCTAAAGCGCGTTATATGTCCAATGTCCCACCATGATCGGACCACGTTTAGTTTCCAACCAACCTACCTCCCTTGCCCCTTACATGCGTACATACATATGAGGTATGTATGGGGGGCATGCTGCCCCCCTGCAACCCCCCTGCTTGGCCACATATGCAATTTGGAGTAAGAGCGAGTTTGATTGTACTCAGTCTCGCGCCTACTTCAAATCCTACATGTGGTCCAGCAGGGGGGTTGCAGGGGGGCAGCATGCCCCCCCATTCCAACATTACTGTTTATACTCCGTAAACTTTTTTCCTACAAGACCATGTAAATAATGTAAATTATTGAGATTGATGCGAGTGACTTTAATTCAATTTCAAATGTGAACTAAGGCCACTTTCTAAAACGAACTAACGCCATATGGCTTTAGTTCAAATTTGAAAGTGAATTAAAGCCATAAGTGGATTATGGCGTTAATTCACTTTCAAATGCGAATTAACGCCATTATGGCGTTAGTTCATATGGCCTTCGTTCACGGCACCTACTGGAGCCACCCCCAAATGGCCCCAATTTTTTAAATTTGGGTTCATAGGCAATGACATCTAGGCCTGAGGTACCTAATTCCAAAATTTCGGAGATAAAAAAGTGTGACAGACACGACGGACGGACGGACACACCGAAATTATAAAGGTTCCGTTTTTGTAGACGGAACCTTAAAAAAAGAGAGGGCTCAAATTTTCAAAACACATTACCATTAATAAATTCAAAATTAAATAAGTTCTTCATTGTTTTGTTTTTCGGACGTATGGGACATGTTAATCTACGAGTACATGTGAGCATGCAACATAGAAATGTTCATGTGAAAGGTCGGGATACCCCACATTTACTCCTCAAATTTCCAAGTGCTAACCTTGTGCCTTATTTATAATGATCCCAAAGGCAAAACAATGGATATGCCGTCTGACCCAAGGATACCAGTACTCCAGCTGCGACGAAGATACAAGTCGAAGTCGACTTTCCCTGCACTCAGGACTGGCTCTGGCCACAATTTGAGCCAGGAAAGGACTGAAGTCGAATCTTCACGAACGGCTCCAAGACGAATGAAGGATCTGGCGCTAGCGCCTTCTTGGTGGGCAACAACATTAGACTGCACACCTTCTTATGTAAATTTACGTCGGTTTTCCAAGCGAGAATCTATGCGATAATAATGGCCACGAACTATATTGTGAAAAGCAGGTGGAAGGGGCGAAGTATTTGTGTCTGCAGCGACAGTCAAGTTGTGCCTAAGGCCCTTTAACCACTTTCAGGATAGTTCAGGAATACAAACCTTCTGTAAATTTGATCAGTAGTCTAAATTCGCTAAGACTTGTTGGTTATTCCACACCAAACAGTTACACGAAGCGAATGTAGGGGCCGTTGGTTTTTGAAATTTTGTGTGCCTCAAAATCTCATGGCTCATTGCAAAATAAATTTTGCTTGTTTACAAATCCACTGAGATGAAAATGTAGCTCAAATTTCTTAAAAATTCTTGGTCATTTTCGGCGACGTTAAGGACAGTTCTGCAGTAGTCCAAACGTTTTTCTGGGTCACCAGGACTGAGTTGTGGGTACAACTGAATTTTGTAAAGGTATAAGTGCAGATCTTTTCTCAAAATCCGAAGAATCGTGCACCGCGATATGCCTTACTTTGTTGAACATCGTCGTGTCAATGTTTCAGGATCGGCTGCAACACTTTCACTAGCGACATGAATGTTTTCGGTCGATCGTCCATAACGAGGTTTACCGATACACCTGACATCATTAACGTTCCCTTATAAATCAAATTAGGCCATTATTGGATGAATAGTGGGAGCTGTTAGAGCATTTTGAACTCCATAAAATTGCCGGTTTTCACTTTGAGTGTAAATTATTGATCGACTATTTTCCAAAAATAATACGACGTTTTGTGTTCTCTGTGCTCCATGTCAAATCTCCCAAGTCTTATGTCTGCAGGAAATAAAAATTACTCAAAAATAAATATAAATAAAAGAGTTATTAATTGTGTACATAGGAAAGAAAGAGACTTAGAATGTAGCATACAGCTTTCTCTTCCATTGAAAATACAGTTCTGAAGTTAATGCTTGCTGAGAAGTCTTGCGTTGGAAAATTTAGCCGAGTCGAAAAGTGAGATTATCTTATTCTCCTTCTGTTCACATTTGCTATCTATATATTCAATCAAGTGTTTTTCAAATGGCTTGAACTGTGTGTTCACTCACGGTGATTTCTTCCAAAGTCTTTGGAAAACATAGAAACTCAGCAGTTACTGGCAGCACTGCTTGTGTTATGTGTGCTATTGTTCTCTCTCTAAACCTACAGTTTAAAGCCGACTCTGAACGGCGAGATTGAGAAGATTTTTCTAGACAGTTATACTCTTTTGTCAGTGTGCTGGGATTTGAGACTGTGAAAGTCAAGTGCGTATGGGCCGACGCATAAACCCACATGGCCACGGCGCCCACTAAATAAATAAACCGTTCGTTGACAAAAGAATTCGATCCTCTTCGTCACATAAACCTGTAAGAAAAATATTGCGAAGATGTTTTTTTTTTTTTTTTTTTCCGTGTATTTTTATTTATAAAATTCATAATTCTTACGTTCTAGACAAAAATACTTAAAACTAACTTAATTAACTGAACTATTATTCTTAAATCTAACTTACTGACCCAATACAGGTACTCTAAGCTAATCTATATATAATACATTATAAAATTGCCTTTCGGCCTATATGTCATTTAATTGTTTTTCTTTACTGTTTTCTTTTTTTTTTTTCAAGAAAAATTTTAAAAAAAACTTGGTTATCTTTGTTTTTGTTTTGTTTTCTCTTATTCTACCTTAACCTAAACTAAATTCAACTTAAAACTACTTAAAGTATTTAAAACTACTTAAGCTATGTCCGTAACACAATACGGACGCGTGCACCAGGACGTATATGGCATTATATGCTTGACATATATATTTCATACGCCGTGATGCACCTTTCTTTTTTTTTTTTCTTCTTAGTCTAATTAAAATTACCTTAAAACTATGTAAGCTGGCCACAAAGGTCAGCTAACGGGTCAATCATTGAGACGTTAGCGGCGGCGGGGGCTGGTTTTGGTGTAACCACCAGTAAAAGTGCCGTTCTTTGGCGGACAGTGCCCTATCCCGGGCGGAGATCGCCCTACTGAACCGGAGAAGGTCCTCGTGGCTGCGAGCAACGTCCGGCTCGTATTGGAGTCGCATGTCCACTGTTTGGAGTACGACATGGAAGATGATAGGACATCCTTCCGTATCCTGTATCAGGCCTTTTTCGTCCAAATAAAGGAAAGCTTCGGGCGGAATGAAGCCGTTAAGGCGCACCCTCTCATGGTACATTATATTGGGGTAGTAAGCCCCAAAGATCAGACTGTTGGTAGAAGTCATAGCTCGTGCAATGTGTCCTCGCGTCAGCTTAATAATAAAATAATCTATCCTGATCAGGTTTGCCTCGTTATACAAGACCTCGTTGGGATAGAATTTCTTGTACTCGGATTCGGGTGTGCGATACAACCGGAGGCAGGCCCGAAGACACTGCCTCTCGAACACCCTCATCTTTTCCATCTGGGAAGGACTCAAGTTGAACCACACTGGACAACCATACACCATGATTGGCCGGATAAGGGCCATGTAGCAGATTATCTTCACTCTGGTATCAAGTTGGCTGCTATAAAACAACCTACTTGCCGCAGCAAAGGCTTTCTTAGCTTTCGTCAAAGCAGTAGCTGCATGCTTATCACAACACAGATACTGATCTAACTAAATGCCAAGATATCGCACTACATTTTTCACAGCTAACAGCTGTCCCTGCGGGTCAACAATGCCGAACTTGCGCCAGTTTTTGTTCGTATCCCTTGATGCCTTGGACAGCGGGGTTCTAAACAGAATAGTTTCACACTTCCGGAAGTTGATTTTCAACTTCCAGTCGTCGCAAAATCGCTGAATTGTATCGAAGTCACTCTGCAACGAGATATTAATTTCTTCGACCTTCAGACCTGATCTGTACGCTATGATATCAGCGGCATACGCTATTATGTGCGGCATAGAACCTATAAGATCGCTAGTGAATATTGCGAACAGGATCGGCGAACCAACTGCCCCTTGTTGCAACCCATTTTTTATGTTGAAGACGGTGGTCGAAGTTACGTTGCCATTTTTCACAACGAACTTTCTACCTGTGACCATGTCATAAATCATATATAGCAATGGCTTACTTATGCCCAGCTCGACCAACTTGAGGAAAAGGCCTTCTAACCATACGGTGTCGAACGCCTTTTCCATGTCTATCAGGCAGGCACCCGTGCATTGGGTCATGTTCTTATTCCATTGAATGTCGGACACCAATTTTGACGCGGTATGTATAGTATCATGCCCCGCCCTGAAGCCAAATTGGTTGTCCGGTATAATTTCTTTTTCCTCAACCCATTCTTTCAGAGTTCTAATGACAATCTTCTCAAAGACCTTGCTTATACATGGAAGAAGACTTATAGAGCGGAGATTTGTCGGAATGGAGGTATCTTTGTCCCGTTTAGGGATCGGCTGTACCACAGCTGTCTTCCAATGGGCCGGGTAATATGCATTGCTCAGCGCATTGTTAAACAGGGTTGTGTATACATCCACCGCCTCAAAGGGGAGATGGCGCAGAACGATATTCGGTATCCCATCGATTCCCACTGACTTCTTCTTCCTCAGTGAGTTGAAGATACCCTGGAGTTCATCTCTCGAAATAAGGATGGAGTTATTTCCATCATCGGCGACGGCGTTATTTGCCAGAAAATCGTCATTGAACCTGGTGAAACCAGGATTCTCAGATCGCCATTGAATTATCTTATTTTGAAGGTAGATGTGGTTCAGCCTGGCTCTGTTCTCCAAGTCGTGGTTAGGACAGCGTGGTTCGTTGACCGTGTACACTTCCTGAAAGACAGCACCAATTGCTTTAACCTTCTCCTGGGGATCCTAAACTACGAAGAAGTCGTTGTCAAGCACTGCCCCATCTGGATCGATGTCAACTGACATCAGTAGGTTAGCGTTGTTTGTCGTCCTGTCAAGTCGAACGGTCTGAATGTCATTCTGATCTTTCCTCCGGAAGATTTTATTTACTTGCGGGAACATGCTCGGGTTGTAGGATCTTACAGCCCGAATCTTATTGCCCCAATGCAAGCTTACAGCTATGCTGTGTATTGCGAAGATGTGCACACTGTAGCGTGACATGACACCAAAGGAGAATACAATGGACGTGTTCTACTTGCAATCTTCCACTTTGTCTAAGCAAGACAAAAACTTGCTTTAACGAATTTCATGAATGAAAATAGTCATTTTGTGCGCAGTGGTATAATTTTCGTACCATGTCCTTGTAAAGAATTCTGTAAGGATAATTTTTTTATTTTGCTATTTTTTTAATAAAATGATGCAAATAAATTGCATGCAAAAAAAATCGTGCATTTTTTTTTATTTTCTTGTATTGGCCCGGAAAGAGTTAACAAAACTTTGTAAAATTTTCAGGAAAAAAAATGTGGCCCAATTGTGCTATCATTTTACAGGATTTTTTCGTGGGAAATGTGTAATTTTTTTTTAATTCAACTTTCTTCGGATTTAAGGCGAAATTTTATTTCAAACGTGGTGAAGGATTTGAAAAGGATAGTTGAAATTACTCAAATCCTTGGAAAAAAAATTGAAGTTTTAATTTTTCACGACGTTTGAGCTGAGCACAAGAATTACAACTCATCTGGTAACGCTTGCTTTGTATGGAAATGAATTGAACTATTTAATGAGATGTTTTCATCATTTTACGAGACAAAATTAAGGAAAAAAAGTTGTTGGACTTATGTTTTGAGTTACTTTTATATGTTTTTCCGCGTATCTGCTAAATAATTAAATTGTTTTTCATTAAAATGTACTCTCTTTAAGATTTTTCGTTACCATGATGTTTCAGTGGAATTGAATTGATTTTTTTCATTTAAGGTTGTGCTTAAGGATTCTCTCAAACTACAAAGATGTCAAGCATGAGACATCTTTGAGTAACAGTGGGAAACAGACCGTTGTGAGAAATTTTATTAGTTGCAAATGGCATAGAAAAAGATAATTTGACGCAAAAGGAGGACATTCGATATCAAAATAGGATGGAAGAACAAATAGCTGAAAAAGGGGGGCGGTGGGGCACCCTAACTCGACAGAGCTGAAAGTGTAAAGTTCTGTTGAAATTGGATAAGTTATCTAAATTTAAAATTTTCTAAAATATTTTTTATGTGTTAAGTGGAAGACGTTCGGATAGATTAGTTGATGGTGTCGTTTGAAATTTTATAACAACCAGGTAAGGTTCCTATTCCCAAGTCCACTTACTTTGTAGTTAAAGAGGTGAACTTAGGAAATATGCTTTGCAACTTCTAGTATTTTTGAGAACACAGCATCGACTTCAGTAGATTGGTCTGGAATTTGATGCAACCGCATGGTTTACGAGTAAGATGACAAGAATCGTTTGCTTTTCAGAAGAAATAATAAGTGAGCAAATTGGTTACCTTGTGGCATTCCAGAACATATAATTTTCGCTTCAAAAAACATCCACCGAAACAAAACCTTGTGGCAGATGTCCTTACAAAAGGACACTTAGTCTACAAAATAAACCTTGACAAAGAGCTAATGGCGGTTAGGAATAATTGCATGATAAGTTTCCGATACAATTTAGTCCCCAGGCAATGTACCTCATTGAAATTCTTCAAAAGACACGTACACGTCCGATAGTTCCCCTCTTCCTCTCCCAGACTGGGATCACCCAAAAAAAAGAACAAATCGAAATCGTCAAACACAAACAAGTCATCTCCTTTCTCCCGAACCACTTCGTTGTCACGCAGAAAAATATAAAACGAATCCGGCTGCTTGAGAGGTTTTTAAATTTCTTTATCCTAGAGCACTTTTTCGATGCCACGTCTGAAGCGCTTTTCCTTTCATTTGGTGAGAGGGGGACGATGGGAGTCAACAGACCAACAAATCACTCCCCAGTGAGATTCGTGATAAAATATGAATTTTTTTTTTATCGAGACTCCACTCATCGGCCCTGCTGCGAGAAAGGAGGCCAAAAAAGATGGAATGTAAATTGAAAAGAGGGCGACTACACCGCAAGAGGGAGGAAGAAAGGACGAAATCGAAGCAAATTTATGTTGCAATTTCGGTAGCTTATGGCGGGCGTTATGTTTATCATTTGTGCGGAGTAGAGGTTCTCGATTCAAGTGCAATCATCTTTTATCGTGAGTTTCATGGTTGAGTCCTTTGCTGGTGTAGGGAGCACAGCGAGGGAAAACATCGAATTAAGGATATTTATTGATTTGAGTTTAAAGATACGATTGCAGTTGATGCACGTAGCGTCGTTAAGTTACGGTGATTATGATGAATGGGTACTTAATGTGAACGACGTTTACCATGTGCATGGCGGTAAAAACTGATTGAGCTTGAAATATGGGCGCAATTATGCAGCGCAGAATGTCTGATAATAGGAACGGTGTTCAAGGCATTATTTCTTTTTGCAGACGCAGGCAAATGGTGATGGGATGGAAGTGTTTAAGACTTGCAACAGATAAGCAGCAGATGATTTCCCCTTAAAGTTACTGGTGTGAACCAATGGGTATGAATGTCGCTGGCGTGAAAGAACAGCCATTCAATACTTTGAGACAAAGAGTCTAAAGAAATGCGATGTTGGGGTTGATCAGTTGCAATCTCAACTGACAGTTTTATTGATTCTTCGGATCTCTGATCGAAATATGGCTTCTCTTCTGTTATTTATTATCCATTATCTTACAAAGTTTTTTCGCTTGTCTATCAGGTTAAGCGCAATAAACGATTTGATATATTAATTTTCTATTGAATGGGGTATCCATATTAAAATCGCGAGTTTCCATCGCAGATCAAGGTGACTTTCCCGCAAAACTGAACTATTCCAACTTATCCAGGATTTAATTTAAGTTTTTCTAGATAGCTTTCCAGTCCTGTGTGATCCCGTGTTCCAAATAGTAAACCTCTTCAGCCTTCAAGATCTGTTCACATCTGTCAGCAGTTACGCACTCAAAAATTGCTGCTTTTCTAACAGCTTGTGGCCTCCTCCTTAATCATGGTTGTTCTCCGCTATGAAGTAGGAGCTGATACCTACTTATTTATCAGGCCAGCGATCCTTGAAGGTTCTAAACCTGAGTTTAACGACTGGATGGCTCCGTTGGTTAAGTGCCTGCCCCAAGTTCGAAGTGTCCCAAGTTCGAATCGCAGTGAAATCGAATCTGGTCCAGTCAGCATTTACCCTTGGCATCAAATTAACGGCACTGGAGTAGGTTGCTACCTGGCAGTACAATGGACCAGCTTTGAGTTTGAGTGCTGCAGTAGTGGGTAGTGCTTAAAAAATCCTCCTTCTATTGTTGACGGTCCCGGGAATGCTCCTTCTCGTCGTCAGGACCAAGTTGTCTTGCATCCGCCATCACTTAATCTCTACACTGGAGGTTCAGTCTTCTTCTCCTTCTTGAACCTGGAGGATGGGATTCGAGGACCTTCTTAGCTGGAAAATTGTGGTTCATACGATCGATGTGGCCGAGCCAATGTAGTCGAGGGATTTTTGCCTTCTGGACTACCTCCACATCCTGGTACAGCTCGTAGAGTTCGCGGTTGTGTCTTCTCCTCCATTCGTCTTCTTTACAGACAAGACTATATATCCGTCGCAGAATTTTTCTTTCGAAGGTACTGAAAATCTGCTTTGCCGTTTTACTTATAATCCAGCACTCGGCTCCATATAACAATACTGGTAGGATGAGCGGGCTGTAGAGCATGATTTTTGTCCTTCGAGGCAGGTGTTTGACCCTAGCTGCTTCGACAGACCAAAATAACATCGGTTGCCAAGGGTGATTCTGCTACGAATCTTCATGAAGATGTCATTTGTGGAGTTCACATTTGCTCCGAGGCAGACAAACTCCTTAACTAACTTGAATCACAGTCACAAAACAAACACTTGTAGTTACATATATAAACACACACTTGAAGTTACATATATTAACAGGAGACCATATAGCCTACATCATCGACATGACATCGTCCATGGCAGCGTTGTACACTTGCTCCTTGATGTTGAGTCTCCAGAGGAAGTCCAAGTGATTCCACTTGGGATGTGGCACTCTGTAGGCTCGCATCAGAGTAGAAGTGGACAATTTTGCGATCAACCTGTGTACATCTATCACGGAAGCGAAATAATCGTTGTCGCCGTAGTATAAGAAGAGTGGCAAATCGATCTTCTCGACGGGATAAACTGGAGGTTGCTTGTTTCCATAAGTGAAGAAATGGTCTTGCTGTAGTCGAATTGACGGAAGTGGCCGGATATATATCCTTGAAGGTAGTGGAAGATCTGGTTGATTGTTGCTCCAGCGGGGGCTGTCGCCATAATCTCGGGTATCAAGATCGTGTTCAAATCCTCCTCATCGAAGCCAGTAAGGAGGAAGAGTGCATTTGCGCACTACTCTTGTAGTGGAGACGTATCTTTGGAAGCTGCAGCGCCTAAGAGTTTCATGGCCTTGGTGTTGGGTAGGAACTCCATGCTGCCAATGAGCTTGACCATGCCATTAGGTTGCCAGAGGAGGGGTGCTCTGAGCTTGGCCAAGGGCGATCCCATGTGATCCATGAATGCAACTGGGGTGAGTAGATGAGCTGATCTGATGCGGGTCTTGAACTGCATGTTGAGCGAGTTGAGCAGCAAGAAGGTGGTTGTGCCTTGAGAGTGGGCGAAATATGTTACTTGATCTTCACCACTAGCAGAAACAACGTAGTCGATCATAGCCGGAAGATCGTAGAAGCCGATCTCATGTCAATCAAAATCTCAGAAGGTGTTGGATAACGGGTTGAGCTTGACGTGCTTGCGGGAGTAAGTGTTGCCACGGGCATTTCCCAACCAAACGTTGAGTCCGGCGTCAGATTCACTCTAAGACCACCTCGTTTCGCCTGCTCTTCAATTGCCATAAATGCCTCTACAACTGCTCGCTGGCAACGAGCGACGATGTCGATGCCATCTGCGGAGCCCAGCTACTGTTTTGTAGAAGATAGTGCCTTCCGTGTTTGAACCTACCCTCCACACTGTCCTCACCAGTACAAGATTGAGAAGTCACACGACAGCGCAATTGCCAAAATCCGGTGCAGGTTTCAAAAGGTTCGGAGATCCTTGTACCAAACTGCATGGTGCAGCGCGTTTTACTTAGTGCCTGATTACATGAGCGGAAGAAGGCAGGATTGAGAGGGATACAAATACGATTTTCACAAGCCAGAGGGAGATGGGTTGGATGCGCCGAAAGTCGGCCTTCTTCCATCGAAAATCCACTTTCAAAGCGGATTCTCGGGTGAAGCTGGTATATTTTCATCACTTTTCGTTCCGTTTTCAGCATGTTATCCTCATTTTCTGGTGATCACTGATCGAGTAACATCTCACGCATGCTACGTGGCATTTTCGGAAAATTGATCACAGGGACGATTAAAATGCAATTTTAATGTTTTTTTCACTGCATACATATAGTACTACATGCAAACGTTGTTGCTGCACCTAAACAAAAGTTGTTCTTTTGTAATTCATGAAAAATGCGTATCTAAAAAAAGAAAGCATTACTCAATTCTCGGTAAAACATTACTGGATGAAAACATGATGCAATTGAACCGATTCGCGTGTTCCACACGTAGAAAATCTTGCTTTCCCAGTCGGATTTTCCAGTCGTTTGTAAACAGCCACTTATCGTGGTGCGACACCAACAGGAAAATAAATTCGGCCATCGCTTAAAAAAATTCCTTGTGATGAATTCTATCGTAAGAGGCTTTGAAATCGATAAAAATGTGGTGCGTATCGAGTTGAAACTCGCTGGTCTTTTCCGGAATTTGCCTTACTGCAAACTTTTACTGCAATTTGGTCTATCGCCGATTTGCCGGGCCAGAAGCCGCACTAGCACGTGTCGATTAGTGTGGTGCAATCTTGGTCTTGTAGGCGGGGATTTACCTTTATAGTTCTTAGATGAGATAGTACCGCCTTTTTTTTTTGTAAATGGGGCGTATAGAGCTGGTATTTAAGTCGCCGGGCATGATTTCGTCCTCCCAAATTTTTTAAATGAACTGGTGCATGCTCCCTAAGAGAACATTGCCGCCAGCCTTGAAGAGCTCTGATGGCAGGCCATCTGTTGTTCTTCAGCTGCCGCGGAGTCCGTGAATCGGAAACCGTCGTCTGTTGTCGTGTTGTGGAGGCTGTACTTTCCAACCATTCCGCCCAAAATGTTCTCCTTACCGATCCTCGCTTTGAAGTCCCCGAGTATGATTTTGACATCGTACTCCGGACAGGCTTCGTAGGCACCGTCCAAGAGCTCATAAAAGTCCTCTTTGATGGAGTCCTTAGTGGTATCGTAGGGACGTGTGCTCATATAAAGCTGATGTTGTAAAATCTGCCTTCGATGCTGGTTCCAGCCAGGGGATCACTTATTGGCTTAAAGTCGATGACCTGCGACCTGCGACCTTCAACTTTAGCCGCTTACAAACGTGTGCAATCGTTCGTGGCAGCTGTAATGTCGAATTTCTTTTTCCGCATCATTCCCGGTCCTGTCCAGCATATTTCCTGGATCGCAGTGATATCTGCCTTAAACTGCGCGAGGATGTTTTTCAGTTGTTGAGTGGCTCCTGGAGAGTTGATAGATTTGAAATTTCAGAAGCACACTCGCAAATCGCGTTCCTTTTTTTGCGCCGTATCTTCGTTCTGTGTCCGTCCGTTCCGAGGCTGCTTGCTCCTCCATATAAGATTTGTTTTTCCGTGAGCGGATCGTTAGCACACCATCATCATCACATCACACCACCATCACATTTATCGTAATAGAAATACGTCCTCTTGCCTAGGAAGTTTGCTGCATACGTTGGTTCACCTCACAATGGCTGTTGCGATGGCTATCCAGAGGGCGCCGCTAGGAGGCTGTATGTCAAATTGACTTGGCTGGTTCAATAGCAGTGATCATTGCTGGCATCCACCCAAGTTAGGAGCAATCAACAACTTTGCTCTCGATGTCGAAGCCCCCCGTCCAAGAAGCTAATAGTCCAAATTGTCTGGGACAAAAATGTGTGGTCCTCATGCTCTTCCTGGACTAGTTAACTTAAGCGTTGCATCCGTAGACGAAAAAGAAGAGTGAGTACGAAAAAGTGAGTACGGAACAGTATAGCTCATAGTTAAGTCTTCTTCTCCTATTGCCATCAACACAAACAGGAGGAAAGATCGGACGTGGAACGACAAAGGCTGAATGCTGAATTGCTCGAACTCCTCTTTGATCACAACTAACCTTACCATGGACACTTGCGATTGGTCTCATGAATCCATCCACTGAACCTGTTTCTTGAACTACTTGCAACGTCTCATTTCGTTTTATTTTTAGCTGATGAGCGTCATAATTCGTCTATCATAACCTTCAGAAGCAAAGAAGCGATCGTCTTCCAGTACATGAGCAATTTCATTGAACTCCATGCACCACCTTCTTCGGAGTTGCAGCAAAGAAATAAAATTCAACCTTGAAGATGCTTTCTATGCTCTCCGTTACACGAATCATAAGAAGAGTGCACATCGACATATCCTGCCCTTCTGTTGGACTTCAATACGTTCAATCAAGGTCAGGAAACTGTCTGAACAAACAGATGTTAGAGTTCGCAAAACGAAAACAAACTGCGAATGGAAAACATCTTCATGCGAATTCATTGCTCGTTCGTTGCATTTTCAAATCGAAACCCTCATACTCCCCCCTTCAGTAGCAAGCCTATGAAGAACCGCAAAGCGCTAGTACATAAAAAAAGATTCTATTCACCCACCATCCATTGGGATATCCTATTTTCCCTCCATCGTATTACCATATTCAATTTCATAGCATATTCAGTGGTATGCAGTTGCAGGATATTTTGGCAGCTTTGCTATAAAAATTGATATTCATGAGGATAATGCACTCTCCCCCGTGCATACATAAATACCGATAAGAGATGCGGGACCGAGCGTCAACGGATGCGAGGCAGACATACGAGTACACGCCCCTGCACTGCAGGAGCAGCCGAGATAGGATATGCAAATGTACATCCAAATGTATTTATTACTGCAAGGATACATGAAAACAGACAACAACTCTGATGCTGGTTACTGCAGGGTAACCATGAAATCGTTGTTATTTTTTCTATGCTCAACGGTAAAGTTTTAAGGGACCGCCAGCGATACTTTATCTTCCCCGAATCGGATTTGCGTTGAGTTCCATGGGTTGGAAAACACATCCAGATTGAAATTTGTACAAAATTTCACATTCAAAGAATTTATTCAGGTTTTGTTTTTCTTATTGCTCCTCAAATCTATTTGAATTGCTTCAATCAGCCGTGAGCCAGTCTGAGCGGATCACAGCAACCAGTGAGATTCAATTAGGAATCAAATCCTTTGGCGTTAAAATCAAGGAGGTGGGTGAGACGATACTCTTCTTACAGGCGATGTCTCTGCGGCAATTTGTTACAATCATGGACGAAATTGAAATGTCAATCATAAAATGGACACTCTCCTGACATTGTTTTGCTCTCGTAATTATATCAATTTCTAGGATGATAATAAATCTTTGTTAGCTTCGAGCTAGAGGGATATGCAATCTAGGAGGTTTTCTAGGTGTCACGCCTGGAGTGTCCTTCCACTTGGCCTGGGTTTAAGTGCAATAAATTCTGGATTAAAATGCAAAAGGGATGACTGCAAGTGGCCTTGCAAAGGTTACAAATAGAATTGAATGATAAGGAATTCAGGAAGTCTGTCACTTGAAACGAGTTATGAGACAGGATGGATGTGGTTGCTTTTATGGAACGGTTGTCAATATGAGTAAAAGGAAAATCGTTTATCTGATATCCGCGAAAGAGGGACTGGTCCTTTCCTTGCGACAATTTTTAAATGTGGAAAACTTTAAAATGTGGGGAATTGGAAATTGGAGACATTTATGCTTCTTCAATTTTAAAACCATCTCGGAATGGAATACGGAATAAATCGCATTCCGAACTGTCAGTTATAGCAAACTTTATCCAGCAGCATGGCCCGTGGTATATTTGATTTAATAGTAAACTCTCAAACTTCTTGTTTTTTGAAACGATAAAATCAAATTCAGATCGTAAGAATTTTCATCTCATCTCATTTCATTTTCAGTGACCCGCATGTTTCACTAAAGTGGTCGCGGGGGCAATGCATGCACGAGAGATCTCCAGGTCACTCGATCCTCCTCCATCGACTCTAACTCATCTGGAGCTATGTCCAAGCGCAACCAGGCGAGTTGGACCTGGTCCAACCATCTCGTCCTGGGTCTGCCTAGCGGTCGCCTACCTGATGGAATCGCATTCAAGGCAAGCCTCGGAAGTCGTGATGATGGGGACATTCGTGCCACATGACCAAACCAACGAAGTACAGCCCTTTCCGTTCGAAGAAGCAGCTGCTCAACATTGAGTTCCTCGCGCACTGCCGTGATTCTCACCCTATCCCGGCGAGTAATTCAAACAACAGCACGAAGAAATCTCATCTCGGCAGCTTATATTCGCGATCTTATTCTTTCGGTCATTATTTATTTATATTTAAATGTATTTACCTTATTAAATTCAAGTTCCATCTGGTGTCCCGCAAGGTAGCCACTTGGAACACTTGCTTTTCCTGTTATTCTTTAAATACATGCCATACATTTTTCAGAGATGGCTGGATGTTTTAGGAATCGGGTAGGCACTGATTGGTGTCAACCTGGCGATACGCAGTGTTGTAACTTTTCCTACACATCAATTGTGCTTATTTTGCCTCCAAGTGGTAGCCATCGGGTACTAGTTGTAGTTCACCCGAACTCAACCTGCTAAACTTATAAGTGCGACCGCTTGTCCTTGGGGTTACACAAAAGGAACTGGTCCTCCAGGTTGAGGGTTGTACAGTCGGGGTAACTGCCCGGACACACCAAAGGCATTAAGTTACGAAGCAACAACAAGCCTCGAAAACTGACGGAATTACTGATGACGAACCCTGCATACGAAATAAGGACAACGCTCTTCGGATCTGTACGTTGTTAATGCCCTGACCTGTATTAAGAAATCCTATCTCAAATGGTTTGGATTCAGTTTCAGGATGATTTCAACAAACTGGTTCAATGGTGCGAATCGAAACTCTCTGCACTTGAATGTTTCAAAATTTCTGACGCTTTCTTGCTTTGGAACCTCTAATCCAATTAATTTTATTTACAATATTGACTAAGTTCCCGTAGAAAAACACTATTCGAGCACTCGGACTCAAAACTGGTCCATTGTACTGCCAGGTAGCAACCTACTCCAGTGCCGCTATTTTGATCCCCACGGCAAATGGTGACTGGACCAGATTCGATTTCACTGGGATTCGAACTTGGGACCCCTCTAACTTGGGACAGGCACTTAACCAACTGCGCCATCCAGTCGTGTTGTAGAAAACTTAGTTGCATAAAGTATTTTGGTGTTATTCTTGGCGCGCAACTCACACTTGTTTCACATAGACTACATTCTCAATAATGCCGACTCTACGATTCGATATAAATGATCTTCCAATAGGGACTTCCGAACTTTGACAGTTGATAGCGGCCATACTGTTTCATTCATCAAATTGACTGCCTAAAGGTAGCCCTAAACGATGACCATGCTCGCCGAACTTTCTCGTGCTCTCCCCATTTTCGCGAGCTGCTCTCTATTGGCGAACAATTTAGATTCTGTCGTGTTCGTTGGCTTTGATGTTCGCCGTGTAGGGCCATGTTCGCGAGCAAACCTCATTTTTGCTGTTAACGTCGTCGAGTGCATATCGCGGACTAAGCACAATGTCAACAGTCAGCCACGATTTGATCAAGGAATTCATCACTTGCGCTTCCCTATCACACATGTTGACGGTTTGAAGAAACAACACGAAATGAATATTCGCCAAATGTGTTCGCCGTGTAGGAGATAACGCAATCGAGCAAGTTCGGCGAGCATGTTCGTCGTTTAAGGCTACCTACATGCAGTCTGTTTTACCAAATTACAAGGAATGGACATAGTATTCAGCAACAATTGCAAATGATAAGATTGTTTTATCAAATTGGGTGTTCTGTTCAGTCAATGTGCCACTATCTTCGCCCATGGAGATATACCTAAAACATCGCCGTCGTCCCTGTCCGTGAGAGTGGGCGGAAGAATCCGAGGCAGCGATTGCTTTTCGGTCACAAGAACTCTGCCTTTCGGAGACCACAGTTTGGCAAATTTTGCATCGTTACTTAAGCCTGCACCCGTACAAAATTCAACTGACCCAGGAGCTGAAGGTAAACGACCATAGATAACAACGACGTGTGTTCGCTGAAAAAGCTCTGAAGTAGTTTGAAACTGACTCCAATTTTCATCGAAAAATCATATTCAGCTATGAAGTCCACTTCTGGACGAATGGGTACGTCAGGGAACATAATTCTCGAATTTGGGACGATACCAATCCACATGAGATCCAAGAGCGTTTTTGATTTTGGGCTGATGGCGTCATCGATCCATATTTCTTTGAGAACGACGTTGACCGGGCCATCACTGTCAACGGCGAGCACCCTAGATCGATAATTTCCAACTCATTTTTGTCTGAATTGGATGACATATGGTTTCAATAGGACAGCGCTACATTGTAAATTCTGCACGAGCGATTCAAGGGGTGATCATCTCACGTAGAGGTGATGTGATCTGGGCTGGAATTGTGGAGTTTTCTAAAGTCGCAAGTCTATGCGAACAAGCCATACGCCACAGCGGCCCTTAAATCCAACATAACCCATGCCATCGGTCACATTCAGCCTGATTTATGCGCCAGATAAATCGGAACCTTAACATTTTGGATGCGCATCACCCAGAATGTGGGACGACAACAATCCACATGAGATCCAAGAGCGTCAAATTCATCCCGGAAAAATCCCCGTTTGGTGTGGATTTTGGGCTGGAGGCGTCCATATTAAATCGGTCCATATTTCTTTGAGAACCACGTCGGCCAGGCCATCACCATCAACGGCAAACGCTAGGTTTGTGGGTATACGCAAGTCTATGCGAACAAGCCACAAACCTCAGCGGCTCTCAAAGGCAAAATAACCCACGCCATCGCTCAAATTCAGCCTGATTTATGCGTCTGATCAGTAATCAGTCTCGGGTATCGGACACAAAATCTTGAATCTTGTTAGGGACGGATTCAAGTGCGGTTAACTTCTGTTGTAACTCCTTAAAAGCTAGGAAGATTAGAGCAGTCAAAACAAGTACTTCTGGTTTCAATCGGCGTTAGAAATTGTGTTCAATTTCCATCTGGTTTATATAACTTTAAGCTCAAAACATTTGTGTTTCCTTAACCTATTCATCGTTCCCTGTCTGAGTCTAATCAGATATTATTAACTGCAATTTGATAAAATTTTAAGCATCTCATTTAGGCAACCTGAAATAAAATAACCTTCAGTGGCATTACATCCCGATTTGTAACTAATGTAGCAGCAGGGACTTAATTCCTTTGTCCCGTTTTAAAAGCCATAATTCACAGCTTTAATCGATGTCCAACAATTTTTTTTAATTGCGTTCATTGTTTTTGGCTGAATAGGGACGATAAGTTGGTTGCTTAATTTAATTACTTGATATGTTTAAGCAAAATGAGATAAATAACATAATTAACTATTAACTCAGCATTAGTGAAGATTGGCCTTTTAGTAACTTTCTCTCTCTTGTGTTTTTATATTATCATTATCTTCTGTGTATTGATACTTTACGGTACGATACGATACGTTTGGCCCTGGAAACACTAATGAACGTACAGCAAAATTGTGGATTAAGAAGTTCCCCAGTGGTGAAGAGACTTGAAGAAGAAGATGGTCGCGGCCGCCCGTCTGAGTTTGGTGACAACCAGTTGTTAATCGAATCCGATCCAATGTCAATGTCGCCCAATCAACAATCGTTCACCATCTGAAGCAAAATCAAAAAATCTCGATAAATAGGTGCCACACGAATTAAATGATCATTTAAATTTCGAGAAGCTGTCAAGTGCACCTTGTTTTCCTGGCACTATTTTTCAAAGCTTCCCTACACTCATCAGAGTGGTAACTTACACACAGTTCTGAAAAGTATTTTTTGCTTAAAGAGTACACAGAAAAGGACGGAAGGACGGATATCACGCAAAACATACCCTTATGGTTATACTTCCAATCAGTTCTTCCGTTCTCCCCAAGCAACAATTCACCAAATCCATTGGGGTAGGTTGCCAAAGTTTACTATCTATCGTCTACGCCAGCAAACATTATCTTCATCTTACCCGAGAATAACACGGTATTTGTCAGAGCTTAGTAGATAATTATCGGATTACAACGACTGTGCCGCATTGTACACCCAACCCTTGGACGGAAAACTTTTCCTGTCATAACACCGCAGTCCCGTAAATATTTTCATAATCACCAGCAAAGTTCAAACATTGGATACCAGTCCCAATGGCCATTATCCCCGCCACTCGAACTAAGTGGCCTTAAATCGATCGGTATGAGTTCTACTTCTGCGCGTCCGTCTTTACCTCACACACCATCCTCCGGAGACTACTTACTCGTAGACATCTGAAGAAAGAGGATTCTCCGCTGTGAGTGATGATGACTTCGTCGTCGTATTTGCATACGAAAGCGACATCATACAGATGGAATGCTCGTAAGTTATTCAATATTGATGCCAAATATGTCATCTGTTAGAGAGAGATGAGAATTAAATCCTCGAATTCAAGTCAGCCCGTGAAAAGCGGATGTGATGGGGCACATCATTGAGTGTGCAACAGTGTATCTGGAGTGGAGTGGAGCTGATCCTTCCATCACCATCATCGGGTGCAGTCCAATTTCCGAGAACATTTTTAACTTAATAACGCAAGATATACAAATCAAAATGAATTCCGGCGCTTGTTGGACTGGAAAAACCTATCTGAATGCGGACAATAAAAGTTTGTGTTTGGTGGCCAATGTTGCCTCAATTTGCATTTCCCAGAACAATCCGGCATAGCGGACAACGCCTGGATACACACACAACCAGCTCGCTGTAAAAAATCACGTACATCCACTTCAGCAGTCGGACAGTTTTATAAACTTAAATGTCACTTGTTCCACTTGAACTATTTCCTCTCTCGTCCGGCAGGATGTCCACTCCTGGTTGCAGGATGGACAAAAACCAAAACAAAAAAGCAAAAAGAAAAAAAATACTGAGACAAAAAAACTGCAACCATGCGAATTTTGCTGGAAGTAATTGGATATAAGGGCAAGGACAATGCCGTCTCATGTTCGTCCCACGACAGCAGCGGTGACTGAGTGGCCCGAGGATCGAAGGTATTCATTTAAATCCCCCATCCCAGTACCGGCTGCTCCCTTACAACAGGCCAAGGAGGGGGCACAATTCACCAGGACATGATTGTGCGGCATAATATGCATATCATGCCACCACAAGTACGGCTGGGGTGCGGAAACGGATGAAATTTAATTACAGATCCAAGGCAGGAAGATTGAAAAACTGAAATTTGTGTTTGTTTTCGCATCACCTCCAGACCCTTGTGTCGGCACTGGGCTGGCTTTGGCCGTTAAGCCTCAAGACACATATGAATTGAAAAGTTGGAAGACTTCCAATACCATAAAAGAAACAGATACACAGTCCGCACTACATCTCATAACACGAAATTCTCAGAGGATCTGTCACGTACCAGCGACTCTCTCTCTCCTCCCATCCCCCGCAGGCTGGAAAACTGCAAACTTTTACGTATACCTCAAGCATAAAAACATAATATTTCCAATGTGTGAGGGCTTACATGAGATATGACTCAATAAAATTCAGTTTCCTTATGTCATTTCGGGTGTGTATCATAAATACCCGCATGTGCCGATGCAAGGGGCCTGCGAATGTAGTCGGAGTCGGCCCTTTGACTGGGAGAGAGTTTACAATGCTCTCGTTTTCGTTATGGTGTGTGATGGGAAAATATTAATGAGAATTTGTAACAAGACTGTGGATGTGAATGGGCCATTCGAAGATACGTGCTGATGGGGGATATGGCTGGCTAACCGAACAAAAAAAAACCTGGAAGGTGGTGATTGATTGTGTCCTTGCGTTGGTATGAGACGATGCAATCCCGGCTGTTGTTGGAGGTGAAGGACGTGGGGTGTACTTGGTGGAAATGATGACTTCAAGGACCTTTGAAGTTTACAAGGACTTGTGTTCTTAAGAATGTCAAAGAGTCATGAATGTTGTCTTGTTGTCTTCAGCGTGTTTTTCATTCCTTGTGTTGATTACTAATCGATCTGTTGGCTTTGCTGTTGGGGAAAATGTGAATGTTCTTTTGTTGGTCACGGATAAAGGAGACATAGTGCTGTCACATTCCGATCCGTATATCATTCATAGTTATAACATTTTATTTTATAGAAATGTGGTTGGATGCCTCTTGGTTGGATTGAGCTGGATGTATCTCAGCACCGAAAATATAACAGTCCTTGTTGAATGCGCTTACGGATAATCAAATTTGACACTCTCTGTCAAGAATGACCATACTTAATCAATCAAACAAAATCGATGCCAATTGAGGGTGATTCTTTAAGCGATTAGTTTTTAATTGTCAAAAAATTGCCAAAAAAAACACAAAAATTGTGTGATTGTTTAACATTTTATTTGAGTTGATAAAACAATGCTGGCATTTTTTTGTTTTTTTTTTGAGTATTTTTAAAGCACTCCTGGATCACTAAGACGCAAAACTGAGTCCATTGTACTGCCAGGTAGCAACCTACTCCAGTGCCGTTAATTTGATCCCAACGGCAAATGGTGACTGCACCAAATTCGATTTCACTGGGATTCGAACCTGGGACCCCTCTAACTTGGGGCAGGCACTTAACCAACTGCGTTGAAGATGACGAACGCCCCGGACATCCTAGCACATCAACAACCGATGAAAACGTGGAAAAAGTGAAAGAAATTGTTATGAACCATCGCCAAATCACAATCAGAAAAGTCGCTGATGTTGTTGGTATATCGAATGGGTCATGCTATGAAATTTTTTTTGAATATTATATCACCATTAAATAAGTAGTCCATATTATTAGCTTTGAAGAGAAAAAAAACCTTGACGTTGTTTAAGATTTTTATAATTTTGATGATTTTTTCTCAAGCTAATAAAAACCCATTGCCATTTGTTAATTTGGCTACATTGTAAGCTGTCGTCCTGTTGTTCTTTGTACGAGTAACTCTGCAGAATTCATAGAATTCATTGAAATGTTTGGGAAAAGCAAACCAAAGTGCG
Organism: Myathropa florea; assembly: GCA_930367185.1. Lineage (NCBI taxonomy): Eukaryota > Metazoa > Arthropoda > Insecta > Diptera > Syrphidae > Myathropa > Myathropa florea. The sequence continues at coordinate 38,996,555 of OV884002.1, read as the reverse complement.
AATCCATGTGCAAATGTACCAGCATCTTTCAAGCGGAAATTTGTGCCATAGACAGATGCGTTCAGATCAATCTTGAAAGGAATTATACCAACTGCGACATAGCAATAATGTCGGACAGTCGAGCTGCTATTATGGCACTAGACTCCTACATCATCAAATCCAAACTTGAAAGGAGAATCAGAAACCTTCATAGGCCCTGAACCATTCTGCGCTGTAGGAGACCATCTCCTCGGAGAAGAATTCAGGGAACTGGAAAGAAGAAACCGGATAGAAACCTGGAATAACGCTTGTGGAATGAAGCAGGCCAAGAAACTCCTAGGAACCGAAAGAGATTCGAGGCATGCTTCAAAATGAGGAAGAACAACCTCCGTATCCTAACAAATACGGAAGATTCCTGAAGGAAACTGGCTTAGAGAGAATACTCTAGAACAGATTTCTTCACCTATGCACAATAAAAAATAAATAAATAAAAATAAATAAAATAAATAAATCGTTATAACCGACAGCTACAATTTCGGAGTTGTTAAGGAGTCTGTCTACCTCCGGAAAAAACTGAACTCCACAAGCGATATCTTGGTGAAGGTCGGATGCAGAATCTCCCTTGACAACCGCTGCTACTTCGGTTTTTCCAAACACCTTGGTCAAAACTCGAAGGACCAACCCTTCTCCTCCTAGTCTTTCTGTATAGAACCGGTCCTGTCTGCGAGGAAGGCAAATGGAGGAGAAGATACAATTGCGAACTCTATAAGCTGTACAAAGTTGACGACATACACCGAAAGGAAAAATCCGTAGACTAAACTGCTTCTGCTACATCGAGCGAATAAGAACCAATGCTCCAGCCAAGACAGTCGTTGACTCCGAGCTTCCTGGTTGGTGAAAGAGAGGAACATCAAACCTCCGGTAGAAATACCAAGCGATCGCGGATGCAAGGCAACTTGGTCATAATGACTGAGTCCTTGAGATCGTCAGCGAGGGAAAGTGGCAGTAGCTCATTGTGATAGCCTCCAAAGGTCGCAAGTGTGATAAGTAATTAATTAAGTTGTTGCAGTGTAGCCAAGTAGTCGATGTCGTCAGCTTATAATTTGTTTTGTACTCTTTTGCTGTCAGATCCAATTTAGCCACTTTTTTTTCAGTGCTAGTAATCGCCCCCTTGACGATTCGCTATATTTGACCAATCACTTCAATGTAAGCCACGTATACCCGAAATTATACGGGGTTTTGGAAACCATGCCCCTTTTTCTTTTTCCATGATGTATGATGTTGAAGAAGTCGCAGGACGTCGTCTCGCTTTAACCTTTTTTGACAGGGAATGTCTCGGTAAGTTCCTTAATAACCTTAAAGAAGCAACGAGAGTTCTCTATCGTCACCATGAACAACTTCATGACTGGCCTTGAATGGATGGTATGGGTTGATCTGCATTTCTTGGGCCTTATCCAGGAAATATGGTAGTGTGAAGATCTGGTGTATTGTGAACTTCTTAGGCCTTAAACCACAGTGATTCTACTGTGGGTGTTGTCAAATGGATTCAAGCGTTGAAACAAAATGCAAGAGAAGATATTGCATGGGGACTTATCCCTCGATAATTAACGCAGTCACAGTGGTTTCCTTTTTTGGGGACTCAATCTGCTCCCACTTAAAAGAATAAAATCATTTGTTTAACAGTTGGCAATGCAAATAGTCATGACCTCGTTAGCAAGCACATGTCCCAGTTTTTTTCGTATTCAATTGGACTTGGACTGTCTGGAATATTTATTTTTCCAACATTCTCAGACTTTGTTTTGTTCTTTCCTCTTACTTATCACCCACGATTCACGATCCAGCTAATATAACATCTTGCCAAGAATCAAGTTGTTCACCTTCTTTAGGGAAAACAATGTTGTGTAGTCAAGGATGCACTGTTTCAGTGTCATAACAATGATTGTGCCCACTATAACTTATAAAGAGCTTCAACAGCAACCACTCGTGCTGTGCGTGCTATTGTTCCCTCACGATTGGAGATACCTATAGATTTACGTCGAATGGCGACATTTGAAAAGCTGACAACTATGCGTTTGGAACATTATCAGTTAATAGTGTCTTGAAAAAGTTCTTGCTGTGAAAATGAAAATTCGAATCTGCCCCGAATTCAACCCTTGATCGACGCACTTGCTCTAGACGAAACAGTGGCCCCTAGTCCATTATTGGTTTTGTATATTTTCCTTTGAAATTTGTCACGATTCTTTACAAATCTTGAACAATTTTTCGTGTATCTACCCAAAACGTGTGTACACCCACCAAAGGATTAAGTGTTTGACGAATAAAAACAAAGCATACCATCACAACAGTAGCAATAGCAACAACAAAAACATCAATAACAAACAAACAACAAAAAGCAACAGCGTCAACAAACAAAATGCTAATTTTCTGCTCAATTCCCAATGGTATCCCATGCAGAAATACATGCGAAGATACAAGCGCAAGACTATAATAAAACTCAACCCTTAAGCTACCGCATCAACGATGAAAGGCACCTTCAAGCGAGAAATGGTGTCGGGGGTGGGTGAGGTTTTCAAGCGGGCGGTTGTGAGGTGGCAGCAACTATTACCACGATGATGGCATTTGGCTACCGGCAACTCATTAATGGAAAGGAAGATGATAATGAAACCGACGGGATGGGCGGCATAATGTTGTTGCTGTTTTATTGAAGTGGTTGTCAGGACTTGAGTGGGGATTCCCTTTCATATTCAGTGAATTCAAGGTTTTCCTTGATGCTGTGGTGGTAGGAGTCTATGGGCGGTAGGCCATTCGTTTTTTTTTGTGCTGGCTGTTGTAAAGGAAAATGAGGGGACCCTTTAGAGGAGTTTTTGAAGAAATTTAACGAGGGAAGTTTTAAAATGGCTTTCAACAGTTGACCAACTGAAATTGTGGCTTCTTTTTATGAAGACTGAGCAAAGAAACTCAAAGAGGTAACCAAGACAGGATGTTAAAGTGTGTCAATTGTTTTTTATAGTTTATGTTTTATTGAAGAACTTTACTTTTCAGCCGTTGACCTACTGTCGTCTGTGAATGCCTTAGGGAGGTCATATCCAACTCCATTCAACTCAATTCATTTTAAAACTGTCAAAACGTCTGAAACTTTTCGTTTGTCTCCTGCGGAAGGAGGCTTCAGGTTTTGTAATAAAATATCCAGACCTAGGCTTATTGTTACACTGAAAAAAGCATACAATTTAGTTTCGGATCTTATACGAACTGATGGATCCAGGTCAGGGGTATTTAGAGACAAAAATGTTCACACTTATGTCTCGAGTTAAATGTTAGGTCTATAGTGCTTGGAGTCGAACAAAAGCTTTTGTCGTCGTCGTACTACGATATAAAGACGAGTCTGATTACGTGTTTTTATGCCACTCTAGGTAAATATATTCAAACACCCGGAACCTTTTGAAGGGTGCAACTTTGCGATGACATACAAGAGTGAGATCTATATTCACATTATATAAATTTACAATAAAATTCATTAAACAAACGTTCAGCTTTTCTTGTAAATCCTATATCAATAAATGCACCTCCGGTTTCACTTGCATACATTTTTCGGGTTCCAAGGACCGAATGATGCCAACTAAGGAAATACACTAAAAGTTAAAGCTAATATCTATCACTATCCATTGTTCGCTTGATTCTTACACGCAAGACTCAAACCATTCAACAAACATCTTCTTTTATGAGCACACCTACAGGTCATAATGTTGGTCATGATTTTAAATCAACAGGATAAACCGTGGCAAAGGGACTGAACTATCATAAAAATTATCTTCAGCAACTCGCTTCAACTAGATAACTCTTCTATAAAATTCTTTACGTTATGAAAAATTTATCAAATCCAATAGACATTTGGGAAAAACCCAAATGCATGCGCATAAGGCCAATGCTTGCGGTGAATTTTAAGATATGTGCATGCAACGAAGAACCGATGGCGGTTACAAGACAGTAAAAAAATAGTTATGGCGCATAAAATTAACCACCACCATGGTGACCGCCTGATTTGTCTTGAGGATAATGTAAAGCAAGATGTGTAGTATCTGACCTTTAAAGCATTTCACAGCTAAGCACAAGATTTGATGGGCCATTTATGACCAATCGCAGCATTTACACCGAAAAGTAATGACAAATTTTATTAAAAGGACGGAAGACATTAAGACTGGCAGTGACGCCAATTTGGCTGATGTCTTCGTCTGCTTCTGGTATCTTTATCACCGCATTATTCCGAAATGGAAAATCAGCAGATTGTTACAAGCTAATGGATTTTAATTTCGAATTTCAATTGTATCCGTTTATTAAAGTATTTATTCGAATTTCTGCGCGTGTTGTATTCAATCTGCGACCAACGAACAAGTCGACCGGAATAAAAGTGCTGATTGACTCTTGGGGTCAAGCTTTGCATACTTATGGAACCACTCAGATTTATGTGAGTGTGGCCGCTGTATGGCCCCTTTTCTTCTTAGTTCTGTGACAGTTAAAAGATGGCAATTATGTAAGTATATTTGTGAGAGTTTTGCAGTTATACTTATTTACATTTCCATTTTCAAGCTGAAGCCAGATGTGAACGAATTTGCCTCAATCGATCGATTTGCTATAAAAACGGAGCTATACGAAGAAATCAATTGAGAAATAGTATATAAGCTGAACACATAAAAGTTGAATAGTCATAATAGTTTGGCAACAACAGCTCAAAGAGAACATATGGATTGCTCCTATAACAAATACGTGTGCTGTGCGGTCATCTGTTTAACACGAATGGAGAGACCTACAATTTAATGGCAATTTCGGATAGAGGGGCAACGGCAAATGAATTTGGCCAGACGACGAAAGTTAATGTTCGAATGGTACATAAAACTTTTTGAAGCAATACGAAAATAACACACGAGTGCATACTAACATGAGAGTATGATTTTGATATACGGAAGAAAATGGTGGAGATAGACTTTGTTCCAGGACACAATTTTCCTTTAGAAGGACGGCGGTTAAACATTGGCTACAGAATGCTACGAAATTCCGTAATAATGATTTGTAAAAAGTCACTAATTGCACAACAGTAAGTACCATTTATTTTTCACGGCTCCACCTCCTTCAAGTCACTGACATTATTCAAAGAATATAATTGTGTAGAAAACGCCACAGTTCGCAGTTGGCACTAAGCTGTAGGCCCACTCTACTTGTGAGGGAACAGTAGCACGCAGAGCACGAGTGATTGCTGGGAAGCTGGGCCCAAGTCCACCGCGAATTGTAGCGCCGCCATTATCATTGCTATTAAGTACTAATGCTAAATTAAAAACAAAAAAACAAATATTTTTTTGGGATTTCTTGTTGATGTCGCTATCTTTGGGTAGGAGATAGAGCCCAAGTTACAAACTTTACTGCAATACTTTCCTATTTATAAAGGGTACTAAAAATCGGCAAACAAATTTGTCCCCTCTTATATTGTACTAAAGATTATGGACCAACAAATTGGGAAGAAATTGGGATGATGGCATTTTTGGTAGCGATAACAGAGAAACTAAAGCGAATGTTATAATTATTATTTTCAAATTCGTACTTAAGTAAATAAGACATTTTTCGCACAACATGGAGTTGTACGAGATGACCAGACAAGGATGATAGGAAAACAAACTAAAATAAAACAATGACGGTATGAGATATAACATTCATTCTAACAATAGAAGCTACATTTATGCCGTTAAGTACGAAATAATGGTCGCATCAGCTTCGCTGGAAATGCTTCCAAGGATCGACCCAATTTCTGATAACTTGGTCCAATATGTGTGACGTTATTCCAACAATATTGTTTCGAATGTTGATCTCGAGATTTGGACAAGCCCAGTGGTTGGCCTATTAGCGTAGACAAAGAGATTGACGTAGCCCCAGAAAAAATAGTTGAGTGGTGGCAAGTCGCATGATCACGGTGGCCAATTGATGAGCGCTTGCCGCGCCGTGAGATGAACCCGTCGTCATATTTTTCCTTCATGACTTCAATATCGATATTGTCGACATCTAGCCACAGAAATTCGGTTAACATCGCCTTATACCTGAGATTATTGACGGTAACGGTGTATCCTTCCTCATTTCGAAAGAAATTGGTTTCGATGATGCCGCCTTGTCATAAACCGCACCAAACAGTCAATCTTTGTGGATGCATTTTTGCTCTGTCGAACGCTTGTGGATTGTATTTGCTGCAATAACGGTAATTTTCTTACTTACTTACTTACTTACTTACTTAGCGGGCTCCCGACCCGTGAAGGGTCTCTGCCTGAGACACGGCAGCCTTCCATGCCCTGCGGCCCGGGCACGCTGCTTCCAGTTATCCAGACCAAGCGCTCTGGCGTCCGCGATAGCTTGATCCTTGAAACGGAGGTTCGGTCTTCCTTTTCTTCTCGAACCTGTGGGTTGTGATTCGAAGATCCTCTTTGCTGGAGCATTGTTGTCTATTCGTTCGATGCGGCCCGAGCCAGTGCAGTCGTCGTTTTTTGGATTTTTGGACTACATCCACATCTTTGTACAGCTCGCAGAGTTCGCGGTTGTATCTTCTCCTCCATTCGTAGTCCTCGTATACGGGACCGAAAATTCGACGAAGAATTTTTCTCTCAAAAGTACCCAAAATGTGCTCTGCTTTCCTGCTTATCGTCAAACACTCGGCTCCATACAGTATAACTGACAGGATTAGCGTTTTGTAGAACATGCATTTTGTCTTTCGTATTAGGAGTTTTGAACCTATTTGTTTCGCCAAACCGAAGTAGCAGCGGTTTCCTAGGGTAAGTCTCCACTAGGGTGTCATTCGTGTGGTTGATAACGGTAATTTTCATTGCTGAGAATTATCCGAGAAGATTGTTTTTTGGCTAAAATCCGGTCAACTTTTTCAGCGACCAATTACCGAACTTTCGGTGTTGTTTGTGGTCGTCCGGTTCCAACGCTTTCGTCAAAAGAATCTTAAAAAGGATGTAGACCCAACTACAAAGTACAAAAGTAAGCCGATATGACTCTCTGCCGATGCCCAACTCAGCTGATCGATGCTGAATCGACATTTCTGGGTCTTTAATCCGGGCTTCTATGGCGTGGCCGCTATGTTTTATTCATTTCGTACCAATTTATGTCTAGTTGGCGGCTTAAGGTCCAAAAGCCTTGGTAAATATTTTGTCAGATGGATATCATTGGAAAGTTTGATAGTTGCACAATCATAACAATTGTTATGATAATTTCACCTCCACGTGAGAGATGAGATAATTAATAACCATGCCCTCGAATCGCTTGTGCAGAGTTTCCAATGTGGCGTCAGCTGTATGGCACGTAGCGCCATTCTGTTGAAACCACGTTTTTGGTGTCCATATCATATACAGTGTGACCTCAATAAAAGCAACCCTCGATACGTGCAACTCCTCGATAAAAGCAACGCCTTAAATCTTAGCATTGTTGACTCAGTAATTACAACTCCTCTAAAAAGGTGACTCGATAAAGGCAACTACGCTCGAGGTCGTCAGTTCGAATCTCGAAAAAAACATCAAACATTTTTTCACGGCTCCACCTCTTTCGAGTCACTGACAATGCGCAATGTGTATAACTGTCTAGAAAAAAGCTTCTCAATCTCGCCGTTCGGAGTCGGCATTAAACTGTAGGTCCCCTCCGCTCGTGACAGAACAATAGCACGCACAACACGAGTGGTTGCTGAGAAGCTAGGCCCAGGTCCACCTCGGACTGTAGCGCCGCCATTTTATTATTGAGTGGCATAAGGGACCAAACCTAAAAGACCTTAAAATAATATCATCGACTAATGATTTGTTTCAAGAGCTATCGCCTATTGACTGTTTCGAGGACATAAACGATTGGATTGCCGAAAATGAAACCTATCTGGAACCGACCTACAGTCCGGGAGCAGAAGAAATCGAAAGTGATGACGAAAATGCCGTTGAAGAATCCCCACAGTCAAAAGTTGAAACGGAGGCTGCAATTCAAGCACTAAACATTTGCCTTCAATGGACTGAAGAAAATTATGCTTCACTGAGTAATATTTTAGCTCTGAAAAATGTACGAGAGTCAGCCTTGGAAAAGTATTCTGCCTTCAAAAAGACACAATCTCAATTTTTTAAAAACAATTCAAATTTGAATTTTGAACAATTTTGGTCTGTTTACCAGTACAAGAAACGTTTTTTTTAGTATTCTGAGGTGTTTCGACTCTGAGCCTGTGGGACAACGCAACAGAGGACGTCCACGTACAAGGCGGCGCACACAAGTCGAGGGCGACCTCGGCCGGCTTGGTGTGCGAAACTTGAGACAGCTGGCGAAAGATCGTGCTGGCTGGAGAGGCATGTTGAGTGAGGCCCAGGTCCACCTCGGATTGTAGCGCCCTAAGAAGAAGAAGAAGAGGTGTTTAAATTTTTGCTTCAATTTTGGCGCCTACAATTTTTTGACTCGATTATTGCAACAAACTCAATAAAAGCAACTGCCCAAATTTCTATTAGTTGCTTTTATTGAGGTCGCACTGTAGTTCAGACCGAAAGAAATTGGTAATCATCGACCTACAGCGCTCGCTCGTTCTGAAAAAATATGGACCGATGACGCCGGCAACCCAAAATCCACACCAAACAGTGACCCCATTTAGCGAACGCCCCTCGTTGTTTAAGGTTGAATTTTGAAAGGCCTAGTTAACTGAACTAAACTAAACTAAAACTAAAACTAAAACTAAAACTAAAACTAAAACTAAAACTAAAACTAAAACTAAAACTAAAACTAAAACTAAAACTAAAACTAAAACTAAAACTAAAACTAAAACTAAAACTAAAACTAAAACTAAAACTAAAACTAAAACTAAAACTAAAACTAAAACTAAAACTAAAACTAAAACTAAAACTAAAACTAAAACTAAAACTAAAACTAAAACTAAAACTAAAACTACTTAAATATGCTACTGTTTGTTTTAAAAATTCTCGGCGCCCGAGTAAAACTCGAGTATAACTCGCACTTCCCCGCCTTTTTTTCTGTAAAAGGCTCACCAACATTTGTAGAAAGGGTTAATTTTGAATTCAAAATAAATGTTTTTGATACGGGAATACTCACAACCATAGTTTCTTGTACCCATCTACTCATGATTTGCCATGAACATGTTGAATAACTTAATTGTTCTTCAAACAAATTATTGCTCTTCTAACATACTTTTTATTACTTTCAAAGTGAAAATTGTTTCAAATGCCTTAAAGTTGCTCCCCAATTCCCTGCTCCAAGATACTCATAAAAAAAATATTCTTTAAAAATATTACTCCACAAAAATTCAGGTTAAACGTACCTTAAACCTTTTAAGTATACCTTCCGTGTCAAGGCGATGTAAGGTCTATGACTCTCCGGTGTTTCTAGCTAAGCGTCTGAAGCGTACACACATACAGTAATAATTGTAACTCTTAAATGCAAAAAAATCAAATAAATTCCCACTCAAAGTAACTTCTGCTGAGACCCGCTGGCAACTTTTGCAAGGCAGAATCTTAATGAAAAAGAAAATCTTTCCAAACGCGGAAGGAATATTAGCATAAGTATTCACAATTTGAGGCACCACATGCTGCACCAGCTCTCCCACACTTCAAGCCTCGCACAAAGCGAATTTCAAATTCCCTACTCTTGCAAAGTATCTTAGAACTTTTAGGAATTTTTTCAGGTCTGCCGCATGTGTTCCCGAATTTTGCATAACAAAGAAACGACGAAGAGCAGGATACTCCTCCAGCAAAGTCCGCTAGGGAATTTGCTTTTGGCACAAACATTTAAAATCATCCTAGTGTACTGCTTCAGCACATTGAGAGCATTCTTCAACCAACACATGCATACGCTGATCCTAAGCAGGATGCTGTTCTTGGCATAGAAACTGCTGTCTCATATCCCAATCTAAACACGGATTTTTTGCCTTGCAACCAACAGGGATGTAGAACGAGAGGCCACATGTCACACATAATAATTCTATTAAATCAACCGGAAATGCGGTTACTACTATTGTCCACCCAGCTGGATGGTATAAAAAAAAACTACTCAATACGTTTAGTCTGCAGCAGTAATGCTCCTTGCAAGGATATCCTACAGTACACATTACATATGTAGTTGACTTCATTTGCGGATGTAAATCAGCTGCAATAAAAAATCAAAAGTTTACATTCATTGCAACCCAGCAACCGGGCTTGAAGTAATCGTGAATCTAAATATATACCATTTTCGTGTTGTTCCTATGCATCTTGAACCAACAAACTGAATTAAGAAATAAGAATTTATGGTTTAAGACATACTCTCATACCTTCTCCAGTGAAACCCTATTTCCAATCACAGCTTAAAAAATTTCACCCACTTGGCTGTACACTATGCTGGTCGAAAGGCATCCTCCACAAGGGGAAGCCACAACAGTCATATCAAAGCTCGAATGCATTTCAACACTTTGAGGTTAAGCCCGCTATCATTTCAGACCTTAGAAAGAAGAATTGCAAGTTGCAAGATCTCAACGTGCATAAATCCGCTGGCCCGGATGGTATTCCCCCAATACTTCTGAAGAGGTGTTCTTCTTCCCCGGAAAAACGACTGCGTAAGCTTTTTCGTCTGTCCTACTCTTCTGGTCTCTTTTCGAGTGGATGGAAAACAGCATTTGATCAGCCTGTCCCTAAAAAGGGCACATCTTTATCACCCTCCTCCTACCAATCCATAGCACTGACGTCCCTTCTTTCCAAGGGCATGGAAACGCTGATAAACCGTCAGCGTTTGAAATATCTTGAATCGCGGAAGCTTCTTAATGACCGGCAGAACGGTTTCCGCAGCAACAAGTCCACTGGTGATTTGATGGCATATTTCACCGAAAAGTGGAACCAATCCTTGCATAATTCAGGAGAAAGCAAGATCGTTGCGCTTGGTATTTCAAAGGCATTTGATAGAGTTTGGCATCAAGTTCTTTTGTCGAAAATGCGTGCTTGTGGCATCGATGAGTCTCTTCTTCCATGGATTAGAAATTACCTTTCGAAGCGTTCAATTCAAGTTGTTTTGGATGTATTTAAGTGTGATATTCACCAAATTAATGCTGGTGTTCCTCAAACCTCTGTTTTATCTCCGACTCTCTTCCTCATTTTTATAAATGATCTCCTCTCTGCTACTTTTAATCCAATCCACTCCACACTAGAATTGGAGCGGCAGCGTATGTTAAACACATTAAATTCCGACCTTTTATTTATTTATTTATTACGAGAATTCTTACAAATTAAGATAAATAATCTTTTTTAAGTTTTGCAAGAGTTAATTAAAAAAACAAAAATGCCATCTTAAGAGAAAAAAATTATGTAAAGCTATTAAATGAATAAAAGTTAATGTAGATATATATATATAGATATAGGCTATGGTGAGAGAGTTCAGCAAAGATCAAAGCTAATAAATAATGAAGTTAAAAAAAAAAGAAATAACAATAGTACTAATAAGCTGGTAATTGTTCAAAAAGGTTTACAATTCACTGTCCAAAGTGTGAAAATAAAAGAGACTTGAATTTGTTTGCATTCCTGATCAATCTTATATGAGCGGGGAGAGAGTTCCACAGACGAACAGCATGAACATGAAATTGACGTTCAGATGCAAGGCAAGTGAACTTTGGTACAGTCAATAATGGTGATCTTCTCGAATTAAGGTAGCGTAGCTTTTCAAATATTATCTCAGGTTGCTTAGAAGAAAGTATTTTATGTAGTAGAGTGAGAGTTTTTATAGTTATGAGGTTACTTATTGAACAATCAATGATATTTTTAGCATAACTAGAACAACGATCAGATTTTTTTAGCGAGTACACGAAGCGAGTGATGTTATTGTAAACTACGTTTATTTTCCTTTGACTTTCATAATCAACTTTGCAAAATATCTCGCAGGCGTATAGAAGTTGAGGGAGGATTATAGATTTCGCAAGTAATATTTTTACCCTGACGGGTACAAATTTGTGTGAAGCACACCTTACCGATAGAAGAGTTTAGATGAGTACCCCAAGTTAGAGTTGAGTTAAATTTAAATGGCATATTTAAATGGGGTAAAAACAATAGAGTGGAATTTAATGATTCCAAAACTCAATGTTGTCTACTGCCAATTAAGAGAACTCTTAATAATCCGCTATTACCGATGAATGACGACTGTGTCTATGAAAACGAAAGACTTTCCATCCTTGAAATGTGTATCAATAAAACACTTAGTTGGAACGATCACATATTCGAGGTCGCCAAAAATGCTGCGAAATGTCTAGGTCTCCTAAAACGATGCAAGAAATACTTTCCCCCCTCTGATTTGGCTTCAATTCATAAGGCCTTCATTCACCCCAAGCTTGAGTATAATGCTCATATCTGGTCTGGTGCTCCTAAGACCTCCCTGCACCTACTTGATAGAATACAACAGCGAGCGATAAAACTTATAGGAGACAGCAATATCGAGAAGTCAATAGACTCGCTCGAACATCGCCGTACTGTCTCATCATTGTCATTGTTTCATCGCTATTTTAACAAACGATGCACAAGTGAGCTCGCCAATTGCATTCCTTCCCTCCATGAATTCACCCGCAATACTTATCTCGCTAGGAATAGTATTCAGTTCAGCCTTAAGCCTGCTTTCGGACGTACAGTTAAGTTTAGAGGCTCGTTTTTTAGTCACACAATATGAATATGGTATGCTCTTCCCAGCCCGATATTTTTCACTCACTACAATCCACAGACATTTAAGACCAATGTGCACAGGTACTTTCTCTCCCTTTCTTCCTCTTTACCTGTGGCTCGTGCTGCGCCTTGATTTCGGACACTTAAGGGTAACCGTAACGTAAGAAACGGGCCTGGGGATGGTCTGTATGGGGGAAGACATCAACTTATGTGTAAGGTACAGTTGGAGGAAATCGTGCTCGATGAGTGCGTTCTCAGTACCGCTTATGTGCTCCAAAAGAAAGAAATCTTTGACTGCGCCAATTGTCGTAGGATCGGCCAACATTGCACAAGATCGTCTTTGCCTATCCGTCGTGTGACTTTTTCAACATCATTCTTGAAAAGGCACACAACTAGAGGCACAATCTCCATCACGGCCGTATAGCTGGGACACCGATGACATGGGAAAACAGCAAGCCGTCAATAAGGCGTTTGCCGGCATTGAGTGCGAGCAGTCAAAATGGCTGACTGATAGGTTTGAAACGAAAGCGATAAAATGAGTCTGGAGGTAAACGAGCACTAAACTAAGTCATCCAGAACCAGAACCAGAAAAGACGCACAACATCAACAACTTCACCAGAAAGTTACTATAGGTAGGTATTACTTCGAGGTAACGTAGTCTTAGAGCAAGTAAAAACAACATAAGTACCGAAACCGTGGGCGCCGTGGCGTAGTGGGTAGGTACGAGTACGTCAACTCGTACGCTCGACGTTGTCGGTTCGATTCCCAAAAAAACACAAAACATTTTTTTACGGCTCCACCTCTTTCGAGTCACTGACAATGCTGAACGAGTATAACTGTCTTGAAAAAGCTTCTCAATCTCGCCGTTCGGAGTTGGTATTAAACTGCAGGTCCCCTCCACTCGTGAGAAAACAAAAGCACGCACAATGCGAATGGTTGCTGAGAAGTTAGGCCCAGGTCCACCTCGGACTCGGAAACCAAACGCAGAATAACTCCTGCCAACCGTCGTTTATTTTGGACTCAAGACCCAATTGAAAAGCAGGGCTCTTTCTCGAAAGACAACGCTGACTTTGCATAAGACATTGATCACATTGATCATATCAGCTCTACGGCGCTGAGGTATGGATAATATCGAAAGCGGATGAAGAAGCTCTTGGTCATTTAGAGAAAAAAGGTTTGCGTGTTATCTTTGGTTCTTTTTGCGTTGACGACATTTCGAGAAAAAAACTCAACTGTACATTGGTATGAGTCTAGCCTTGTGTCTGCAGATCCAACGCGGTAGCTGAGCCATGTATGTCGATCGCATGGACAACTTATCTTCGGCCCGAAAAATCATCGATTCTGAACCAGTGGGACAACGCACCCAGGTGGAGGGGGATCTTAGCCAACTTAGCGTGCTCAATTGGGGAGACCGACTTGTTGTGCTAGCTGCAGAGGCTTGTTGATTGAGGCACAGGTCAAACCCAGACTATAGCGCCATATGAAGGAGAAGGTTCAAAAAATCGAAGCAACAATGCATTTCTTAATAAAAAAAACACTGGTCCCAAGTGTGATCCCTATGAGACTCCATATTAAACCTATTCTCATTAAACTCATGTATCGTTGATTTTCTTATGAGAGTAATTATTTAGTCAGTCCAGTTTTGCATTCTTCGTGGAATGGGTATAACTACCAGATGACTTAGATTTTGTACAAATTGGGTACCAGATTAATAAGCACGAGTTCCCTGCGAGCTTAAAACTTCAGTTTATTATTCGTGACAGGGTCACAACTGCCAGTGACAAGACTGACATTTTAACTAAAACATGAAAGCGCTTATTTCCTTAACGACCACCAGAATGTCGCTTCCCCGACCACAACAAATCATACCAAGACCTATTTTAAGGAACTTTGACAAAGTTTTCTTTCACTTCAAACAAAATTTTCCCGGTCACTCTGCGAATTCCAATCCCACGCAGACATTCCCTCTGATCTCTGCCCTACGACACCCGTTCGCCGTCAGCCCCTCAGCCGCACGTCACGTAGTCATCTCTTTTAGTATCCAAATTAATCAAAATAAATATTTTTATCGCGCCATAAAGTTAAGCATCCCCGATGAATTAATCACGCTTCTGTGAGACAATCGTCGGAATGATGCGAATATTTATAAACTGTCTAGCAAAAGTTTAACATCTATTTCCGGTTGTCCTGAGCGCTTCCCTTAACGGCATTTTTATTGCATTCTGCGCGCACTATGATCCCCACACATCCTCATCCATCCACCGCCAGTGGAAGTTACTTGTGTTGTGTCGGAAGCCCGGACGTGAGATACATGTACGTATGCATGCACATACAGACGTGCACATAACAACGTGCCAGCGCAACCACCACTCACGCTTGCTCAACAAATTTTTATTTTTATCCGGCCCACAGAACCGTGTATCTCACCTATGTGTGGCTGTGTTGAGTGAGTTATAGTGGCGGCACCATCGCACGAACAGAGCGGGTGTTGTGGGGGGGGTGAATTTATCGATTCACTATTTAAAGGGCAAGTATATGACATTGGGGAAAGTAGGGCGCTCTTTACGGCACTTTGAAGCGCTTTATAGCTCATCCCTGCTGTTCCGCGACAAGTGCGCTATGTGCGTGTGGGGTGAGATCGGCGCGTGGGTGGCAGCACTCGGGAGTGCTAAGTTGTTGGGGACTGTTTTAAATTTGAATGTTACAGGTAGCGACAGCAAATTGTATCACCTACGCACTGTAGGCAGTGGAACTGCTGCCTTGTGGTAGGTCATCTCTTCAAGCAGGGTTTTTCCTGAATTCAACGGCGGAACGGCGGAATTTAAGCCCCACAGACAGGAAGACGCCTCGTTTTATGGCTTATCACCACAGCACCGAAATAAAAACCGAATTGAAAGTCGGCTTTCGAAATTCTTTCATTAATTTTGTAAACTTCTTCTTCCTTGATCTTGATCCTTTGTGAGGGTTATAAATTCTCCCGTTTCGTTTGAGTATTTACGCCCGAAGGCATGAGGAGCAACTCAAATCCATTACAAGTTGCCAATTTACTTCCGTGAAAATTGTGGAAAAATCTGAAGAATTGAAAAGTCTGCCGAAACGGGGCGGTGGCGGCGGCAGCGGCGGAGGTTGGTAGTTGTGGAATGGAATCTTTAAATTGTTCGCCGTAGTTATGCATAAAGTTTGGCCTTTAGTCAAGTTGCCAACTGAAAGTCTGCAGAACTGATTTAACTTTGCTGCCATTGTTCGTTTGGATAATCACCATAAGTTTGAGATCCCTTTTAGGATTTTTTTTCATCCCCCAGTGTTTTGCTTGTATTTTTCTATGCAATTTGTATTCTCGTCTGAGTTGAGTGAAAGTTGTTGGAGCGGAGAGTAAATCGCGGCGGTGCTGTGCAGAGGGGAAGAAAACTATGTTCAAACTACTTTGGTAATAAGTTAAACATGTCGTTGTTTGGACTATGTGAAGTTTAACTTCCCCAGCGTTTAGTCTTACCTATCATTTGCTAATAGAGAACTTTTGTAAGTGGCGTGAAGGCTATAAGACATGGGTGTTAAGGCTAACCTCTCCCTTGGCGAGGATCGGTTGTATTAAGGGCGTTAGTTCTTTTAATTTCTTTTAACTCAGTTATAAATTTAATGTCATTTCGAAAAGAACAAAACACTGTTCATCCGCTTGGTATATTGTGAATGCCTCTGCGCCGTACAACAGGACTGGGATAATCAAGATCTTGTATAGAGTCAGCTTGGTTCAGAGAGAGGGCTCTACTACTCAATTGCCTTTTGAGCCCAAAAAAACAACGGTTGGCAAGAGTTATTCTGCGTTTGATCTCGGTACTGATGTTATTTGTACTGCTTACTGCGGAGCCGAGGTAGACGAAGTCCTTACCTACCTCAAAGTTATAGCTGCCTATGGTAACGTTCCGGCCAAGTCATCGATGTTCTGTTCTTTTCTCGATGACAGCATATACTTGGTTTTGCCCTCGTTCGCCGCCAGACCCATTTCGGCCGCTTCCGTTTCAATGCCAGCAAACGCATCATTGACGTCTCGCGCGCTGTGTTCGCCCAGTCACATCAATGTCATCTGCGTAAGCTAGCAGTTGAACGGACTCTTGGAAGATCATGCCTCTTGTGTTGGCCAGTGAGTTTTGCATGATCTTCTCAAGAACGATGTTAAAGAAATCACATGACAGCGCGTCGCCTTGTCTAAAACCTTTTTTGACATTGAAGGTCTCGGTGAGTTGGTTACCGACCTTGATGGAGCAGCGAGAGTTCTCCATCGTCATCCTGCTCAGTCTGACGAGTTCGGCAGGAATGTCCAAACTAGACATGGCGCTGTATGCACGCTGTCATATGCGGCCTTGAAATCGACGAATAGGTGGTGTGTGTCGATCTGCATTTCTTGGGTCTTCTCCAGGATCTGCCGCAGTGTGAAGATTTGATCTATGGACTTCCCCGGCCTTAAACCACACTGATAGGGACCTATCATTTTGGTGACAAAATGACTGAAAAGATCTTATAGGCGATGTTAAGGAGACTTACTTGGCGCAGTCAAGGGGGTCTCCTTTCTTGTGGACCCTTGCTAAATTGTTTAAATTCTGCAGGAGAGTGACAAAGAATTCATGCTACTCTATCAAAGTCCGAACTGAACAAGACATTTAGTATCATAGAACGTTGTAGGTAAGGTTACGCGCTATTATAAGAATTCATGCCATCAGCCTCAAGAAGTTCTAGGAAAACCCAGTGATCAGCATTAGCCCTCCAGTGAGCATATGAATAGGCACATGAATAGGCACGTGGTCGACAATTGTAGACTGTGCCACCACTGGAGATTTAAAGAAACAAACTTCAAAAGATCCACACAATTCTAGGATATGTCGACGAGGTTAAGAAGATTGTTTGAACGCGCTGAACAGTCAATGATGGAAATTTAAATGAAAGCTGCTAAAAGGCAACAGAGGACATCCACGGTTGAGGTGGCGCAAACAAGTGGAGAAGGACCTCAACCAACGTGTTGTGCAAAACTGAAGATAGCTGGCGAATAATAATAATAATAATAATAATGGCGGCGCTACAGTCCGAGGTGGACCTGGGCCTAGCTTCTTAGCAACTATTCGGGTTGTGCGTGCTATTGTTCTCTCACGAGTGGAGGGGACCTACAGTTTAATGCCGACTTCAAACGACGAGATTGTGAAGCTATTTCTAGACAGTTGTACTCTTTGAGCATTGTCAGTGACTCTGGCGAATAATCTGGCGAATAATCATGATAATTAGAGAGGTTTATTAGTTGATCCTCAGGTCCACCTTGGACTGTAGCGCTGTAGAAAAAAAGGCTGAAATCAGTCAAAGGTATGAGGAAGAGATTTTGCCAACGACTAGGACAGACTTAGGTTGGTAGGTAGGTGATAGGGTGTCCTTGCGACTGGGTCGCGGCTCACTGAGACCAACAGTTTTGTCCATTGTGCCCTGGGTATGGGAGGGTGTACCCCGTGAGACCTACACTTTTACTGCTGACTAGAACCACCCAGATTGTTGTATATATCTCAAGAGGTGATCCTCCAGCTCGTAGAAGAAGTTACAGCCTTGTGTTAGCAGTCTCCTTCCCCATAGGGCTGAACAATCGCATAGCAGGTGGCGGACGGACTCTATTTGCTCCTCGTCTCTGCAACTTCTACAGTAGTCGCTATGGGAGATACCTAACCTACTGGTATGGGTGCCTATCGGACAATGCCCGGTGAGAACTCCCACCACCGTCCGTACATTCTTGCGACTTAGGCTAATCATTGATAATGATTTCTTCCTGTTCAGCACCGGCCATAGGGCTCTCGATGTTGACCCAATATCCAGATTCAGGCATCGCTCATTTGCTCTTTCTAAGGCTTCGTCCTCTATTTCTTTCCTTAGAAAATTTAAGGCCATGTTGACATAAGGCAGTGCTAGAGATTTATGTAACTCTGAACCCTCCTTCGCTAACACGTCCGCTCTCTCGTTTCCTTGAATTCCTGTGTGTCCCGGTACCCAGCAGAGAGTCACCGTGTTTAGACAGGAGATAGGACAGACATTCTCTTAAAACTGTTGGTGAAAACACAAATTCCGCTATTAAACAGAATGTTCCAATCAATTCGGATAATAGAGGAGAATTCCGTCTCCTTATTAATGTGAGGTATAGGTACAATATAGAGAGTGAAGTCTAAGAAATCTGCTATACCAGACGACTTTGCCAGAGCATTTCAATGGGCGGCCACAACTTTTAGGTAGTTAACGACTTTGTTTACCTCGGCTCCTTCTTAAACAGTACTAACAACAACAGTGCCAAGATCAAGCGCAGAATAACTCTTGCTATCCGCGGTGTTTTTTTTTTTGTATCAAAAGGTTATTGAGTAACAGAGCCCTTTTTCGAAAGACTAAGCTGACCTTGTGTAAGATATTATCCAAGTATGGCTAGACAATATCCAAAACAGAAGAAGAATATCTTGATCTTTTCGAGACAAATATCTGCCTGCAACCTTTAATCTTGTTTGAATTAATGACAGTTGGAGAAGGCGATACAATCACAAAACGCTGTTCAGCCCAACGTCACGAATCTCACCAAGAGACACGCCATGTTGAGTACATTTGACAACCTATTTCCGCCTCGAAAAGTCTTCGAATGAGCTTGTGGGACAGCACAACAGAAGACGTCTACGTTTATGGTGACTTGCACAAGTGAAGAAGGACATTAACCAATTTGGCATACTCAGTTGAAGGCAACTTCTCTACAAGTCTACCATTAACTGCTTTGCATCGCTGAAGCACATGGACTTTATCAAACAGTTTGATCGTTTGTAGTGAAAAATAAAACTCTGCGTTCTGTTTGTGATTTAATTTCTGTTGGTGGCGATTGGAGAAGAAATTCAAACAACGAACTGTCTTGACATTACAGCGACGTGAGGGTTTTTGAAACACTACTCGAGCACTCAGACTCAAAACTGGTCCATTGTACTGCCAGGTACCTACTCCAGTGCCGTTTGATTTGATCCCAACGGCAGATGGTGACTGAACCAGATTCGATTTCACTGGGATTCGAACCTGGGACCCCTCTAACTTGGGGCAGGCACTTAACCAACTGCGCCATCCAATCGTGTGCGACATGAAATTAGTCAAGTTTCTAGCGCTCCAATGCCTTAGGCTGCGGACACGCAATGAGCGACGAGCAATTGCGCGATTAAGCGAGGGTGCACACCGAATATTCGTTTTCTTGATCTTATAATGGCTCTATAAATATGAACGCGTCTTACATCTAGAGAACTACGACGAAATGAAC
This sequence comes from Myathropa florea, assembly GCA_930367185.1. Classification (NCBI taxonomy): domain Eukaryota; kingdom Metazoa; phylum Arthropoda; class Insecta; order Diptera; family Syrphidae; genus Myathropa; species Myathropa florea. Next base: position 38,976,602 of record OV884002.1, on the reverse strand, counting down.
TTAAAAATGACTTTTTCGCAACTAATCGCTCAGCAATGATTCTCAGTAAATGGCCAACCATCACTCAGACTCATCGCTCAATCGCTCTATCGCTCATTCGCTCTATCGCTCAATCGCTCGTCGTTGATTGCGTGTCCGCAGCCTTAGGGGACTAAGCCAAGTAGGGTGTAAGAAGAATCTTTGTCTCTGACTCGGTTGAACTACGCCCCAAAAGCCGATTATGACTTGAAATATGACACGCAAGGTGAAGAAGACTCCAAGCAATTTATGGTGTGGCACAGCAGACAAGTGAACCGTGATGGAAGCCCGTTTTTCCACTGAAGTGTAGCGCCACTCAAGAAGAAGAAAAAATAAGGAATAGAAAGTTCAATCTAGGCGTATCCCACTTCACAATGGAAATCCAATCTCACGTCAAATTCCATCTTAAAGCCTATTCTTCCCACTTCCATTTTGCATGTGACAGGTGTTCCATCCGTTCCTTGCGCTTTTTACTCTAATCCACAATAAATTATCATATGTACACACAAAACAGGATTCACCGTACACTTCGCAGAGAAAGAGGAAACAGGATTTTCCTGCCAATGATGCGGTGGCACTTCTTGCTGTCATTCCGTTGAATTGTCGTTTATTCGGAGTTGCTCATTCCACAATCCTTTGCAAGCTGCAAGATTAAACAAACAGTTACGCGAATGAGACTCCTTAATTCCACCGGAATTGCGGTACGGAAATTGGCTCATGTCGCTTGGCACTGAATTAATTTTCCTGCCAAAGTTGAGGATATAATTAAAGTGCATGACCATTCGTTGCATTATATCCTGTCTGCTATGTTAGTCGTGGGTGCGGGGTTTCATTGCGTCCCCCTCGCCCTGCTGATCTGCGGTATTGCTTGCTGGCTTCATCATTCCGCACCTTGTCTGGGTGTTCGATGGCTATGGATGCAGGAGCTGCGGAAATGTTGAACGAGTTGGTAAGTTTGTAATTCGGCCAAAGGGAAGAGATGTTGTCACTTCAGCAATGCAGACGTGGGACGGGCAATTCTCTAACAGTTTCAAAATGATTTTAATTGGATTATGTGCAGGTCTGGAGTACATACAACGTGCGCTTTGCGGGATCCTTTGAAGTTGCGATTATATTGCGTGTGGAAACTCCTTTGTCAACCGCTAAGACGGTAAGAGAGGTATGCAGAGCAGGAATGGCTTGCCTTAGGAGAAAGTTATGCACAGCATTCACTTTCAAATGGCCCTGAAATATATAGAACAATGGAAGAACATTAAACTGTGTTTGACTTACTAAGATCAACGGAGGAATTTAATGTTTCTGGTTGTGGAGTTAGGGTTATTGTGGAGAATGTGTGTGTTTAATAAAATGGGGAAATTGAGTGAGATCATCTCCTCTTGGATATCTTGAAGTAACCTCTGTATATGTTAAATGGTATGATTCCAAATTGTGTGGCCCAACAATTGAATGAAGCAGTTTTAAAGCAATACTTAAAAACTTGGTTTTTTAGCAAGTCCGCTATCTTGGATATCACGGAGATCTACGAAACATTTTCATTCACATCGTCATCGCGGATGAGGTCGATTTTTACCTTAATCGCTATGATCCTGGAGTAATTGTTGAAAACCAAAGCTTGCCACTGATTTGATGCTGATTTTGGGCTGGTGTTAACAGGACAATTCTTCTTTGGAAATGTGCCTGTCCAGGCAGTGACAATTATTGTGCTCGTTATCGCAACATGATATTCCAGTTTCTTGTACTTTAATTGCAAGATATTGATGGATTGTTGAATAGACAACATATATGTAGTTTCAACAAAAAGGTGCCACATGTCATACATCATTCGAGCCAATTCAATTACTGCATATACTTGTAGATAATTTTTCGTTTCTAATTTACCATACAGACATGTATTTTAACTCTGTTCTTTTTTATATTCTATATACCTCTGTGGGGCACATGGCTCTATTACGCCTTTACGCCATTACGTTCGATATCCGGACTTGTGCCTTAATTCTTTCCACTAGGTTAGGTTAGTTTTGGTTATTAGGGCTTTATGCTGTTGCCAGCAGAGGCCGTGAAGGTCCATTGTAAGGATTGCATGCTTACCGAGAATTAACGCAGGGTCAGTATGCAATCACCAAAACCACCCCGTTCTAGTTAAAAATTTCCTTAGATCAGGGATCTGTACCTTCGCCACATCGCTGAGCTCGTGAAAGAACCTTGCTTTTAAGTGAGTGAGCCGTTGTTCTTGTGGAGCAGGGCAATGGCAAAGGAGATGTTCCACTGATTCAATTTCTTCATCCGTACAGCTCCTACAGAAATCGTTCGCCGGGAGGTTTAGTCTCTTAGCCATTGCACCTATCGTGCAGTGGCCAGTGAAAACCCCTGTTAAGATGCGTATGATTTTCTTATTGCTGGAATTTCGGCTTGTTGATATAATATTTGGGCCATAAGCAGTGGGATATGACGCAGCCTTGGTGGCTTTCCCAGTGATGACACAGTTTGCTGATGACACAGATACTTGCTCAATGAGTCTTCTGGCTGAGGAAATAGGAGGGTGGATAGTATTGTCAGCCGATTCTGCACCTGAACTTGAACCTGTCCGTGCCAGTTCATCTGCCTTTTCGTTTCCTTCAATGTTGGAGTGTCCAGGAACTCAGCACAGAAGGATTTTGTGGCGGTTCAGGCTTTTAAACTCTTTAATGCAATCCTTGACGGATTTGGAGTTTATGAGATGGGAGTTCAATGCCTTCAAAGCCGCTAGACTGTCCGAGCAGAAGGTGATTCCCATGTCAGGAAGGTCCATTTGCTGTACAATCTGCGCAGCTTTCTTATTGGCAAAGATTTCTGATTGAAATACTCTAGAATAGCCAGTAAGCCGATAGGCATTGTTTATTCTTAGTGTCTTACAGAAGGGCGCCGTGGCGTAGTGGGTAGGTGCGTCGACTCCTACGCTCGAGGTCGTCAGTTCGAATGTCGAAAAAAACATCAAACATTTTTTCACGGCTCCACCTCTTTCGAGTCACTGACAATGCGCAAAGAGTATAACTCTCTAGAAAAAGCTTCTCAATCTCGCCGTTCGGAGTAAGCATTAAACTGTAGGTCTCCTCCACTCGTGACAGAACAATAACACGCACAACACGAGTGGTTGCTGAGAAGCTAGGCCCAGGTCCACCTGGGACTGTAGCGCCGCCATTATTATATTATTATTAAAGAAGATTCCCGCTCCCGTACCGTCTTCTGTTTTCGATCCATCAGTTTTTGATGAATTCAGGCTTTTCCCAATCCTGCCTATCTGGGATAAAGATCGTAAAGTTCTTGTCAAGGTCATACTCGGGTTTTTCGTAGTCTGTGGTAATCCAGAGACCCCTGCGACTGTAAGATTAGAGCAGACTTGAATGTCCGTAGCTGTTTGGATGCCAGTTAGGACATTCCCGTAGTCCGAGGGCTGATTTGGCGGCAGAGCTCTTGATGAAGGTTGAAGGTGAAGCATCGTTTCCAGCCCCAATCTGAAGTGGGCCATCTCATGATGGCCGTGTACAACCAGTAGATAATGTGTGGTTGTAGGCCCCATCTTTTGCCGGAGGTCTGTTTGGGGATGGAAAAAGCGTTGAGACCTTTTTTCATTCTTTCCTCGGTGTTCTTTTTCCAGTTTAGTTTGGAGTCAAACGTAACTCCAAGGAGATAGTGAGGGGAATGTTTTCTATTCTGGGTGTCTTCCATATTGGAATCTTGTATTTCCTTGTGAAAAGAACGAGCTTTGTTTTACTTAGGCTACTCTTGAGGTTACTATTTTCTGCCCAAGATGAGAAGTCGCATAATGCGGACTGCATGACTTCACTGATGGTGGGTAGAAATTTACCTGATACCAGGATGGTTACGTCAACAGCATAAGCGATTACCATATTACCCTTGTTTTCAAGAGATTTTAGCATATTGTTGATGGAGATGATTCTTTCCATTACTGAGCTTCAATGTACTTCACTGTTTCACCACTGTATCGATAAACCAACACCCACACGTCGACCAAACGCAAGATCTGTCGAAAACGTGTGTACAGGGTAATCTAAGGCAGTCGGTTCCGCGTCCATTACATCGACAGGTCCCTCAAACAAATAAAAAATGTTGATGATATCTCACACACACTTCGGTTTATTTAAATGTAAAGATTTAAAGATTGGAAGCGCTTAATGAGCCCTTTGGAGCTCAGATTGGAGCGGAACAGCTTCAGCTTGGTCTCCGATTGTTGACTTAGAATTGTTGATTATTTTGTCAATGTCTAGTTCAGTTGAAGTAGCGCTGCTAAGACACACAAATTCTTTTTCTACTTGAACCGGTTGTCCAGCAACGCAATAGAATGATCCTAACTTTTTTTCATTAAATCTTAAATTTTGCTATGTATTATATAACCTTAAAACTTTTTAAAATGAAAATAAGGTAAAGTAAAAAGTAAATATCTGAGCTGTTGGAGTTGTTCCAAGATGGATGATTTCGGATTTCTTAAGACTTATCTTCAGACCGACAACGTTTGCTTTCCACCTCTGATCTCGAAGAGGCCCATTATTTTGTAAGAAAAAAGCAAGCATAATCGTAGTCAAATGCTTAAGCTGAGTCGTAGCCCTGTCTGTTTGCTGGAAGCACATCGCTTACATCGTTTTTAAAATTTATGAAATGCATATGAATTGCTAGCCTCACTGTAGAAAATAAGGACGCCAAGAATGTCAGTGAAAAACAGAAATAAAAAGCCTAATGGTCTGCCAATACCATTTTTAATACGGCCACAACATCAATAATTAATGAATGAAATAAATAGCCCAGCTTACTATTGCAAAGGGAATTTTTGCAAAGCTCTCGAACAGCTTGAGCAATTATTGAAATCATTCTGTAATTCATAACGACTTTAATTTCAGTCTGTGACTGTTTCTTTCCTGAATACAACTCCCACCAGAATTTAAATAGTTCTTAAAGTAAACGCGTTACTCAATGGAAAATATCAAAAAAGCTTATCAATGTGTAAAGCTTTCAGGGGAAAGCCGAGAAAATCCCTTAGCGAAATTCATTTTGCGAATGAACTGAATGAATGGAGAAGAGGAAAGCTGCGAGAAACCATTTACATTCTCTGAGAGGGTGGTGGTCGATCTCAGTCTGTCTACGTTATTTCCCGTGCAAAGTTATTGTTTCTGGTCGACTCGACTCGACTAAATTTATTCTGTGTAGCTCCAAAGTAGTGTAGTTTGGGAATGTGCTTAACTTAGGAGATGGTAGAAAACGTTAACGAAGGTGTGCTGTGTTTGGAAATCCTTCTAATTCGACCTTCCTCCGCCTCCGAAAATTCTTTTCTGAGATCCGCATTCTCCACGTGAAAACTTCATTAATCTTCTCTCGTTCCTCCATAATTATGCGGTTCAGTTCCTTAAGTATTCAACGAACACCTTACCTTTTCGTTGTTCACATGAATGGTTCTGCATGATAGGGATTCAACAATATCCTTCGTCGAAAACTCTTTTGCCGGAAATGTTTGTAATCCTAGCAAAATCCTTTAGTTAACCACAATAGAAAATAAATCCTTACGCTGTTCCCGAAAGTTGACTTATCTCTTTTGGTGGAGGGTCTACTTAATCGGGGGAGACTTGCATACCTTTTGGTCACACAAAGGCGGACGCGGTTATTTACAGGATGAGGAGATCGATGCTTCTACTGATTATGTATTCTTTTTTCGATAGCTCAATTCAGAAGGATCTATTTTTAGAATCCATTGTTAAGTCTTCAGCAGAAGTTTTTTTTGGTTCTCGTTTTGAGGATCTCAGTACTTTAAAACTGCGTTGTTTTGGAGTAAGTTGAAGTCATGGAGTCGATTTGAGGGGATTCGTAAGAAATAGAAATTATTTCATTTTATGGAAATAAAATTCCTGTACTGGCATTTGACGAGGGTCTAGCCTGACATAAATAAAAGTTGGCTTTACAAAAACTACCCAAGGAAATTAATTTTAGTCGGGTATTTATGATGTAAATACATGTGACTATCGATGTCAGGGTATACATACAAAATCACAATGGAATTCAGAATGGAGTCTACATACCATGACCCAAATTTTACATTTTGCTCTGAGGTGAACTTCTATCCAAGTGACTCTCTTATTAAGTAAACCCGTCGCATTTTGCATGAGGACTCTTTAAAATTGATTCATCAACAATTGATATATAATACTCCACATAATAGAATTTTTGAAGCAGTCTACAGGCTGCGACGCACAGTGGTTTAATTTGTATGGGAGGGGCGGTCAAAACTCAAAATTTAATTTTAAATGATAGAAAATAATAAAAATTGTTAAAAATGTGAGAAATTTTATATATTACTTAATTTAATTAAGTAATTTAATTTAATTAAGTAATAAATTCAAAACATTTTTAGACAAAGTCGATTTTTTGTGTTTTTTAAAATTTCTTTCGCTTTAAGAACCTTAACCAAGTTTCTGATAACTTGGTAGGTACAGATGTTTTGACAATTTGGCCTCAACCAAAAGTTTCAAAGCATTTTTTCTCGCTTAGAAGCCTCCCACCTTCTATGAAAGGACTTACCAAGGTATTCTTCTTCTTTTTCTTTGCGTATAAACTTTGAATTTGGTAAATTTCCTTAAAAATTGCCCATATTTTATTAATTTTGGCAATACTGTGACTTCGCCTTATGCCAAATATATAAAAATAAAAATACGCTTGATCCTATTGCTAGAATCTAAAAAAAAAGAGGCTTGTGGGCTAGTGCCTCACAAAATATGTTCTGGAATTTCATTAAATTCTCCACAAAATCTGTAGAGACCTTCTTCTGATACCCCTAGTTTCCTTAGATTAGTGATAAAGTAAATCAAGTAAATTGATTTATTTATTTGTTCTTCAAATTTAGTACGCTTCTCAAACGTTTAATTGAACCGCCACTCTAATTTGAATTCTTTTTCCAGTTCAAATGTTGGTACTTCCATTTCTTGAAATGTTTTATTCAGGACTTTTGTTATAACAAAAGTATTGAAAGTCGTCTCCACTAGTAAGGAATTTAATTTCCCCCAACGCCTCTGTACAAGTGGCTTCAAACTAACTTCCACCGCACCACAGATGTACTCTGCAAATATAGTTGAACATTGATGATGATGATGATGATTGCCATCGTTAACCATCCCTCAATTGGTTACCAAGAAATTCACTCACCCGTCATCAGTGCCATGCTCCAACAAGTGAATTATTACTTCCTCAGAATATAAATCGAAGAGATACACACTCACTTCCGTTGAAAATTTCATCGGACGACATAGCCCCAGGCACCGTTCCTCAGCAAAACTCCTTTATAACGTGATTGAACGAATTCAACAAGGACACCAGTGAAAATGAAAAAAAAAGGAAAAAAACTATACCACAGAGCCACCCGCCTCAAATGATGAAATGTTAAATCCACGTGCCACATTATTGCTGTGGTCTACCGAGCGAATTTGTCCACACGTGAGCCGCTGCAGGGTGTATTATACTCGGTCCATGGCCTAGGAACTTTTCCCCTCCCCAAACAAAAAGGCAAAAAAGAAGCGAAAGAGTTAAGTGGGTAGCTGATGGTAGTCGGCGACTATTCAACTGGGACCATCCGGCCGGATGCCAACGAGAGTTTTAAGGAAATTGCGAAACTTTGCCCATGGTGGATTTATGGGACCCACTCTGTCGAATCTTGACCCCGAATTGTGGGCGCCCGTGAGAATTGACGGATGAGGGAGGTTGCAGACCAAGTTCATGCATGGTGTTCGAGTGGCAAAACAATTTCGTTCTCATTACGCAAACAGATGTCAGACATAAATCTCTTGTCAGACATTCTGACCGCACAATTTGAATGCTCTCGCCTATTTGCACATGACCGACGTGAGACGACGGCCAAGTCTTCGAACTGAAAGATTCAAGGTCACCGAGGATTTTTCTAACATTCAAAATCACACAGCCACAGTCGATGTATGCGGATCCCGCCAGAGAAGATTTAGCGTTCCATCGACAGAGCACGTGTTTAATAAAGGCACTGGTTGAGAAAATGGGGTCTGACACCCAGTTTCTCTTTGAGGGGAATTCATTTATGTCAAAGTAAGGAATGAGATAAATCGTTCCATGAGGCGATTGACAAATCAAATATTTGATGTTTAGGCGCTGTGCAGAATTGATTTATTTCTGGCAATCAAACGGGAGGACGATGGTGGGTGGATGGGGTTGAGGACTTCTGTTGTCGTTGGATCGACGTGGAGCGTGGGAGCTTATGCCACTGATGTCCTTGAGTTTTGAGGCTTTTAAGATTTAATGGGAATTTGAGATTTTCAAATAAGATGTCTTGTGGCATAGAGCATTCAATTTCCGAGACGAATTGCGAATGAAAGGTAACAAACCATAAAAGGGATTGCAAACGAATCACTTATGTAAATGTGAGTCAATCTAAAGTAGAGATTTGATTCGCGGGCCTGGGGTTAGGGTGTCACCTTATCAGTACAGTGCAAGTCACCATTGACTAGGATCATTCGCTTTTCCCAGCTTCACCCCAAGAGCTGCCTGGGAAAAGTCAGGGAAGACAGAAAAGGGACAAAATGTTCGGTTAACTTTGTAAACGGCGAATTTCAGATCGAAGTTTGATAGGCGACCATTTATGGACTTCTGAAACTTTTCTCTAGTCGCATACTGAATTTACAGAATTTACGGTGAGTTTTCTAGGTAAACCCTCATCCAGCTTGCAGCTGTAACCAGATGGAATGGATTGACATGAAGGTTTTGAAGGAAAACCTTTAAGTTTTATTCTAAGGGTTATACAGACTAGGCTGTACGGTATATACCCAGTGTGTGTCTAAGAAGGATACATAAGTTTGCACGTACGCAGATTACAAAACTTTCGGACCCCTATAGAAACGCGGATGCACAGTGTGCTAAACTCCACTCAAGCATAATAACATATAAGTCGAGAGTAGCCTGTGTGATCGCGGGTATGGTCCCCATCGACATTCTTGCCAAAGAGATGCGTAGGGTCTACCTGAGGCGAACGGCAAATCGCGCGGAGACTAGTGCAAGATGAAAAAGGAAAAAAGGGGCAACATCTATGGCACTGTGGCAAGCCAGATGAGACACCACAACTAAAGGCAGATGAACCCATAAATTGATCCTCGCGATAGAAGCCGGGACATAGAGAACTCACGGGAACTGAAACTACCATCTCCCGCAGTTCTTGTCGGGCCATGGAGGTTACCGGAAATACCCCCACAGATTTGGTCACAACAGCTCACCCCCTGTCCAGAATGCGCAGAGCAGACGCAGAGCACCCAATATTTTATTGCAGACGCGGGGAGAACAAATTTACCAACTCCCGAACTCCTGGTTAGCCATATGATAGATTCAACTGACAAATGGCTGGAGATTTGCTCCTTTATAACGAGCGTCCAGAGCGAGCTAAGAAGGCTCGAAAGAGTAAGGAAATCCAAATTGGACAACGTTGAGCACATAGTTTGATATGCTAACCAGCCCCACGAAGTAATACTTAACGGCAGTCCCGTGGGGAGAGTGGTTGAAGTGTGCAGCGTGTGGGTTAGTACGTAGGCGTATTCCCGAAATCGAGTACTCGGGCTTGCGAATAGTGTATGGTGGTAGCCCGGGCTATCAGTATCTTTAGAAGATTGCCACACCCTTGGACGAACCCCAAAAAAAAAAAAAGGATAAAGTCGAGATATTGTCCGCCTTCGAAATTAAAGGGTCTACCAACAGGGACTTCCAAACTTTGACAGTTGATATCGGCTCTATTGTTGAAGCAACATCCACCAAATCTACTGGCGTTCATTCAGTTTGTTTTGCCAAATCACCATGGATTAACACAGCGTTCAACAATACGTGCAAATGATACATTTTTTTGATCAAAATGGGTGTTCCATTTTCGCTATAAACGTCCTACCGCGAGGACTATTAGCATTTCAGTAAACGATAAACCAGCACCCGCATGTCGACGAAGCGAAAGATCTGCCAAAAATGTCGCCGATGACCGTGAGAGCGTACAGGAGAATCCGAGGCAGTCGATTTCGCCCCGCTCACCGTACAAAATTCAACTAACTCAGGAGCTGAAGGTAAACGACCATAGAGAACGGCGTGTGATCGCTGAATGGGCTCTGAAGCAGTTGGAAACTGACCCTAATTTTCATCAAAAAATCCTCTTCAACGATGGAGGCTCATTTCTGATATATTCCACCTGGGACCCAAGAGCGTCCAATGCATCCCGAAAAAAAAATATTTAGCTCCGTATTTCTTTGAGAACAACTGGCCAGTCCATCACCGTCAACGGCGAGTGCTATAGGCCGACTTCTTTTGGCCTGAATTCGATGATATGGACGCCAACGACATCTGGTTTTCACAGGACGGCGTTACGTGCCACACGGTTCACGCCACATTGGAAATTCTGCACGATCGATTCGGGGGCATGATCTCATCTCACGTAGAGGTGTGTGAAATGGCCACTAAGATCGTGCGATTAGACCCATTAGGCTTATTCACGTGGGGTTTTCTGAAGTCGCAGGTCTATGCGAATAAACCACAAACCACAGCGGTCCTCAACGCCAACATAACCTATGCCAACGGTCAAATTCGACCTGATTTACGGATGGAAAATCGGACATTTTGGATGCATGCCACCTAAAGAAGCCGCGGCGAACATTTGAACGACGATATATTTTCCACATAATGGCATCGGTTGGCCTTTCAAACGAGTAAGAAATATCGGTGATATCTCACGCACACTTTGTTTTATTAAAATGTAAAGATAAGAATCACTTAATGAACTACCCTTTCTAAATAAGCCTTTTAATAGAGCAAACCCAAGCTCACGTGAGCTCCGTGAGCGATATCACAGTGGAGATCCGACGTAGAATCACCCCTGGCAACCGATGCCACTTCGGTTTGTCAAAACAACTGGGCTCAAAACTTCTGACTCGAAGGACCAAAATCATGCTCTACAAAACTCTAATTCTGCCAGTCCTGCTATATGGAGCCGAAAGCTGGACACTAAGCAGAACTGCGGAGCTGATTCTTGGTACCTTCAAAAGAAAAATTCTACGTCGGATATACGGTCACGTCTGCGAGGAAGGCGAATGGAGGAGAAGACACAACCGCGAACTCTATGAGCTGTTGGATGCAGTCCGGAAGGCAAAAATCCGTCGACTGCACTGGCTCGGCCACATCGAGGCGCATGGACAACAACGCTCCAGCTAAGAGGGTCTTCGAACCCAAGCCTCCTGGTTCGAGAAGGAGAGGAAGACCGAAATTTCGGTACAAAGACCAAGTCATCTTGGACGTAAGACAACTTGGTTTTGATAACTGGAAGCAGCGTGCCCAGGACCTTCAACGATGGAAGGCAGCGATAGCTCATCCTCAGACCCTACATCGGTCATAGGCCTGCTAAGTAAGTAAGTAAGTAAATTTCTACCACCGAGCAAATCAACGACCATTCTCTTTCGTGATACAAAGTTGAATGCCAAAACGACTGGATGGCGCAGTTGGCTAAGTGTGTGCCCCAAGTTAAAAAGGTCCCAGGTTCGACTCCCAGTGAAATCGAATCTGGTCCAGTCACCATTTGCCGTTGGGATCAAATTAACAGCACTGGAGTAGGTCGCTACCTGGAAGTACAATGGACCAGTTCTGAGTCTGATGGCTCCAGTAGTGTTTCAAAAATACTCCGAAAAAAAAAGAAAAAAAGGAAAAAGTTGAATACTACGAAACATGTCCTCTATGATCACACGATCGTTGGCCACTCTCTCTTCCACTCAAGAGCGTAACTCCTGTTGCCGTTGAGTCGATTGAGGAAAGGGATAATTTTTATTCCTAGTCCAAGATCACTCAACATAATGATTAAACAAAAAAACAGCCTTCTTAAAGTGAATCTGACCCAATGTAGTTAATGTTTCGACGTTTGGTGTTAGATAAGAGATAGAAATGCACTAAGTATTGATTTTTCTATCCCACGTTCAATGAATTTAAAATACAAGCGCATCGCGCGACTTTCCTCGCTCACCATAGCACGAAAGAACAAGTAAAACACAAATTAAGTAAACCAAACACTACTAGAAAATACTCACCCCAGCCCAATTTAGTTCTCCTCCTCCTCTAGAGTACATTCAATGAAGCACTTCGGGATCCACAATGTCCTAGAATACACATTTTGGAATCTCAAAAGAAGATTGCCAATTTCCCATTTCGCCTTATTAACAGACACAACATCGACTAACAGAAGCGCGAAAGAGTATGGGGCTTCATAATTTTATGATGTTAATTTGTGTATTCCCTTAAATCCACGGCCTTAGCCGGTATTAAACTCATGGGAAATTTCCGAAAAATGAAGGCATTTGGATATGGCTGTGTCCTGTGCAGCAGTTGGTTATTTATTTCAACAAATTGGAAGTTCGGATATAAGTCTTGAATGATTTATTAACGGAGGTAAGGTCTCCTGTGAAAGGGGATAAATTGCTTACGGAGGTTACAAATGTTAGAGATGAATGATTTGAAGTTTGTTAAAATGAGTCTTCACAAGGATACCGTTTTATTTGTTGGGGATTCATGGCAAAAGGATTCGCTTGGTATTGGTAAGTGTGACTGGATTAGGTAGATTTTCGGAATTTCCTAACAGTTTACCTATTCTCTTTGAAAAGCGAGATGATGTTCGTTTCCACTTCCAGTACCCAATTGGAACAGTTCTGCTTTCAAAATTGTTTAATAATAAATAAAATAATAAAATAAATACTCCTTTCTTAAAATTTGGGCAAAGCTTCTGAATAAAAATTTTACATTTTTTACTTGCAGCTTAAGCAGTTTAGGTATGAAAGTTGTTATTGGGTAATTGGCCTCCAAGGCACATATGAACCCACTTGACAAAATTATCCATGACCGTTTTGCATAAATGTGACTTCTCTTTCAATTAATCCTAGGGTCGCGTGGCTGTATTAATTTCAGCCTTCAAAAATTACTCCAAAGAGAAAAGAATTGCAACCGTGTAAAATTACGTGATCTAGAAGGTCGATTCGCTGAGGCCCGAATCCAGAAGAAGATTATCAATTCTTTAGGTTAAGGTTAGGAAGCCTGTCACGGTTGGAATCATCAAAGACCCACTTAGTTGCTGATTGGTTAAATAAATTGAGCGTAAGCACACTACATTGGACCATAAGCCAGTAACCAGACAGAGATTGGTGGGAAATGAAGAAATCATTGCCACCATAGCAGCCAGCATCGAAGAAGACCCAGAAATGTTGCTTATTTAACCGTTGACTTTGGGTCTACATCCGCATAAGACATCCTGATACAAGAATTGAAGCCGGACAACAGTAGACAACGCCTTGAATTTAATTATTGGGCGCTAGAAATGTTGCAAGCAGATCCAGATTTTGGCTCCGACTCAGATTTGATTAATTGTTTGGTGCTGAATTACGGCAAAATATACTAATTCCAGTGGAGCTGATGGTATTACAAGTATGCTTTTAAAGAATGTTTCATACTTTGTAGTCGAGGTGTGGATCAGTGGATCTCGCACACTCATTATAGACTGGTACAAAACAGGTAACTACGAGAGAAGGCTTACATCGATGTGAAGCTCTGCTACGTTCTCCTTAAACGAATCAGTTGTTGGCGGTACAATTGTCATTTAAAAATGTCGCCAGGATTTAAAACCTCGGAACTACAAAACCCAGGAACTACAAATCGATACCCACCACCTTTTCATCGATTTTAAGGCCGCGTATGACAGCATCTATAGAGACGAGCTATACAGAGCAATGTCTAGTTTTGGCATCCCTATCAAACTCATCCGTTTGTGTATGATGACGATGGAGAATGCACGCTGCTCCATCAAAGTCGGTAAAGACCTAACCGAGACCTTTGATGTCAAAAAAGGATTCAGACAAGGCGACGCGCTGTCATGCGACTTCTTCAACATCATACTTGAAAGAATTGTGCAAAACTCGCACGCCAACACCAGAGGCACAATCTTTCAGAAGTCCGTCCAACTACTTGCATATGCCGACGATATTGACATAATCGGAAGAACACAGCGTGATGTCAATGGCACTTTTGTGAGTAATGCGACGGAGGCCGCGAAGATGGGTTTAAAGGTAAATGAGAGCAAGACCAAATATATGCTGTCAACCAGAAAGGACACCCAACACCGAAGTCTCGGACAGAACGTCACAGCAGACAGATAAAGCTTTGGGGCAGTCAAGGACTTTGTCTACCTAGGAACCGCTATTAATTCAGACAATGACGCCAGCGCTGAAATCAAACGAAGAATAACTCTTGCTAATCGCTGCTTCTTTGGGCTAAGAAAGCAATTGATAAACAAATCCTTCTCTCTAACAACCAAGGTAACCCTGTACAAGACCTTAATAGTTCCAGTCCTGCTATATGGCGCAGAAGCATGGACTTTGTCAAAAGCGGATGAGGTTGCTCTTGACTTGTTTGAGAGGAAAATTCTTCGGGTGAGTTTCGGTCCCGTCTGCATAGAGGGTGGGTGGAGGAGAAGATATAACAACGAACTGTACGAGCTGTTCAGCGACATCGACTTAGCCAGAAGGGTGAAGATCCAATGATTGAGATGGCTAGATCATGTAGAGCGAATGGAAACCAATACTTCGGCCCGGAAAGTTTTCGAATCCACCCCCGAGGGACGGCGAAGTAGAGAAAGACCGCGACTCAGGTGGCGCACGCAATTGAAAAGTGACCTCAACCACCTGTGCCTGCGAAACTGGAGGCAGCTAGCGAAAGATCGAGCTGGCTGGAGACGCTTGTTGGTTGAGGCCCAGGTCCACCCCGGACTGTAGCGCCATCTTAAGTAAGTAAGTAAGTCGATGTGCTTGTTGGCAAGGGTTCACGTATGATTTCCTGCGTTTAGCTTTATCAGAATGGATCTGTTTTCAGTCCTCAATTACCCCTCGATGCAGAAATTAATTTTTTTTTGTGGCGTGCAGGAAGCATTTATAACATGTACTCGTATAACAACATTTCTACGTGGCGAGGCTTTTACACCCTGTTTCCTTGATTTGTTGTGAATAGCATTGCTTTCAGGCGATTTCAATTGCTGCTTGCGTTACTCCCAATCACTCTGCAGGTTCTCTTGTTTTGTATATATTCCATTCAAGATCCATTCAACGAATTTTTTTTCGCTGAGCCGGAGTTTTTGACTCAATTTTATTGGGTATATAAATTAATTCGTGCGGTTTTTTTTTTTTTTTTCAAAATTTGAACGTTTTTTTAAGAAAAAACATGTACAATCGTATTATTTAAAGTATTGCCCACCTGAAGCTATGACTTTTTCCCATCTTTCTGGCAATTTGTGGATCCCATCCCAAAAGAACTGCGCCGGCTTGGCAGCCAAGAATGAATCAAGCCAATTTTTGATATTCTGCTCTGATGTGAACCGTATTTCAGTGAGGGCGTTCTGCATCGACCAGAACGAATGGTAGTCAGAAGGGGCAAGGTCTGGGCTATAAGGCGGGTGGGGTAAAACTTCCCATCCACTGTTTTCCAAATAGTTCTTAACCGGAATAGCAACGTGGGGCCGAGCGTTGTTGCACATCCTTCTGATTCCACCAAATACAGAGCATTACCTTCACGCCATGGATATTCGGCTTTGCCATTGATTTGGCTGGTTGGCCGGGTTTCACATATGACTTTTTGCGCTTGGGGTTGTCGTAATGGATCCATTTTTCATCACCAGTAACAATCCGATGCAAAAATGACTTCCTTTTGTGGCGTTCCAGCAGCATTTCGGACATGCATGACGGACATGAAATGACGTACAATGACAGTAGCTTTCCAACGCATGTTCCAATGGAATAATAACAATGGAATAATACAAGTTACGCCATCTCTTAGCAAACCACACGAATTAAGCTATAGACCCAATAATCCTTCAATTTGTATGGATGATGTTGCAGATCTTTCGTTGGAAAACGCTGTAGCGACCTTCTCAAAATAACTTTGACTACGGTGCCGATGTATGGATGTTCCTGAAGTCTCAGAAACATTTTTACTAATTGCGTTAACGCTTTGCTCTTAAAGGATGGCAGTAGCGTCTGAGATCATTAATCGATCCAATTTTCCCCAAATTTTTGAATTAACGTCTCCAGAGTCGACGAAAATTGTAAAGAGTAGCTGCTCCTACGCTGTAATTTTAAAAATATTAATAATAATAATAATGGTGGCCCTACAGTCCGAGGTGGACCTGGGCCCAGCTTCTCAGCCAACCACTTGTGTTGTGCGTGCTATTGTTCTCTCACGAGTGGAGGGGACCTACAGTTTAATGCCGACTCCGAACGGCGAGATTGAGAAGTTTTTTCTGGATAGTTATACTCTTTGAGCATTGTCAGCGACTCGAAAGAGGTGGGGCAGGGAAACATTTTTTTTTTAATTTGTTGCTTGTTCCGAGGTTCGAACCCAGACCTGAAAGTCTAGTGCGTATGGGTCGACGCACAAACCCACAGGGCCATGACGCCCACATTTTGGAAATATTGCTAGACAATGAAACCGCGTTTTTCCTTCTAGAACCGTTCCGTTCTTGATATCCCTAAACCGTCAGTCCAGTCTTTTTTGTTTTCATTGCGCGGTAAAGTATACTGCACAAAAGGAGCAAAATTCAAACCTTTCCTGAATTTTGGGACGCCCTCTATCCGTTCCGTCTTACTTTCACATATGCAAACGTATGCATATTCTATTGTGTGCATGCATTTTATGAAAATTGACGTGCAACATAAAACTGAATTTTAAAAGTTAACGACCCTTTCCACTATGACTGACCACTCACTCCGCACTTCAAGTCGAGTGAGTACTCCAGGAACTCATACACGGTCAAGTACATCACAAGTACATGCAAACTGTAGTTTCATTCACCCTCGGATACCTTAAAAAGCTTTTAGTTCGTGAATTAATTGCATGCAACAGGGGTGTCCTAATCGTCTGAGTTAATTTAATTTCTTCATTAAATATTAAAAGCCACCGACCACTCAATGGGACGGCGCTTGGAGTGTATTTACACAGTCTTCCATGAATCAGAAGAGGAGAGGTCAGTGATATGGGTGGGACGTTGACCTTGAGTTTAATTTCTTTTCGGTACGAGAATATTGCACGTGGCTAGGTTATTATTCCTAAAATGGCTCTTATGCTGGGCAGTTAAGTTTGGTCGTGAATTATTCACAGAAAGGAATTTCGATTATGACGACGGACTTAGGGGATATTTTAATTTCTGCATCTGCGCCCCTGCTTCAGTCCCTTTAACGCATTTCCCTAAATTTAAGATGCTTTTCCGAAAACAATACAATGGTCTTGTACAACCATTATTTTTCATTTCACTAGGTTTCCTGATACCCATCGATTTCTCGTCTCTTCAAGGCCAACGTGGTTGGTTTCCCGTACCTGCACATACCACATATCCAACTCGCTCGGAGCAATTTGCCGCCCCACACGATATCCTTGAACCAGACTTCATGTAACTTATTCAAGAACATCGTGCCGGCGAAATATGGGAGACAATGAATAACTTATTCCCCGCTTTAATGGGACCTGTTAACGATCACCACAGCCGCAGAATTTGAGTCCTTGAAACGTTCCATTGGTTCGCATGGATGTCTTCATCTGAAAGCCCATTCCTTCAAGACCATTGAAATAATTTTTCAATTCAACTGAATCCAATCAAAAGTAAGGGACGTTAGCGAAATCTTCCGAAAATTCACTAGGGCTCTTCCATCGCATCCTCCAGTATACGCGACAGGCGACAAAACGAGAGTGGCGTTAAAAAAGAAAAATAAGAAAATAAGCATGTAACCATGGATTGAAATGTGCACTCAGTGAACCAGTGGCGCTTTTGAAATTTCTATCCGGAATTGATTTTCTCATTATACCGACCTCACTAGGATTGCGCCCACCTGCTGGCTCCGAGCACATCCCTACTCTGCTTAATCCTGGAAACCAGAGATTCGGGCGCCATTAGCGGGATTGTAGATGGAATGGAAAGCACCTTGTTAACTACATATTTGAGTTTTACGATTGGGTTATCTGACGGTACACGCCTCTTCTGCATGACTTCTGCCGATGTTCCTGTTAAGTCGGTTTTGATGAGCGCAGTAGGTGGGTGTTGGACGCCCTCCGAAATTCTCGCATTGTTGAAATTTAATAATGTTACATCTTGTTGCTGTCAATTGTTGCTTGTTGACATCATTAGTTGGTTGGAATGTTTGCACTCCAACCTTTGCATCCGCACAGGTACGAGGAGTACTTGATAATGAGATCGATTGATTGACTGTTGAATGTTGTTTGTGAATATGTCAGTTGCGCATCGATCTTGAGTTCACAGATGGAGACACGAGTAGTATGTGTGTTTGGCGTTCTCAGGTGGAAGGATAATTTGTACCTGAAACAAGTATTCAGCGTACTCATTTAGAGGATGTTATTTACGAGAAATTGGGAAGTGTTGCTTCATTGCATTCTCTTCATGTGGCGAATGTACTTCAATACGTTCAGTTAATGAAAGCAGCAATTAGAATTCGTTTCAGGATGCACTCTGACTTTGTTTTCTTCGTTTTCAACGTCAGAGGATGTGATATCAATTCTGAAACTTTAATTCATTGGTTTGTGCAGTGACAAATGTTATTTAATTTTTTTTTTTGTTATGGGAAATTAAGAACCATTTATTAAGAGAAATAAAGATTGCAGTTGCTTGACTTGGTCTTTGTACCGGAGGTTAGATCTTCCTCTCCTTCTCGAACCAGGAGGCTCGGATTTGAAGACCCTCTTAGCTGGAGTATTGTTGTCCATGCGCTCGATGTGGCCGAGGTAGTGCAGTCGACGGATTTTTGCCTTCCGGACTGCATCCACATCCTGGTACATCTCTTAGAGTTCGCGGTTGTGTCTTCTCCTCCATTCGCCTTCCTCACAGATGGGACCATATATCCGACGTAGAATTTTTCTTTCGAAGGCACCAAGAATCAGCTCCGCTTAGTGCTTCTACTTCGTGTCCAGCTTTCAGCTCCATATAGCAGGACTGGCAGAATAAGAGTTTTGTAGAGCATGATTTTGGTCCTTCGATTCAGAAGTTTTGAGCCCAGTTGTTTTGACAAACCGAAGTGGCATCGGTTGCCAAGGGCGATTCTACGTCGGATCTCCACTGTGATGTCGTTCGTGGAGTTCACGTTTGCCCGAGGTAGAAAAACTCCTTCACTACCTCAAAATTGTAGCTGTCGATTGTAGTGCTTTGCCTCGAATGTAGGATCTGGTGCGACAACTTTAGACTGCACACCTCGTTGGGTAAATTTGCGTCGGTTTTCCACCTAGATGGTGTGCTTCGGATTGTTTCTTGCTCGACAGCATATATTTTGTCTTATCCTCATTGACCTGAAGACCAGCTCGTTTCGCCTGTTCTTCAATCGCCGTGAAAGCCTCCACTATGGCGCGTGGGGAACGCGCAACGATGTCGGTGTCATCTGCGTATCCCAACACTTGGACTGACTTGTCCAAGTGACACTTGGAAGATAGTGCCTTCCGTGTTTACATCGGCCCGCCGCACTATCTTCTCCAGTACCAAATTGAAGAAATCACACGACAGCGCATCTCCTTACCGAAATCCAGTGCAGGTTTCAAACGGCTCGAAGGTCCTCGAGCCGAACTGCACGGTGCATCGCATATGTGTTAGCGTGGTGCGACACAACCGGATCAGTTTTCCCGGGATCCCGAATTGGGCCATGGCTTCGCATAGTTCCTTGCGATGAATGCTGTCGTATGCGGCTTTAAGATCGATAAAAAGATGGTGCGCATCGATTTGAAACTCGCTGGTCTCTCCATTGATCATGTCGCTGAATAAGTTGAACAACAGAAAGGTTTTCCTTCTGATTTTATCTAAACTTGGCATTTGTTAAAATTTAGATTATGGTTTGGAAATATGTTCACACTATGTTTCAAAGATAATATCGCTCAATTGGTGCCCATTGTTTGCTTCTACCTGACGTGGGCTTTCCAAAACATTTTTGATTACTTTTCTTAGAATTTCAGGTCACAATGCCCTCTCTTCTTGGATATTGACCTTAAGCTGTTGTATGGTTCTTGACTTATTAGCATACACCTTACTTTTTAGGTAGACCCAAAGAAAAATATCTTGAGCCGTTGAATCGGGCGAACTGGCCATCGCCCAGTTAAAATCAGAAAAACGCGATATTATCCGATCAACAAACATTTTCCTCAGAAGAGCCAACTCAACTCATGAATCAATTGAATTTTATTTGACAAAAAGGTTTTCCTGAATACCTGCTTGCACCCAAGCAATATTCACACCGTTCCAAACTTTACGAGGTCTTTCAACACGCGGAAGATCACAGGCAGCCCCTTGTTGCTGAAAACGCTTGAGCAATCGGTTAATTTTTGGAGCACTGGGCGCATTTTTGTTATGAAAGAAATTTCGATATATCCTTGTATCTGAATAATTGAATGTCGGCCGTCATATTTATTCATGATATCGTCCATATGGTTAAATAAAGTCATTGCTTACTGTTTGCGGACGATCTTAAAGTATTTAGAACCAACCAGAATATTGACGATTGCTACCTACTTCAATCAGACTTGAATAATATCTCCGTATGGTGCAACTCTAATGCCCTAAAGTTACATATCAACAAAATGTTTTTTTATTTCCTTTTCGAAAAGGACTTCCTTAATTGACTTCAATTACTTGGTTAATTCCGCCCCTCTATCCCGGATTAATGAAGTTAAATATCTGGGTGTTGTGCTTGACACCAAATTTTCTTTCAATAAATCGCGCATTGGCTAAAGCTTATTCAGCGATGGGTTTCATCAAGAGGAACTGTAAAGGGTTTTCGGATCCGTTCTCCTTCTTGTCACTGTATTCCTCCCTAGTTATGCCCCATCTTGAGTATGCTGTTATTATTTGGAATCCACATTTGATAACTGACTCTGATCGAATTGAGCGTGTTCAAAGGCGTTTCACTAGTTACATTTTTTATAAAATGCGTTGAATTTTTACGTCGAGGGGGACCTCGGCCGGCTTGGTGTGCGAAACTGGAGACAGCTGGCGAAAGATCGTGCTGGCTGGAGATGCATGTTGAGTGAGGCCCAGGTCCACCTCGGACTGTAGCGCCCTAAGAAGAAGAAGAAGAAGAAGAAGTTTAATTTTTATCTCCAATTATGAAGCTAGATGCTTACTTCTTGGCTTGAAATCTTTAAAATCCAGACGCCCATAAGATGCCTTACTCACCTCTGTAAAATTGGACCTTATGTCCCTGGAGACCAATACGGCATCTGTTATCGGTTGAATTTCATAGAACCAATTACGGCGTGACCGAACCCCTAACGCAAAGTCTTCAACGTAATCTCTTGGACAGATACTTACATAGATAGAGTTAAATCTAAAAACATAGTTTTAAGATTGTACACTTTTTCAATTCTTTAGTATATTCTATGGTTCAATAGATCTGTTAGTTCATAAGAGACTTGTAGATGAATGAATAAATAAATAAATAAATAATAAAATTGAATCACTTTGGTTCTTTGTTCTGTGCTGAATCTTTCCATCATAAAATTCCCAAATTTTTTACAGCTAAATCTGAAAAAAAATACTTAAACAAAAAAACTATTCAATAATTAGATCTTAACGTTCCTTTTGTGCCATCCTATACAATTCTAGCATAGTTTGTGATCTATTATACGCAAAACTTCAGCTTTATCTGTGAAGAACAGTTTTATGCCACACAGTGAGGAAGGGTCAAAGGTGGGATTTTGTATTTCCTCGTTACTAGGCCCGTTTTTTATGGATTATCTCCACATGCGTTCACATGAGTTCGTCGACTGAAAAGCATGATCAGCATGTGGTCTCGTGGCGTGGAGAAAAATTTGCCAGATATTGCTATTGCAACATCGTCCGCATTAGAAAATAGTAAAGACATATCCAACTTCTACCTCTCTTGTCCCTTGATTTCATTTGACAGCGTTTTGTATGTGATTTTTCGTACAGTTTTTGTGAATATATGTGAGCTGTTGGAATCCATAAGTTTTGTGAATGCATGCGTGAATCCCAAGCAAGAACACAGTTTTAAAATTCGTGGATTAAACGTCACAAATTGTACCACAGATAAGGGATACCAACGATGCTCAAGCGAGATAGCCAATTGCATTCCTTCTCTTCTAGAATTTATCCACAATACCCGTCTCACTAGGAATGCCCATCAATTTACCCTTAAGCCCTCTTTCGGACGTACAGTAAAGTTCAGAGACTCGTTCTTTACCCGCACCACACGACTATGGAGTGCTCTTCCCAGCCTAATATTTCTCACACATTATAATCCACAGACATTTAAAGCCAATGTGCACAGATACCTACTCTCCCTTTCTGCCTCTATACCTTCGGCCCGTGATGTGTCTTGAACCCAGATACTTAAGGGTATTCACAATCTCTTTTGCACGCGCAAATTATAAAAAAAATTCGGGGCGAAGTTGGATATATTTTTACTATTTGATTTCTGGTCCGCATAGTCAACCACTCGTACATTAATAGCATTTTGTTTACGTTCCGTTCCGTAGGAAGTGAGAGAGTAGAACGCCTTGAGGTTTTCTTTTTTTTCATGCATTTTTATTTATATCTACAGTATGCTTATATTCTAGACAAAATGCAAATCCTAGTTGGACGGACACAGTTCTTAATTCTAACTTACTGGCCCTCTGCGGGCTCTCTAAGCTAAACTTAACCTTAATCTATGTCTTTCGACCTTACCTAACTAATTTTATTTTAAGATAATTCAAAACAGTACCAATTTTAAATTAAAGAAAAAGTATGTATTAAAAAAAAACTTAAAACTGTATATTTTTAGTTAAAACTTAGATACTAACTTAAAATCTACCTTAAAATAACTTAAAAACTAACTTATAAACTAATCTACAATAAGAACGCCTTGAGGTCTGCGTTGTTGCGTTTTCGACACTCCTTCTTACCTGCTTCAACTAGATAAGACCGACCAGCTCGCAGAGAAGGTTTCAAACAAATTCTCGTACCTCCATAAATTCGACAAAATACTTCCCCAAATATCGCTTTAAATTCAATCACACGCTTTGTTGTTTCATTACTCGCAAGACCAACGACCTATGGATGACCTCGTTCGGAGCTCGGGCATTTAATTCAATACTTTATAAACCAACTTTGTTTTATCAGAATAAATAACCTTTAATTGTACGCTTTCAGTGCCCAAAATACTGAATATATCCATTTCAAAACAACCGCCGGCCCGTACATAATCGAAAATCCCCAAACAAAACAAACCGACAAATATGACTGCGGTAGCATATTGTATTAGATTGTTCCATTCGAATTTCCACTCAATAAACTCTCGCTTTGATCTGATCCGACGTCAAATCATGCATCAGAACTCCATCACATTAAAATAATCTAGGCGCAAACAGCTGGCGGATAAAAATTAAATGCAATCAATAGATACCGATTTTCACATATCCAGTAATTACATTCGAATTGGGCGCTGTTAGATAATAATCAACCGACCATTGATGGTGTTCAGCCAATTCCACAGTAAACTGAATTAATTGGTTCAGTAAATACGGATATCATCGATGAATGTGCTCACATTACCTTTTGTCGTGGTGCAGGAATGGAATGAAAATTGGAATCCGGGCTAGAGCAGATACTAGGTGTCAATATTGACATTCATTTGAGCGACTATGTCGTAAATAAAACATTCACTGAATTTGTGATGGTTTTGAGGTGGAAGAGACTGCAAATTAAATTTCGAATATCACACATTCGAATGCCAGAAAAGTAGTATTTGCATATTTAAAACAAATTTGTGCAAATAAGTGACATTGCTGGCAAATTGTTGACCACAAGAATGGCAACAAGCCAAGCAAGAGTTCTGGCCGGAGATGAACAACATCAAGAAATGATGCCTAGACAAAGACGTGTTTATTTACTTACTTACTTACTTAGCGGGCTCCCGACCCGTGAAGGGTCTCTGCTTGAGACACTGCAGTCTTCCATGCCTTGCGGTCCCGGGCACGCTGCTTCCAGTTATCAGACGTGTTTAAGGACAGCAAATTTGTGAATCCTGCACTTAAACTAGACGGACTATAGGAAACATTTTTAGTCACTTACTAATTCATCCCATTTAAAAATCCTATCTAGAATCCCTTCTCCTGATAGAGAGCCCGGCACTAAACCAAGAACTTGACGTAAACGAAATAAGGGCTAAGAGCTTGAAGTTATCGTTGGTGTGTAGGCAATTTATCGTATTGTTGAAAATTTTGGGCACGAATACACTCCTATGGACCTTAAGCCCTACCAATTAGACTTCTCCGGAGTGAAGAAAACTTAGCCGTCGCAGCGGTCAATATCGAAGAACACCCAACTATGTCAATTTTTGGCCGATCAGCTGAATTGGCCACCGCCAGAGAGTCAACTCGACCTATTTTCCGGTAGGATTTCGGCCTACGTTTGCATAAGATTACGCTGATGGAAGAATTGTGGCCGGCCATAGAGAATGCCGTGAGATCGCTAAATGGACGCTGGAAATGTTGGCCGGAGATCCAGATTTTGGCCAAAAAATTATCATCATCTTCTCAGACGAAGCCTATTTTTGGCGGCTATGTCAACTACTAAAGCTGGATACTAAGCAGAACTGCGGAGCTGATTCTTGGTGCCTTTGAAAGAAAAATTCTACGTCGGATATATGGTCCCGTCTGCGAGGAAGGCGAATGGAGGAGAAGACACAACCGCGAACTCTATGAGCTGTACCAGGATGTGGATGTAGTCCGGAAGGCAAAAATCCGTCGACCGCACTGGCTCGGCCACATCGAGCGCAGCTGGACCACGCTCCAGCTAAGAGGATCTTCGAATCCGAGCCTCCTGGTTCGAGAAGGAGAGGAAGACCGAACATACGGTACAAAGACCAAGTCATCTTGGACGTAAGACAGCTTGGTCCTGATGACTGGAAGCAGCGTGCGCAGGACCGTCAACGATGGAAGGCAGCGATAGCTCAGGCTCAGACCCGACATGGGTCGTAGGCCTGCTAAGTAAGTAAGTACATATGTCAACAAGCAAAATTTCCCTCATTGGAATGAACACAATCCACAAGTATTCTAACTAAGCATCAACGCGTCTAGAATTATTGACTGTTTGGTGCTGGATTACGGCAAGCCGGCGTCACCGGACCTTATTTTTTTTTTCAAAATTAGGAAGGAGACACCGTTACCATCAATGGTCTCAGGTATAGAGCAATGTTAACCAACTTTCTGTGACCAGAGCATGACAACATTGATATGCCTGATGTGCGGTTCCAACTATGCGCTACTTTTGTGTGTCACAAATGACGCAATGCTCGGAGTTGTAAAGAAAAAATTTGCCAACTGCCTACTACGCCGACAAGCCAACCACTTTGGACAAGCTCGAGGCCTATATTCGAGGTCCTATTGCCAAAGTAACGCCTCTCATAGTGGAGCAGTAATCAAAAATTGGACCGATCGCATGAATAATGCAACGATCTCGGTCAGGAAAACCGAGACGACTATTTATATGTAAAATATATGTAAAATGACATGAATGTAGCTTTAAAATAAAGTCAGAGTCAATTTTATATCTCACGCAATTGATGTGTTATTTAAATTTGCTTTCCTATCATTCCTATCTGATCACAATATGTCAAGGAACTGTATCTGCACAGTTCAGTTCTCAAGCCGTCCTTAAGCAAGGAGAGGGTCTGGAATTCTTACAAGTGAATCCTAGACCTAGTTGCTTTGAGAGAGATAATTACCCTCAAGTCAACGATTTCGTCGATCCTGCAATCATGAACCGTACTTAATCTTTCTACACGCCCTTGCAACAACAACCATAAACTTGGCCCACATCCATTTGCTGTCGTAATTGTCCTCTCTCATTCTGTTTCTGACAAGAAAAATGTCTCCAACTGACACCTTACATTAACTATTTGATACACCCACAGAATCCAGTGGTAACAGAAGCAAATCAAATCATTTTCATTGACAACCATACATCCGGCAGTCGGCAAAGGCACGCTTCCTTCCTATTTCATTGAACACGGCAAAACAAAATTGATTTGATCTTCCGCCCATGCTCTGGAACTTATCAAAAACATACGCTTGGTTGTGATTTCTTAGAAATTTCCATAAAAATCGACTGCCATGCAGAAAGCACCCCTAATAGATGTTCAATTCATTGAGAGAGGAATAACTAGAGAACGATGTACCCCACGTAACCATGATTCAGCATCCAATTTTCCATCACAGGACGTAACGCAAATATATACCTTTTTCAAGACTTCTCCACCCGCCATCGCTGTGGCAACTCAATTAGCTTTGAGTGTGTGTACTTCTGGTTGAATGAGTTATCCGTGAACTTGGAGGATATTTTTAGAAAATTTATTTGGTTGGAATAATTAACTCAGTTGTTGCGAGCTGATGCTTTTCATGGAAGTGAAAAGATGGAGTTGGGAAAGGATAACGATCCTCAGTTCCTGGAACAATATCATAAGTGCTTACGCGAATCGCGATAATTGCTTTGACAGTGTGCCAGGATCACATGCCAAATTGAGACGACGGTGTGCGTAGGTTTTCAAATGTCTGCCTTACATTCCTTCGATTCCTTACACTCATGTTCACATAGGCTTCTGAGTGAATAGGACTTAACAGAAGAAAAAATCAGTTCGCGGTGAATGAAACTCAAAACCTCCTCAGGCTAAATTTATTTTACACCCACTCGCTTGTGGGGAAGACTTCTCTTCCACTCACTGATTGATCTGCTCCCGAAAGTACCAGCCTCAACACTCCAAGTCTAACAATAGAACTATCCTGCCCGCACTAATTTAGGTCAATCGCATTAATCATTTTCTGGTCCTCCAAAGATTTCCCACCCTTCACATCATATACGTGTCTTAATTGAGATAAATCCCCTGTAATTGCCCGAGAAGAGAAGACTGACAACGAACGATCAACAGATTGGAAGAGACGTCAACCCCTATTATTTTTGGCAACATTCCTCCGGTCGAAGGCAACGGAAAGTTTGTCTCCTGGACCACATGCAAACATCGCATACTTTCACTAATGGGCTTCGAGAGGTATTTTTAGAAATAATGTCTAAGTATGCTTCATTTGGCCACCGGGATGGTACATTTCCCACCCCTGATGG
Source organism: Myathropa florea (assembly GCA_930367185.1). NCBI lineage: Eukaryota > Metazoa > Arthropoda > Insecta > Diptera > Syrphidae > Myathropa > Myathropa florea. The sequence goes on along the minus strand of OV884002.1, from coordinate 38,949,385 downwards.
TCTCCAATTTAATTTGCCACCCGCCAAGACAAATTAGGACTGTGTTCGGTCATAGGAAATGTAATTTAGAGAGAAAAAGCAAAGACACCCACATGTGTCCTCCTGTCATCTGATGAATTTCCGTGTATCCTACATTTGGGTGAAAAATGTCTCTTCCTAATGATAGTTTGGGTTCAATCAGTTACATAACTGTGGGCAACGTTTCATTATTCGACGGAAAAGGTAACTGAAAACGAAAATATCGATTATGTAACGTGGGAGGACATGCAAATGTCCAACCCAAATGGCGGAGGTTGGGATGGATATAGTCTGCTTTTGAAAATGGACTAAATGTGGATACATCCATTTCAAAGGTCTTCGTTGCATATTCAAATGTTTTAGCCTCTTGCTTTTCTCATTTACACAAAACGTGGCTTAGGAGGTACATCAGAAGGTCTCCAGCAGCGAAAATGCACCTTCAATATTACTCAAGTACATGAAGATATTTGCAATTGAATAATCCCTTGAAGAGAATATCGCTCATCGTCTTCAAGAGAACTCAATCCATATCACACCTGAAGTAAGAATTCTGAGGAAGGATAAGTCGATAGGGTAACAGTTCACATTAAATTTGGGAAATTTTCTATTTTTCTTTTTCAGAAGGTACCATAATTCGCGGTGGACTTGAGACTATCTTCGACAGCGACAGACGCTACACACGAGTGGATGGCGCAGTTGGCTAAGTGCCTGCCCCCCGAAGGGTCCCAGGTTCGAATCCCAGTGAAATCGAATCTAGTCCAGTCACCATTTGCCGTTGGGATCAAATAAACGGCACTGGAGTAGGTTGCTACCTAACAGTACAATGGACCAGTTTTGAGTCTGAGTGATCCAGAAGTGTTTCAAAAATCATCCGGAAAAAAAAAATAAATCTTCGACAGCAATCATGCGTGTTATGTTTTCTCTCTCTGCCAACTTCGAACGGAGAGAAAGAGAGAAGCAGAGGAGCTTTGCTTGTCAGGGAGGTGGCGTGAAAATGAAAGTTCGTGTGTTCAGGATCGAACCAAAGATTCTAAGCGCAAAAGTGGCACACTTAATAAAGAAGACGTACAAAACTCTAGGCAAATTTAAATATTTTAAGATATTTTTTAACAACCTAGTTAGTCTTACATATACGAGTAAAGCCCAGAATATCTAAATAGTTATTGTTGCTAAAGCCAAGAGTGAGTACCTGCGCTCATCAAGAAGCGATAAGCACTGTTGTCTTCGCAGCAACTTATTATGTAACGAACAACTTGAAGCTAGAAATATGTGTCAACTGTCCAGAAAAGTTAATTATTCGTACCAGTATATTGACATGCTTCTTCCAAATAATTGCTTTTCAGCAAATGTCAAGTTCATGTGAGAAGGACGTTTCTGTCGCCAACGATGGCCACATGCAGCGGGAGTGATGATACTTCATTTCAGGTTAATGTTGTAGACAATATCACACTGTGGGAATTGACTTGTTTCACTTCACTTCAATCTCACCACAAAATTCTCAGACAACACTTGTCTGTGTCCAAAACAATAATTACTTTGGTTCATAACTATCAGCACTTAATGAGGCTGAAGGAGGAAAAAATGAAGCAAACGACTTGGAGATGTTCTTTTCCTAAACCAACGATTACTGTCGTTTTGGAAAAAATCGCACACTGAAGTAGTTAAATTCCTTCTGTTTCAACTTTAGAACTGAGCTTCTCAATGTTCCTTAAGCGCTTTCCAAAAATGTTAAATTTCTGCTTAAACTTCCACTATGAATTTCCAACGCAAGAGTTAATTATTTGAACCTGCTTACTCATCACAATCCCTTACCTTATACATCCTCGAATTTCTCTTTACTCTTGAATTTCCACAATCTTGTGGCACCCATCAAACCATCACCATGTGTATATTACTTAAAGACGTGACTCATTTCACCCTCAAAAGGGATAAGTTGATTCCTTGATAATACGAGACCTGAGAATCACCACCTTAATATACACTGGAATGGATCTGATGGAACAGAACAAAGGATTAACATGTGCTGAGGCAACTAATTGTGAAATTACTTGGGTAATGAGGTCATCCTGTAGAGCACGTTCCATTGAGGAGAACATTTTGGGATGATTCTATCTGGTTCATTTGGAATTAGCGATTGTGAATGTGGGTGTTAATATCCTGTCCTCAGATATAACCCAGTCCAAGTGGATTTGAGTTGCCTTTTCGGTTGTGTACTTAATCTTACCGATTAGTAACTGGATTTTGTCTGCTTATTTAATGATTTTATGACGCATTCATATTGTGTGCTGCATTATGAGATCGGAATTTAAGTTATTCTCAATTGTTCTCTTCTTTTAAGACATTAATCTCTGCGGACTTACTTATTCGCTAATAAAAATATGCAAAGCGATCGATTTTATTAGGATTCAAAAAAAAAAAAAACTGACTGGTGTCCCAATTTTATAAAAACTTAAACTTTGATCTTCTTTCAATCTGAGTAACACAAGTGTGCCTCGCAAGCTTCGCGACGCCTGAAGCAACATCAGGCACAATTTCATAATTCGGAGACGAATATTTGGTGAAATATACGAAATTCCGTTTTTCCCTATATAGTATTATATAACTGATTCCTGATCGATCCTAGGAGACTCCGAAACATGAGATAAGTCCTTTTTAAGGTTCCGTCTACAAAAACGGAACCTTTATAATTTCAGTCCGTCCGTTCGTCGTGTCTGTCACGTAGGGTGGAGTTAAGCGTGATATATGCATACACGAACATTTCGAAGAGACCCTCCATATTAAAATTCGTCATGGATTATTTGTTCTTAATTTTCTTTGGAACTACGAGTAGAAGTGAAACCAAGCAATTTCTTCAAATTCATTAAAGTTTCTTTTCAAAGGCATAACATCCTATATAAATTCTGAAAAGTCTATATTTCTAGTTTACAAAAAAATAAATAATTTTTGAAATCGTATAAAAAATTGTGTACTTTGCGTGGAGTTGTAAATGTAACCTCTAATTGGTGCGCGACAAAAAATTGCTACTTTCAATATATGTATGTAATTACATACAAGAAAACTGCAAAAAAATGTATAATGGCAAATAATTCTCTTCAATGACTGCGTAAAACAGTTGGCATTAGTTCAATTTAATTTAGTATAAAATTTAATGAATTAATGGTATATAATAATAATAATAATAATAATAATAATGGCGGCGCTACCGTCCGAGGTGGACCTGGGCCTAGCTTCTTAGCAACTCGTGTTGTGCGTGCTTTTGTTCTGTCACGATTGGAGGGGACCTACAGTTTAATGCCGACTCCGAACGGCGAGATTGAGAAGCTTTTTTCTAGACAGTTATACTCTTTGAGCATTGTCAGTGACGAAAGAGGTGGAGCTGTGAAAAAATATTTGATGTTTTTTTCGAGATTCGAACCGAAGACCTCGAGCGCAGAGTCGACGCACCTACCCACTACGCCACGGCGCCCACTATTAATGATATAAATGGGGATCGCAAATTTTATAAATGATAAGGTTCATGCTTCCTTCCAGAACATAGCCGCCAGCCTTGAAGAACTCTGATGGCAAACCATTTGAGCCTGTGGCTCTATTGTTCTTCAGCTTTTTGATAACTTTGCATTCTTCTTCAATCACTTCATTGACTGGAGGTGCGATGTGTTCATTCCCCATCCGCCTCCTGGTAGTGCTCAGTAAGTAGCTCTTAAATACTGTGCGTGTCGGTAACGAGATTACGTTCACTATTTCGAAAAGTTTGGGTGCCTTTCTTGAAGCCTTTTGCCAGAGTGTTGGTTTTTTCTGAAAGGTCCGGTTGTAAATCCTATCCAGAAGGCTCTGCGGAATTGCTGTATGTCAACTTGACCTAAGCTTTTTCAGGAATCGTTGCTCGCATCCCACCAGGTTAGGTGCGATCAACAACTTTATACTGCATGCCCAGGTTCTGTCTTCAATACTCAGAAAAAGTTAAAACTTTAAACAGACCTTAATTGAATAATTTTTTAGACTGTGCGGTATAAAGTAAGTGGTTGGCAGATAGGTTACATCTGCGGTTAACTAAGACCACAGTTTGGGTCAATTGAGCCTTTGGAAATCGGGCATTTTAGCTCATTGAATTCAGATCTTTCAGCTCGTTAAAGCAGTTTTTTTTTCTTCTTCTTCTTAGAGCTGACAATCGCAGAACAGAACGGTCCTCTTTCCCATAACTTGTAAGTAATCGAGGGGGGATTCCAAGTATTCAGTAAAGAGCACTAGTACAATGCCTACATTATTTCGACTAAGGTTGACCAATGACAATTCCATGCTGTGATCAACGAAGTGATTCCTTTAACATCGTTCTTGAGAAGATCGTGCAAAACTGACTGGCCAACACAAGAGGCACGATATTTCAAAAGTCTGTTCAAATGCTAGCCTACGTGGATGACATCGACATGATTGGGCGAATACAGCGAGCCGTCAATGATGCGTTTGCTGGTATTGAAACGGAAGCTGCTAAAATGGGTCTGGCGGTAAACGAGGACAAAACCAAGTATATGCTGTTATCGAGAAAGGACGCACAACATCAACGACTTGGCCAGAACGTCACACTTGGCAGCTATAACTTTGAGGTAGTTAAGGACTTCGTCTACCTTAGCTCAGCGGTAAACAGTACAAACAACATCAGTAGCGATATCAAACGCAGAATAAATCTTGTCAACCGCTGTTTTTTTTTTTTTTGCTTAAAAGGCAATTGAGTAGTAGAGCCCTCTCTCGGAAGACCAAGTTGACTCTATACAAGACTCTGATCATACCAGTCCTGCTGTACGGCGCAGAGGCATGGACAATATCCCAAGCGGATGAACAGTGTCTCGAGAGAAAAGTTCTGCGCGATCTTTGGTTCTTTTTGCGTTGATTGCATTTGGAGGAGAACCACGAACTATATGGGCTGTACAGCGACATGAGTCTAGCCAGGCGTCTACGGATCCAACGCCTAAAATGGCTAGTCCATGTAGAGCGTATGGACAACTTAGCTCCGGCCCGAAGAGTATTCGACTCTGAGCCTGTGGAACAACGCAACAGAGGACGTCCACGAACAAGGTGGCGCACACAAGTCGAGGGGGCCTTGGCCGGCTTGATCCCAACGGCAAATGGTGACTGGACCAGATTCGATTTCGGGATTCGAACCTGGGTCTCCTCTAAATTGAGGCAGGCACTTCACCAAATGCGCCATTCAGTCCCGCCAACTTAGTTCATGTTTGAGTCTTTTTCGGAAGATGACTATCAAATAATGTATTACAAGAGAGGACAGTGACAACGACTGCGCTGACCTTCCCCCTATATAAAAATCTATGTGCATAACAGTAGCTCAACATATAAGGCAGATAAAGGAAGCTTTCTGTAATATTTTTTCAGTTTAGTAAAGAAAAAAAATGTACTTAAATAAACGAACGGTTATTATTGAAAATAGAAGAATTAAAATAGAAAGGATGTAAATAAATCAGGAACAAGATTTAAACCTCTTTGAGTTTCAGCAGTCGACTGTTCTTTTCTATTTTGGTCTCCACCATAATGTTTCTCCCTTTGTGTTTTATTTCGAAAATCCTCCAACTAAATAGAAGCGAAGTTTTCCTGTGAAATGTTCATTAATTTTCCCCTTGGAAAATTCCTTGGAACTTTTTCCTTTTTTCGAAAGTTGTTTATGATTGGAGAATATTATACAGAGGAATAAATCCGAGGGAGATTGTGTTCTCGGCGAGGTGGAATAGATTCGAAAATGTTAATGTTGTAAGACTGAACGGCACTTGATATTAAGCCAATTAACGCTTACCTGTTACTCCATGCTTACGATGGTATATTGAGCGGTTTTCTGATTGAGAACTACAAGAAGCTCCAAATTATCTATTACGAGAAGTATTTCCAGACATAATTTTCTGTAGTATAAAAGTAGGTTTTGTTCTCGATAAAACAAAAATAACTTAAAAAATTGATTGACAAGCTCTTATAATTAAAACTAATAATAATATTGTGGTGCTACAGTCCGAAGTGGTCTTGGGCCTTGATTTAACAGCATTTACTTGTGTTGTGCCTGCCATTGTTCTTTCACAAGGTGACGGGAGCTAATCCGACTCCGAACAGGGAAGTTGAGAAGCTTTTTCTAAACAAATGTACTCTTTGAACATTGTCATGGAATCGGAAGAGGTGGTGCCATGAATATCAAACGTAGTCTTTGAGCGTAGGAGTCGACGCATTTACCTACTCGTACTACGCCACTGCGCCCACTCAATTACTGCAATTTTCTCTTGAAAAGCAGACATAGACATTTATGGTCTCCATGGTGATGCACGTAATTCATAAGTAGAGGCCTACGCAGAGAGTCGATGTATACATTTTGATAGCACCACCTCCAACCAATCTCCAACTGTGTTCAGAGAGTATGATTGTCACGCAAAGCCTATTAAACTTTGACGTTCAAAGTACGCATTAAACTGTAAGCCCTTCTGCTTGTAAAATAGCAATAGTTCACACAACTTGTTTAATTACTGAAGATGCTAAGCAATAGCCATTTATGAGCTGTAATCGTCGTAATTATTATATTTTTACTAACACATCTGCAATTGATATCTAGAGCAGTCAAGAATTTGAAATTAAAAATGTCATCTGAGAAAAATCTTACAACAGGATGAACTTTTTTATGCGAAAATATTTTTTTTTTTTGATAATTTTCGTAACACTACTGGAGCACTCAGACTCAGACTGGTCCATTGTACTGCCAGTTAGCAACCTACTCCAGTGCCGTTAATTTGATCCCAACGGCAAATGGTGACTGGACCAGATTCGATTTGACTGGGATTCGAACCTGAGACCCCTCGAACTTGGGGCAGGCACTTAACCAACTGCCCCATCCAGCCGTTTTATGCGAAAAGATAGTCCATTTTTGTCTACCATGACTCACTCAGCAACTCTGCTCTTGACAATCTCTTCTGTGTTCAGATTAATCAAAGAAATGAGGCTTAAAGTGCTTGTAAATTTAAATCACAAATCAGTCATATAAAGATGCGTAACTTTCCAGATGGAAAAGACCTGCCCATTCACAAATATTTCCTCATTTTCACTCACACTAATATGGACTCATCATTACCCCACGAAAATTGCGGCACATTCATGAATGGTTGCCCATGGTAACGTCACAAATTCATGAATTGCCCGCAATAAAGTCACTAATTCGTGAATTTGACGGCTATCGGAAAATATTTTAAGGACTCTGTTCGCAGGCTTTATTAACTAAAGCTGATTTGTATCAACATTCATATTTTATAAACGTAATTCAAACATTATTTCTTCTGGGAATAACCAATATTTTTAGATATTAGTAAATGTTTTATGCCTTTCGATTTAGAATTTTATCAAATAAATTGTCAAATCGTTAAATTATACAATTTTAACTCAAAACATATATAATTGTTTAATAGAACACGTCGTCCGAATGATACTCTTATTATGGCACAAACGTAACTTTTATAGTTTCACTTTCGCAAAAGCATGTTTTCTTTTAAATTAAGAAATTTAGAAGATGTGTATCAGCCGTACAGACATATTTTATTTTAATATAATATTTCATATAATAATAGAATTGTAATACAAAGAAATATTGTACTACATTTTTATCACCAATAACATTGACCTAATTTTATTATTTGTAAGGGAACTTGAGTCCTTAAAGAATGTACGAAACCTTTCCAAACCGAACTGGTTTCAATATTAATACATTTTGAAACGTATTTCTCACAAGTTTCCAATATTGTTTCCAATAAATGTTTCAGACCCTAAATACTAAAAAAATAGTGCTTAACGAATGCATTTTGTGAACACTAACTTCATTGTTTAGCTCCTCCTACTTTTTGTTTTCGAAAATTGCCATGACAACATTTGAAAAATAAATAACTCTGGGAAAATCGCATATGCATGAAATGTTGTCTGAGGAAAATATGTCGAAAATGAAACTATATGGGATAAAAACGGAACGGCTTCACCGAAACGAAAAGGCAGATGAACTGCTATGGACAAGTTCAAGTTCAGGCGCAGAAACTTCTGACAATACTATCCAGGCTCAGCCAAATACTCATTGAGCAAGTATCTGTGCCATCAGCAAACGAACAATGGCAAAGCCACCCAGGCTGCGTCATATCCCACTGCTTATGGCCCAAATACGATATCAACAAGACCAAATCCCTCATATCTAACAATAAAGAAATCACACGCATCTTAATAGGGGTTCTCACTGGCCACTGCACGATATTTGCAATGGCTAAGGGACTTAACCTCCCGGAGAACGATTTCTGTAGGAGCTGTAGGGATGAAGAAGAAATTGAATCAGTGGAGCATCTCCTTTGCCATTGCCCTGCTCTACAAGAACGACGGTTCACTCACTTAAAGTAAGGTTCTTTCACGAGGTTCTCAGCGAGGTGGCGAAGGTACAGATCCCTGGTCTAAGGAAATTTTTAACTAGAACGAGGTGGTTTTGGTAATTGCATGCTGACCCTGCGTTAATTCTCGGTAAGCACGCAATCCTTACAGGGCATACATAATGGACCTCCACGGCCTCTGGGTGTAATTGCTGGCAACAGCATAAAGCCCTCCAAACCTAACCTAACCTATGGTATATCTCCTTTTCGCCAGAATTACGGTCAAAATTGATACTTTATCTCATTCTCCGACTGAGCTGTCGGTGGGGTTTGCAAGTCAATTGGCGATTATAAGGATTGAATATTCTCTTTGGTAGATGTCGTTAGATTGCAAGTGCTTTGTTTAAAGTAATGAATAAATAAATATTTACTCAGCGTAGAATTAACTGCTTTTGTCACTCTCTCTCTCTCTTCCTCTCTCCCAGAACATACTTGTAGCATAATTAATCATTAATTACGTCAAAGAAGACAAAAAAAAAGAGACAAGAACTCATTATCGCGTTGTTTTCGTGTTTCCCCGAAACGCCCAAAGTGAAGCTGTAACCATGTCCTCTAATTTGCTCCCCCACCAGAATACTTCCCAGGAATTTGCATAAGAATAGAACATGAATAATGCAATAGTTCGCCGAGTGAAAGGATATGTATTCATGGTTGAGTTTTTGGAAAATTAATCCCAAGGGAGAACAATGTGGTGGAGCTATAAATTGTGTTCTCTTTCAAAGCCATGAATCAATGTGGGGATCTGTGATAGTGTCTGCTCCCTAGGGACAACACCCTTCTCAGAATTCAAAATTCGCATTAACAGAGGCGATTCTCTTTTTTTTTTCGAAGCAATTAGTACTTGTGGTGCGGATTGTAAAACACGATTTATTGCAGTTGGCATATGTACGCACTGACAGCTTGGCCCGGAGGAGACACAAAGGACTTTCTGCAGCATGCTGAGGAAAAAGCCAAGCGTGTGGGTATTTCTGTAATTGATTTCATCTTTTTGCGTGAATTTCGGAAGGAAAAGCACCCTATTCTGAAGTGGAGGACAGAGACGAGCGAATGCAAGAGAGCTTCTCATTCGATAAAGGTCTACTCAGTGCGACCCTTGCACAACTTCTTCCCGGACGTATCAAACGGACAAAGTAATTAGTTGTTCATCGTGCCGCCCACACATGGTCAAACTTGATGATCGAAAATAGTCCAAAGCAATTCAGCCAACGCATTCTCGGCCCATCAGAGGCCCCAATCGGATAGAGATTCCAGACACTACACCGAAGGCATGAAATATCGCACTTAATAGGTTCTTGAGTGGGTCGACATCTGCCCTCAACCACAAGTACAATAATCTTACATTCATGTTGCCAAGGCGCCCAGTTAAGCATGCTACCCTCTTTAAAGGGGTGATTTCCATGCCGACGCCATCCGCCTACTGCCCGTACATCTGACTCGGTGATTTTGTTACTTTCATCGGGTGCCAGACAGGAATTCTCTACATGCCGTAATAGTCTGCGGTTGCTCTCCCTACGCCAGATAGGTTAGAAAGTTGAAATGTACGAGTGAGTTTCGGTTGGAGACCATTTGTTGCTGAACGAATATGAAGTCAACATCCTTTCAGGAGCTAAAGGATTTAGTTTTTCTCCTCAATAGGATTCGCTTTTTCTCTGTTCTCACCGCGCTGGCTGGGTGGGAATTTATGGAGCACGAGAGCAAACAAAAGAACTTAGGCCAAGGCAAATAATGGAGGACGGTGTTTGCATAATTTAGGCGAACATCGTGCCGACAAATTTTGTAATATTCACTTTGGTAATCTGCAGGAGGGGAAGCCAATAGCTTATACAGACTAAAGGGATGAAAACGTGACAATAAGAGGGTTAGATTCAATTTGGAATCTTATTTCATATCCCACGTCACAACAAAATTAATTTATTTAATAATGCCGTCTTGCGGAAGAATGGAGTTCAGAGAATAGATCGGTCAAGAACATTTCGGAAGGAATATTCCCCAAGGTGGACGTACATTAATTATACAATTTTGGGGCTCTGTGGAAGCAATATTTTCTTTTTAGATCTTTTTATGGAAGGGGTGCTTTGAATACGAGACTAAGCAGTAACAAATTAAAATGCACGTTAACAAATGACAGCTGTAAAATTAAGCAGTAAATAAATTTTTCCACGGGGAAATAGGCTTTGGTGCCCCTTTCATGCAGGGTGTTGTATATGTACAACATGAACTTCATCTACTCACAACTTATTTTATTTTCTTAACTTAAATTATTTTCGCAATTAATGTAAAAATTTGGTAAGTGTATCCTGAAACATATGTCAGCTTACTTTATTCTGCATTAGATATCTCTGAGCGCAATAAAAAAATGATATTCTGAATCCGTTACTTGTATTTAGGTGAAGTGCAGATTCAATAAAAAACGTTCTCTTGTAAGTCGGATAAAATGTTATAAAATAGCAAAAAAAATCTCAAGTATCTTCCTTGATACTAATTAGTTACTATTTTATATGAAGCCTTTGAAGGGTATTTAAAAATCTGTGTTGTAAAGATGTAATTCATCAATAAAAGTTAATGTTGTTTAGAAACAACATCAGGCATCTATGGAGCTACTCGAAATTGTTGATATGTCGTTTGTGTACAACACCAGGCACTTATCAAAAACAACTTTTTAGGCAAAATGTATCTTTATCGGTCCAGAGGACTTACAGATGCCCAGATAAAGATGGTCATGGAAATGGAGTGGGATAAGTCTGACGATGAGGATGAAGCTGCCCATGATAATTGCGAAAGGGATAAGAACAAAATCTTCGAGAATGGTTGGGAAAAGGAAGTTCAGTTGGGAAATATCGATGAAATTGAAATAATTAATCAAATGTTGGTAAGTGAGGAGCAAGACGTTACTTGTGAGGATCAAGGTCTCATTCAAGTTGAATTCGTTGTCAGCGAATCTGACGAAACTCTTCAAATTCAGATTGATACAAGAAATTTAAAATGGCGAAAAGTATTTTTTGATGTTCCTAGTTGTGAGTGGTTAGTCCGACTTCCAGATCCAACTGATGTATGTCCAACTTATCTTATTTTAATAAATTAGATATTACATGGATTTCAAATATATATGAATGTACTTGAATATGCTTCAATTTTTTATACCGCAGATGACTATTGTTGTATATGAAGAACATGGCCTATATAGTTATCCTTTCGTCCTCTTCTTTTTCTTAGTTAGGTTCAATTAGGCCAAGTTATAGCAACAAAATATTTTTCCTGGAACTAGTATGAGGTGCTGCCATGAAAGGGTTAAGGCTTTGGGCGATGATTTCATGTTTTATGTTCGGTTCTATGTTTTCGTATTGGCTTTAATTAGAGCACTTTCACCTTAACGAAAATCTGCGGTTCTACCTCAATTTTCATATATCATGACTTGATCATCATATACAGACTTGATTTATTTTCACCTTCATCTTGTTCTTCTTTATGAGGCGCTACAGTCCGGGGTGGACCTGGGCCTCAACAAACAAACCTCTTCAGTCGGCATGATCTCTCTCTCGCTAGCTGTTTTCAGTTTCGCACACCAATCCTGTAGAGGTCCCTCTAGACTTGTGTGCGTCACCTTGTACGTGGAAGTCCTCTGATCCGTTACCCCACAGGCTCCGGGCCGCAGCTAAGTTGTTCATACGCTCTATATGGCCTAGCCATCTTAGGCTTTCAATCCGTAGACACCTGGCTAGCCTCATGTCACTGTACAGCCCACACAGGCCGCCGTTGGTCAATCAGTTAATCAGCTCCCCCTTCGAAAGCGATGAGCCCTGGAAGTCTCACTCTCTGCCCTCTCGTTTGCATCCGCCCAGACGTCTCACAAGTGTTGGTTACCCCATCTTCTTTCGAAGCACACATACACCCGGATTTCACCACAGGAAGGTAGAAGTAAGAGTTCGAAGACAGATGCTGAGTGCAAGCGCCTCTATCTTCATGGTTCGCATGTCAACGCTTTGAAATCAAGTCTGTTTACTTTCTATTCAAAATCGGTGTTTACATGTCTGGAAGTAGGCACTGGTATCAGAGGCTAAATACATACATCATTTTCCACAGGCGAGAAGGAGATGGTTTGGATTCGCCAAAAACAACAACCATCCCATATCATTAAATTTTTGGCATATTTTCCTGATTTGCGGGTAATCGCTTGTCATTTGAGGAAATTAAATGCAATCTTAATGTTTGTGCACTGCGTACTTGTAGGATGCATACGTGCGATAAAACAAAACAAACCAAATAATGCGTATGTGACTATGTCCCAAACAGAGCAGCGACGACAAGATGACGACGGCAAAGGGAAAATTATATGCTTGCGCGTATCCACGCAATATAAAAGGACGGACGAGGACAATTAATGACATTTGCAATTTGCATTCAAGCGATTTTGGGCCTCTTAGCTTTACACTAAATTAATAATATCTCACCGAGATGTCCAAACATTTAAAAATTCACCTCATGGTCACTGTAAACTTACTTACTTATCAGGCATACGTCATATGAAGGAACTGGGTCTGAGCTATAGCTGTCTACCATATATGGCAGTCCCGGCGACGCTGCGCCCAGTCGCCTGGAGCAAGCTGTCTCGCTTCAACGACGACTTGGTCTTCAAACCGGAAGCCCGGTCTTCCTCTCATTCTCGTACCAGGAGGCTTGGATTCGAAATCCCTCTTAGCTGGGGCATTGTTGCCAATGTAGTCGACGGATTTTTACCTTCCGGACTACGTCCAAATCTTGGTACTGTTTAGTACTGCTTCTAATCCATTTACCTTCCTCGCATATAGGACCATGTATCCGACGCAGAATTTCTTTTTCGAAGGTACCAAGAATTAGCCCTGCGGTTTTGCATATTGTCCAACAATCAGTTCCATTGGACTGTCTGGTCACTGTGAAAGTCCAAGTAATTGCGAAGTCGAAAAACGATTAACAGGTATACCACCCTAAACCCCGATAAAGAGATCTCATGCATGGTCCTTGTAACATTCAAGCTCTCACTTAACCTCTACAACACCAATTCTTGCAACAGAGCTCGAAAGATCGAGCTGTATCATTTCCATCGTTTGATAAAATGGCATTGGCAGCCAGGCTCTGATCCAGAGAGGGACACATCTAGCAGAATACTTTATTGACAATTTTTGCCACCTGAACAGCTTGACCGCATCTTATTTGTTTTCAAATAGTTCCTCCAGTAGCCTAAAGCATGATCCATGTGGTATGACAATGGTCTATGGCTAACTATTTAGCTACTGTCGCCCACCGAACCCAACCATTCCTAGTTCAAAAATAATAACTTTACTGTAGATTACGCAGATTTTTGAGACTAAGTCAGCTCTTAAATTGAATACACACTTTTGTGTCCCTTGTCATGAGTTCAAATATGTACACACGGTATCAGTTAAGCATAAATCTAAAGATGGTTTATTTTAAATACCGAAACTAATCAAACAAGCAACAAAGCACTTCTCTCATCTGCTCAACAGTCGTTATCATCCGTTGCTCCTTTCATGTGACATGCAATTTGAGGAATTTCAAAAGAGCATCTTAAGTAAATTAGTTGAAGGCATCCTTTTTATCCATGAGGTTGACATTGAGTATGCCCATAAAACACAAACGATTTTTGGTTCAAATAACCCAATTGTAGCACTTAACAGAAGTGAACAATTTAGATCCGAAGCATTTAAACGACGCCGTCGCACGCCCACCCGACAGTAGAAACTGTTTCGATGCAATTAAATTGTATTTATTGTTGTGCAATTTCCCTAATTGCAATTACCTGGAATCCAGAAGCAACTAATGGATCTGAAATAACGTCCAAGACTAACAAATGCACTCGGAATGCCCTTAGGGAGTAAGGACTTCCCAGTGGGTATTGTTCTGGTAGGAGGTCATAAATTAAAGATAAATTATCTGCCATGTATTTAATTGAGAATCCCACTGCAGGGGTGTCCATCTTCCAATCTAGGTGGACTATTTCTGGCGATGGAAGCTGAAGTGAATAACTAGTAGCCACCTAATCATATCGAGAAAATTTAATTTGTATCGAATAGGATGTGACCAGAGTTTTTGGAGTGGAGAATGAATTAATTTTTGTGAATGTTCTGCAGTACTGAGTGCTTTTGAAAGCTTCACATAAGTTTCTGAACATTTTCTGATTCAATAACCTAGCCCACTTGCATTAACAATAATTTCTTAGAAGAACATGAAGAAACTCTATGAGATTAAGTCATTCTCATAAAAGACGAATTGAGACAGGTATGCCAATAAATCAAATGAATCAGAACCCATAACATCATTTGGCTTATATCTCCCAACTCAGCTCTTAACTGGTCCTCAGTGTAGATTGAAACCAGAATCGAGTGTATTTTCATATGAAAATAAATCATTTATCTAGGCAAGCCACCGATGCAGAACTCAGCAAGTCAACATTTAGTCAAAACTATGTACTAAATTCATGCGTCTCTAAGAATATTTCATTCTGTCACACAGCAGAGCAGGGTCAATGATCTCCACTATCTGCAGTTTAATCTGTACATTTGTTCACCTCTGCTGAGTGTTTTCCCTTCATTACGGTGTCATAACAAATGGTCATTACCTTCGACTTAATTTAATCCGCCTTATTCATCAAGAACTCCCTTCAAAGATCATCAGAGGGAAAGGATATCATTTCCCTCACCATCTCTTCTTGTTAAGAATAACAAAAACAACATTTAAGAGAGAAATGAGCCCATAGGTCGATAGGTCGATGGCACCTCTTGAATTAAAGAGAGAGAGAGAGGGAGAGAATTTAAATAAAATTAATTCTGGAGAATGTGCTGGAATGAAGATTCGTTCAAAGAGTGGGCGCTGTGGCCATGTGGGTATGTGCGTCGACCCATATCCACTAGACTTCAAGTCGAGGTTCAAATCCTAGTTCAGACAAACAATTTTTCAAAAAAATTATTTACGGCTCCAACTCCTTCGAGTCACTGACAATGCTAAATGATAATAACTGTCTTAGAAAAAGCTTCTCAATCTCGCCGTTCGGAGTCGGCATTAGACTGTAGGTCCCTTCCACTCGTGAGAGAACAATAGCACGCACAACACGAGTAGTTGCTGAGTTGCTGAGAAGCTAGGCGCAGGTCCACCTCGGACTATAGCGCGACCATTGTTATTATATTAGTTGTAACCTGCAAAGTGCATGATTGCGAAGACTTTGAAAGGCATAAGGCGTCGAAGGGAATGAAGATGTTTAAACAAAATGTAAAATCCTTAAATTTACTAAGAAAATGTTAAGATCTGGCAGATATGCTCAAACATATGTATTACGATGGGTGTCCTTCATAGTGAAAACGTTTGTTTATGCCATATCGCAACTTCTATCGCTATCGACAGTTTTGTAGCTATCGGCACTTTCTTTGCTGTAGCCACTTTAGTCGCTATAACCACTTTATTCGCTGTCACCACTTTCGTCGCTATCGCCACTTTCGTCGCTATCGCCACTTTTGTCGCTTTCTCCACTTTCGTCGCTATCGACACTTTCGTTGCTATCGCCAATTTCGTCGCTATCGCCACTTTCGTCGCTATCACCACTTTCGTCGCTATCACCACTTTCGTCGCTATCGCCACTTTCGTCGCTAACGCCACTTTCGTCGCTAACGTCACTTTCATCGCTATCGCCACTTTTGTCGTTATCGCTATCATCACTTTCGTCGCTGTCGCCACTTTCGTCACTGTCGCCACTTTCGTCGCCATCGCCAGTTTCGTCGCTAACGCCACTCTCATCTGAACATACAGGGTTCTTTTCATGTATTATGGTTTTATTGGTAAGGAAAAACATTCCCATTAATTTTGAAACACAACGTCGTTCAAGTGGCTGCCTCGGCTGGCTTCGAAGTAGCGCATTCTGTCACCCCAATTTTCCAAGACCTTGTTGATGGTTTCGGGCTGTAGCTCACGGATTGCTTGGATGATATTGGCCTTAAGTGCTTGCATAGTTTCCGGCACAGTGCGTATGGGTCGACCCAACTGCAGCATGTTACAACTAAAACAGTCAAAAAAAGATAAAGAATTAAGGCTACAGATTTGACAGATCCCTTATTTTGTAGACCATCCACTAAAAATAACTGAAATTAATACTCGTAAATACGCAACCCCGGCATTTAATAACATGACAGTTTTCAGTTCATGTGTTTTCCTTCATTTAATACGCAAACGCGAGTTCCTGTTGACATTACGCGTTACAGTTTGAGCGTGATTTATCAAGCAACCCTGGTTCCATTTTACGATAAATTTTTACAGAATAGTTAAAACAAATCATTTTTTACAACCGACTGCTTATTCCAATTTTTAGTTGGAATAGTCTCGCTGCTGTTAAGCACTACTTTTTGTGTAAACTTCCGTCACTTGGAATAAAATGCTAAATTTCGTTCTACTTTTATAATTCCCCCTTCATGATCTCCGGAAACCTTCATGTAAAAAAAACTGAAAAAACACTTTATGACTCTCTTAACTCTCTTCCTAACTATCGAACAGCTGAAATATTAGACATCATTCCATCGCAAACGCACAGAGACTATACACACTTTTATTCCGTTTGACTTTTCCATTGACAATGACCCAAATACTCGGCCCATTGTTTCCGTTGACTGATTGTAGGAAGGATGTGGTTGGGAAATTTAATTTTCTCCATTTATTGTCTATCATTGTGCCCGTTGGTTCTTTGTCCTGGCTAATGGAAAGTATTTCCACTGCTGTGTGCGTATCAATAGAATCCATCAACACTTTGCTTTGAAAATGATTACATCCATCCTCTGAACAAGCACAAACTTATTGATTTGGTCTTTTAGAGGCCATACTTATAGCAAAGTGGGTCAAAGTTTCAGCACAAATGAACAATGCCGCAACGATAACAAACGCACCACGGAGCTTCTTTTAGCCGCACTGTAATAGCGGAAGCATTTCAAGTTACAACTTACAATTAGCTCCTTAAAAGGCAGCAACCACCAGGATTTCAGAAGTGAACCTGCCTAAAAATGCCCATGGTATGAACGAGGTTCCTTTTCATTTGAATTATGCGCTACACACAGACCAATTCCTTTGTCCCGGTCGAATGCTTCGACACATCATTCAGCAGTGTCGCCCATATTTCCTTTACCCCCGAGCGTAGTATCCTTGTTAGTCGGTTCGCTTGCTACTTTTTGTTATTCATGTATATTCGCAGTTACTTCCGGTAGATGAAATGAGCCGAACCATAATTCATTGCAACAATCTGACACGACCACATCAGCAGCCGTACAATCTCAACATCCTGTAGTGCGACTCTATGAGGCGTACAATAAATTGTTTGGTTTAACAATGAAGGACACAGCTCAGCGGGGAGAATGAGCTGTCACAGGAAGCCCGTAACAAGCGGAAATAAAGGCACCCAGCTGATTTAGTGGTGACCGTGGGTTTTGTCATGACCAATTTTTTTTTTTTAGTTTATCCTAGTGATAATTCAGCTTTTTCCTGGATGCGATGCATTTAGGATACACTTTTGGGAAATTTAACGGATGACCCAGATTGTATGGATGGATATAATGGAGTTTGTTGGGTTCAGGAGGGCAAAAGCCAGTTGAATTTGACGGAAACATAATTAAGTTAAAATTAGGGTTTCAATAGTAAGCCTTTTATTTAAGTGGAATCAGAAAATGATAACTTGTTGCAACGTTTAAATCATTGGCAGTTGATACCGTAAGCGTAGATAAGTTGGTTTCAGTTCATTTTCTTGGAAAGAGTTGGCTAAAAAATTAAGCTTGTTTTAATTTTTTTTGTGATTAGAGAAGATCCAAAGAAAATTTTTAAAATAAACTCAAGTTTAAGAGAAAACTGTAGTGTCGTCCTATCGTAGTCCAGGTTTGACATCTCTGTTACAATCACATACATCAAACCGAACTGTCCGAACAGAATCAAACCGAACCGAACCTGCTGGAGTTGTGAAATCTCACTACAATATTGGTGATTCTGTAGTGGGTACGCTTCGCACATTACGAGCAGATTATGGTCGACGTAATTGTCCGTCTGATCGTACAATAGAGAAAACTGTAAATTTGAAGAGACTGTATTTATTAAATGCCTTAATCCATCATTGAAATGCACGATCAGAAAATATGGGTGCCGTTAACGAAAGTGTTGAAGAAGTTTCAGATCTATCAATTTCACAGTGAGCACAACATTTGAGTGTTTCTTACGGCACACAATGGCAAACCTTGCACTTGGTTCTGCATCTGCACTATAATGAAGTTTAACTCACTCAAGAATTGAAGCCACCTGACCACGAAATGCGTAGAACATACGTCCAATGGGTGCTTAGACGTTAGCGTTTTGTTGACCAATTTTTACACAATATTTTCTTTAGTTATAAGGCTAATTTTTCATTCGGTGGATACGTGAACAAACAGAATTGTCGCATAAGGGGAAGTGAATATCCACATGCTAAAGTCGAAAACCAGTACAAAAAATCACTTCATTGTGTGCAAATTTATCTGGTGGTGTCATTGGTCCATAATAATTATATAATAATGGCGACGCTACAGTTCGAGGTGGACCTGGGCCCAGCTTCTCAGCAACCACTCGCGTTGTGCGTGCTCTTGTTCTTTCACGAGTGGAGGGGACCTACAGTTTAATGCCAACTTCGAACGGCGAGTTTGATAAGCTGAAAAAATGTTTGATGTTTTTTTTCGAGATTCGAACCGACGACCTCGAGCGTAGGAGTCGACGCACCTACCCACTACCCACGGCGCCCACGGAATTAGGGCATATGACTTTAAATTATAGGGCAACTTTAGCAATATAGGCCTGACAACGTCATCCGTGAGTCCGCACTTCTTTCTGGACAAGGGATGACTATAACTGACGCCTGACTTTTGACCCCGAACTAATACTGATCGGGTGTTTCATTTCGGCCAAAACTTATTTTCAAAAAACGCATTATTGGACACACAGCACTCACTTTGGAAATAAGTTTTCAATATTTACTCATTTCGTTCCGCGGAGGACTTTCTGTATAGATTTCGAGCGGGAAACAGCTGTCGGTGTCAAAATAACCTATGATTTTATAAAAACCTCTAGATGGCCCACCCTATATACACTACCCCGCAGCAGCTTATTGTTAAATGTCACATTCAATCGCTACCGATACAAAATACCGACCTCGATGCAAAATATGACAACGCATTCGGAAGCTCGAGCTCACGTCGACGCACGGTTGAATTTCTACATTCAAGGCAACCATTCTATGGCACGATCCGACACTACCTAAAGGAGAAAACATTGACAGTTTTGATGACGAGATCGAATCGACTCCAATATCTCATACGACTTAGTACGACATCACCTCTCGCAGCAATGTTGCCGATTTCTCTTATTTTTTCGTACGATTTTTTTAAACGCTACTGGAGCATTCAGACTCAAAACTGGTGCATTGTACTGCCAGGTAGCAACCTACTCCAGTGCCGTTAATTTGATCCCAACGGCAAATGGTGACTGGACCAGATTCGATTTCACTGGCATTCGAACCTGGGACCCCTCTAACTTGGGGCAGCCACTTAACTAACTCCGCCATCCAGTCATCTTTGCCGATTCCTTACTACGGGATTTAGAGCTGAGAGATTTAGTTTGAGATTTAGTTCTTGCTTCACAAATAGCGATCACTACACATAGAGAGTCTAAGACGTCATTTGTAGCTAGCCTTGTATGTTAAAAATAATTTTTCAATGAGAAGGGTTAACCGACACCTTTCTATTGAATAATTCATACGATTAACTTACATGCGTTTGTCATTACCAATCTGGGCAGTTTCTTCAATCATACATGCGGATTGATGATTGTTGACAGAAGTTTAAAAATGTAGAATGTATAACACGTCTGTTATGTGAATATCTCCAAGCAAGACATCATCTTAATATTTTTGAAATTTCTCACACTTTCACCCTTCAATTTTAATACCCATCACTTCCAATCTTCCTCACTAAGTCATGCATGTGGCATGAGTTTAATTGCGAACGGGAAGTCTTATGAACCCCTTAGTCACTATGGAGTGGCACGTGATCGTAAGAATCCCTTTTGTTTCAAATGCTCTCTTTCAACTCCCACGACTTTCTAAGCTCTCATAAGTCCATCATCTTTCAAAGAAAACAACAGCAGGAGTGCAGAACTCACACATTATTCAAACAAAGTTCTCGCTCACCCTTGGAGAGCTACTCTTCGCACCGATGAGTAAACGAGGACCTTCAGAAGTGCCTTAGGCGGTTCTTGGAAGAAAAGAAGAAATAAAATATTCTCCTGTGGATTTAAGATTTTTTTTTTAAACTTGTTAAGCATCCTTGCATCAGTGAAATAAATTTGGAGCACTCGGCCAACCACCGCAAAGTCAAGCGGTGGAGCATTGGCATGCGGGAAATTGCATCTGCCACAACTCAACAGGATGCTGTGGGGTATTTATCAGGTGGTCAGAATGTGGTTTCGGCATCTCTGGTGGAGTGCATCCTACTCTTTCTTCATCCTCAGTTTTCCTTATTTCGTAGTGATGGAAATATGAATTCGTGAATGTGAAGTCGTTTACTGGTCTTTCATGGAGCTTGTATTTTTAAACGAATAGACTACCAGAAGCTGCGAGTCGGAATCGCTTTATTTTTGATCCACCCTTTGAAAGAAGTCCTTAAGATGAAAAGGGCTGAGCTGCGGAAAGAGAATGATTTATTTTCGATTTTTCTTTGAATGAAAACTTGTAATAACCTGACGAAATTCTTCTTTTCTTGTTCAAAGGGAGGGCTAAGTGGCTTATTGGGTTATTCAATGCTGTTAAACAACGTTTCTGAATCCCTCCTTTATTTCGTTTGAATAAGTTGTGTTCTTTAATAATCATTGTAATGTGAGTTACTGATTCATTTGCATATGGGACTTGGAAGTCTTTTGTACACCATTCGTTATGATAAGATTACACAATTTATTTTGGGTTCAATTATTTCACCTACGAACAAGATTCAATCTCTATACCAATGGGTTGTAAAAGACCTCTGACTTAAATTCAAGCACCCAAGCTGGTGCTATATGTGGACACAGTATGAATGAGGCAGATCCGCCAGAATTTTCGATTTTGGGCCTATGACGCAATGCGGTATAGAAGAACGAATATTGAAGTGGTCAACGGACACAATCTGTGGGCGCCGTGGCCGTGTGGGTTCGTGCGTCGACCCATGCGCATTAGACTTTCACAGTCTAGGTTCGAAACCAAGATCAGACAAACAATTTTTCAAAAAAAAAAAAATTGTTCGCGGCCCCACCTCTTTCGAGTCACTGACAATGCTCAAAGAGTATAACTGTCTAGGAAAAGCTTCTCAATCTCGCCGTTCGGAGTCGGCATTAAACTGTAGGTCCCCTCCACTCGTGAGAGAACAATAGCACGCACAACACGAGTTGGTTGGTGAGAAGCTAGGCCCAGGTCCACCTCGGACTGTAGCGCCGCCATTATTATTATTATTATAACGGACACAATCTAAGGACGGAATCAGTCAACTATGCATGCGAAACTTGGCACATGGTTTATGGGGTCACTCAGGATGATGATAAAGTTGCCTTATTGGAGTTGTTAAAACTTTCTTATGCCTTTTTGAAGTTTAGACTGTCGACTACTTTTTATTTTGTCGGAGGTTCTTGTAACACTACACTGGAGCACTCAGACTCAAAAACTGGCCTACTTTTGCTGAAATTTCATTTCAGAAGGCGCTTCTGTGATGAGGAGCCTACATTATCAGCTCTTACCTGCAACTCTGCAGTGTCATCGTCTTCTCCACAGGCATCGCAGAGGGTTTCATCGCTTAGGCCAAGCACACTTAGGTGTTTGGCGAAGGTGTAGTGCCCCGTTAGTACTCCAATAAGTTGTCTGCAGTCTTTTCTGTTAAGAGATAACAAGAAAGCCGCGGATTTCTTACAGACGTTGGGGAGCATGCGCTTGGTCTGTCTACATCCTGGAGAGAGAGGTGGCATACCTGCGGTTGTGCGCTCGAGAAGTCCAACCATCGATGGAAGCCCTAACCAAGGAGGCGGGCAGTCCCAGCGTAGGTTCAGGTCCTGAGAATGCCTCATCTAATCCTCGCCTAGCAAGTTCATCGGCGGTCTCATTTCCCGTAATCCCGTGGTGCCCCGGGACCCAGACAAGTCTTAACGGATTTAAGCTACTGATCAAATTCAAAGAAGACTTGCATTCCTTAATTATCCTGAAAGTGGTTAAAGGGTTCAGCAAGGCCCTAAGCACAGCTTGGCTGTCGCTACAGACGCAAATACTTCGCCTCTTCTACCTATTCATCACAATATAGCTCGTAGCCATTAGGATCGCATAGGTTTCCGCTTGGAAAATTGACGCAAATTTACCTAACGAGGTGTGCAGTCTAAAGTTGTCGCTCTTCACGAAGGCACCAGCACCAGATCCTTCATTCGATTACTCACTCATCAGGCCAACGAGCTATGGCCTGAGCTATTGCTATCTTTCTTCCTTCACTATCCCTCCTTCACATAATAATCACCAAGTTGTCTTGCATCCGCGATTACTTTATACCAAAGATTCGGTCTTCCCTTTTTTCTCGAATCGGGAGGCTCGGATTCGATACTTTTTTAGCTGGAGTATTATTCTTCATACGCTTAATGTGGCCAAGCGAGTTAAGTTGATGGATCCTTGCCTTCAAATATCGACAGTTTCCGGAAATCGCCCACATAGTTTACTCCAACCATTAGATATTGCCAGCGTTTGCAGCTGAAAGAAAAGGAAGTTGTTATGCATCAGTAATTATTTCAGTTAAATTTTGGTTATTATTATCATTGTTGAGGGTATATTGCACAGCGACGTTCAAGATCTACTGTGGCCCCTTTCAATACCTTAGCACAATTACGAGTTCCCCTCAAATACAGTTCTTTTCAGAGTTGTATTGAGGGTAATGTACTCCTATTGCGCATAGGTGAAGACATCTGCTCTAGAGTATTCTCCCTAAGCCCGTTTCATTCAGGAATCTGAGAATGAGAGATGGTTCTAGTGATTGCATTTCTTCTTCTGATAGTAGGTACTTGCCCAGACTTCTTTTTCTTTTGTGGGCTAGTGCCTCACAAAATCCCAGTATATGTTCTGGAATTTCATTAAATTCTCCACAAATTCTGCAGAGACCTTCTTCTGATACTCCTTAGATGCTCCCTGAGTCTACAGTACCCCGTTAGGAAGCCTGTTAGGATACGGAGGTTGGTCTTGCTCATTTTGATGCATGCCTCGAATCTCCTCCGGTTATATTGCACTAAGAGTTTCTTGGCCTGATTTATTCCACAAGCGTTATTCCAGGTTTCTATCCGATTCCTTTTTTCTAGTTCCCTGAATTCTTCCATGAGGAGATGGTCTCCTACAGCGCAGAATGGTTCAAGGCCTATGAAGGGTTCTGATGCTCCTTTCCTTGCCAGGGAGTCGGCCATTTCATTGCCTTCTATTCCCGTACGGCCAGGTATCCAGCAGAGTTGTACTCGGTTTCACCTAGTCAACTCTTTAAGCTTCTGAAGGCATTCCCATTCAAGCTTGGATTTGATGATGTAGGAGTCTACTGCCATAATTACGGCTCGAGTGTCCGACATTATTGCTATGTCGCAGTTGGTATAATTCCTTTCAAGATTGATCTGAACGCACCTGTCTATGGCATAAATTTCCGCTTGCAAGATGCTGGTACATTTGACCACGGATTCGCATTTTGGTTTGCTCTTCCAAAACATTTCAATGAATTCTATGAATTCTGCAGAATTACTCATACAAAGAACAACAGGACGACAGCTTAAAAGGTAGTCAAACGAACAAATGGCAATGGGTTGTTATGAGCCTGAGAAATTATCAGAAAAATGATAAAAATCTTAAAAAACGTCCAGGTTTTTTCTTTTCAAAGCCCTTCCATTCTTGTGCACACGTTCTCAATAAAAGCACCAGGAATAACATCTCAAATGATTGCTCTGGTTTTGGGGTGAGTACATACATATGTGAGTGCTACTTACGAAATGTAAGCATTTCAAATAATAAACACATATCTCGTGAGTTGCGGATAATAATTGTTGACCAGCTTTAATCTTTTTCAATTAAATTGCAATAATTATATAGACTACTTGTTGAATGGTGATATAAAATGCACAGTATTATGCTCAAGGAATGAAAAAGTTCCACATACGCTCCAGAATTTTATTTTACGTCTCAGTATGCCATATACATTTTCTTTCGCAAATATTCCACATACGCCGCAGAATATATTTCCAACACTTTTTCTAGCATCTAATGGATACAAAAAAATTTTCTGAAATGGTTGAGTTAACATTTTTTTTTAAATCAACGACTCATTGATCAATGATAATCATTCTCTACGAATCACCGAAAACGTCGGCGTAAGTCTTAAAGTAGGCATAAGTAAAAATTGTCACACCTTAGGTTTGAAGGCAATTTCAGTCTTCAAGATGTAGACTGAAATATGAATGCGCTACAAATATATAATCACAAGGTTCAGAGCATCAAAATAAAACCGAAAACAGAAAAATATGACCGGAATGACTGCTTTAAATGAAACTCAGTTTGGGAGCCTAATTTTCCTATATTGTTCATAGTATCTGAGGGCGTATATCGCAATAGCGCGATGAAAGTTGATCCCTAGTTTATTTCGATCTGTGTTATCACATACTTTTGGAGACCTATATACGAGCCCATTTCGCGTGATGCGATCATCAAAGGTTTCATTCAATAAATTGAATGAGTGGCGAAATGTGCTCTTTTATGTTAATGTCATTAAACCGAAGAAGAACAAAATCAATGAACATATATGCATCTATAGCGATTCGTTATGCTCCGGCAGGCATCAACTTTGAGGACATATGAAACCATGATTCCACAAAAGCATTAAGTAATCAATAATAACGTAGTTAGGAAGGATTGTGAATTTTCTTCACTTCAGGTACTGACATTTTGCTTATTGCCTTAACCATTTAACCAGAAATCAATCTGGTAGCGCACAATAAGCTTGAAGAAATGAACCATGGTTTTCGACGTAACTGGGTAAAATTTAGTAGCGTTGTCCAGGCGTAAGCCTATTAAATGCCAAAGCTTCCAGCAGCAATCCAACTCTCAACTTCCAAATTTACTTTATGAACATTTCAACCGATTTCATTCAAACTTTAAAAAAAATCAGAAACTGTCGTCGCTGTCAGTTTACTTGCACAACCGTTCTTCTTGGCTCCTTTTGTTCGATTAATTGCAGGAAGACATTGATGTAGTGACTGATTCAACGTCAAGTCCATGTAAAGTATTGGAAAACACTGAATGGAAAGCAAAACGTTGTTACTATCTTTACATTGGTATTTGAAAAAGAAACGATTTAACTTGCAATTATCATCCTTAAAACTAAGTCATCGTTGGACAAGTCAATACCTTGGCGAACAAAATCAATGACTTCAAAAGGAATTTCTTTACTTTATCTGCTTCACATTGAAGTGTCTTTGTCAACTTTAAAATTTTAACATTCCTATGCCGGCTAAAAACAGTCTCTTAAATTCGTGCAAATGCTTTCCTTCATCAACATCATGAAAAATCCCAAACACAAAGAGAATCACTGATTTGCCGTCAATGGCCCCAAAGAAACCAAGCACATCACACGGCAGCGTGACACGAGGAGCACCCTCAATTAACAAAATTTCATCCTCACCTAAGTACATTCAGTTTCCCTTATTCACTGTCGAAGGTCAGGGTCCGCATTACGTGATTGGCTTACTTAAAGAGACGGCAAGACGTCCCCAAAGAGGAGCAGAACAGAGCTAAAGTTATTCACCGACTCATTAATAAATTAGGGCGAACATTCGTCTGTGCTGTTTAACACCAGGATACACTCAAATTAATTGAAAACATCCAACAACAAGTAGTTCCCCGGTCCGCCCACCTCCGGGACTGGTCAGGTGGATGTGATAGTCGCAGGTGGAAACTGGATAATGAGGTGATAATCTCTCCTCGGGCGGCACACAAAAAAATCACGAACAGAAGAATGTTTACGAAATGCGTTGAGGGACCGTATGGACTCTGACCAATCGGCAATGCCTGCGAGCTTCCCGGTATTTGTAGTAATTACAGTTTTTACGCCAATTTAATGCCAGTAATAAACAGATTCTTGTCATCCCCACTCACTCTCCGGCGGTTGGTAGGACGTCCCCAAGGACGCACTAAGAGGCCAGATAATGACAGAAATCTTTACGAGATTTCGGTTGTTTTACTTGATTATGCCCGGAATGCGGATGGAATTAAAACGAAATTTAGTGCGAATTAAGGACACTGCCCGATATGCTGGTGAATGGTGTCATTGTCGGTGGTGCTGTGGCGAGTTGCTGCTTCTGTTCCGCTGCTGCTTCTGTTCCTGATGGTGGTGGTCCTCTTCCCTGGCAGATAATAATTAGACGCAGACATTAAGGGGACTGAATTTATTTGCTGTGTGAGCCCTGGTCGTAAATACTAATTAGGGAACTGCCTGGCGTAGTCTAGTGAGGCATTCATTGAGTCTCCCGGACGAAAGTGGAATGGGATTTATATGCATCGGGGACATCGTCGAGACTCACACTGTGACAGAGTCAAGATGAGGTAAATTGGTGATGAAATAATGCTGACATTTTCTTTTTTTTGATTCGGAAAAGTTTGTACTGAATTGAAATCACATTCAGTGAAGGCCATCGCTGGGGGCAATGAATGTACATTGGGAGTGAATACAGATCTTATTAATTTCCCCTTTTCAAACTGATATGTATCTGATTTTATACCAGCTGATTTATCATTGAAACGCCACGATTCAGGCTGACTACGATTGGGCGGCCGTTGGGTTTTGATTTAATTTTTTGATTGAAAGGGACATTCAAATTCTGTCAACGAATAACTCGTCATTGGTGATTTGTGAATTGGACACGCATTCGGTGTGCTCTTGCATACCCAATTATTCTGGAATAATTACTCTTGTGAAAGCTTGAAAAGTATTTAGTTTTCAGAAGAAGTTCACCAAACAAATGTCAGGAGGAAACTGAAAATTATGCTCTTGAGTGAACGGGAGAATTATATTTGTAGGCGGTTCAATGGCGACTAGAAACAGGATTAATGGTCACTAGACAAAAAAATTGCACACTACATAAGAGAAACTGAGGAGTAAGTCGGAAGTTCAAAAGGAGCTTGGTGACGTCATTAATGGTAAATTTGCTTAGAACTTTTTGGCATACGAGTGATATTGTGCATTTAAAAAGTTCATCTCAGCCGAAAAATGGAATTGAATCGTGAACATTTTAGTGCGATGACTTGTTACGATTTTCTACTTTGATTTAACCCGGCGAGAGTATGGCTGGGTATGACTATATGTGAAGTTTATGTGAACGGATTTCGCTTCATTAAGCGCGATTCGCCAAACTTTTGTCCATTCGTATACCCGATTTAGTGCACATTGCAATTTCATTGTTGACCCTTCAACCGTTTTGGCTGTTACCAAAATGGCAGTATCTTCAGCAAATTGTGCCTAATACGGTGCCTTCGTCTTCCGGTATATCCCTGGTATAAAGTAGGTAAAGGAGAGGACCAAGAACACTTCCTTGTGGTACTCCAGCCTTTATAGATTTGAATACAGAGTATTCGTTTCCACACTTTACACGGAACATTCTATCTGAGAGATTTGCTGTGATTCTAAAAAGTTTTTCCGGAAGAAATTGACTTAGTTTATGTTTCAAGTCTTCATGCCAAACTTTGCCAAAGGCTTGAGAAACATCAAGAAATGCTGCCGAACAAATATATTTTTGTTCCAGTGCTTTTTCCACTACATCAGTTATGCGATGTACTTGGTCGATAGTAGAGTGCTTATTTCTAAAGCCGAATTGGTGGTGCGGAATAAGTCGTTTTTCTTCCACGACCGGACTTAAACGTCTAAGTAGAATTCTTTCGAATACCTTAGACATTATCGGTAGAAGTGAGATCGGTCTATATGACTTTTTATCAGTTGGCGGTTTCCCAGGTTTCGGTACCATAATCACTTCTGCCACTTTCCATTGACTAGGAACGTGTTCTAGTCTACGGGCAGCATTGATGAGATACAGAAACTTAAGAAGCGCTTTCCTGGGCAACGCTTTAAGAACTTCTCCTGTGATTAAATCGTATCCAGGAGCTTCTTCTTCTTTAAGTTAATAAAACTCGTCTCAATCAGTTATGCAACCAGTTGAAGGCGAATATTAGGACATTCAAAAGTAATATTTTTAACTCATATCTAGTTAGCTTGTCTGCTAAAAAGGAATCTAACTCGCTCTGGAAAGCCGTTAGAAACGTGAGAAAACCCCAAGCCCATGTAGCACCAATAAGAAAAAATCAGGACGAATGGGCGAAAGACGATAACGAGAAAGCGGAACTCTTTGGTAACTATTTAGAAATTACATTTCAACCGGTCGATGGAATAACACATCTTGAAAATATTAATAGGACTGAAGTGACACATAGCAATTATGCGATTAGGATCGCTACGCTTACCGAAGTTTATGAAGATATCGGCATGAAATTTTGGAATTAGGTACTTCAGACCTAGATGCCTTTGCCCATGCACCCAAATTTAAAAAGTGGGGCCATTTTGGGCGGCTCCAGTACAGGTGAAGTTGACATTAATTTTGAAAAATTGTCGCACCCCATCGAAATGTATATCAATCGACAGATCTTTCGAAATAAGGTGGAGGTTTCTTTCAACACTTTTTTATCCAACATACCGTTTGGAAAATATGAAGCTCTAAAGTTTTTTTTAAATGCGTCCCCCCCTGCCATTTCTAAACCAAAGTGTTTTAATGCTCCATTGAGTACTTTCATTTAAAACAATTTCGAGCATTCTGGTCTTAATAGTTTTCGAGATATTGACCAAAAACGGTCAATCATCGATATGCTAATTTTGAAGATCTGAAAACGCAGTTTTGAAGACCTCAGCGTGAGCATTAAGAAATGATACATTTCAAAATATCGATTTATGTTGAAATTTTGAGATATCTAAGATTTAAAATAAGAAAAAATTTTCATTTTCACACATAATTTCATGCTGTGTTCGGCCACTCTATTCGTTGATGAGCGTTATCTTTTCGATCTCACCCCTAAATGCCCAACAGAAATGAACACACACACACTGCAGGCATGAGCAGTGATTAGGTATGTGTATGATGGAAGGGATTTTCTGTGTTGGATAAACTTGGATAGAGATATAGGTATATGTACGGATGAACATTTGTTTGTTTGGTTGAATGTATGAATTTATGAATAAATGGTTGATTTGGGTTGAAGTTAGAAGAAAATTCAACTGAACTAGTTTGGAAACGTCGTTTGATATTCAGAAATCATCCATCAATATTATGCGACGGAACCTCCCCGTGCGAGTACAACTCGCACTTGCCCAGTTTATTTCTGTATTAATATAAAAATTCTTAAAATATTACATGTGTTTCATTTGCAACTAATTATTGTAACTATTATTGTAATTACCCTTTGTAATAAAATACCGATTTTTAAATATTAATATATATTATAACAATATTTACAGGTAATTTTGTATGTGGGTATGTCATACCCAGCCACATACTTAATATTACATTTTGTCACCACACTCTCGCCGGGTTAATCGACAACAGTATGCAAATTAGTTCGATAAGAATTTGAATGATAATGCACCATTCGGGGCAATCGTTTTTCGGTGGGCTTCCGAATTAAACCATCGTGGGTGATTTATACCTGAACGTCCATAATAACCGATGAAACATCGATATATGCAAAAGAACTCAAGAATTCAAAACCGAGCAAGACTTTTTCAAAAGAAGCCAAATCCAACACGTGGTTGCCTGTTTCTTCAGAGAAACCAAACATCCTGTCACCATACCACATTGCTCTTCATAGAGCTGTCAATCTGCCATCTGCTTGTCAGAAATCATTGGAAAAGAAAAAAAAGCTCAACACGAATCGCATCCCACCACGATAAGGGGAGGTCTCAAATAATTGACTTTCTGAATACTCAAAATGTAGAATTGAGTATGACTCCTTTTTTATTAAAAATAATAATAACAATAATAATGGCGGCGCTACAGTCCGAAGTGGACCAGGGCCTAGCTTCTCAGCAACCACTCGTTTTGTGCGTGCTATTGTTCTCTCACGAGTGGAGGGGACCTACAGTTTAAAGCCGACTCCGAACGGCGAGATTGAGAAGCATTTTCTAGACAGTTATACTCTTTGAGCATTGTCAGTGACTCGAAAGAGGTGGAGCCCGCGAACAAATTTTTTTTTTGAAAAATTTTTTGTCTGAACTTGGATTCGAACCTAGACTGTGAAAGTCTAATACACATTGGTCGACGCATGAACCCACACGGCCACGGCGCCCAACCTTTTTATTTCGGTGCATAAAAAATAAACTGCGAGGTGAACATTTAACGACATCTAAAGAAGTGGTTGATGCATTGGAAACGCATGTTTCGCACTTACCTGGTGGGGACTGGAAAAAGTGCTTCGAAAATGAGATTAAATGCATATACAGTCCCTAGCCATATTATTAGACGCACTGTAGAATTTTTATAATTATTAGATTATATGCAATATTTTTAACTTGTAACGTTACAGAAACTAAGATTGCTGCGGAGATGAGATTCTTCGTGATGTTGTGGGAATTACTCGCTGGGATAGGGTCGGAAACATGGCAGTGCACGAGGAACTCAATGTTGGGCAGCAGCTTCTTCGAACGGAAAGGGCTGTACTTCGATGGTTTGCTCGTGTGGCATGAATGTCCCCATCATCACAACCTCCGAGGCGTGCCTTGAATGCAATTCCATCAGGTCGGCGACCGCTTGGCAGACCCAGGAAGAAATGGTTGGACCAAGTCCAAGCGCTTGGGCATAGCTTCTGATGAGTAAGTCGATGGCGGAGGATCAAGTGGCCTGGAGATCTCTCGTGCGTGCGTTACCCCCGCGACCCCTTGCCTCTCGCCGCGACGGGACATAGAAGAGTTAATAATCACACGATTCTCCGTTCACTGTTCAGCTCAACAGAGCTGTAACATATTGTCTTCTAAGAGACCCAGTTTCTCGAAGTTTTTCTTAAAACTCCTGTAAAATAGTTTGATATGGTCGGAAGGTAAGTCCTTGCCAATTCAAGAAGTTTTTTTAGTTTAGATAATTTAGTTTAGATAAATTCAGTTTATGGACTGAAAGGGTTTGCCTTCGAGAGTTTTTTTAAAGCATAGGTTATTTTCACACTGACAGCTGTTTTCCGCTCGAAATCTTTACAGAAAATCAGTACCATACCTTCGTTGAACGAAATGAGCCGCTTTACGCTTGAACAACGTTGGGAAATATTTCCAAAAAGAGTGCTGTGAAGCTTAAACAGTGCGTTTTTAAAAATAAGTTTTGAGTGAAATGAAGCACCCAACGCGACTGCTGTACACAAGTTTGTGCAAAAAGTTCGCGTGAATGGCATGCTAGTGGATAACACTCATGTTTCCCGTCGTTGTACCGTGCGCACGTGAGTGAGTGTGAGAACCAATTCACGAACTTCAACTTGCCATCGATCTCAACAGCTCAACATTTTACGCACTAGCTTGAGGAGAATTCTGCACAAACCGCTAGGATTATTTGCTAACAAGGTCCAATTGATTCAGCAATTGAATACGTGCGATCATCCGCTTCGTAGCTTGGGCCTTGCCTTAGAGCAGCTTGAATTGAATAGCGATTTTAAGCGAAAAATCATCATTTCTGACGAGGCGCATTTTCATATCGGCGGCCGGCTTCATTAACAAACAAAATTGCCACACCTGGGACTCGGAAAACCCGCACGTTATTGTCGAGAAGCCAATGCGTCCACAGAGATTGAGAGTTTGGTGCGGATTGTGGAGTGGTGGCATAATTGGACCGTTTTTCTTCCAAAATCAGGCTGGGAACAACGTTTCGGTCAACGGTGGACTTTACAGTACCGTGTTAACCGAATTTTTTTTTACTGAAATTGAAGACATGGACTTGGACGATCTCTGGTTCATGCAGGATGGCGCGCCATGCCACACAGTCCATGCCACAATCGATCTTTTGCGCACCAAATTCCCACATCGTGTTATCAGCCATCTTGGCGATGTCAATTGACCACCACGGAGCTGTGATTTGACGTCTTTGGAGTCTTTTTTGTTGGGAACCGTGAAGGACCTATGTTATGCCAACAGTCTGGAAACAATTCGAGCACTTAAGGGCAATATCATCCAAGTAATCCGTGAGCTACAGCCCGTAACCATCAACAAGGTCTTGGAAAATTGGAGTGACAGAATGTGCTAGTGAGAGGCCAGCCGAGGCAGTTACTTGAACGACGTTGTATTTCATAATTCATGGGAATATTTGTTCTTACTAATAAAGCCATAATACATGGAAAACATTTAAATTTGATCATTTTATTGCATTCTTAAAAACAAACTTGTATCTAGCCCACCCTGTACATAATTTCTAAATGCCTCCTGAAGGTTCAGAAGAGCCCACTAAATTAGCGCTCCGATTCAACAAAAAGGCGATTCGCACCACATTTTACGAGGCAATATAGAATGTCGTTTCATTGGAAACCATCATGACCATGTGGTTTTTGACGAGTTCATTTGGTTGTAATTGCCACTTTCAGACCAGACTGTACTGTACGGAGGGAGTCGAGGCCTTTTGGAACAACCTGGCTTTTAATTGAAACAAAGTGAACACATTCTACATTCAAGTTTCAGTACTAGTCCACAAACCATACGCTAACCCCTTTAAAAACATGAATCTTGATTGTCATCTAGCGCCCCACTGTAATGACTCTCTAATTGCATTTAGGATTATGTTATCATAAAAATGATACATTAACCAGTCCTCGTGGCGTTTCATACCCATTTGCGCTATTTGAAGAAAATATAATCGTATTATCAGTTTCCAACACCACTGAGTACAAACTTCCTCACCGCGCCAGTCCTACCAACGTACAATTCCCATAAACTCCCCGCCAAGCAGTAAACTAATTTAAAAAATCTCACCATCACTAGGAGTTCATTAAAAGACTTAATTACGATCCACTCGCACTGCAGTTGGTCAGGAAAAAAAAGAGGAACAGGATTTAATGAACTCAAGTCTCCTTTGGTCTTGGGCCGAACGAACATAATTAAAAGCATCGTTAAACTTCTTTCGATGCAGCCAAACACTCGGAGAAATGACTCTGTAATCTTCTGCACACTACAAAGCGCTGTTTGTAGAATGCCCTCAATATAAACTTATAAAACGGTCCAAATTAAAAATTGAAATCCGAATAGAAATCCATCAGACATTCGTTGCAAATACTCTTCTGGGTTAACATTTCCTGGCACATTCAACTTTCAAACAAAAACCCAATTTCTTCTTCCGTTTTGCAAAGACAAACACACAAACACAAGGAGTACCCAAATGAAAGTAGATTTTCGACTGCAGAATCACATCCCAATCGAAAGCTACCTTCGGATAAGACTTCTACTCTTGGCATGCGCTTTTAATTAATCGTTAACGCACAACCCGCAGTCGGGAGGATACACTGCTGCTCGAAGGAAGTGCCTCATGTCATGTTATCAGGTTTTGACATTAGGCCGGGTGAAGTTAATTACACAAATGTGCGAATCAACTTTGCGAACTTTCGGCAAACTCGTTCCATCCTAATTGACTTATGCTGCTTGCTCATGCCTCTGGAAGAGAGTATCACAAGCACTTACTGAAAGTCATCCACAACAGCGGTCCGCCAGAGCTAGCTTCGTGTCTTAATTACTTTTGAACCTACACACACAGTGAACGGGAAGGAAAACTCAATCAATGCGTCTTGCTCTGCAAATAAAAATTCGATGGAATTGTTACGTATATGCCACAGTTAACCCGTTCTATAAATCTAGACTCCTGTTGCATGCTGTGACCATGTATCATCCGCTGCACAATCCCAGCAGTCGGCAGCGTGTCATTAGACAACATTCCGTTGCGTATCACTAGCGAGGGCAAAACTGGAATCCACCTTTCCTAAGGTTGTTCGTCCGAAGCAGTAACGTGTTGTGGAAATTCCTTGCAACGGACTGACAAGTTCATGAGACGATTTTTCTATCCTTCGTCCTGCGTGCGAGTATGCTTTAGGGGAGTTGTTAGGGCACAACGGTTACCTTCTGGGTGCACAGTAACCATAATCTTCTCACGTATCTCCGAGTGTTCCGGCAGACAAAGGTATTGCCGGGTAGTCACTGAGAATTTGCATCGCAATGTAGTTCGTGATTTGCATGGCACACGAAAGTTAACGGCCGAAGGGATATTCTTGGCTGCACCCTAGCAGACCAGAAGACAAGTGGATTGGTATTGATTTGTTTCTGGGGATTTGCTGTGAAGGTGTTCGGTGCAATGATTGGGTAATGTGCTTAGGTAAAGCGCTTTGACATGGACTCCGACGAAAGGTCCGATCGTTGGGTATTGCCATGTGGCATGAAAGACGTCCGGGATTTGTAGGTGAATGTGTGAATAGTGATAGTAAATGCCCGTAAGTAACTGGCGTAATTTGAAAATGCTTACCACGTAATAGAGAACTAGATTCCCAATTTATTGCATTTTCTACGTTTTAAGGGAGTCACTTCATTGATAGATTTGACACCGGTACGAATGCTGTTGTTAATTTTTTTTTTGTTGAGCCGATGTGTTGTTGACTGTTGTTTTGTGTTTTGAACCCGTAGTGATATGGTCACTTGATTTTTTGCAGTCAATGCTATCCATTTTTGGTACAGGCCAACTGAAGCACATGAAAATTATTTAGCTTTGTGTAGCGCTACACTCCGCGAGTGGTCTTGGCCTCAACCAAAAAGCATTTTCAATAATAACGGTCGTTTAGTAACTATCTCCAATCACGCATACCAAGTTGATAGAGGTCTTCCAAAACTTATGTACGTATTCCTTCAGACTTTTAAATCCTCTCTTGCTGTGGAACAAAGACTTTGGGGGAAGGGACTCTACTGGCCACAGTTTTTAAGTGGCTAAGACACCCTAGCCATGGGATACATTCAGACAGCATTTTGATTTATTATTCTCTTCTAATTACCATTAACACAAACAGTACCGACGATAGCAAGCAGAGGTTTTGTCTCGAAAATACCAAGCACTTCTTTATCTCCTTCTTCTTCAGCTGGCGCTACAGTCCGGGGTGGACCTAGGCCTTAGTCACTATTCCTCTACATCGAGTACGGTCATGTGCTAGTTGCTTCCAATGACCCACGTTCAGTTGATTAAGGACCCTTTCCAGCTGTGTACACCACCGGAGATATGGTCTTGCTTTACCGCCTTGTCCTATGGTGTTAGAGTCAGAGACTTTCCAGGCAGGAGAGTTGGTCCATTTGCTCTGCATGATCAAGTCATCTGAGACAGGAGACTTGAACTCGTTTGATCAGATCGATGTCGTTGTACAGCCTGTAAAGTTCATCGTTCAGCCTCCTCATTTAAACAGCATCAATGCATATGGAACCGAAGGTAATCCGAAGGATTTTCGTCTCGAAGCGTCCAAGAATCTCCTCGTCCCCTTTAATTAGCGTCCATGCTTCTGCGGCATTCAGGAGGACGGGTAGTATCAAGGTCTTATAGTCGAATGTCCGGTGTCTGCACCTAACCGGAACGGTGACTTTTTGATTGCCTGATTCTCCGTGGAGCTTTTTGATGCCGATGTATCCATAATCCGAAATCGACGGCTTTTTACGAATAACCGACGCTGCTCCGAGGCTGTAATTTTAATGAAAAGTTGCCCAAATCTCACCGCTCAGAGACTGTGACTAGAATGCCCCGCACAACAAGTGTATGTATGCTGAAGAAGCTAAGCCTTAAAATGAAATCGATTTAATTCTTCAATATTCTCTCTCATTCCTTTGACTCAGCAGGAAGCAGATAAACCCTGTTCAATCATTTCATAATTTATTAAAGATAACAACACTCTCAAATTAATTTGCCACCGATCGGAGCCAATAATTCACGGGAGTACACTAATCCATGAGGAATTGTGTTTGAGAACAAAAAAACGAACTCTCATAATCTCATTATCACCACCATCAAGATTAGCTCCATCCCAACTCTCACATGACGTCGGTTCATTAATCATTTATTCAAACTTTTTCATCACGAGTCTCCTGCACACCCTGCAGCAGCCCATGTGAAAGTGACAGCGACAATTTTCTACACGGATGTTGACACTCCCAGGCACCATCGACCGCCAGCCGTGCCATCCACGTAGACAGAGGTGTCAAGGGATGTTGAGTTTATTCCTCATAAATATTCATTAGATGTACATCCAAAGTAGGAATCATGCGTATGTGTGCGCCTTTGTAGATCTGGCAAAATGAAATCTGTGCAAATCCTTTCGCTTACCTCATCTCGCATGTAAATGTTATCGTGGCGAATCGGTTTAGCGAGAAGGCGCCAAACGACGGGGATGGCTTTTCGAAAATTTCATTTCGTGTTCCAAATCAAATGTCGGCTGTCTGTACCTAACCGGAACGGTGACTTTTTGGATTTATGCTGAGGTTTGTTATTTTCGCATGTGTCCTTAGATTTACGGGCTTATATGGGATTTGCCTGAAATGAAACAATGATTATTATCATTTTCGAATAGAAAAGGTTACTCCTTTTCTCTTGCAAATGTGATTGCCTGGTTCGTTCATTTGTAGTCGAATGGATTGGTTATGGTAAGCTCCTTTGAGAGTTGCCACTGGCAAATCATCTGATATCCGATTTTATAATTAGTTATGAAAAAATGTTAAGTATACGCCCAAGTCGTTTGTATCAGACTGCAGGTTACTGTCTCTCTTTGGGCAACACAAGCCCATTGGCACTTAAAAAATAGTATAACTTCAATCACTCTTTCCTCGCTTACAAGCTACTGTGCTAAATATTTGTTTTGACTACTTTGCGGAAGGTCAAACATTTAATGACGCCTCAATATTGATTTGCGGACTTTCGTCAACTATTTACTTACTTTTTGGCCTGCGACAACTGGATGGTCTCAGCCCGAGCTACTTCCGCCTGCCATCGCTGACGGTGCCGGTCCCTCCGCTTCCAGTCATCGGAACAAGTTGCCTTGCATCTTGACTTAGTCTTTATATCGGAGGTTCGGTCTTCCTTTCCTTTTCGAACCAGATGTAAAGTCTCCAGCCAAGAGCTTGAGCCAAGAGCATTTGCGTTTTTCGCTTAGTCTTGCAGATCCAGTTTGGTCTACAGATTTTTGCCTTTCAGAATATGTCCACATTCCTCCATAATTAATAGACTTAGCGTTTGTGCCTTCTCCTCTATTCGTCTTTCACGCAGACAGGACCAAATATCCGGACTTCTTTCACTACACACATATACTCGTCTTCAGTTCTTGCAAACGGACTAACTAATTGTTGACCATCCCCGTCGTTGTCCCCAACTCTTAATCCCTAATCCCACGGATTCTATTAAGCACCTCCTTTCTTAGCCATCTAATCGATTGACACTCTTAACAAAGCATACGAAAGAATCACTTGCAGACAATCAAACATCACAAGGCGCACAAGAAAATTGCTTGAAATCTTCAAAATTAATCTTCTCACAAACATTCCCCAAGAATACCCACACATATACACAACACCCCAGAAGAATCGAGAATAACCAGCAGGAGTACAAAGCACTCTATTGAATATTGTATTTCAAGATGATGTCGGTGCCAAGAAAATATAGAGCAGCAAGAAGGAGAAAAAGGATCTTCCACTGAATAGATTACTAAAAGATGGTTGGTCTGTCGTATTGTTTGGCATGCGGACAGTGAGAGTTGCCTTAATTGAATTATTATGCAAGGATATGCGAAGAACAGCATGATAAGCAGGGTACCGTGGTTCTACCTGCTGAATAGCTGAATAAATTATTACCCAAGCAAAACTGTGAGAATAGAATTACAGAACGGCAAACGGCGATGACTACAAGGACGACAACTAAAACAAGCCATGCTTCAAATCGTCTCATTTATAAAATATAATATTTATGTAAGCACTGGGATATTTCGATACAAAGAACAAATTTTCTTATCCTTAGAATCAACAAAATATTTCGCAATTTTTTGATACAGGCTATGGGGTACTTTGAGCGTGGCAGATTCTTTTTGAACTTGCGATGAATAGCGATTAGGGGAACACCCTGAATGACGCTGGAGATTTATGGAATAAATTATTGGTTTTAATCAACGGCACGGATGTCACTTAATTCTTAGCGACAGATACAGAATCTGGGATATGCGAACCCTGATAATGTAAAATGTGAAATAAAAAAATTATGCACTCTTTTCTAAACCTTTCAGGGCAGATGGTATAAAAAAAGTGCTGCATATCTCATCATTTTTCTATACTTTAATGTGCAATGGAACGGTTTCTATGCCACATCTCATCTCATCTCATCTCATTTTCAATGACCCGCATGTTCCACTAAAGGGGTCGCGGGGGCAATGCATGCACAACAGATCTCCAGGCCACTCGATCCTCCGCCATCGACTCTAACTCATCAGGAGCTATGCCCAAGCGCAACCAGGCGAGTGTTTGGACTTGGTCCAACCATCTCATCCTAGGTCTGCCAAGCGGTCGCCTACCTGATGGAATCGCATTCAAGGCACGCCTCGGAAGTCGTGATGATGGGGACATTCGTGCCACGTGACCAAACCAACGAAGTACAGCCCTTTCCGTTCGAAGAAGCAGCTGCCCAACATTGAGTTCCCCGCGCACTGTCATGTTTCTCACCCTATCCCGGCGAGTAATTCCCACAACAGCACGAAGAAATCTCATCTCGGCAGCTTGTATTCGCGATCTTATTCTTTCGGTCATTACCCAAATTTCATGACCATAGGTGAGAGTTGGAACAAATACTGCGTTAAAAGCCGCTAACTTGGCTTTGACACCAAGCTCGACCTTCCTGATTACAGATCGACCAAGCTGTTTCAAAATTGACCCAGCTTGACCAATCCTACAGGAAAGCTCAGCATTATTCCTCCCATCACTCGTGAAGAAGACCCCGAGATACTTGAACTTCTCCACCTGTTTCAATGGGACTCCACTAACATGTAGAGTGCATTGAACAGGGGTTCTGGAAACAACCATAACCTCGGATTTGTCCACGTTAACCCTCATCCCAGCATCAGCACATACGGCCACAAACATATCTAGCGCGCGCTGGAGTTCCATCTGGGAGGATGTGAGGATGACTAAGTCATCTGCAAAAAGAAGATGACTTACCCTCAACTCTCCCAATGTGAAACATTCATGCGCTGTAACATCCAGTCCATATATATAATATATATATAAAAGGAGAGGTGACAAAACGCACCCTTGGCGAAGTCCAACGCCCACGGTGAAAGGTGTTGATTTACTACCGTTAACCCGAACACAGCTACTACAGTTTGTGTATAGAGACTGAATGGCCCTCAACAAGGAACCATCAATCCCATACTCCTGCAGAACACTCCAGAGTTTACCTCGAGGAACTCGGTCGTATGCCTTTTCCAAATCTACAAAACAACTGTAGATCGGTTTGGCGTACTCCCAAGCCTTCTCAAGTACCATTCTTAGAGTGAAAAGCTGGTCGGTTGTACTTCTGCCGGGACGAAAACCGCACTGTTCATCCCCCATCCTGGATTCGACCATAGCTCTAGAACGCGCCTCCAACACCTTAGCGTAGACTTTACCTGGGAGACTTAAAAGAGATATGCCCCTGTAGTTGGAGCACTCTTTCTTGTCCCCCTTTTTGAAGAGAGGGACAATCACCCCAGTCTGCCAATCACCAGGTGTTTCACCGCGTTCCCAAGCCACCTTAATGACACGAGAGAGCCATAAAACTCCCTCTTTACCCATAGCCTTAAGCATTTCTGGCCGGATTTCATCCACACCGGCGGATTTGCCAACTTTTAGCGATTCAATCGCCAAAATGACTTCCTCCACCGTTGGACTATTCTCCGCCCTACTCAAGACTACAGGTCTGTCACCCTCAGTGCCCTGTTCGGGATTGAGCAGCTCCGAAAAGTGCTCGCTCCATCTGCGCAAGATGTCCACCTCATTGGAAAGCAACACGCCATCTTTGGATTTGACTCCTTCGATGGTGTTGTATTTCCTCCCTCTGAGCCGGCGAATGGTTTGCCAGAACACCTTTTTCGCAGATCTATGGTCGCTTTCCAACTTCTCGCCGAACTCCTTCCAAGTCTGCTCTTTAGCTGCTCGCACAGCCAATTTGCAAGTTCTTCGCGCCTCAGTGTACCGGTCACGAGAATCAGAGTTCCCCAAGAGAATTCAGTCTCTGTAGGTCTTCTTCTTCTCTCTGATGGCTTCTTGAACTCCGAGTGTTTTAAACCACGCAGTTCTTTTCTCACCACCAGCCGCCACACCAAGCCGCTTCACCCCACAAACATCACGTGCAGAAGCAATGACAGCTGTTGAAAACAGTCGCCATTCGTCCTCTACATGCGATGGAACAGTTGGAATTTGCTCAAACCCTTCGGATATGCGCCGTGCAAAATGTTGCTGCACCTCACTGTTCTGTAGTTTCTCCCACCGTATGCGTGTAACCACTCTTGGTTTCCGCCTTGGCAGAAGAGGTACTTTATCAGAAAGATACAGCGTACACAACACCAGGTGATGATCAGTTGACAGTTCAGCCCCTCTCAACACACGAACGTCACAAACCATCCGTTTCACACACGATGGTACCACAAAGAAATCTATCAACGATTTCTGTTGAAGACTCCGACGGTACCATGTGTATTTATGGATGTCTTTGTGTGGAAAGAAGGTGTTCATAATGGACATGCCATTTGCACAGCAAAAATCCAACATCTTCTCTCCGTTCATGTTTTGATGAGGATCACCGTTCCTCCCAATCACACTCCCCCATGTCGTTACATCCACACCCACGTGAGCATTGAAGTCACCCATCAGAATAAAGGAATCCATCTCAGCCACCCTGTCAAGGGCAGCATCAACTTCATCCAGGAAAGCCGCATACTCTGACTCTAGATTCGGTGCATACACCTGCACTAGAGCCAAAGTTGATCTTTCAAGCTTGAGCTTTAAGATCCCAACTCTCCCTCCTAACGGTATCCACTCCAATACCCTGTCTGCCAGCCTGGGACTTGTGAGTATCCCCACTCCCGCCTGTGCAGACATTTGAGGTGCCACTCCCGACAGGAAGAGTTTCCACCCGTCCGAAAGATCCACAGTTCTAGATCCTCTTTGCTTGGTCGAAGAAATGCCTACGATATCTAACCGATATCTGGCAGCTTCTCCAACCAGCTCGAGATCCTTTCCTGTGAGCGATGAGACGTTCCATGTGCCTATCCTAAGCCGATGCCGTTGTCCGTTGCCTTTTAACCCTCGCACGCACTGGTTAGTGCATGGCGTGATCCCCCTCCCACCCCCGTAGTGGCTCACGAGGCCACTGCCGGTTCTATGCCACATTTGTATACAAATTAAATGTTATAATTTAGAAGACAAAAAATATTTAATGTCGGAGTGTATATATGAAATAATTGAGTAGTTAAAGTCAAAAAAGTCTTACAGTCGAAATATTGTCATTTCGAATCATGTCATTGTAAAGAATTCTGTAAGAATAATTGTATATGTTTATATATTTTTTTTTATAAAATTACGTTAATAAAGTAATTTATTCAAAAATGTCGTGCAATTTTCTTCTTTTTCTAAAAGTGCCCCGGAAAGAGTTCAAATGTGAACTCCTGGCCACTTTTCCATATCAAAAAAAAATTGGAACATAAGCCAGGGAAACGTGTCGCTGGCGTGCAATTCTTTGTTCAAGTGTGTTTTTGAACTAGACTCGTGAAAACAAAATTTATACAGATATTATCATGGCTCTAAATCGCTTCTGTTCACCGAAAAAAAATTACTAATTTTGCTTTTTTTTTTGTTTACTTTATGATTAATTTTTCTCACAACTTTTATACCGATTTTGAAGATCTCGAACTCGAACCGGATCCCGGTCGCGACGTAATATAATGGTGGGGCTACAGTCCGAGGTGCACTTGGGCCTAGCTTCTCATCAGCCACTCTTGTTGTGCGTGTTATAGTTCTCGCACGAGGTCCTACAGTAACAGTCACCTGTCACGACATACCTTGTCGAAATTGTGCTGGATATACAGTACGGAACTATCTTTAACCTAACCCCAGACATCTTGGAAACGAGCACTACTATTCTCTTCAGGGCCTTTTCACAGTGGACCATTATCTCCTGGAGACAACCAGGGAAATCCCTGGAGAAACTAGAATTCCCATGTAGCAAAGTTCTCTACACTATCACTACCTCGACAGGATTTTTAAAATGTTTTTTAATATGGACCCATGTAGCGGTGGTTGGATCTATGGATCTAAAATAGG
Organism: Myathropa florea; assembly: GCA_930367185.1. Classification (NCBI taxonomy): domain Eukaryota; kingdom Metazoa; phylum Arthropoda; class Insecta; order Diptera; family Syrphidae; genus Myathropa; species Myathropa florea. The sequence goes on along the minus strand of OV884002.1, from coordinate 38,906,469 downwards.
AAAGGGAGTTGGTAGCGACAATCTCTCTGATGTACTAAATATACACACCTTATCAAAGAAATAGATACACCCTCATTCCTCACTACATTTTTCGCCTTCAGTGTTGCCAAATGAAAGATATGGTTAAAGTTCGCAAAAAGGCTAATATATTTGTACTCTACATACTTATTAAAAACTTAAAACATAAAAATATTTTCAATATTTACGCTAACAATTTTTTATGAAGATTAAATTGTGTTAGCTCATAAAAATCGTGTCATCAAAAAAATAGAAACATTGTAATTTTTTCCAAAATATTTTAATGAAGAGCTAAAATGCTTATTTATTTCAGTTGCAAAACCAATTACCACTAATACCCTGTGAAGTTACACTTTTGCTTTATATTTTTTGCCATCCTTTTCGGCATACTGCTGATGAATGCTTGACATGTCTCTACTGGTATTTCATAACAAGTTTTTTGAACAAATTATCACTGTTTGTCTGTGTTGGTAAATATTTGCTCAAACAATATCTTCTTTGGATGCACCCACAAGTTTTCTATAGAGTTTAGGCCTAGAGATTGACTTGGCCAAGCTGGCAAGTTGATTTTGTTGTGAACAAAGCATTTTTTGCAGTGGGAAAGTATGCTTTGGTTCGTTATCCTGCTGAAAGACCCAACGCAGAGGCATGTTTTTTGGCGTTTGATAGCATTACGATTTGCAAAATGTCTGTGTACTCGGCTGCCATCATATTGTTTGTAGTCTGGAATATTGGACGAATATCATTCTAAGAAAAACATCCCCAGACCATTATGTTGCCGCTTCCATTTTTTACTGTATTTTTTGTGCAACGGTAATGGAATTCCTTGGCTTGAGAAGCCCTTCATTCCTTTCCCAGTCATTCCCAAAGAGACTAATCTTTGTTTCGTCGCTCAGATAAATATTTCGCCATTTTTCTTCACCGATATCGCTCGTCCAATTTGCATGAGTCATGGCAAACTGTAGCATCATGCCCAATATTTTTTTTCACTAGCGGAACGTTCCTAGCTATTCGTCCGAGAAGTTTGGCTTTTTGTAAGTGACCACGAACTATTGGAGCACTAACGGTGTTGTCAATTTCTGCGAAAATCGCCTTTGATGACTTAAAAGGGTCACTTTTTGATAACATTATTATATGGCGATCATCCGCTGAGGTCGTTTTTTTCGATCTGCCATGAAATTCCTTTTGGGGTGCAGATTTAGAAAAAAAATGTAAACAAAATGCAGTGACCGTCCCTTACATTTCGCGATTTCCTTCTTTTCTGTGCGACACAACCAAAACTTTTTCTTCTGTAGTGCAATGACTATTTCGGGCCATGGTAAACTTAAAATTTTTATTTCTTTCATCTTAATTGATACCAAGCAATTAAATCAAACCTAATATTGCTAAAAACCTAATACCTCCATGATTATGTGATATAAGTTCTTGTAAGGCTACAACAATCTCAACTTTACGGAAGTACGACGTAAATGTAAACTCCAATTGATTTTTTCCCGATTTTGTAAAGTTTAATAGATCGAAATTTTAATACAAATACCATCGTGATGATGGTATTTCACGATTCCTCAATCTCTTTTCAAAGAAATGTCTTTGTAGTCGAAGAATGTCTACCCAATGTCACTTTACGCTTCAGTAATTTGAAACTCGCGTTTTTCATTGGGTCAATACAGGAAAATATCTTCGTAATTGGACTTTCCGCTTACACTGTAGGTCAAGGCAAAAATTTAGAAGTTGAACGTTATTTATTCACATTCCAAAATGCAAATTAAATGATTGACTTCACTTTTCAGGCGTCCAACGCAAATTTTTTGTAAGTACATTGCCCACTGATACCATCGCTCAAGGTACCATCGCTCAATTAGAACAATACAATTGAGAGAGTCTAGTCATTAGTTTCATTAATAGCTCAGAAGTCAGTCAAGAGATACAAATATATTTTTTTTAAGGAAAAACAGAACTCAAATATTTGATACGTAGGTAGGAGTGATAGTGCCCTTCAAACATCTATGACTGTTGCGGATTTAGTCGATGGTGCTTCCGGATACTTTATGGACTCTCATAGTTAATTTTATAGTTAGTTTTCCATCTAACAAACCCATTGATTGTAATCGTGTTACCTCTTGACTTGCTTTTACTTCTATTTGAAACATCCTACAATCGTTTGGAAAGAGAAATGCTATATACGTTTCTGGCGAAGTCATCTTGGATTCATCATTCAGGGCGGATGGATTCCTTACTTTTTCTGATTCTCAATGCGATGGTAGCTAGGTACTTCGTAGTTCTGTGATGGATTCCGTTTCCTTCAGGAACTTTAGCTTATGGAGAATTTCCATCTGTTCCTTGCTGCAAGTTGTGTTCAATCAGTTACACTCTCTTAGTCCCAGAGACGGCTTGATAGGCGACAGTTCCTAAAGATATCAACGGGAGGAAGATGAAGCATTGTGAGAGTATTGTGCTCCGTGATTCAAATACATGCAGATCTTTGGATTCGTCCATTTTAAGATTACCTTTGCTTTTCGATGCTGGTCAGCAAACAAGTAGGCAGTACCGGTCTAATGATTTCCGTATACATTCAATGTACCCCCTTTCGGTTGAGGTCTCCAGTGGGGTTCATGAGCACTCTGCACGCAGAGACGACAGCCTATAACACCCCGATCCATGATGTACGGTGAAAGACGGGTTCCAATTATCATAGAAGGGACCTTATACAAGACACTTAAGAGTTGTTTGCTGCAATCGCCCCACCTGAGTAATAGCAAGGCCATTTTTCATATCGTTGCCATTCGTGCAGCTTCCAGAGAGTACTCACATATTATCGGTGATACACAGTCCGCCACGTGGCCCCCGATCGACTAATGGCCCGTTACGATTGCAACCGTTTAACAGATGTCTCCTCAAGATCATTTCAACAGGCTTATCGCCTTGGCTCATCTACAAAATTTTCTTGGTATGCGGCTCCCCCTTTTCCAATTGATATTGGGAACCAGTTGCAAATGTTGATAAATATTGATAGTAACCCAATCAATCTTTAGTCGTTCTCTCAGAGTGTAGCTTAGGACTGATCTACGCTAATCGGTCTTTATTAATCTCAAAACCACTGTGTCCGCCGCTTATCTGCTAGGCATACTCAAGCTATACCTTTTAGGACTAGGTGAAGGGGTTGCATTTCCTCTAATTGTTCAGCCTATTTTCCTATCAATATTGCTAAGTTTCATATCCGGCATTATACCTACCATATAACCTCTTTGCATTAACACCGTAACGAGTTCTGAATACCTTAAATAATCCTTCAATAAGAGCAAACTTCAGATCCCCATGTAAGCCCATCAGGGATTAGAGTAGACCAAATCTCCAGCAAATGGAGTGCATAAACCCTGTTAATTTAAATCGGCTTAAAGCCAATGCTTCAACCAAATGCCACCATCTGTCCGCCATTTTGTAAATCACTTCAGTAGCAACAACTCGCAGTTGTGCGTCTAGACTGCTGTAATATTAAATCACTTTCGATTTGATTTTCAGAAATCTTATAAAATATTCATGCGTCTAGCGCAATAAAATCTTTAAGGACTTCCACATGGCAAACGTTGTAGTGCCACCTGGAGTGCTTCGCAAGCAATCATTTCATTTTAATGTGTCTTGCGTTGAGACGTAGGAGCGTATGGGAGGTGAACGTATTGGTTAAATGCGTCATTCCTATGCCAATCAGCGAAACCTGATGTATATCCCATGGCAACGCATGATTTTGTTTGCTGACACACACATGATGTCTGGAAGAAGTAATTTTGGAAACCGCCAGCAGACTGGGACTGGGAATTTTTGGGGAGAAGGCTTTTATGTTCTCCTTCTTGGGAGTGGAGCAGCATCTGCGTCCAGATGACGGAATAGGCAAGGCGCAATGCCGTAGGACTAACAAATGCTGAAACAAATGCCGCCAGACAGCATCATTAATCTTGTGAAGCAGGAGTTCGCTTTTGTTGCGGAAGTTATATGTGCTTGGAGTTGAAGCCATTTAGGCGGGGAGTGGGCTTTAGATGCGAGTGCAAACTGAACATGAGTCTGCTTTCAGGATCATGCAGTAAATTATTGGATGTTATTATGCTCAGAACTTACTGAATGCGGTATGTGATGGAGGCATATTTAAGTGATGTTTGTAACGCACACAAATAAATAGAAAGGAGTTTTGAAAACACAACGATATTGACCTTTTTTTTTTCTCTGGAGTAGAAATTTATCATTGATTTGAGGCGCTGCAAGGAAATATGGTTTTGAGTTTCTACTTACGCATGAACACAATCTCTCTAGTCTGCATAAGAATTCAGTTCTCGTGTGATTAAGAGTGCGTGGTGGAGTTGAGCCTAGCTTCTACTGGAACCAATTGTTCGCGGTATTGCTCTCTCCCGTGTGAAGGGGACCTACGATTTAATGTCGACTCCAAACGGCGAGATTGGCAATCTTTTCTTAGACAGTCATACTTTTTGAGCATTTTCAGCGACCCGAGAGGGCTGGAGCCCTGAAATATGAAAATTATTTTTTTCTCTCCTTGTAACATGAACCTATACTGAAAGTCTAGTGCGTAGGAGTTGGCGAGCATAACCAGTACGCCACGCCGCCCACATTAGAGTACATATTTTAAACATGCAATTTGAATTCAAAATGTAACCTAGGCTAACCTAGTCCAGCCTTCATGCCAAATTTTAATAGGGATTTTCGGAAAAAAATTTCTCATAATACTGTGTAGGTATATCCCAATGGAGCTTAAACTCTAAACCATTGTGCCAAGCTATATCAAAAGCTGAAAATAACGTCTGAAAATAATGTTGTCCATATTTTTTCTACTCTAATGCCTTTTGTTGCAATTAAAAAAATGAGAAGATCTTATTATGCAAAACGTAGATCTATAATGCATATCGTTCAGAAACCGAAGGACTTTACCAGGCATCACTTGTTACTTCAAAGATCGGTACAACCATTTGAACACTATTTTTGACAAAAAATAAATTGGTTTCTAATTTCTGTAACCAAATAAAATCGTAGTTTAAGTGTATAACAGTAGTTAGTAAGTGTATAAAACTGAAACCTGGGGAGTAGACTTTTTTTTATAATTTGCGCGTGCAAAAGGAGTTACGAATACACCTTCAAGTGTCCGGAATCAAGACACAGCACGGGCCGAAGGTATAGGGGGAGAAAGGGAGAGGAGGTATCTGTGACTATTGGTTTTAAATGTCTGCGGATTGTAGTGAGTGGGAAATATTGGGCTGGGAAGAGCATTCTATATTCATGTGGTGCGGCTAAAAAACGACTCTCTAAATTTAACTGTACATCCCAGTCCCAGTGAAAGCTAAGTCAATACGATTTTATGCGATTTTCCAAATCTGGTCTAGTCACCATTTGCCGTTGGGATCAAATTAATGGCGCTATCATTGGAGCAGTCGATCAGTGGTAGTAGACTGACTATGGGTATCACAATGAACCAACATGGTCTAAGTGTGTTGGTGAATTTGCTAGCAGCCCCTTCGTTCTTCGTTGAGTATTGAAACAGTGTTTGTTTTGGACTCATATCACCAAAAGCTCGAGTCTTCCTTTGCATCAAATTTTTCACAATTATACAGGGTGTGCCAAAAGTATCTTTCCTATGTGAATCTGGAACAACTTTTGAATGAAAGGATAAAAACTATTGAAATAAATTACAAATAAAAGTTTCTATAATAATCGTCGTAAACTTCGTTGTTCTGAGTCAGCATAAGACTGCTACCTAATCTAATGCCCACAAGAAACGAAAAGTTCCTGCAACTACTGGCCCCAGGTTCACCCTGAACTGAAGCACTTTCCGAAAAAGAAGAATAAAAATAATTTTCCAAACAATGCAATGTGCATTCGTATTTGTATTCATGCCGACATTTTAATTTAATATCATGTCCTCATCTCAACGCTAAGAGTTTGATTCCCATTTTACTTCAAGGACAGCCACAAAGACCCAACTTTCGTCTTGTCTGGAACAATTAGTCATTTGATTATGTTTGCACAAAACTTGCCCTAAGAAGATAATGAAATTCTTGTCATGAATCACTGCAACCTCAGCTGCTTTTCTTTTCATGTTCAAGAGTGCATGCGTTCGTTTCGCTCTGGCTGCGACATTGTGTATTAAAAAATATGTTGCAAGAAGTTGAGCATTTTAACAAGAGTCAAAAGGTTGGTTGAGATACAAATTCATCGTTCACCACATAATCTTGGTCAGACTTAATTCAGGAGAGTCTTTATTTAACAATGAACTAAGTTGAGCTTCGTCCCCAACTTTTCTTATGTAATTACCAAAACCCACCTCAAAGCAGGGGGCAAGTCCTCTTCAAGTTTGAATGCAATTCCCCCTAGGAACCTAGGAGTAAACTTAATCTTTGTGTAACACAAAACAGACCGATGAATAAACCAAACAAATTCATCTCAATTTCAGCTTAGGAGTTATCGTACATATGTACTCCTGACCGAGGGGGGATTTGTTTACCTTGTTTGGGTCACACCAACAAACCCCAGTAGGACTTCGTATCTTGCTATGTACCGAGATGGCATCTCTTTGACACCCTAAACACTTTAGGATGCGGCATTTGGAAGGATCTTTGGACTTATTTCAAATGCAAATTGTTTTCAGAGGTAGACTCGAGAGATACGAGAGGGAGCAAGTGATTGAATGTGGAAGGTGAAATTATTTTGGGGGAAGCAACGTCTTTTCTATGGATACTTCAATGTCTCAGTTACAGAGTTTCTCATCGTGAGAGATAGACTCAAACAACAATGATTCACACTTCAAATTGTAAGTCGTGTTAAAATGACTGTGTAAAGAGATTCGGTTTTGGGTTAGACTTCCCAAACTAAACGATTTTCAGCGGTGTTTGCATACAAAAAATTTACATATTATAGGCTAATCATTCGTCATCTTGTAAGAACATGTAACCATTTCTATGTGCAATTTATTCTCATAATGGGACCACTGTGTTGCTTTACCAAACCAACGATGGCTTGAAAGTTTCAAAATCTTCTTCGTTTCATTGTTGTTATTTGACTCTGAGACGTCTGCTCGATGCTTAATTTTCTTTCGATTTGTCCTTGACATTTCTTCAACGATTTTAATTCTCTTTCGAGACTCTCACCCTCATTATTGGATGTGTGAGTTCCATTCCATGGCATTCTTTACAACACTGTATTCGGGCCTAAAGATCAGACCAGTCCACTGCATCGTATTGTATTGCCAATTTACAGCCGCTTCTCAAGTTATTGCTTCTTCTTTTTTCTTTCAGTGGGGCTATGGTTCAAGGTGAACTTCAGCCAATCCTCTTCAACGTGTTGCGTATGATATTGTTCTTCTTCAAGTTAAGGAGCTCTACAGTTGTATGCCAACTCCAAAGGTGTGAGAAGTTCAGATTGGCTCCAAAGAGGTGGTGGTGTAAACATTAAAGTTTGTGTGTTGATTCGGATTCGAATCACAGACCTTACGCACTAACCTTTGACCGGGTGACGAGATAAACGATAGGAAAAGAAATTCAAATAAAACAGCAAAGGTGTGAGATGTAAAATTGATTATGGTTTTGTTTTGAAGCTACATTCATGCCTTTAGCGCCGTGGAATGAAGTCTGGGTTCGATTCCCGAAAAAAACAATTTTGATATTTTCACTGTTCCACCTCCTTCGAGTCACTGACAATGCTCAAAGAGTATAACTGTCTAGAAAAAGCTTCTGAATCTCGCCGTTTGGAGTCGACTCTAAATTGTAGGTCCCCTCCACTCGACAGAAGCTTCGCCACGGTCCACCTCGAACTTTCGCCCCGCCGTTGTCATTCAAATGGCTACCTCGGCTTCGCTGGTAGTACTTCAAGCGTTTGGTCCAATTTTTGACGACTCGGTTCAATATGTGCAACGTTATTCCGGCAATATCGTCTCCAACTTTTGGTACGAGCAGGACCAAAGTGTTGGGTTTGTTAGCGTAGACTAAGGACTTGACGTAGCCCGAGAAAAAATAATCGTGTGGTGTCAACTCGCACGATCGCGGCGACCAATTGATAAACGCTCGCCGTAATTCCCCAGGCGCCGAATTTCCAAATATCTCCTTCACAACCAGCGCTGCGTCACTTATATGACATGAAACGCCATTTTGTTGGAACCACAGCTCAGATGTATTGATCTTGTTGAACTCTTGTTCAGTTAACATCGCTCTATAACCGAAATAAATTAGGTCCGATAATGCAGCCTCGCCATAAGTCGCACCAAATAGTGAATCTCTGTGAATGTATTGATGCTGGGTCGAACACTTGTGGATTTTGTTAGCTACAATAACAGCCATTTTGTTTGTTGACATAGCCAAAAATGAGCTCCGTCCAAAAAACGAACACAAAATTCGGATTCGGGTTTCCGGCCAACATTTCCAGCGTCTAATCTTCTTCAAAACGAGAGCTGCGTCACTTATATGACATGAAGCGCCATTTTGTTGGAACCACAGCTCAGATGTATTGACCGTGTTGAACTCTTGTTCAGTTAACATCGCTCTATATTCGAAATAAATAAGGTCCGACAATGCCGCCTAACCATAAATCGCACCAAACAGTCGATTTTTGTCGATGCATTGATGCTGGGTCGAACACTTGTGGACTTGTAGCTCCAATAACGGCTATTCTGTTTGTTGACATAGCCAAAAATGGGCTCCGTCCAAAAAAATGCTTTTTTGTCCAAAATTCAGATTCGGGTTTCAGGCCAAAATTTCCAGCGCCTAATTACCAATTAGCGTCACTGCAATCTCATACGGATGCAGGCACAAATTAGACCGCAAAATAAGCCGGGGTGAATCCCTGGCGATGCCCAATTCAGCTGGGCGCCGAATCGGCATTACGGAGTCTCTTCGATTCTGGACGGTACGGCGGCTATGTTTTCTTCATTTCGCATCAACCTCTGTCTGGTTATCTGGCTCAAACTTTTCCACAGTGCGACGAAGCCAAGATGATGCCTGAGCGACGGAATTAACGTTCCATAGTTACAACTGATCCAGAATTTTGAAATTCAACCTTCAAAGTCATGTTTTAATATCTGTTGCGTAAATGTCAACAAAGGTTTCAGACAAGGCGACGCGCTCTCATGTGATTTCTTTAACATCGTTCTTGAGAAGATCGTGCAAAACTCACTGGCCAACACAAGAGGCACGATTTTCCAAAAATCCGTTCAATTACTAGCTTACGCGGATGACATTGACGTGATTGGGCGAACACAGCCAGCCGTCAATGATGCGTTTGCTGGCATTGAAACGGAAGCGGCTAAAATGGGTCTGGTGGTAAACGAGGGAAAAACCAAGTATATGCTGTCATCGAGAAAGGACGCACAACATCGACGACTTGGCCAGAACGTCACCATAGGCAGCTATAACTTTGAGGTAGTAAAGGACTTCGTTTACATCAGCTCTGCAGCAAACAGTACGAGTATAAACAATATCAGTACCGAGATCAAACGCAGAATAACTCTTCCCAACCGCTGTTTTTTCTTGGCTCAAAAGGCAATTGAGTAGTAGAGCCCTCTCTCGGAACACCGAGCTGACTCTGTATAAGACCTTGATCATTCCAGTCCTGCAGTACGGCGCAGAGGCATGGACAATATCCCAAGCGAATGAACAGTCTCTTGGCCTTTTCGAGAGAAAAATTCTGCGCGCGATCTTTGGTCCTGTTTGCGTTGATGGCATTTGGAGGAGAATGTTCAACCACGAACTATATGGGCTGTACAGCGACATGAGTCTAGACAGGCGTCTACGGATCCAACGCCTAAGATGGCTAGGCCATGTAGACCGTATGGACAACTTAGCTTCGGCCCGAAGAGTCTTCGATTCTGAGCCTGTGGAACAACGCAACAGAGGACGTCCACGTACAAGGTGGCGCATGTGTCGTGTTGTGCCCACTATGCTCTTTTCCGCCGACCATGCTGGGCGCCGTAGCGTAGTGGATAAGTGCGCCGACTCCTACGCTCGAAGCCTAGGTTCGAATATCGAAAAACACCTTTTAATTTTTCACGGCTCTCTTTTCTTTCGAGTCACTAACAATGCTCAACAAGTATAACTGTCTAGAAAAAGCTTCTCAATTTTGCCGTTCGGAGTCGGCATTAAACTGTAGGTCCCCTTCACTCGTGAAAGAACAATAGCACGCACAAAACGAGTGGTTGCTGAGAAGCTAGGTCCAAGTCCACCTCGGGCTGTAGCGCTGCAAGTGTTATTGTCATTGCTGTCCGAAAGGCATCGTTGAATATTATAACTAGAACAGGAAATGGTGTTAAAATACAACCTTGCCCAATGTCGCTTTGGAGTTTAGGTATTTCTGACATCAGTTTTGGAAAGTTCCACTGTTCCGTCGAAGACAATAAGACTCCAAATCTGTCTACGAAAATGTAAAAATGACTGCTGTCTTAATTCAATTGGTTTACAAATTTCTGAATTCTTCCAAGCCTCTATTCAGGGACGAGCTGTTCATTCAGATCTCACTTCAACAACATCATAATCAAAAGGATATTTTGAAGCATTTTTAACCACCTCCATCCCATCTGCGTGATTCCTCATCATCAAAAGAAGACCTTTCTTTTCGGTTTAACCAAACTGATATCCTAAACGTTGCAATCAAAAAGGATAAGTCCTAATTACACCAAAATAAGGATCACAAATTGATTGATAAAACAAGGAGTGAAAAGTGGTAAAGGAACCCTTTTTTGCCTTCCACTTGACTCAGACTTCTCCGTTCAGAAAGGACATTAGAACGTTTCCTCGAAACACAATTCAATTTAGAAAATTTCAATTAATACCAAAAGTTGAACGTCGGAATTAGGGATATTAATAGCCGAAAATCTGCGCCGGCCTTAATCATCTCGAAGGGCAATAAAATTCCGCAACTTATGTATCGTTAATGTGCATACCCTTTTCGAGTGATCTTCTTTGTTATTGAAGCCGTTCGGTATCTCCGAATAATTGTCCTTTCAAGAACCATCGGAAACGATTCTTTATTGTTGTCTTCCGTCTCATTTTTTCTGAGAAATATCTTTGGAGGAATGACTCAAGTTTTACGACGCCATTAAGGCTGGTATTCTGCTTTTGAGATGAACTCCTTTCACTTGTCGTTTGGGGAATTGAAATAATTTTTTGAGGCCCTGTGAAATGTTATCCCTCGCATAGGCAGCGGTTGGTGGTGAGTGGCATTTTGTTAGCGGCATGTCATTGTCTCCTGGGTGAAAGGTTTACTCGAGTGTAAGCTGAAATCGTTTGGCTTAATTTTTATGGCAAAGATTGTATCGGCAGATTAACGAATGACTACGTTTTGGAACGTATTTTCGTGATTGATAGGATGTTATGTTGAAAATATTTACTTTTTGTATCATTCGAATGAGGCATCCCTTTGATGGATGATGTTCCTGCTGAGGCACTTAGGCCACGGTGATTTGTTGCATTCAAAGCGTGACCAAATAGTAACAATAGTTTTTCTAATTATGTTTCTACATGGAATATCAGCTCCATATACCCCATCCACAAAAAAGGCGATCCTACCTCTTGCAACAACTATAGAGGTATATCCCTGCTCAACGTCGCCTACTAGATCCTGTCCAACGTACTGTGTGAACGTCTAAAGCCGTTTTGCACCGCACTAATCGGCACGTACCAGTGCGGCTTCCAGCCCGGCAAATCGACTAAGGCCCTGGAGAAGACCAGCGAGTTTCAAATCAATACGCACCATCCTTTTATCGATTTTAAAGCCGCATACGACAGCATTCATCGCAAGGAACTATTCGTAGCGATGGTCGAATTCGGGATCCCGGGAAAACTGATCCGGTTATGTCGGACCACACTTTTTTTTTTTGCATTTTTTTTATTGTTATTCATGATATCTTAAATACTAGGGACAAAAATGCTTAAACTAGTTTTTAATGTTAACAGATATTTGAACTATAACCTACTGGCCCTTCACAGGCACTCTAAGCTAATCTAAAACTAATCTTAATGTCTTTCGACCTAATCTAACCGAGTTACTTATTTTAACTAAAACAGTATTAATTTATTATATAACTACTCATTACTAAGAAAACTGAAAAAAAAAACTTAGTGACTGTAGGTTTTTCTTAAAAACACTTAACACTAACTTACATACTAACTTACATACTACCTTAACTAACCTAACCCCACAACATCAGTTGTCGGACCACACTAACACATACGCGATGCACCATGCAGTTCGGCTCAAGGACCTCTGAGCCGTTTGAAACCTGCACCGGATTTCGGCAAGGAGATGCGCTGTCGTATGATTTCTTCAATTTGGTACTGGAGAAGATAGTGCGGCGGGCTGCTGTAAACACGGAAGGCACTATCTTCTACAAGTCAGTCCAACTGTTGGGATACGCAGATCAAACGCGACATCGTTGCGCGTTCCCAACGCGCCGTAGTGGTGGCTTTCACGGCGATTGAAGAACAGGCAAAACGAGTTGGTCTTAAGTTCAATGAGGATAAGACAAAATATATGCTGTCGAGCAAGAAACGATCCGCCACACACCACCTAGGGCAAAACATTACTATCGAAAGCCATAATTTTGAGGTAGTGAAGGAGTTTGTCTACCTCGGGGCAAACGTGAAGTCCACGAATGACATCACAGTGGAGATCCGACGTAGAATCGCCCTCAGCAATCGGTGCTACTTCGGTTTGTCAAAACTACTGAGCTCAAAACTAATGACTCGAAGGACCAAAATCATGCTCTACAAAACTCTTATTCTGCCAGTCCTGCTATATGGAGTCGAAAGTTGGACACTAAGCAGAAGCATTAAGCGGAGTTGATTCTTGGTGCATTCGAAAGAAAAATTCTACGTCGGATTTATGGCCCTGTCTGCGAAGAAGGCGAATGGAGGAGAAGACAAAAACTCGAACTCTATGAGCTTTACCAGGATGTGGATGTAGTCCGGAAGGCAAAAATCAGTCGACTGCACTGGCTCGGCCACATCGAGCGCATGGACAACAACGCTCCAGCTAAGAGGGTCTTCGAATCCGTGCCTCCTGGTTCGAGAAGGAGAGGAAGACCGAACCTCCGGTACAAAGACCAACTCATCGCGGACGTAAGACAGCTTGGTTTTGATGACTGGAAGCAGCGTGCCTAGGACCTTTATCGATGGAAGGCAGCAATAGCTCAGGCTCAGACCCTACATGGGTCGTAGACCTGCTGAGTAAGTAAGTAAGTAAGTAAGTAAGTATGATTCTACATCTATCACCATTATTAAAAACATCTTTCCGTCCAAAGAATCAACAAGGCTTGCCATCATCCATCATGCATCCATCTATGCTTGTCAATCGTACGAAAATTATTCAAGAATTTTTTTTTTCAAACGCCGACTGCGTTGTTAGTGCGCAACGTGAATTTCGTGGTGTAGTCGGTCGTCATCGTGGCTGCAGTGTATAGGCAGTTCGTTGCACCGTGGAAAAGTTTGAGTGTGATTACACCCTTTTTGACCTTTAGCCACCAACTAGACAGAAATTGGTACGAAATGAAGAAAAGAAAGCTGCTGTAGGAGCCATTACCGAAGAAGACACAGAAATGTCTATTCGGCGCCGATCAGCTGAATTGAGTGTCACCCGACCTTATTCGCAGTTGGATTTAGGCCTACATCCATATCAGAATGTGCTGACGCAAGAATTGAATGTGAACGACCAAAGACAATACCGTAGGCTACCCAATTAATATATAATAATATAATAATAATGGCGGCACTACAGTCCGAGGTGGACCTGGGCCTAGCTTCTCAGCAACCACTCGTGTTATGCGTGCTCTCACGAGTGGAGGGGACCTACAGTTTAATGCCGACTCCGAACGGCGAGATTGAGAAGCTTTTTTTATAGACAGTTATACTCTTTGAGCATTGTCAGTGACTCGAAAGAGGTGGAGCCGTGAAAAAATGCTTCGAACCTTAGACCTCGAGCCCTAGAAGTCGACGCACCTACTCACCTAGGCTACCCAATTAGGCGTTGGAAATGCTGTCCTGAGATCCGGATTTTGATCAACAAATCGTCTTCCGGGATAAGGCCCTTTTTTGGCTCAACGGCTATGTCAAGAAGCAAAATTACAAATATAGGAGTGAACACAATCCACAAATGTTCAACCAAAGCATCCGAAAAGATTGACCGTTTGGTGAGGTGCGGTTTATGACATGCTGACATCATCGGACCTTATTTCTTCGAAATGAGAAAGGGGACATCGTTACCGTCAATGGGGTAAGATATAAAATTGCAGCGCCCTCATTCAAGACTGGTCAAGTTCCTTAGACGAATTTCGTCGAATCTACAATTCACAAAGCTGCTAACATCAATTCGCAATAAATACTTAATTTTTTTTATTAATCGGAGCACAGATATAGTTTTGAACAGCTTGTGGGTAGTTAATTTTCCAGTGTAAACCCTCAAATCTTCAAACAAAGTGCCAAGTTTTTCTGTACAAGAATACGTTTTACCTTAAACATAGCCATCGAGACATTTTCAACGGTCATTGGATACAGCTAACTAGAACCTTATTTGCACCATTAGTTGCCAAAGTAAAAACCTTTATGCAATCCCTTAAGGCTTTAAATTGTGCATCATAATCCTCGTATCAAGTCAACGGCCGTCTCCGTCTGCTTCACTTCACTTTACTGTGTAATTTTTCATTTATTTGCCCCACCGTTTCTGAGTGCTCTTTCCCTCCCACCCCCTGACAGAGAGTTCAACTGAATAACGAACACTTAGTCAAGAAAGAAACGAGGTAACTGTCAATGATGTTCTTCACCTAGCCCCTAGACGTCTGCCCTTTTCACGCCTCTCCCGACGAGTCGCTCTCTGTCTCATATTTGTTCACATCCTTTCGGCACCCTTATCTAGACCGTGTCAGAGATGCCACTCATACGCATAAAGGACTAGACGGCTAACGGCAATTCACACGCCCCGCTGAGTTCATAGAGAAAAAAGTGTCAACTAGAAGGCCCCACGTGTATTTATTTGAAACAGAAAAATGCGAAGCGCTCAACAAACAATTTTGCATGAAATTTGCATGTTTTACACGTAACGACGTTTGTTTGCACAAACTCTCTCGCACACACACACAGGCACACAGCCACCCGTCTGCCGCCGCACTGTGGGCACTTCCAGAATCCTGCCTGGTACCTGCCATAATAAAATTTTACATTGCTCCCTGCTGCTCTAATTTCCAAGGCGATGGTAAAAACAAATTGAATTTACTTACTAATGCATGTTTGCAATTCAAACAGGGGGTGCTGGTGGCGAACGAAGCAACGGGGTGGTGGCGCTCGTGGTTTGAGGGTACTCGAAATTACCCGCACTCAGGTAATTCCTCCATTACACCATAAATATTTACATAATCTCCTGCAAGAGACGAAACGGGGAAATAAAACTTAAGGAGACGGCAACGACGTCGTCGACAGGAGGAGGACAAAAAATTAGCTTTCGCCTCTATCGCGTCTTCAGGACACACTTTGATGTAATTCCTTCTCACATTGCTGGCCGGATCTGCCGCTGGTGGGACGGGGAAAAGGAAAAAATTATAAAAATTATTTTATCCCGTTTTTTTTACTTTTTTATGGTTTATTTGTTTCATGGTCGAGAGGGACTGAAGACATTCACGCTCAACGGAGGCAAATAAAATTCAATAAAAATTTGTCCTGAATTATGAAGTTAATGTGGGAGGGGCGGTGAGTGTGTCAGTGAAGATACAGCCTTGGCATAGGTAAGGTTCGCCTTTGATGGATAATCCCCATGCAAATGTGGTCTTGTCTTGTCAAACAAATTTAAATTGCCACCGGTCCTTGAAGATGGTCGGCCCTCGGTCCTCGTGGGTATCTATTTGACAATGTTCACAGATACGATACCGAGAACGTTGACAACGGCCTGCGGGGATGAGCCAATTGATTTGCTTTGTTTGCATTGGATAATTGTGGCGCTTGGTTTGAAAGAAGTTCTCATTTCAGGGAGGTTTTCTCGAGTGTCAACAAACTTTTGGGATGTTTTTCGAACTTGGTGGTGGAAAATGAAAATGTCTTTCTCTTATGGTTGTCATGGAAATGCTTCTGATGAAAAATCACGAAAACAGACTTGCTTTTCAGCTGATAATAGAGAAATTGAAAGTTAATTGGTCTTCGGTCTTACATGAAATGGCGATGGGTCTTACGACAGTACAACAATGCTGAGAGTACTTCATTCAAAAAAAAATCCACGTAGTAACTACTTGTATATTTTATTTCCTTCAAATTGCGCAAGTTTTCAGCAATTCGCTGTGTCCTTGAAGAGAATTGAATAATGTATCAAATGACCCAGCTGAAGCGTTTTCGATCTTCTAGTTCACAATTTCGAGTGGATTGCTTGGTGGGCTGAAGTGGTGCATTGGATACAGACTCGAGATTAAACCAACAAACCTCAAACTCCTCCAAATACACACAACATTTTGGTTAAGGTAAATTTAAGTGTATAAATATCATGTAATAAATGTTTTATTTTTTTCAATCAGTTGGAGGAAATTGCCTTGTTGAAGCATTTTCATTAAATTGCAGCGAATCAAGTTTGTTTGAAAATTTTCATTTCCAGCTGTTTGAAGATCAAATGGGAAGGAGTGAAGAAATATGAGAAAAAGGAAATCCCTGGTGATGAAAAAATGATCCAAATAAGACAAAGATAAGCAATCAGGAGACCCATCCGGTGAAATTTTGCATCTCTTAACACGTTGAGTGCCACATGAGACCACTTTGGTATCACACGAATTTGGGCTTGCCGCATGATACCAGAGTGGTCTCACAGTAGGTTCACATACACTTGTGTATGCAGCATTGGATTAGACTCACAATATGTATTGAATCTCATACCATTCTAAACTATACACCCAAGAGACTGTTAGGGTTGTCTCGGTTTTCAGCTGTGAGGTCAATGTGTCAGCACACGGAGCTTTGAAATTGGTATACAAAAAAAACTTCTAGCACAAATAACAGGGTTGTAAGAATAAATAGATACATGTGAATACTGTAGGAATGTATTTATTTTGTAAGTTTGGCCTTGTGCATATCAAAAAAACATTGCAAAAAAAATGTTTCTTGCAAGCAGTGCATTTCAATGTTGATTGTGGAGTTCTTTTTGATGCTCTCCCAGATTCTACTGTAATTTTCTGGTAGCAGGTGTCACATCTACGTCTATGAGCACAGTTTACATCTTCTAGTCTATGTTCTGGCTCGTCCTCATGTACATGTTCATCCTCATCGGTATTTAGCAATCCTTGAACAATCTCTTCCTTGTTATGGTTATTCTGTTGTTTGGTACTTCTCTATATGCAATATGAACGTTTACAACTGCAGTCCCTGTCAATAGCTCAAATGCTAATTTTCGATACCACTTTACGGTGCGTCGAAGGCTGGTGTTGTATGACTTCAGTTGGTCTGACAAGTCGATATATGCTTTATATTTGTTGCACTCAAGTACGGTTTTGGGCTTTAGTTTTTCTTGGCCCCTTTTCTGAACACGTACCATCTCACCTCCGTATCTTGTGCTGAGCATGAGAACATCTATCTTGTCCTTCCATTTTTGGACGAAAATGCCTTGTTTACACTCCTCAGCAATAGACTCTCCAATTTTTAGTTTTTTTTTTTCAATTAGTTGTTTTGGGTTGAATTTTTTGTTTGATCTCAATGTTCCAATAAGATGGGTCTTGCGCTGCAGGAGGGAGCATGCCAAACTTACAGATGTGTAGTGGTTACCAGTGCACAGAGTATGTCTTTTGTCCAAAAGATTCTCCATCAGGTCCATCACAACCTTTGATGGTACCATTGTATTGACATGTTTTGATTTTCCACAATACACTTGAAAGTCGAACGTATAGCCATCTTTCAGACATAATTTGAATAGTTTTATACCAAACTTATATCTCTTGTTTGATATAAACTGTCGGAAGAAATTAATAATGCTATTACCGCACTCAATGAAGATCTATCTGAAATCTATAAATGGTCTATAAGAAATGATGTGCGACTTAATCCAGAAAAGTCAAAAGCTATTGCTATTCACCGTAAGG
Source organism: Myathropa florea (assembly GCA_930367185.1). Taxonomy (NCBI): domain Eukaryota; kingdom Metazoa; phylum Arthropoda; class Insecta; order Diptera; family Syrphidae; genus Myathropa; species Myathropa florea. The sequence continues at coordinate 38,888,378 of OV884002.1, read as the reverse complement.
CATTTGACCTTTCGCATCTTCCGTGTGTTCTCCTCAATCAAAGTCCTATAGAGTGGGTAACCTCTGCAAAGAATCTTGGCATAGTTTTTAATCGTACTCTCTCCTGGGATACTCATAACACCGGGAGCAAGTGGACAAGAAAACAAATTGAAATGAATTTATAAAATTTTAGATATCACTGAGTTAAATGTTACCTGCATTTAATATATTTACATTCTGTTCAAGTCAGACATATCATGAAGTCGACCAGAATGTTAAGTTATAGTAGTAAGTTAAGTATCTGATACATATATTGCCTCAATAAAAACAAACTGAACTGAACTGGGATACTCATATTAACACGGCTATTGCCAAGGTCTATGGCGGACTACGTACTCTTTGGACTACTCAAAATTTCTTACCCACGAAAATCAAATTGACGCTTGCTAAATCCTTACTTCTGCCAGTGTTGCTATATGGGTGCGAAATCTTTTGCAAACCTGACGAAAGGAGCATGAGAAAACTGATCGTGGTCTACAATAACATTGCTAGATACGTATTTAACCTAAGGAAAAGGGACCATGTTTCATGTTTCTCTACAAAAATTGCCGGGTGCACTCTTTCAAATCTGCTGAAAATCAAAACACTCTGCTTTCTAAACAATCTGATCATTACTCGACAACCTGAATACCTTTTTGAAAAAATCAAATTTTTCTAATCTCCTAGACCGGTAAGAATTATACAACCCAGATACTCTTGCCTCCAGTCAGAAAGACAATTCTTTGTACAATCTGCCAGGCTTTGGAACTCTCTACCAGCGCATTTGAGAGAGATTACTAGTACGAGCAGATTTAAAACTTCCATTTTTGCTTACATGACCAGAGAACAAATTTAATTATCTTTCTTGTTTCCTTAAATTTGCAATAGTATTTTACTATTTATTTTTAGTTTTATCACTATTATCATTTGTTTTTTTTTTTTTTAATTTTATTTTCTATTGTTTTTTTTCCCCACTTCTAAACTGGTTTTAAATGATGTCAATTCACAGTATATTTGCACTCCACTTATGTAAATCCTTTTAAAGCTTGCAGTTAATCATAAGATTGCATAATCTTCTTAATGTAAGAAATATTATAACTTGAATAAACTTGAAACTTGAAACTTGAAGCTCAATCTTCCCCGAAAACGAACAAGAGTTTCGTCTATGCAAACGTACCCGCTTGGAGTTATTCTACGCTGGAACGTCTCCCGTAATTTTCCCTAAGGGACTACTCCGTCTATTATTGCATCTACCTTATTGAGAAGTTGCATCTGGTTTTCAGAATCCGGTGATACTGGTTCTTGAAGCTGCTCCGTTGGTACGGGTGCTTGACAAGACCACTGAATCAAATAGTTCTTCTCTAACTTTCTCGCTGGAGGTTCATAATCTGATTCGGAATCCAAATTGGAACTTTGGAACTCCGGTAAGTATTCGTCTGATGAGCCACCTCCTTCAAAAGCATCTTCTTCTCCAGTTTCTTCATCCGACATCAATTCTTGGATCATTGCATTCAAGCGCCTTTCTCTTTTTTCGTAAGACATTTTCCCAAATTTGCAAAATACAACTACTGTTAGTTCGCAGATTTCTGCCACCGGGATAATTACCTCTTACCGCTTAACACAACAGAACATACACAAACTGAATCCTTTACTAAAAATATTTACTCCGTTTTCTCCCGTTGGAATTTGCGGTGACACATTGGCATCATGGGGCTCCTGCACACCTGGTGGCCGCGTGAGACCAATGTGTCACCGCAATAAAACAACGGTAAAATGCAAGTATAAACACGCAAATAAATTTATCTGAAATCATTTTCCAACAGTAATACCTAAAATCAAAGTATCAATCAAAAAAATCTGTGGCCTGTATGGTAGCACTCAACGTGTTAAGAAGCTAATTTAGATTTTCTAAATAGAGTGTTTCAAAACTCATGCGGCAGTACAATTAAAGAGTATTATAATTTATAGAAATGTATGACTGCCCTATAGAAATTTTTCTATTTCTCAGTGTATCTCATAGTAGTGGGAGTGGGCACCGTGGCGTAGTCGTAGGAACGTCGACTCCGACGCTCGAGGTCGTCAGTTCGAATCTCGAAAAAACACCTAAACATTTTTTCACGGCTTCACCACTTTCGAGTCACTGACAATGCTCAAAGAGTATAACTGTTTAGAAAATGTCTTTCGAAATCGGCATTAAACTGTAAGTCCCCTCCACTCGTGAGAGAACAATAGCATGCACAACACAAGTGGTTGACTGAGAAGCTGGGCCCACGCCCACCTCGGACTTTAGCGCCGCCATTATTATTGTTATACACGTTTTTGTTTATGGACCGAAACTCTAGTTCAATACAAAAATTCAAGATCAGATTAAAAAACTTCAGGCGTATTGTTTCATCAAATGCGTGCTTAGCTTTTAGAGTTCATTGTTCTAAAACCTGAAATACAATGTGCTCTTTGAGAAACCAACTTCTTAACCTTACTCTCTAATTGCACCGCCTCTAGCAGTCTTCTTGTGAGTATCCGAAATAACACAAAATCACTGCATTCACTCACTATTGGCGTCTTAAGCCTCTTCTTCTCGTAACAGCAACCAATTCAGTGTTGAAATCCCCTATTATCACACCAAAATAATTAGTAGATTGGTTTTTAAATCCAAATTCCAGAGTTTAATTACTGGAATAATTAATGCGGAATCGATTTCAAATACTGAATCAAATGACTGTAAAAGCTGTCTCCTCTGGATACATGATAAATTACAAACGAAGGCAATTAAATTTAACAAAAAAAAGCCATCAACAGACGTTTGAAACCACAAAACGTTTTTACAAAAACGCTATTTCCCTCACAGAAATAGGTACTGATACGATGTGCTGGAGCACAATGGCACAAGTCCATTGTCCGGCGATAATTTATAACATAGATTTGAAACATTTTGCATCCAAATTACAGGACATTCAAATGTCACACACAGAAAAGGAGCCGAAATTAAATTGAATTCAATTTATTTTGAATTTAATCCAGTCTATGCGTGGGAATATTAGATTTGTTCGACGAATTGTTAGTTCAGTCCGCTTGGATGGAGGGCTAAACGATTATGATTTGTGATTCTGCGTTGGCTTAGCCTGGCCTAATGTCACGCTTGGATGTTTCAATTTTGAAATTGGCAGAGCTTTTGTCACCACATCGATTTCGAAAACCATTGAAACGATAGAACGGTGGGCGATGAATAACAATATGTTCCTGAGCTAATTCTCCGTATGAAATTTAAAAATTCAGCCATGCGGATTATGAACCTGGAGCTTATTGTGACCAATTTATTTAGAATTAGATACTAATAAATGCAAAAAAATATGCAATTCCTCCCCCCATACTCCAAGAGTAGTTATATTTTGAGTACCACAATTTAAGGGTTGTGGATCAACCAGAAAGTTGAGAGATTGAGTAGTAATTATTTAATTTATTTCATTTTTAAATTAATAATAATAATAATAATAATGACGGCACTACAGTCCGAGGTGGACCTGGGCCTAGCTTCTCAGCAACCACTCGTGTTGTGCGTGCTATTGGTCTCTCACGAGTGGAGGGGACCTACAAGTCAATGCCGACTTCGAACGGCGAGATTGAGAAGCTTCATCTAAACAGTTATACTCTTTGAGCATTGTCAGTGGCTCGAAAGAGGTGGAGCCGTGAAAAAATGTTTGATTTTTTTTCGAGATTCGACCTCGAGCGTAGAAGTCGACGCACCTACCCACTACGTCACGGCGCCCAGATTTTTAAATTAGTTTCACTTAAATTTTCCTTCTTAATTTTGAATATCCTGCCTTAACTGCATACCTGATTATTGGCGTTAACTTAAGTCATTTAGCCTGAAATTGTATATGAGCTAATTTGTACAAAAAAAAAACTAATTGATGTGGGTTTCAGACACATTTTAGAACATTTTTAGAAGAAAAATACTCAAAATGTTATGAAGAATTGCAAAAATACCCCTGTTGTAGCTAACAAAAAGGTATATGATATAGAAAGGTATAGAAAAGTCGTAACTTAGTTATCACACATTTTGGTGTGTTCAAAATGCAGTTGTCCCCATGCTACTATGCTCTTGCCAAAGTATTAACATGTATACAGAGTTTAAGGAAAGCTCTCAAATTGATATACAAGTGCAAGCAATGAACGAAGGAAACAATTCACTGTCACTGGACTCCTTGGATAATTACAAATTCGTAGAGTTTGAAAGTACACTATGAACAGGTTCTTCATATAATTAAAAGTTGTGTGCGAAGCTTGTTTAAGTTTAACATTTATCAATTTCTTCCTATTCAATTTTTGGAGAACACTTAAATATTGATGGTCTAAATTTTCTATATTCATTTAACCTGAAATGACTCTTCCAGCACTTAACTAACAGCTGTGCAGATTTATTTTCGAGGTTGTAAAGGTCATCGTCCACCCCGAAATTGCGGTGAAGAGCACGAGTATGAGTACGAGTTTGCGAGAAATCTTTAATTTTAATGGTCAAGCATCATGTTTTTGAGAAGACACTTTGTTGGATGTACTTAATCGAATGGAAAAAACGTGGATTGCCACATGCACATATTTTGATTTGGTTATTCGAAAAAATCACGCCAAATCAAGTTGACCAAGTTATGTCAGAAGAAATACCAAATGCCGAAGTTGATCCAGGCTCCTTTGAAATCGTTGCCAAAAATATGATTCACGGTCCATGTGGCTTACTGAACAATGATTTGCCATGCATTTCTGATGGGAAATGCACAAAACGGTACCCAAGAGATTTAGTTGTGAAAACTGTTACTGGAAACGACGGACATCCACTATCCTGTCGACGATCGACCGAAGATAGCATATCCATCATTTCGAAAGTGAGAAACAAGATTTTGAAGTCGATAATCGTGGGCGCCGTGGCCGTGTGGGTTCGTGCGTCGACCCATGCGCATTAGACTTTCACAGTCTAGGTTCGAAACCAAGATCAGACAAACAATTTTTCAAGAAAAAAATTGTTCGCGGCCCCACCTCTTTCGAGTCTCACTGACAATTCTCAAAGAGTATAACTGTCTAGGAAAAGCTTCTCTATCTCGCCGTTCGGAGTCGGCTGTAGGTCCCCTCCACTCGTGAGAGAACAATAGGACGCACAACATGAGTGGTTGCTGAGAAGCTAGGCCCTGGTCCACCTCGGACTGTAGCGCCGCCATTATTATATTATTATAACCGTTGGGTTGTGCCGTATTCGCCGCTACTCTCAAAGACATTTAAGGCACATATCAATGTCGAGTATTGCAATTCTGTCAAATAGATCAAGTACATTTGCAAATACGTCAACAAAGGAAGCGATATGGCGGTTTGTGGAGTTGGAAACGCCACTGCTACTCTCGATGAAATCAATCAATATCAACTAGGATGCTACATTCGAAGCAATGAAGCAGTATGGCGCATTTTATCATTTCCAAACCATGAAGGACATCCAACAGTTGTTCATTTGGCAGTTCACCTTGAAAATGGACAGCGCGTCTATTTCACAATAGAAAGTTTACAAGCAAGGGCATTGTCACCGCCGCCAACAACTTTAACTGTATTTTTTGCATTATTCCCGAAAGATACATATACGAGAACGTTACTTTACTCCGAAGTACCGACATATTTAAACAAAATAAAAAGTAAAAGTGTTCCTACTTCTTATACATATATGCTGACATATGTTCATATATGCAAGGATTGAAGTCCAGCGAGGGTCATATATTCATACCTATAACAAGTGCCAATGAGGAAACACATCTACTATTTATTTATTTATTTATTTATTGAGTAACTACAATATAATTCAAATTATATTGTAACTTAGTAGCCAGAGCACCAAGAGCCTTAGGCTAGACATCTACAATAGAAAATGTGATATAACTAAGTTTACACAACGTGTGTGTTGTTTCGGAAGACCAATGATTCCGAGAAGCATACGTGACCATGGTGTGGTTGATCAAGAAACTTAATTTTAGATGAAGAAGAAGAAAGGGTAAGATCTGGATTGGTCTCTCCTTAGTTTTCTGTTCACGATGCCAACAACGCCACCTTTACTTGCAAAATAAATTAAACTTTTTTTTTGCTTTTCAATGACTTTAAATTTGATGTTGCTTTCTGAGTCAATTTGAAGTAGTTATCTGAGGATTCATTCAATTTTCAGACTTCGTAAATTCAAGGGGAATTTTATTTCAGTAACCTTCCTTAAGTGTTACATTGCCAAATCAATGTTACAATCAAATTAAATATTTCATCAAACTGCCTTGCATTTTCATATTGATCGAGAATCTATTCTCAACTTAGTGATTTTTAGAGGACGAAAAGAATTGCAGACATGTACAATGAGACTAACTTAGGCAAAGTACAATTAACCACAGACGAACTTTTAAAACACATCTATCTCCACTTTTCTACGTCAATTCAAGAACTCAACTCAGTATAATTTACAAACCCCAAAACACGCAACATTTTAAACTTCTTACATGGAACAATGTTCTCTACCTATCTGTATGAATTTCACGACAATAATTTTAACCATACAAGGTTGTCATCTCTTGGCGAGTGTTCTTCCCGCCCACGATAATATTTTAAACGCTTTCATTTAAGGACACCAACTCCGTTGCCTTTCTGGTAAATAAATTTCCCTTGCGAGCTATGAATCTGGCCGACCATACACAGATCTCAGCGGTTCTGCATACGCGCATATGTGGGAGTTTCCTTCTTGTCAGTTTTTTTTTCAATTCCAAAGGATTCGCGTAATTAACTGACCGTGCGGATAATTGAGGGAATCTCATTTATTACGTGGCCAGCCTCATTAATTAAAGATGACTTGAAAAAAAAAGATTTTATTTCACATGCGGAGGAGTTCAATGGTGTAACCAGTGTGCAGACGCAAACAGAGCCCTTTTTCGTGAGAAAAGGACGATTTGATGTGATTTTAAATGGACTCATTAAGCCGAAATGTGAGCGGATGGCTTAATGTGAAATTTATTAAGTTGATTAAAATTTATTTATTTGCTCAAGCCGGCACAAGTAATTAGATTTCTGAATTTAAATTCATAAAAAAAGGACAGCGCTGTGAAGCGGCTGTCTGAAGGAAATTAAAAGGGATTGGGTTTTATTGCCTGTGAGACCCTTCAATGGAATGCTGCAATCAAATATCCAATAGCTGGCCATTCCTTTCGATTCAAAATTAAAAAACCTTTCAAAATTCAACAATAATTTTGACGCGACAAGGCCGAAAATGTATCTACCTTGGGGACCAAAAAATCACAGGAAGTATTACAATGGGGAGTTGGGAGTTTAAAGTGCAGACCAAGCAGAGCTGATCTAAATGTTTCTTTTTTATGAACACATGAATTTTAACGATCCACTCTAAAGAACCTGAGAAATGGAGACTCCTGATTTAAAACCGAAAAATTCTGATATAGAGATGAAGTCATCAGAAATAAAAGGCTTCAATTGTCTTCATCGTGTCCTCTGGAACCATCAGTTCTAATTGGTCTAGTGGAACGAAAAGAAAACCCGTCAAGTTGTCGCATCCGCCCACAGAAAAAACTTGAATAATATCCAATTACTAGTTATTACGAGACACCAAACAACAGATGACTTAATTTATTCCAAGCCCCCGCCTTACAAATTAAATGGAATTCAATCAAACGGAATTGTTTTTAAGACAACAAAAATTCTTTCGAGTTTAAAACAAATCTCCACTTATCCAACTCTCATCCGTAGGACATCCTCCCTTCAAGTGGCTCCAAACATAACTCAAGATTCCATTTCCCATGCAAACAACTTCAGTCATTACTCACGAAAGCGGAAAACTGAAAGCTAAAAAGACAAAATCCCTAATCCTATGACAGAAAGAAAGTAATGTCCCCACAAGCACTCTCGGGCCAAAATTAGCAAAAAACAATTTAATTAACTATATCGCGATACACCTGCGGAATAAGTGGAACGAACGAAATAAGAAACCGGAAGGGATGTTTCCTTATGCAAAGCGCTGTCCTTTCCTTGTGGCACCATGGGTGGATGGAGATGCCTTTTCGTCAAAATAAACAAACACCAAAGAGCCTAAAGAGGATTTCGCTAAGAAATTTTACTTAATGCTCAACGGGAAGTTGTCATCAAAAGTCCTTCAGGGGATGTAGCAACCGCGATGGGTACACAGAACTGAAAGTCGTTCGGAAACTCCTTGCCGGCGGTGTGTGGGCCTGCAGAGTTGTAAAAAGTTGTTTGGTTTTGATGAATTTTTAGACTTTTCACCTGAGGTTACCATTCCATAGATTGGGCGGCTTAAGTTAACACAAAAGTTTCCGGTTTCCACTGACGCGAGCCTTGGAAGTAAGTCTTTTAGTTTATTGCTTGAATTTTTATGAAGAAGGCCATGATGATTCAATCAAATCCGCAGAAGTGGATCTTTCAGCCGTATTCAAAGGAGACCGAACACTTTGAATGTGCTGTTCGTCTGTTCGTTGGATCGGTAGATGGGCTGTGGTGAGATGAGAGAGTGCTTCGTGTTGATGGCTATTTTTGAATTATTTAAGAGTTCTTCTTTGCTTTCAGTGCAGCCTGAGACTTTATCGTTAACAATTCAGTATTGGATAAGTACCATGTCCACGTGGCTGTTTAATTTGCTGCACGCGCAAGAATTGGAAAGAACCTTCAACAGGACCCGAAGAGGTGGACTGGATAAGGTGGCATCGACAGATATGTATCTCTTTGGATAATAAAAATCGTCAGATCAGATGTTAAGCAACTCACAACACCTAGATACTTTTGTAGTTATTATTACCCTTTTTATGATATTCATATCATTTGGCAGTATCCTGTTCGATTTTGCTAGCTACGTATCTCAGATCAGTGTAACTCTTCTTCGACTGGGGAGTAAAACTCTTCACTCTTCTTCTGCAATACATTCTTCTTCGATGACCAGCTTGCAAATACATCTGACATCTGACACATCTGTGATAACAGGTTTAAACGCTTAGTTGCGCATAGTGGTTCTTTTTGATTGACTGTCCATCACGTCACAACTGATAGCTAAAACTTTAAGAGTGTAAAGAAATTTATTTACCTTGACGCCGCAGTTAATAAAAATAACAGCTTAAGTACAGAATTGAAACGAAATATCACTCAAGCCAATCGAAGTTTCCTTGAGCTTAAAGGCTTATGAGCTGGAGATGGGAGATGGGTTACGTACTTAAATGAGTAACCTTCCACCGTAGGACACGTTGAAGATCAAAACCACCCACATGTGCTTACCGCAGGTAAGGTAAAGAAGTTTCCGCTTATTGCACACATTCTTCTGGTGAGAGTTGGATAATCGCAAAGTAGCTGACAAGTAGCCCTTTGTAACTTCAACAGCAGTCGTTTTGGTTTGGTGGGTACCACAATGAACGAAAAGGACGACCACTATGGCTAGGTTGGGTTAGGTTAGTGTGACTGTCGCAGCAAAACCAGCCGTAACCCACATCTATCCTAGTTGGCTCTGTTGTGCCGTCACTGTCCGATATCACACCGATTCCTCGTTAGCCAAAAGACACATGAAAGTACCAACTGGTATCCTGGTGGTTCATCTTGTAGTGTTCCACTATTTTTTTTGGAATACAAGCCAATTTGTTCCTTTTATGAACTTAACCATGTCCTTGGTTTTGTTTTTGAAAAAATTCTTCTAGGCTTCTGAAAAGGTGTTTGCCTAGGGTATTATTTCTAGTTCCTGCAACGTCTGGACAGTTGCCGAGGTAGTGCAATATTATCTCATCCTCTTCCTTATCCCTGCAGCTGCTACTGAAGTTATTGTATGGGGCTCACATTCCTCTTGGATGTGTGCCTATCACACTCCCATCATAATGGGTACATCTTTGCTACTGAGTTTAACCAAATGTAGTAATATCCCTTTTTCAACGTTTCGTTTCACCAACATCTAAACTAAATCAACGTATATTTGCTTTTTTCAAGTTTTCGCACTTTATTTTCTTCCATAAAAAGTGACGTTCTTGCATAGGGAAAAGCAAGACACTTTTTCAACACAGATCAATTTTTTGCAAGATCCCTCTTTGTCTAGGTACCCAACACGTAGTTGGGTTCTCATAGAAGACTCTCATAAAAGCTGCCCATATTGAGCCGTCAGTGTGCAGGGCGAAGTATCTCTCATTCAGGCACTCGCTTTTGTCACGAGATCAGAGAGAAATCATTTTCGCTGGGCCAGGGTTGGTGGCAAATAAAAAATTGTTACAGAACCCTATTAAGCGCTGAAATCAATACCAACAATTAGTATTGTCAATAGATCCGGTGCCTAAGGTGGCTAAGCAAAGTAGGGCATATGTACAGGATTGAGTCCTTTAATGCTGAAACACAACAGTGCGTTGCGCTAGCCGACTTCATGTTACGGAGGGCGTGCGTTGACGCACTGCGTTAATCAGCTGTTCCCCCTCTCTCTCAAAAAAAAACCAAATAAAAAATATTCCTTCAGCTGTTTCAATTTCTGAAATGTCAAATCATAAAATATTCTGGTCAAACAATTGAACGTTAAAGAAATTAATTGCGGAAAATGAATGCCAAGAAAGTTAAAAAAATTAAAAAAGTGCTTCTTGTTGCAAATATGGCGTATTCGTTCAAATTAGTTTTGTTGTTGAAATAATTTTAGTCAGTTGTTTTCATTTCTCAAATGTCAGTTGCCACAAAATGTTCTCAATTTGGGAAAAACTCTCAATTTGGGAAGCATTTCTCAATTTCGCTCTCACAGCACATCTCTCTGTCAAAAAAATATCCAACATGTTGAATAATGACGTGCGTTGGGATTACGTTTTACGTTTTATTACGATCGTCTCATCTCTCTCATTTTTCACTTACGTAGGTCGATGCAGTATTTCGTGCATGTCCATTGAATTGTGTGCGTTGAAAGGCAACGCTGACGCTGACGCACTGTTGTGTTTCAGCCATAATGCCGACTCCGAACGGCGAGATTGAGAAGCTTTTTCTAGACAGTTATATTCTTTGAGCATTGTCAGTGACTCGAAGGAGGTGGAGCAGTGAAACGACGACGAACTCGAGCGTAGGAGTCGACGCACCTACCCACTACGTCACGGCCGCGCCCACAAAATAAGAATTAGATTTACTTAAAAAGACTCACCCATCTAAACTCGTTTTAAAGTAGTTCTTGCCCAAAAGAAGCACTTATCCATAATGCTGCCACGTGGATCCCCGATGAATTCATGTAAGAGGTCTCGTAATCACAATATGAGAACCGATTCGACATTTCTATGCAGCTTCTGATACGTATCCTTCTGGTCGCAGCTATTTGCAAAGAAAAGGGCCTAAGAGAGAGACGCTAGTAGCCTAGTGGTACCCTACCGGTTTACAGTCGAGTCTTAGACAAATAGTATGGGTCATCACCAGCCGCTATGTTGCCATTTTTTTGAGAGACATAAAACATTCGGAGCGTTTTGGATCTACTGTTGGCCAACTCATTTTGAAAGTGTGGCACAGATTATCATCAAATGTTTGTCCTTTGAGTGGAGAGTTCTTGAAACGACAGTTTGCAACCACCTAAGGTCATTCCTTATTTCCAATTTTGATATATTTTCTTAATAGAGGCATGGCATGCCTGACAAGTTTGTCAGTCGTACAATTGCCTTTTTTAATTGCCAGAAAATTCAGGAAAAATGCAACAAGACAAAATTTGTATCACTTTTACTCCATGGGGTTTGTTAACGTGATAACGACTCTTGAACGCCTATGGACAGGTACCTGCATATATATGTTTGTTGAAGTAGATGTCACTGTTTTCGAGAATCCATCATGTCATCACTCGATAAGGAACAGGTAAGGTGCATACAAGACATTTCTAATCAAATCTTCCAACTGGTGTCGCACAAATTAACTGCTTCCGATGTGGAAGTGCTCAAAATCTAAAATCATTCAACAATTCTGTTGATAAGAAGACCGGAAATCATACCAGCAATAGTCGATTACAGTGAGGCACGATTCACACTAAAAACGCTATTAAATCATAGCTACTACCTTCTTGAGTATCCGTTACATGACAACGTATGCTTGTTCACAAACAATAAATTCCCATAGAAAGATGTCGTAACCTCCATTTCATGGAAATGCCCTAAGAGCACACACTCGCACTCACCTTTCAAGCGCACACCCTCGTCGTTCCAAAAGTCATCACCGACTTCTAAAACGGTAGCATTTTAGGTAAAATAAATCGTTAAAGTCAGTGACTGAACAATGGTAGCTTTCACCATGCACAGGGACTCTTTTAAATCCTCATAACTTGTCGCAACTATGTAAGTCTCTCAAGGATACGTGCACTTTGTAACGCACTTGTGAGCATTGCTCCCATAGGACGTCGCCATTATGGCTTTGAAAAACGAATGACACTTCCACCTAAGTGCATGCTCTCGATCCCTTGCCTCATAAGCCATGCGGCCATGGTGTTGGCAAAAAGAAGTTGGGTTCGAAGCATTCAAGACGGTTGAGAATATATGACGTTAATTTTGAAAATGTCCTTTCATTGGAATCGTCCGAGCGACAAGGGTGCTAAAAGTTTTCGAAGCGTGAAACTCAATGAGTATGTTCGCCATACTCGCCACTTCGATCTGGTCTAGACTATTGAGGGAAGCACGTCCCTTTTCCCACTCCATATCGATGAAATGGTAGTCAGTGGTTGGGTCAATATGCCATTGTTTCCTGAAGATTGAATTCTTGATTAACAACTGTCCGTTAATTAAGGCAACATTTATCAATTAATCATATGCAAACTCCACTTCAACGGCAAAGGGGCGCCTAATTGGTATTGTATAGCGTAATTTGCTCCTAATTTGTGTTGATTGATGGCACCACCTGTACACTGCGGATTAATTCTCAATTAATTGCAGCGTGTCTTGACATCAATCTGAAGAGAAATTCATCAGTGGATGCGACTGCGTTCGAAAACTGATTTCAGCACATCACAGTGGCATTCAGCGAGTTATGTTGCGTTATTCTCCACTTGTGGATGTTGCAGTGGTTTGCTGCGATTATCTTCATCGGAAGTTCAATTAACTTGTTCTTACAATTAATGTTGTAGATTCTTTTTGGCTCAAAATCAAAGTCGTTAATAGGTTATGTTCCTGAAATGGTTAATTCTGCATTTCACAACAGGCTTGTAAAAAAATTATGCAATTTTTTAAGGTTCCGTCTACAAAAACGGAACCTTTATCATTTCGGTGTGTCCGTCCGTCTGTCCGTCGTGTCTGTTAGTACAACTTGCACTTGCCCAGTTTATTTAATGCTGAATTCGGTGAATAAAAGAAAAACGCTGTCAAAGCACACATACAGTGGTGTTCACCAAAAGTTTTGCGTCAAAAATCCGAATTTTTGTTTTTTTCATTACAGATAATCGTTTGTACACTTTATAAAAAAAACATTTTTTTTTCTTTATTTTATTTCGTTTTTTCAAAAATTATAGATAGTTGCAAAAAAATGTATTATATAAAGGGAAATAATAGAAAACATTCAGTAACTTTAGAAGTTAGTGCAGAATGTTGCTTCGGCAAATGTATAACAAAAAAATGTTTAAATCTTTAGTGGGGTGATAACATGCAAAATTAAAATAATAAATCAATTTAACTTCAAGAAATTTAATAAAAATCTATGACATTATATAATAACTAAAAAAATAATATGCGAAAAAAAATAAGGTACGTTTTATTTATAAACGACGTTACTTATATGACATGAGAATTCACATGCTGATGATTAGATAAGCTTCTCAGGAAAGATTCAACAGTAGCACAATTGATCGTGAATAACCAATCACTAACTTTCTTTAAGAATTAATTGAAATTAAAAGTTATTCTTATAGTATATGGTAACTTATTGAAAATTGTAGGAGCTGTTACAGTCAGACCTGTGAGATAATTAAGTATATTTGTACTTAAGTACATTTCAATTACAATTCCTTGTACTTGAATTTTGTTAAGTACAAGTACAATTCCTCGGTACTTGTACTTAAAAATTTCAAATACCCAGTACAAGTAATTGTACTTGTACTTGTAATTCCTTTCAAAGTAATTGAAATCACAATCTAAGTACCGAAGTACTTAAAAAATGATCGTAAGTACTTTTTAATTCCTTAATTCCTTCCAAGTACTTTCAATTCCTTTGCATTCCTTAAGTACTTTCAATTCCTTTTAAGTTAATTGTTGAAATAAAAGTACTCGATTTTGTAAAATTAACAGAAACTAATCTAATTTAGTTTACTTTATATACACACAGTCACAAAAGTAAGTATACACCGTAAAAAAAATAACGAAATTTGAGATTTATCGCAAATTACTCAAATTTATTCCTAGTTGGATATCCTTAAGCAGTAATAACTGCCTCTATTTTCGATCCCATGGAGGTAACAAGCTTTTGAGTTACTTCCGGACTTATTTTTTCCCATTCGTCCTGTATAATCGCCTTAAGCTCGGATTTGGTCATAATGTTATGGTTTAGGATTTGACGCTCGAGATGATCCCACAAATGCTCGATAATATTTAAATTCGGTGATTGAGGTGGTGTTTTGAGCTGTTTTCGCACATTGTACAGCAACCATTCCTTCACAACCAGGGAAGTGTGCTTTGGGTTATTGTCTTGTTGGAATATAAATGAACCCTTCAAGCCTAATTTCTGCAAGCTATGGTGGAGATTGTTTTTCAGTATACTGACGTAATCGTACCGACTCATTACGTTCTCAATAAACACTAAATTGCCAACACCAGATGCCGCCATACACCCTCAAACCATTACTGATCCGCCACCATGCTTCACCGTACCAGCCATGTACTTTGGATCTTACGTATTCGTATTCGTATTCATTTTTCACTAAGCCTTATGGCGTCCATCGGAACCGTGAATGTGAAATTTACTCTCGTCCAAGAATATTACGCTATTCCAGAAATGCATTTCCTTTTGTGAGTGATTTTTGTCGAATTCAACTCGTTTTTGGCCAAATACGCAGTAAGATCCAAAGTACGAGTACATGGCTGGTACGGTGAAGCTTGGTGTCAGTATCTTATTTTGTTTTTTAATATTTTTGTTATTGTTAGTTAAATTTTTTTATTGTCTGTTTTTTGAAAAGAGCATAAAAATAGCAAAATAAATATGTACATATAACATATTTATGCAGTTTCGCTTTCTAGTTAATGATTCGTTCAAGATTCGTTATTTTTTACGGTGTATACTTACTTTTGTGACTGTGTGTATATAAAGTAAACTAAATTAGATTAGTTTCTGTTAATTTTACAAAATCGAGTACTTTTATTTCAACAATTAACTTAAAAGGAATTGAAAGTACTTAAGGAATGCAAAGGAATTGAAAGTACTTGGAAGGAATTAAGGAATTAAAAAGTACTTACGATCATTTTTTAAGTACTTCGGTACTTAGATTGTGATTTCAATTACTTTGAAAGGAATTACAAGTACAAGTACAATTACTTGTACTGGGTATTTGAAATTTTTAAGTACAAGTACCGAGGAATTGTACTTGTACTTAAAAAAATTTAAGTACAAGGAATTGTACTGGTACTTGTACTTGTACTTGAATTTTACAGGTCTGGTTACAGTGTATAACTGAGAGAATCTACTGGGGTAGTTGCCACTTTGTTTAAAGAATTCCACTAGAACTTTGAATACGTATAGGTGTCTCAGGGGAAGTATATAAAGGTCTCTAAAAAGAGGCCAGCTATGTTGAAAACGATTTTTATTACAAATAATTCGTATTAAATATTTTTGAGCTATCAACAGAGGTCGGAGGGAGCTGAAATAAGCACCGCCCCAGCTTGTGATGCCATACTGCATCTTAGAGTGGGCAAGGCCAAAATAAATTGTCTTCAAAACTTTTTCAAATTATTTCAAATTTAATTTAATAAAATTAATTCAAATAACGTAAAAATAATAATTCAAAATAAGGAAAAACCTAAAAAGTTGTTAATATAAATAGCACAGTCAACGAAATGTTTATAAAAATTAATAAATATCTCGA
Source organism: Myathropa florea (assembly GCA_930367185.1). NCBI lineage: Eukaryota > Metazoa > Arthropoda > Insecta > Diptera > Syrphidae > Myathropa > Myathropa florea. The sequence continues at coordinate 38,872,309 of OV884002.1, read as the reverse complement.
AAAACTGATACAAAACTAAAATGTTTGTTAACATTTGGAAGGATAACACATGTCCCTTGTGACCTGCTGACAAAGTTTAGGCAAACTTTCCACTAAGCGTTTACATATTTGGGGAGGGTTAGTTTCCCAAGCTGACTTTATTGTTTGCCAAAGTTCTTCCAAAATTTTTAGATTGGAGTCCTTAACAAACGAGTCAGTATCATTCGAAAGGTTCTCGATAGGATTCAGATCGGGACTTTGAATCGTCTAATCAAGCACGGAAATTTGTCGCTCCGAAAGTCAATTCTTCACTACACGCGAAGCATGCTTTGGACCAATATCCTGCAAAAAAGTCCATGACAGAGGCATTGAGTCGTCAGTTAATGGCTCCATTTGGTTCTCCAGGATTAGCTTGTACTAATGTTGGTCCATAATATTAATTTTTACGATTGGACCAACACCCTGCCATGACATCGCCACCCACACCATTATGCTCCCACCGCCATGCTTGACGGAATTATTGGTGTACCGGGGATTGCACTCTTGATTCGCTGACCTCCTCACATACTTTTTTCCATCTGATCCCAACCTATTGAACTTATTTTTATTGCTCCAAAAGATATTTTTCCAAAAGAACAAAGATTTGTTCTTGTGAGCGTTTGCAAAGATAAATCTCTGCCTGCGGTTTCTTTGGGAGACAAGAGGCTTTTTTCTGGCGATCCTTCCATTGGGTTGGAATTCAATGAGGCGGCGACTCACAGTTACGTCTGATATTTGGACATAGTGTTGGTCAGCTAACTGTTGCATTATCTCCGGAACGGTTAAGAAAGGGTCACTGCCGCTGATTCAGTGTATGATCCTGTCAATAGCTTCTGAGGTTATTCTTATTCTGTCTTTCCTAACGCGATTTGCGGCAGATTGAGTGCATTGTATGACCTTCACTGCATTTTGTATAAGCTTCCTGGAGCAACTTTATGTCATTGCCACATCTAAAATGGTCCTTCCGTTCTGTATCATGTTACCAATTATAGCCTTCCTTTCTTCCCTGGAATACTTTCCTCTGCCCATCTCAAATCCTACTATTGTTTTTAAATTAATCTAATTGTCTTTATTATTAAAAATATTTATAATGACCTCATTCAAATCACTGAAACAAACAATTTTTAATAAGAAACCAAATATGTGCTGTTTATATGAACACCCAATTTGCAATGATCACCAATTCGCACGATCGCAAAATAAAGAAATACTAACGGGATCTTCTTTGCCGTATGTTTTTATATTCATAAAGGTACTACCTTACGCTCAGTTACCATTGGACATGCAAGTATTCTTAACAGACTTGAAGTATCAGAAGCCGAGAGCGACTATAGGCTCCCATAACTCGACTTCGAGAGACCCTTCAAATGCCAATACCCTACCAGAGAGGAGTGGGCGAGCTAAACTTGCACTACTCAATCAGACTCCTTGATTATGGCAGTGTGTTTCAAGCGGAGGTCCTGGCGGTCAAAGAAGCGGCCAAAGCGATATCAATGATGGCGATACCACCAGCTGATATTACCATTCTCATTGACAGTCAGGCGGCCATGAAAGCTATATCCGCAATAGAAGTCAAGTCCAAGCTAGTCGCAAGCTGTCGCGAAGATCTAAAGGTTCTTGGCTCACAGCACTCGATCAATCTGTGCTGGGTCCCAGGACATAGGGACATAGCCGGCAAAGAGATGGCGGATGAACTTGCCAGAACAGAGTCAGTGACCGACGCGTCACAAGCAATTCATGGTATTAAACCGCCACTCTCAGAGCTGAGGAAAAAGATGGATACAAAGATCATTGAAATGGCAAACAGTAGATGGCGCGGTCTGTCTACATGTGTGATTACTAAAGCATTATGACCCAGATACGATAGAGCAAAAACCGACAAGATCCTTCGGTGTGACAAAGAGTTGGTAACGATGGTGGTTGGAGCTCTCACTGGCCATAATAGACTCTCCAACGACAACATTTGTAGAGGCTGCGGTGACGAGGAGGAACGAGACTCATAACTACCTCTGTCACTGACCTAGTCTTTGTCAGTTGGGTCATAGAACAATGGGAGAGTTTTTCTTCTAAGACTTACAAGAAATTTCAAATATACCTTTTAGATCTCTTTGCAGGTTCATAAGGAAATTGGGATGGCTCCGGCACAACGAAGGACCATGAGCGCGACAAGGGTTATAAGGGGACACTAATCCCTAATTGGGCATCACAATGGGTCCCTAAGGACCTAAGTGAGACGTGGCTTGTGCCCGTCTACCCAGATACCTACCTACCTATCTACGATATTATGGCTTTACTCCTATGCACCTGTTAAGTACTGTGTGTATTGCAAACAAATACAAATTTGAATAAAGGTGTGCTATTTATATGAACACGACTGTAAGTGAAAAATCTGACATTTCATGTGGTACAACCTAATACTTCCTAGTGATTGGTTGTAAATATAACGCTGTCAACGTGTTTGTCAATAGACTTCTCCAATCCCTCTATCTGATCTGATATGTGCAGAATTTGCATCCTTTAAATCAATTCCCTATTGGTTTGAATGCGATTTTTTTCATTTTTCAAAACTAATTCAAACATTATACCAATCAAATCATTTTACTACCGTAATGCTATATTTCCTCGTACTCCTGTTAAAAAAAAGTACGTTTAAAATGTCCTCCTTCATATTCCATATTCCAACCAGTCCGCACTAAAAAACTTAACTTTTTTGTTAATCACATCAGTTCTGTTAGTTCGTGATGTAGAACACACGCTTTTAAAACTCTCTGCCGCTGCAACCATTTACAGTGATTTACTACCGCCAGTCCACAGGCCAAACATTCGACAAATGCCGTGTAAAATCAGTTTTTTTTGTAATTAAAACAAAACACCCAAAACACACCGCAGTCGACGGTTGAAAATGAAACGAAATTTATTTCGAATCGCAATTAAAACCGAGCAATCTAATCTCACCAAATTGTTTCCAATTCCACTCTGGTCTGGTATTTCATCCCACTTCATGGTTTTCGCATCAATTTTCGAAAATTCCGTATTATGCAAATTTGGAAAATTAATTAAACGCCATTAGTTTCATACACCGTCGGACACCATTGGTACACCACCATTTTAACGTTAAAGGATTTCCCATCAAAAATTTCGTCACCACCTCAACAGGGTCTGCTGAAGCCCAGTCACCCCCGTTCGCTAACTATTACATTCAACTATGGAAAATAGCATGAAAACGGTGCAAGCCATTGATTCTCATAGTAACTTCGTTCCATGAGTCTATAGTGTCAGTGGAACAGAAACGGAGGAGAGATTTTTAATGGATACTTAAGGGCGAAAGATGATGGACTGATTGAAAACAACTTTTAAAAGGATTCACTGAAATCAGTTTGAGTGCCAATACTTTATGGAAATGAATATAAATGAGGGGGGAGTTTACTTTTCCATCTTCGTCAACCGAAGGTAATCACGTTGGAATGGGAGCATGGGGGCCTTTTACTCCAGTGAAGGGTCATCATTGATTTTAGTGCTATGGCGGATGGCGACTACTTGAAGTGCCTTGCTTCCTGGACGGGAGTCGGATTTGAAAAATTTGTACATAAACTTTATATTTTGGGATATTTTCATTGAGCTATGGAGTGGAGCTATTGAATAGGAAGATGGAAGCATCTTTTCAAAGTTTCATAACTTCAGTACGCCACTTATGCTGAACGTACATCTTTCCTGCTACGGCTCCCTTCAACAAGTGCCCTTTCTCGTTGTGGCTGTCTATTGACTTGCCCCACAGGCCCTGAGTAGACGAATTTTTCGACCAGATCTTTGCTATATAAAGCTCAGGGTGTACTTTCTACTTTTGGCGTTGTGTCCTAAGACGTCTGACTATGCTTGTGTCCACAATCGCCGTGCTAAAGGATTCTTTGAAACTGGAGAAGGAAATTGTTTCCTGAGTAAGAAATAACAAAAGTTTCTCAACTGTCTCCATACACTCGTACATAAATTGCCTACGAAATTGTGGCAATTGTTTTGTTTGACATTTGAGGCTTTGCCTTGTAGACAAGTAATTGCTTACGAAAATTTTTGCTGCGATTTCAAGGAAGGATTGTTATTTCGATTCAGCCATAGTCTTGTTATGTTTTGGCAACAAAAGGAGAGGATTGAAGAAAAGGGATTAATTTCAAGTATTCGATAAAGTTGGACAAAGTTGATTTCAAATATCAATTCTAAAATGTTTTTTTTTAAATCCGAAACAATGTGGGTAGGAACTGACCCACTTACCCATGTGGAGTAATTTCAGAGAAGAAAGAAGGAGTTAAAACCTCCGGTGAACTTAAGATGACATTTATCTGTAAACGAAGGTAGGTAGGTAAGGATGGTAAGTAGGGTGCCCTTGCGACTGAATCGCGGGTCATTGAGACCAACAGTTGGGTCCATTGTGCTCTGGGTGTGGGGAGGTGTACCTCGGGAGATCTACTCTTTTACTGCTAATTAGAACCACCCATATTGTTGTATATATCTTAGGAGATGCGTCAGCTCTATTTTATTCAAGTCCTCCAGCTCATGGAAGAAATTACTGCCTAGTGTTAGCAGTTTCCTTCTCCGTAGGGCTGGACAATCGCATATCAGGTGGCGGACGGACTCTATTTCCACCTCGTCCCTGCAATTTCTACAATAGTCGCTATGGGGGATACCTAACCTTCTGGCATGGGTGCCTATCGGACAATGTATAATTTCGGTGTGTCCGTCCGTCCGTCCGTTTGTTTGTCACACTTTTTTTATCTCCGAAGCTTATAAATGAATGCAATTCCGTCAGGTAGGCGACCGCTTGGCAGACACAGGACGAGATGGTTGGACCAGGTCCAAAAACTCGCCTGGTTGCGCTTGGGCATAGCTCCTGATGAGTTAGAGTCGATGGCGGAGGATCGAATGGAGATCTCTCGTGCGTGAGTTGCTCTTGTGACCCCTTTAGTGAAACATGCGGATCACTGAAAATGAGATAAGATGAGATGAGAAGTTCATAAAGATATCGGCATGAAATTTTTGAATTAGGTACTTTAAACCTGGAAAACTTTTTCCATGCACACACATTTAAAAAGTGGTGCCAGTTGGGGGTGGCTCCCGTATAGGTGAAGTGGCCATGGATTTTGAAATTTTGATGCACATCCTCTAGTGATCATTGGACAGTACCGTTTGAAAATATGGAGCTCCAAAGTCGTTTTTAATGCAAAGTGTTAAACCAAAGTGTTTAAAAATCAGAAAAAATTCACAAAACCTAGAAATCATTGAGCACTTTTATTTAAAAAAAAAAATGTGGCCCTAATAGTATAGTATAGCCCTGATAGGTCCCTATCAGTGTGGTTTCAAGCCGGGGAAGTCCACCATAGATCAAATCTTCACACTGCGGCAGATCCTGAGAAGACCCAAGAAATGCAGATCGACACACACCACCTCTTTGTGGATTTCAAGGCCGCATATGACAGCGTGCACAGAGACGAGCTATACAGCGCCATGTCTAGTTTTGACATTCCTGCCAAACTCGTCAGACTGAGCAGGATAACGATGGAGAACTCTCGCTGCTCCATTAAGGTCGGTAACGAACTCACCGAGACCTTCAATGTCAAAAAAGGTTTTAGACAAGGCGACGCGCTATCATGTGATTTCTTTAACATCGTTCTTGAGAAGATCGTGCAAAACTCACTGGCCAACACGAGGCACGATCTTCCAAAAGTCCGTTCAACTGCTAGCTTACGCGGATGACATTGAACTGATTGGGCGAACATAGCGAGCCGTCAATGATGCGTTTGCTGACATTGAAACGGAAGCGGCTAAAATGGGTCTGACGGTAAACGAGGGCAAAACCAAGTACGAGTATATGCTGTCATCGAAAAAGGACGCACAACATCGATGACTTGGCCAGAACGTCACCATAGGCAGCTATAAATTTGGGGTAGTTAAGGACTTCGTCCATCCTGGCTTCGCAGTAAACAGTACAAACAACATCAGTACCGAGATCAAACGCAGAATAACTCTTCCCAACCGCTGTTTTTTGGGCTCAAAAGGCAATTGAGTAGTAGAGTCCTCTCTCGGAAGACCAAGTTGATTCTGTATAGGACCTTGATCATCCCAGTCCTGCTGTACGGCGCAGAGGCATGGACAATATCCCAAGCGGATGAAAAGTATCTTGGCCTTTTCAAGAGAAAAGTCCTGCGCGTGATCTGTGATCCTGTTTGAGTTGATGGCATTTGGAGGAGAAGGTTCAACCACGAACTGTATGGGCTGTCTACGGATTCAACGCCTAAGATGGCTAGGCCATGTAGAGCGTATGGACAACTTAGCTCCGGCCCGAAGAGTCTTTGACTCTGAGCCTGTGGGACAACGCAACAGAGGACGTCCACGTACAAGGTGGCGCACACAAGTCGAGCGGGGGCCTTGGCGGGCTTGGTGTGCGAAACTGGAGACAGCTGCCGAAAGATCGGGCTGGCTGGAGAGGCATGTTGAGTGAGGCCCAGGTCCACCTCGGACTGTAGCGCCTTAAGAAGAAGAAGAAGAAGAGCATTTGTGGGATCATCTCGAGCGTCAAATCCTAAGCCATGATATTATTACCAAATCCGAGCTTAAAGCTATTATACAGGACGAATGGGAAAAATAAGTCCGGAAGTAACTCAAAAGCTCGTTATCTCCATGGGATCGTGAATAAAGGCAGTTATTACCGCTTAAGGATATCCAATTAGGAATAAATTTGAGTAATTTGCAATGAATCTCTCTTTTTTAAAAGTGTATAATTACTTTTGTGAGATTGTTAGTCCCATTTTTTTATTGTTTGTTTTTTGAAAAGAGCATAAAAGAAGCAAAATAAATATGTATAACATGTTACCTAAAGTCTATGCAGTTTCGCTTTCTAGTTAATGATTCGGTCAAGATTCGTTATTTTTTAAGGTATATATTTACTTTTGTGACTGTGTGTAAGTATATGTATGGATGGATGTTTGTTTGTTTGCATGTAAGGATGTAGTAATGAATAGTTGATTTGGGTTGAAGTTAAAAGAAAATTCAGCTGAAATAGCTTGGAGCCTTAGCCGTGAGAGTACAACTCGCACTGTCCAGTTTATATAATATGTTTAGATTTACAAAGTTTTTGGTAAGTCCATTTCCCTCTAGTCCTTTATTAAAATAAACTTTCAGATACATTTCAATCCCATTGTGAATATAAATGAAATACCAAATAAACAAATTTAAATGGAAAATATGGCAAATAAGTCTGTTCGGTATTTTAATTGATTAAACGTCAAAAGAACTTAATTCCGATTTAATGCCGTCCACATCAGTCCGTAAAAACTAGTATTTGTTCCCTCTACAGCCACGCGGATCAGCGAGAAACAACAAAAAAATATTCACAATAAATTAGTCGCTGTCCCACCTCGGCGTTACCACAACCAAATTAAATCTCAATTTTCCGTCGGCGACGAACGAACCATACGGTAATTGATTCAACTCGTGTGTACATATGCGTGTGTACGCGAGTGTTTAAATTATCTGCACCACATTAATCACATTTAATATCCACTTAGCGAGAATATAATCAAAAACAAACACAATTACACACGCAAGCGAAACTTTAAAGTTGTCACTCGTACTCTCAAGGATGTGTAAAAATTAATTTCGCACGAGAGCGCGACAAGGATTCAATTAATTTCCAACGAAAATGTTTATATTCCCGATTGCATCCAATGCACGATAAGTCAGTGACAAATGTTTTCACTAAGAGATTATTATTACATTAATTACCGTTAATTTGCGTCACAGGGTGGCCGTGACAACTGCCACTGCTACAATTAAGATATTTTAATTAAAGGCCGACTGATGTAACGGAATCGGAATATAAATTAAATCGATTTTTCGTTAAATTTTTATTAAATTTTTGCAAAATGATGGGTTAACACGGCAGATGAACTTTATTTACGGTGGCAGTACGAGAGAAATTGCACATGTCAAAGCATATGGAGGACGATAGCAACGATTTTCAGTGGAAGTTGAAATTGTCACTTTCACATGGTGCTACACATGGTTGGTTTGATTACAAATCAATTCTTCAAATCTCTGTCAACATGCCTTTCATTTTGATTAAACAACTTTAAGGATCTGAGAAAAAATAGGATTTTTGTCTTAACTCGATTTAGAGCTTTTTTTACTTCGACTTGTCAAATTTTAGTCCTTTATTCGTTAAGTCACTTTCATTCAGATTTTTTTAACAACCCCTTGACTCTTAACTTGGACAAGAACAAGGCTCATTGTGAATGAAAATTATTTGGAAGCACCTCTTTGCGAATATCAAACATCCTTCAACTCAACAAACGTTAGAAGAGGAGAGGGACTGTCCAAGATAAGTCAAAAGAACCATTTGGGACATATCATATCATTATATAAAGGGTCTTCTAATACGGATTTCCGAACTTTGACAGTTGATAGCTTCCAAGCACCGTTAAAAACCAAATCCATGAACACCCTTTCGGATTATTAGCTTCAACTTACAATTTCCCCAAGCTGACAAGATCTTGCCAGCTCTCTCCACTAGAATACATGAAGTTTGTTGTGGTTGGCTTTCATTAGCTCGAGCTCGAATATCCTTAAAACCCTCTATCGTTTAAGGCTGCATCAGGGCAGCCATCGCCTATTGCCCATTTATTCCATATGCGATATATTTTGAGATAATAGGTGAAACGATGAAATCAATGATAAGTGGAGGGAGAAAACCTATGGCTTAAACGGTCATAGCTGCCCTGAGACCTTACCTATTTTGTACCTGGAGGTCTATCAAAAGAATTTGTTCGAATTCTGATTTCAAATTATACTTTATAAGCCCATTATTTAGCAGAAAACAAATTACCGACTCTTTTGCGTCAAAATTGCGGTTTTGACCGTTAGAGGGTTAAATACGGAGCATTCTCGTCCACCATCATCATGTAATCAAAAAAAGACCAAAGACGCCAAACAGGACTTTTCTTTCCGCTTTCAATATCATTCGTACGTCTGCGCAGTTATTTACGACTGTGACAATCAAAGCCTTGTATAAATTCAACTTGTCAACCCGCCTTTTTAGTCCAAAAAAGAGCTATAAGCAAAAGAAAGTCTGGGTTTTATCCCTGTGCAAATGTTGCTACCAATATTTATCGCAGAGTCGAAGTAATCAGTAGACAGTCGGATATAAATTTTCTACTCAGCAAGCTTAGCCACAGTTGCAGGCAATGCCTTATTTTAACATTACCAAATTGATTGGTTATCGACCAAATATCACACTGCGGCAGATCTTGGAACAAACCCGGGAACAACAAATCGATACCCACCACCTTTTCATCGATTTTAAGGCCGCGTATGACAGCATCTATAGAGACGAGCTATACAGAGCAATCTCTAGTTTTGGCATCACTACCAAACTCGTCCGTTTGTGTAGGATGACGATGGAGAATGCACGCTGCTCCATCAAAGTCGGTAAAGACCTAACCGAGACCTTTGATGTCAAAAACGGATTCAGGCAAGGCGACGCGCTGTCATGCGACTTCTTCAACATCATACTTGAAAGAATTGTGCAAAACTCGCACGCCAACACCAGGGGCACCATCTTTCAGAAGTCCGTCCAACTACTTGCATATGCCGACGATATTGACATGCTTAAGCGGAAGAACACAGCGTGATGTCAATGGCACTTTTGTGAGTATTGCGACGGGAGCCGCGAAGATGGGTTTAACGGTAAATGAGGGCGAGACCAAGTATATGCTGTCAACCAAAAAGGACACCCAACACCGACGTCTCGGACAGACCGTCACAGCAGACAGATATAACTTTGAGGTAGTCAAAGACTTTGTCTACCTAGGAACCGCTATTAATTCAGACAATGACGCCAGCGCTGAAATCAAACGAAGAATAACTCTTGCTAATCGCTGCTTCTTTGGGCTTAGAAAGCAATTGATAAAAAAATCCTTCTCTCTAACAACCCAGGCAATCCTGTACAAGACCTTAATAGTTCCAGTCCTGCTATATGGCGCAGAAGCATGAGCGGATGAGGTTGCTCTTGGTTGCTTTGAGTGGAAAATTCTTCGGGTGATTTTCGGTCCCGTCTGCATAGAGGGTGAGTGGAGGAGATATAACAACGAACTGTACGAGCTGTTCAGCAACATTGACTTAGCCAGAAGGGTGAAGGTCCAACGATTGAGATGCCTATACAACGAATGGAAACCAATGCTCCAGCCCGGAAAGTCTTCGAATCCACCCCCGAGGGACGGCGCAGTAGAGGAAGACCGCGACTCAGGTGGCTCACGCAAGTGGAAAGGGACCTCAACCATCTGTGCGTGCGAAACTGGAGGCAGCTAGCGAAAGATCGAGCTAACTGGAGACGCTTGTTGGTTGAGACACAGGTCCACCCCGGACTTTAACGCCACCTTAAGTAAGAAAGTAATTTGATTGGCTTACCTGAAATTGGAATCATTATTGTTGGGTTATGTGGCTTTTTTTCGGAGGATTTTTGAAACACTACTGGAGCACTCTGACTCAAACTGGTCCATTGTACTGCCAGGTAGCAACCTACTCCAGTGTCGTTAATTTGATCCCAACGGCAAATGGTGACTGGACCAGATTCGATTTCACTGGGACTCGAACCTGGGACCTCTCGAACAAGGAGCAGGCACTTTGCCATTCAGTCGTTTAGTTAAGTGCCTTTGTTTATATTCAATTTCGATTGTCTGGTTAGAATTTAAAAAAAAATCTAAATTAAATTGCTCTAATTTTTTTTGAACTCCCTTTAAAACTCATTTTTTGCTAGTTCCAAATCTAGCTATTATAATCTGAGTGAAAAATCCTGTATTCCCAATAAAATATGTCTGTTACTATACCGACCACTCATTAAATTACCACTATCAATCATGCTCCGACAGTATCCCTTCTCTCTATCCCATATACGAGTATTTTGTTACGCAATCCCACCCGATTTTTTTTCATTTGACAGCTGCCAAAGTAAATTACAATAGCCGTTGTCATTTTTTTGTAAAACAGAAAATAATTCGAATTAAATGCAACATGTGAATGAAAATTGGCTGAATTACTTAATGGAAAAAAGCGAAAAGCATCAAACTCAGAGCGTAACAAATTTATATTTATGGTGACCGCAGACTTTAGTAAATTGAATTAACTAGCTTAATAATCATAAAACATTTAGGTCCAGTCAGAGTTTCAATAACGAAATTTAATATTGGAACTACACTTATAAATTTATGTAAATTTTTCGACAATTGAATGAAATTTGTATGACAATGCAGAAATATCAATAGCTTTCTTTGACAACATCATACAATCTATGTTAATTATTCTTCTTCAAGGTAATAAGTAAAAACCCATTACTGTCTCCAAATTGCAAGATATACCATCGCATCCTTCACTACCAAAATGAAGAGGAATATTTGACTCATCAATTGTAAATGAAACAGTAGTTAAACCCGAAGGTTAGTTCAACAAAAAATTAATTGTGTCTCTTCCCGTTCCACCGAATTACAAACGCGTAATCAGTGAAAAACCAGGCAGGCATATCATGAACTCGTCCTTCCATCAGTACCATCATCTCTGTGGCGATCGGCCTACGTAACTCTATAATGTAATCAGCCTGCAACCGCCCCCACAAATGCAAGATTAACAAAACTTTCAATTCCTATCTTCAAGGATTTGCCAGTCCACTTAAACTTACAAACGGAAACAACAAAAAATATCTCTGGACAAAGAATTGCTCTACTTCCCTTGGCTGCTGCGAAAATTAGTTGACCTCAATGTCCTAAATAGAACCTTATTCAAGGATGGCGTGCAAACTTCACGGATTACAAAAAAAAAACTAAAAAACCAGACCAGAGTACAGCGGGCATTGAATGTACAACTACCATTCGAGATGCTTGAATGACTTACGTAATTACATTTCTTCTGGCATGGCCAACACCCTCTCGGACACACATTGTGTGTCCAGGCTTCGATTCCTTTTCCATCCTTTTAGCTGTGATATAATGGACATCTTAAAGTTTGAACAGCCATTGGGATGGTCGATAGGGAAAGTGGGTTAAGGACTAACTAACGGCTGTCCTTCAAAGGGTATGAAATGATGGAAAAATCAAGTGTGATTTAGAAATTTAAAGAGTTTCTGATTTTGAGTGTTCGTCTATAAAGTCATGTGGAGCGAAAAATAGCTCAATGATGGTTTGTTGTTAATCGATATATTTGAAGATGTTGGGAGGAAACTATAATAAACTACAGCCTTGACCAAATGTATTAGGCACCTTTTAAAATTCGTTATCTTTAAAAAGCAAAAAAAAAAAAATAATGAAATGAGAGCAAACTGAGAAAATCATTTACAACCTCAGATAATGTCACCGAAAACCATAAAATTCAAACTAATTACTTCCGATAAGTGATTTGGCAGCAAAGACAAAAAGATAAGGGTGCCTAATACATTTTGTCAAGGCTGCATGTCACCTATCGACTGAAGACAAAAGATATTCATTGATTATCTCCTTAGGAAGTGGGCACCGTGGCGTAGTGGGTAGGTGCGTCGACTCCTACGCTCGAGGTCGTCGGTTCGAATCTCGAAAAAAAACACCGAACATATTTTTCCCGCCATTTCGAGTCACTGACAATGCTCAAAGAGTATAACTGTCTAGAAATAGCTTCTCAATCTCGCCATTCGGAGTCGACATTAAACTGTAGGTCCCCTCCACTCGTGAGAGAACAATAACACGCACAACACGTGTGTTTGGCTGAGAAGCTAGGCCCAGATTCAACTCGGACTGTAGCGCTATTATTACATCATCTTAACAAACTTAGAACCCTATCTAAAGAGAGTAAAGTTGACGATGGGCTTCTATATGAGGAGCAACGGAAGCACAAATGCGTTCAAACTTAACCCTTAACATAACAAAGACCAAAGTCAATTTAGAACATCAGCGGTACAATTGCCAGCCAAACGATATATAGTTAAGACCTTGAAGGTAACTTTAAAGGTCGAAGACTACCGGTCGCCAAAATTGCTAGGCATGTCACTACACTACGTATTATCTTTAATAGAAACAATAGCGTGGAAATACCGTGAAATACTTAAAGACTGTTGATGTTAACTACAGATGGGCAACTGGCAGCACGTGTCACACCACTAGAATGATTTTGGCTAAGGAAAGTTGAAAACGACACTAACAGTCTGAGTCTGCTTTTTTTCAAGAGTTTAAAAATCAGCGCTGTAGTAGATGTCATTACAGGGCTTAAAACCTACTTAACCGATTTCTGCGCAGAACCAAGTTTACGAAGGTGAAGAGGAGACTTCTCATCCACCATTTCCTGACCAGCTCCGTTATCTCGTAGACGCCTTTACTTAGGAACATACTTATACCACATGAGTCTCAGTGAGGTATTCATATACTTTGCTCCATTCAAGCTCTAATTTCTTCCCATTAGTAGATGTACCCCTCGTAAATCTATGTGGTTCATCCTTCATCTTAGCGAGTATCCCCTACGTGGGAGATGGTCATCATAACCTTGGACACAATAGATCTTGAAGATCGGGGTGCAATATACCCTCAACAATAATAATAAAGATAACCTTTCTATCCAGACAAAGGGACGTATGTGAAACGTTAAAAGGATCTGTGCAAGAACTACGGGGCGTATGTGGAACATTTCGTGACTTTCTACTGCTGGAGAAAAACTTTCGGTGAGTGCGTTATATGTCCGACATTAACTGCTGCTGTAGTTTCAAAGAAGGAGTTGACTTTGAAATGTTGAAAATTAAATGTAAGACTGCGGGAAGCCTCTAAAGCATTCATTTAAACATTTAAACAAAAACTTGATTTCATTCTTTACTCAATCCAATCCTTTAAATCTTTCTGTGATATGATGTGATATGTCATATGATATATGAACCAGTTTAAAGTCTGGGGTTTCTAAAGTCCGTGCCTAACTTCGGCCTGTTTTCTTTGGCACTCCTGTTGTATGTATGTGCAATGGTTCTTGCGTGAGTGGGCGAAGTTTGAAAAGCTTTTCTTTCTGACTTAAAAGAGATAATGCCGTGAATATAAAAGTTGGTGTCTCCGGAATCGAACCATGGACCTTTAGTGTAGAAGTCGCCGCATTTACCCACAACGTCAGTGCAGCTAAAAAGCTGAAAACACTTAATTCTTACTGCATGAACACTTTACATCAAGACTTCCTTTAAAAGGGTTAACGTTGAAAATACATAAACGGAGTCCCTCTCATAAGTAAAATCATATTTTTGTATTGGCAAAATCAAAAAGGTTTCCCGCCACGAATAATGCTATTGCAACCTACTCATAGCGCTGTTGTTTCAATCCACTTACTAGCTTCCCATTCATCGCGTTCCTTTTTGTTGTGAGCCTTCGAAAGTACATTACATTAATTAATTGGATGCAATTCTTTCCCGACAAAAGCCGGCCACTGCTTTGCTGCTTCGCCCAGAGGATTGGTTACGAAATGATTTTTGTAATTGCATCGATATTTTTCAGACCAAAAAGTATGCGAAGACCTTAATCACTTCTCTCGCTGCCACGGCGGCAAAGTTCGTTTTTCACTGAGAGACTCGTGTCCTTTTACTCTCCCAGCATTATTTTCCCTTGTGTTTGGGGTTTTCTTTTTTTGGAAAGGCAGCACTAAAGCGGTTAAGTAGCCTCCTCTTTGCGGTATAAGTGGAGTGTTTGTGTGTGCTTGGCGGCGAGGACGCGCGTTTCTCGTTATAATACATATGATTGAGTGCTCATTTGTAATTCTGAGAACCTGAATCGAATGCTAAAGGACGCTGCAGGGAAATAAATTACAATGAAATCGAATTAATTATTGAGTCTTAATATACGACCGATGGAAATTATGAAAAAATTACAATCTCTACCAGTTGACGCGGTTGATTCGGAGATGACTTTGTGTCTGGATCTGAATTGGTTATGGAAATATGCTTGGCATGGTTGAGGTATCACTCGAAAGAATCTGTAACACTGAGATGAATTTCATTGAAATATCTCGAAGGAGAGTGAGTAGCGAGAGGATTAAACAACGTAATTTCTTTGATTTTTTAATGCTAAGTAAAGCCTTTCCCTTGAAAGAATGACGACAAGTTTTTAATAAACTTCATACCTTGTCATCAGCATCATCATCATTTCCCGTGGCTCGCATGTTCCACTTAAGGACTTGCGGGGGCAATGCATGCACGCAAGATCTCCATGCCACTCGATTCTCTGCCATCTGTTTGATTCGCGGACTTATAAAAATAATAATGGCAGCGCTACAGTCCGAGGTGTACCTGGGCCTAGCTTCTCAGCAACCACTCTTGTTGTGCGTGCTATTGTTCTCTCACGAGCGGAGGGGACCTACAGTTTAATGCCGACTCCGAACGGCGAGATTGAGAAGCTTTTCCTAGACAGTTATACTCTTTGAGCATTGTCAGTGAATCGAAAGAGGTGGAGCCGTGAAAAAATGTTTGATGTTTTTTTCGAGATTCGAACCGACGACCTCGAACGAAGGAGCCGACGCACCTACCCACTACGCCCACGATTCGCAGACTTAAAAGGAGAAAAACAACCGACTTCTACTGGAGTGTGCTGAAGACTGCCTCAACCGCTCATACTGCATGCCCCTGCAGGTTCTAATAATCAGGAGCTATGCCCAAGCTCATCCAGTCCAGCTTTTGAACGTGGACCAACCATCTCCTCCTAGGTGTGTCAAGCGGTCATCAATCTGATGATATCACATTCAAGGCAGGCGTCAGAAGTCGTGATGATGGGAACATTCGTGCCACGTGGCCAAAGCATAGAAGCTTCTTCCGAAGAAGTAGCTCCTCAACAGTGAGTTCCTCGCGCAATTCTGTGTTTCTCACACTATCCCGGTGAGCAACTCCCGTAAAAGCAGCAAGAAATCTCAATACCAAGCTGTTTCAAAATTGACCCAGCTTGACCAATCCTACAGGAAACCTCAGCATTATTCCTCCCATAACTCGTGGAGAAGACCCCGAGACTTCTAAACTAAACTTCTAAACTTCTCCACCTGCTTCAATGGAACTCCACTAACATGTAGACAGACGTTCTGGAAATAACCATAACCTCGGATTTTTCCACGTTAACCTTCATCCCAGCATCGGCACATACGGCCAAAATCCAATCCAGGGTGCGCTGGAGTTCTATCTAGGAGGATGTGAGGATGACTAAGTCATATGCAAAAAGAAGATGACTTATTCTCAACTCTCCCAATGTAAAGCAGTCCTCGCCTCGACTGCTCTGCAACATCCAGTCCATATATATAATGAAAAGGAGAGGTGACAAGACGCACTCTTGGCGAAGTCCAACGCCCACGGTGAAAGGTGTCGATTCATACGTTGTTCATAACTTCCTGAATTCGTAACCTTGGCTTAAAAACTGATTTCTGTACGATACCAGGCAACATATCAGTTCCAGCTGACTGTCAAAATATTTAAATTTCGTCAGAATTGAAAAGGCGCCCGTTCATATATGAAACGACCCGCGATAAACCACATCGCTCAGTAGTGAACCGCCACAATTGATTGCTTTAATCGCGGCATACGTACGCTCACCTCAAGCCCTCAACATGCCCATGAACAATCAGCGGGAATCAGTAATGGCATCCCCCACTCATGAAAGCAGACGCAACCAGCAATAGGACTATTGGGGTGGATCAACGCAACCGGATATGTGTGGTTACCGAAACAATGGATGCCACTTAGCGGAAGGCGTACAATAGACCGTTCTTCCAAGTCAACGGAGAATGGAAGAAGCGGAAAGTCTACACCGAATGTTGGCACGGCTCATCGCCTGCAAGGGAGTTCATCCAATCTCGAAGTGTGTGTATGTTCGCTGTTCATTAACATATTCACCTCGCAGACCCTCGTCTCAGAAATCGATGACACTTCCCTACTGTTTGCCGTTTTCAAGTGGATAGCTATCCTGTTGCCTCCTGCTTCTCCTCCAGCGACTAACTTGTATACGACTTAATTAAATATTTTGCAAAGATGTGCCCCGTGAAATAAGCCGGAATGTAAGCGGCAGCGGAGGGGTGGCAAAAGGGAAATGCGATATTCTTTGAATAGAAAATGAGAACTCGGTCATGTTGCAAATTGCCGAGTGGATTGAGTGTTTATTTAATTAAGTTGCAAGGGATATGCAGAGTCTACTCAAACCGCATGGGGTTAATGTCATTAGATGTTCCGCCGTATAAATTACATACGAGTCCTTGTCAATTGAGATGCCGTGCATCACGGATAACGATCCTCCATCTCATACCCCCTGGGGGTGATTTTCAAGCGGTCCAGTTACTATCTGCCGACCCGGGATCAGCTATCCACGAAAGTCTATCTTCAAGGAGACAATTAACAAAGTTTTTTTTTTCCTTTTACGGTCAAGCATCTTCTGTGGTTATCTTCTCGGGGACGAAGGTCCTTACACACGTAACAACCTCTCCACCGCCCACCAAGTGGACTTTTATATCTCTCCAACAACTTTTCCGACCACTCCATGCGGTCTCTCTTAAATAGTTAAGCTCTGGCTAGAGGAGAGACGATACAATAACACTTTTGGTGTTATTCCTTTAGGCATCATGAAGGGGGTTTTTATATCCTTTTATGTCACGTCCTTACCTTCAGTAGATTTCCTTGTTAAATAAATAATACAAAATTACTGCGAGTGTGAGGCTCCGTGGTGGACTGTCGTTTCGGTTTAGAATTGTCAAATAAAAGTCCTTTCGGCCGTGTGTACTGGGGATGCCTTTAAAATGGCGCAGTAAAAGTTTTACAACGACTCTGTCGGACATTTGTGCTGATGCAGCCTCCAAGTGTAATGTTGGCAATTAGTAATACCAGTCTTGAGGGGTGTTTATTGGTGGGATAAAGATTTGAGTACTCGAATAAAACAAATACTGGGATGGGAGGTACGACGAGCTTATGCTAAGGTTAAGGGATTACACTGAATTAAGGCAGGAGTAACTTTGCAGGCAGGAGTTTTAATCGGGGTCGTGCTTAATGACGGATGCGAGTTCAGTATCTCATAGTGCAGTTCATTAAATTGTAGTCGACATGTAGGCAATAAATGTGTTGCCAACTGATCTTCTATTATTGAAGTAGCCTTAACTGGGTTTTGATGTGGTGTTTGCAGGGCATTATGGCAGCCACCTGACAGTTTCTGGGTTCCTAAATGAAACACGTGCGGGTAATGATGGTGCTTTGAAGACCAATTACGAATTAGGAGTACAGCAACTTTGAAATACGTATTTGGGTCGAAATGTTTTAGTATAGGAAGTCAATGCATTTTAAATTGACCTGGGCCTTAACCAACAAACCTTTTCGATGAACACGAACTTTGGCAGTTGATGGAACTAAAAATGTCCAACATCATGTCACCGCTTTAATTCCTCTGGAACTTCTGCTACTTCCTGCTTGAAAACATTTCATAATGCAATATTTTGTATGTCAAATAAAATGTCTGTGTTGTTCCACAGAAGATATAATAATAATAATAATAATAGCGGCGCTACAGTCCGAGGTGTACCTGGGCCTAGCTTCTCAGCAACCACTCGTGTTGTGCGTGCTATTGTTCTCTCACGAGTGGAGGGGACCTACAGTTTAATGCCGACTCCGAACGGCGAGATTGAGAAGCTTTTCCTAGACAGTTATACTCTTTGAGCATTGTCAGTGACTCGAAAGAGGTGGAGCCGTGAAAAAATGTTTGATGTTTTTTTTTTCTAGATTCCAACCGACGACCTCGAGCGTAGGAGTCGACGCACCTACCCACTACGCCACGGCGCCCACAGAAGATACTTGTCACAAAAAATAAAAATGACTAGTATGTATTCGGCTCTAGACAAAAAGGAAGTTAACCACACAGTATCGAAATAGATGTATGAACTCGTGAGCACAAGATCAGCGGAGACTCACACACCAGGAGGTATAATAAAAATCGACACAACAAGAGGATGCCCACAAGAACGAGCTCTATCTCCTCTCATGTGGAGCCTAGGTGTAGACGAGCTTCTAGAGATACTAACTAACCATGGCATCAGATGTCGGGCATATGCCGATGACATAGTAATCATAGCCAGAGGAAAAATGGAGGAGACCCTATGCGATATTATCAAATGGGGGCTAACTTTAACTAAGGAATGGTGCCTGTCGGCTTGGCTAAGCCTAAATTCTGCAAAAACCACCATAGTACCTTTCACAAGAAAACGAAAACTGGAACGACTAAAACCAATAAGTCTGGCGGGTACAACACTGACTCCGGTAAAAGAAGTTAAATATCTGGGAGTAATCTTGGACAGCAAGCTCATCTGGAAAAAACATACAGAAGAGATAACCAGGAAAGCGACGCGTGCTCTGATGATTTGTCGAAGCTTGGTGGGCAAATCCTGGGGATGCAGTCCAAGTATTCTAAGATGGATGTACATCTCTATTGTTCGACCTACAATAACCTATAGTGCAATAGGATGGACCAAAAGAACCAATCTGATCAGCGCGAGGGAGACACTCAGCAAAGTTCAAAGGTTAGCATGCCTCTGTATTACAGGAGCCATGAGAACTTGCCCAACTGCGGCCATGGAGGTGCTACTGGAGCTGACTCCTTTGCATCTAGTGGTAGCAGAGTGTGCAAACAAACCAATCATGAGAATGGCAAAAGAAAGGATAGGTAAGACCAGGTGCATTACATCGAGGCGATAAGACGCACTAGTCAAAAAGCTACCACTCCTGGCCATTCCGAAAGATGACGCGATTAGGAAATTCAATTTCCAAAAGAAATTTACCAGCAAGCTCAGCACCAAAAGGGACTGGAGCAATGAATCCATGGTCCACAGACTGAGCAGCAACACGGCAAAATGGTATACAGACGGATCAAGAACTGATGATGGAACTGGAGCAGGAGTTTTTGGACTCAGGACAAAATACTTCGAATCCGTGGGCAAATGTACCAGCATCTTTCAAGCGGAAATTTATGCCATAGACAGATGCGTTCAGATCAATCTTGAAAGGAATTATACCAACTGCGACATGGCAATAATGTCGGCCGAGTCGAGCTATTATGACACTAGACTCCTACATCATCAAATCCGAGCTTGTATGGGAATGCCTGCAAAAGCTCAAAGAGTTGAGTAGGAGAAACCGAGTAAAACTCTGCTGGATACCTGGCCATACGGGGATGGAAGGCAATGAAATGGTCGACTCCCTGGCAAGGAAAGGAGCATCAGAACCCTTCATAGGCCTTGAACCATTCTGCGCTGTAGGAAACCATCTCCGCATAGTAGAATTCAGGGAATTAAAAAGAAGGAACCAGATAGAAACTTGGGATAACGCTCGTGGAATGGAACAGGCCAGTGGACAATTTAATGAAATTGCAGAACATATACTGGGATACTGTGAGGCACTAACCCACAAAAGAAAAAAAATTTCTGGGCAAGTACCTACTATCAGAAGAAGAAATGCAATCACTAGAACCATAGAGAGAGAATACTTTAGAACAGATTTCTTCACCTATGCGCAATAAGAGTCCAACTCTGAAAAGAACTATATTTGAGGGGAACTCGTAATTGTGCTAAGGTATTGAAAGGGGGCACAATAGATCTTAAAGGTCACGGTGCAACATAATCAATGAGACACCCAACATCATAAACCCGATTCGCTTAATATTACAGGGGACCTAATTTGGCCTAAGTTAGACGGCGACCGTACCCTAACCTAACCTAATCTAACGTGCTTTTTGAAGAAACATCCTATTTCCTTCGAAGAAGTTTTCCTTTACCCCGTCCCTTAGATATATACAACAATCTGGGTGGTTCCAATCAGCAGTGTAGGTCTCTCCCTCACACCCAGGCACAATGGACCCAATTGTTGGTCTCAGTGAGCCGCGATCCAGTCGCAAGGGTACCCTACCTACTTGCCTAGCTTACCCCGTCCTAGAAATGCTACATTTACAAGTTTAAGTCACACCAACTATGCTCCTTTTTTTTCGAAGTATTTTTGAAACACTACAGGAGCACTCAGACTCAAAACTGGTCCATTATACTGCCAGGTAGCAACCTACTTCAGTGCCGTTAATTTGATACCAACGGCAATTGGTGACTGCACCAGATTCGATCTCACTGGGGTTCGACGCCATCCAGTCGTACCTTAATATCAGTCGTACCTTAATATCTTTCTCATCGGATTACATCGTATCCCATTGTGCATTCCAATAGTCACATGTTTATTCCACAAGTGATACCACATGATTCAGCCAACGCTTTCAGCACCTTTAATCCAATCCCAAGCCACATTTTCCATTCACAAATATTCACATCATTACAGCCAACACCCAACCAAACGGATATTCGATTTCACAATCAAATTCAAAATCATTGAACCAGTTAATCATGAGGTAAGGCATGCATATTCACTAAATCAGGTCCTGAACCACCATAAATATTGTTGCCTTCCTGTGGGTGGCTCAATTCCGCATGCACACAAGCCCAGCAAGAAAAATAAACAATTCGAGGCCCACCCGCAACCAGGCGGATAACCATACGCGGTGCGGAGAGTCATTATTAATGTGTTTGTGGGGCATTGCTTTGGAATCAGTGTAACGTTTGCATTTAATCCCTGAACCTATGCTTTCGTGCCTAAAGATGTTATCTATCGTAGACATGCGAAACGGCAGCCACTCAACGTAATCGAATGGAGGTGTAGTAATGGAAAATTTACTCAAATACTGTGATGGAAGTGGTCTTGAAGGCAGCATGAAGGGGAAATAATTGAGGGCATTGGTCGCTGAATTGTAGCAACTCCTCTCCTCCTGCTCAATTGGATTAAATGAAATAAATGTTTATTTTAAATAAGAAAATTAGAATTAACCATCGGAAAATAAATTTAAAACAGGAATGGAAGTTATGGTGTAAATCTTGGTGAAGCGGCTTTAAGATTCGTGCAGAAAAAGTTAGATTACCAATTTTACTGGGAAAATCTAGAAAATCACTAGTCGGGGAAAATTTGATTAAGTTTTAAGAACTCAAACCCAAATTTGTCCTTTGATTGTTATTTATGAAGTTGAGATTAGCTAAGCTTTGCATCAATATCTTGCCACAGAAAACAAAGCAAACAGCTGACAGTTCAGAGTTAATAAAAATGGAACGCTAGACGAAATATCATTGCGTTTTCATTGCTTTGCAATATTTTAAAAGTAAAGAAGATTAAGCAGCTACAGGTTACATTTTCTTACAATGTGTAGTCACAATTTAAATTTAACTTAACTCGGGGATAATGGATTAATGAGCGATGTAAGATACTCTGGCCATTCCTCAACAAGTCACTCAACATGCAACATTGAAGCAGTTTCTTGTAGTATTGCAGAGATTCCAGGAAAATATATGTGGCACCCTTGTCACGAATTGAACACTTCGGGAAGCTCACGAACATTCTGCACCTTCATATAGTAAGAACTGGGCACCGTGGCCGTGTGGGTTTGTGCGTCGTAATCCGCCTCACTGTTCCCAAGTTTTGCCAAATAATATTGAAGCTGAAGGGAGGTGTAAAAATTGTCAAAATAAATCTTGAAGATACATGCCCGGGGAACTTCTCGACATAAATGCACAACTATATTGCTACTTGATGTCAAGTCTGGTTCTTTGTGTATTACACGGCAGCATTATTTTCGAGACCCGTGTATACTTCAAAATTGTATGCAAAACTAGAGACACCACATAAAACAAACATTTTGTACGCACATTTATGAGGCTTCATTTTTAAGTATTGCTTCAAATGATGCTTGGCCTTTGATGCACAAATTTGCTCATCGACGGAAAGGTGTTATTCCATATGAATTGACTGACACTTCCTCTTGAATCCTTCAACAACCGGACGAATTTTGTAAAGTTTGTCAAATCCAGATAAAAGATTTTTTTCAAAACAATTGTGTCATCGAATTCTCTACCATATCAAGGCCTATGTCTCTATCCCAACAAATTTTTATATTTGGGTACTTTGTAAATGAGGAAAAAATTAAAACTCCGAGATATTTTGGAATGTCATATTTTGACACAGAAAATGGGTCCTCAACAGATTTGGTTCGTGCATAGAAATTTGTCTGTTCTTCAATATTTGTTAAAACTTCTTCATACAAAAAGGAATGGAAAAAAAGTACGGTGTTTCGAGTTGTGCTGCACTCAATAGCAATTCAGTGGGACCACTAAATTGTGTTTGATCTGTAGAAACATCGATGAATTTCTTTTTCCAACGTAGAGATCTTTTGATAGCCTCATAATCTTTACTCTCGTTGAGGTCTAAATCCTATAAAGGAGGAATATTATTATTATTATTATTATTATTCTTTATTATTCATAAAATAAGTTTACAATAAAGGTTTAAAAAAAAAGAGAAAAAAATTAACATGGCATATTGCCGTCTGTTTGAGTTAGATTGGCATAACATTAAAAATATATAAATATATAGAAAAAGTGTATAATTCATAATCTTATAGTTTGCACAAATTTTATACGACGTATATGTAAAACAACACCAAAAGAAGCAACTAGTTAAAGTTATTTCGGTAATTCAATGCATGACTGCAAAATCGGTAAAGTACATTCCAGCCCAACCCTCCATTAAGCATGTGCTTGGTTTCATCAAGTGTGAGAGATCCTTTAAGGAAGTAAAGGAAACGTAGTTCTGACAAAATGGGACAAACTGCGATAAATTGAGATATATCTTCAACTTCGTTGCGATTGCAAAGGGTGCATACAGAGTGGAGATCATTTCTGTGCGGGATGTAATTAAGTCGTAAAAGTTCTGTCCTCGCTCTAAATATTAAGCCTTGGTTGTATGCTTATTATTAAAATAGCTATTGATCCCAAGGAAATGATTTAAGGCTTTATAAACATGTCTCGATGTGGAGATAAAGGAGGAATATCAGAAAGTTGGTTCAACACATATCAAGCAATTTCTAGCTCATTTTCTTCACCAAGGAGATTCTTTAACAATCCATCCAATTCATCTTTATCACTCTCTAGCTCATCCTAACTGTCACTAGGAATATTAGATAATAACTTAGAAATGTCTTTATCCGAAATTTTCCTGCTGCAATGAGCCTCTGGAGTATCTGACATCTAGAACAAAATAAATATGTGTATGCATGAATGCATAATGTGACATATATGGCACAAACCAATAATTGTCTTAAAAACTGACAAAAAACTTACCGTGACTTATTGTATGTTTTTTCACTGATTCAGTAAACTATCAACTAGCTAAAAATATTTTCTTTGATGGCTAACTATGCAAAATAACCACGTAAGACGATGACCACTCAACTGGTTTACACCAACGAAATGATATTTGTACAACCGTTACGCCTATTTCAATTTTATGAATATTATTATAAGAAAATAAATAACTGTACATATAATGCGCACATGGAATGTGCCTGATTTGACACGTTAAGCACTTGTACCGACATAATATCTACATGATAAAATATTGATCGGAGATCGGTTTGGGCCACATATGGAACATTATGCATCTAAGGGTTAATAGTTCCCGCTTCTTCAAAAGGGAATGAAACTCATTTGTTATTAAGTCCACTTCGATAGGTTTTCCAATAGAATTCTGTACGCATGCCTGTAGGTTATTACGTTTACCTTATCGACAGCAAGAAAGCTTCCACAACATCAACGATATTCTTTTTGCACGTCGGGATAGGTCGGAATTTCTCTAAGTTGGCAAACAAGATCTGAAAATTTTCTTGCCTAGTTGAGAGTTCCCACGTCAAAACAAGGGAATCTTCACTCACTTGCATAAAATAAGAGATTCAATGTTGGTGTCTATTTCGCTCAGCACGCAATGTCCAACACTATTTTCAATTGTTTAGCCGACTTATCAATTCCACAAACGATAATTTGGTAGACTTTTGATTACAAATAATCAATGGCAACTGTTCAAACGTCAGTTTATCATAAGTAGAGGTCTTTGAGTCCAAAGCTAGACGATGAGCAAAAATGCAGAATTTCCAGGATTCTATTCATTTGTGAAAAAATTCTTAGTCCTCACAATAAGAGATATGAATGGGATAAACTAAAAGCCAAACACTCTACAGACAAGGACATAGATTCAGTCGAAAAGGAAAAATTGACTTCACTGCTTATACTTAACGTGCATGAATTTCAATGGCAAGCCTAGGTTGAGAGAAGAATAAAAATGTAGTCATAGTGGAAAGCTCCGCTAGAAAGTAAACTAGCGTGCCAACTTTAAAGTGCAATACAGTGCAATTATTTGGAGCCATTTTTTTAATTTTAAATGCATTTTTTTCTTTTTTTATTTAAAAATCTTATTTTCTAAAAAAAATACTTAAACTAGATATATAATTGCTTTCTGATACTATCTTACTGGCCCTAACGGGTGATCTAAGAATTTATAATTTACCTTGCCTTTCGGCTTCTTTGTGTGAATTTTACATATATTTTTAATAATACTAAAAAATATAATAATACTTATACTAAGAAAAATTAATTAAGAACTTGTAATCTAAACATTTTTTTATTTATATTCTTAAGCTAACTTAACACTAACTTAAACTAACCTAAACTAACTTACCTAACATTTTTTTTGATTTTGTATTATTTGGAGGCAATTTCTTAGCTCATGTACAACAATGTCGAAAAATGCATTTAGAAATATTTCAAAGCTCCACATCACATCCAAAAAAGTACAAGGAAATGTCACAAAAATTATTGAAACAATTCTATAGGTTGGGTTAGGTTAAAGTGACTGTCACCAATGCATCAGCCCTGAACCACTGAAATTCTGAATGGATCCATTGTTGTGTCGCTATCCGGAGAACGATCCAACTGTTTCTCGTTAGCCAAATGACGTAACAACACCTAAATTTACCTGTTGTGGTGTATCCTGTGATGACCCACTCACTTGCCGGGCTACAGCCAATTTCCTTTTCTTATGAACTTTATCAAATTTTGAATTTTGATGTCTGGCATCTCTTCTAGACCGCTAAATGAATTATATTTACCTAGCATTATTTTTCTTACTCTTGCAAGGGTTGAACAGGCGCTGAGGTAGCGTAGTTTTGTTTTCAATTCTTCCTCGTCGTTACAGCTTCTACAGAAGTCATCAACCCCACTTTACTGCTTATTTTCGTCCTTTTTTTTTTTAGGAGAGTACTTGTTCTTTTTGGATTTAGTTGCCTCGACATCCTGCAAGTGCCATCCATCTCTGATTGGTTATGTTGACTGCCTCTGTAAGTAACAGGGTATTTATTACTTAAAGTTCTATCCTATGGAAAGATTTGACTTCTGCCTGGAAAACACTGCAGTGGTCATGCAGTCGAAGGAACTGGGAGAGGGAAATCTCTGCCTTTGTCACGAAGACTCTTAGTCCCTCTGAGTGGCTTTTGGACTTTTAGAGTGGCAGATTTCCTGACTAAATCTTCTACTCACGCTTCTCTATCTGGAAAACTATTCTGCAGATACACATAAATTGGTGGTAGTTCATTGCAACATCGCACACAAAATACTAAAATGTGTTTATCACACATTGCAAAATTATGGCCCAAGTTTATAGTTTTTTTTTAGATACGCGACGTTCTTAAGGTTTTCCTGTATCTTGTCCATTTACTAGTACCAATTCGGGACAGAAAGGTTTACTGGCGTAACAAAATGGATAAGTTCTTTGATTATGACTTTCGCATCATATTTTGACTTCAAAAATTATATTCCTTGCGTAATATTCCGAAGGGTTATCTTCGCAAAGCGAGCCAATGATAATGATTAAGAATCTAAGAGGACGAGAATTCCTCCTTCGCTTTGCCACATAGATATATTTCGCCGTCTCCGTTCTTTGAAACATCTAAAGAAGCTTCGCAAAAAAGTACACAGCATGGTGAGTTCCTTTGGGATAATAACATCTGAAAGATTTTCCTTTTTCTTTCAAGTGCAATCATTAATCTTTGGATCCATCTGAGGAGTGGAATTCAATCAGAGGGAAATCCCTTCGCCCCAAAACCCATCGTCTTATATCATTGAGCGATGCAATGTGCCCAAGAAATTTCATGTTCATGTCAGAGGATTAGTCTTAATCCCAAGGTATCTGCAAGTGAGCACAGAAAATCTGTTCATCCGATTTATCTACTCGAGAGTGCAGAGCGTTCTGTACTTTTTTGTTCGTCCAACAGACACATACACTTGCTTATTTCCTTTTTCCATCGCATCTGCAGCCAATTGAGATAAATCAATTCTATCAAAAAGTCCCCCCAAACTGGGGCGGGTGGTTTAGCTCTATTTCGCGCACAACCGGAAACAATTGAATTGAATCGGTTTCACTTTACGAATCTTTTGGAGCGCAAGATAGTGCAATGATTCAAATCCTTTGAACTTGTCTTGCGGTAAAGATGGAGTACCGACTTTCCAACTCAATATCGCTCGCAAATTTGACGATGCGCAAATAAATGATGCGAGAGTGGGTGAAACTTGCTTCTGATGGCAATGTGAGTGCCCTACTTTAAGAGCGCATTCATCTCGTATTACCCTATTCATCTCTGCTAGACTGAAATCGGAAAAGTGAAAGGGGATGCGCGCACACTTCTCATTTCACAGAATCCAAAGTATCTGTTTGCCTAATTAACCTGGATAGCGTTCCACCTCATCGATTAGTCGCTCAAAATTCCTCATGCTAATTAATCACACTCAACAAATCACTGTCTCCCCTCAATATCAAGCATAATTAGCTACATTCAACTTGTAATTAGCTCGTCATCTGCTGAAGCACCCTCTTGAAGGCAAACACAAGTTCAGTTGAATTACACTTGGCGTTTGGATTCATTTGATTGTTGAGGACATGCCAAACAATTCTTTTATAGCTCAGCAGTACTGGTTTTGGAGAATTTGATCCTTAACTGTCCCCTCGAATAAAATTTAAATTTAATATTCTCGTTTGCCAATCGAAACAACATTAGCCGGCAAGCAATCCTTACTGGCAAGGACTTAGCCAATTTTACACTGGTAAGCACCTGAAATCCTTTCAATTCAGGTGTTACCCCGAATGGCCAGTAAAATTTTACAGCATCGCAAAGTTCGTCCTCCAACCCAGTGTCCGTCCGCTGAGGTATCCAACCAGCCAGCAGTTGTATCTGCATCGGAGGTAAATGCGATAATAAAACTGTTGAATCTGTTGTACGTTCGAGTGACATAAGTTTGGACATTCTTATGCTAATGTGATCGGATGCTGTTATCCTTCGTGTGCTTCGCAAAAAATTGAGTTTTGTTAGCACTCCTTCGGTTGCTGGCGTTATTTACATCAAGTTGAATGTTCATTTGGAAACGGATGGGTTGTTGTAAACAACAACGTGACATCTTGTACACGATGCTAAAAAAAAGTAGAAACACGGGAGTGGTGGCAGTTTTCCATGTGATGGATATTTCCTAAAGAATTGTCTTTATGCGGCATTTCTTTTATAAGCAGACATGTGTTTTATGGTGAATCTTTATGTCGATCCCAAATGGCCAGACACGACACGATGAATTTTAACAACTGCAAGAGGTGAAAGCTCTCTATATTGGATGTAATGTGAGATTAGAAAATGCTGTTGTACTTCAAAGTCTTTTTTTTACACTTTTCTTTTTTTGAGGATTTTTGAGACTCTACTGGAGCACTCAGACTCAAAACTGGTCCATTGTACTGGCAGGTAGCAACTTACTCCAGTGCCGTTAATTTGATCCCAACGGCAAATGGTGACTGGACCAGATTCGATTTCACTTGGATTCGAACCAGTCAAAACTCGTCAGACTGAGCAGGATGACGATGGTGAACTCTCGCTACTCATCAAGGTCGGTAACGAACTCACCGAGACCTTCAATGTCAAAAAAGGTTTTAGACAAGGCGACGCGCTGTGATGTGATTTCTTTAACATCGTTCTTGAGAAGATCGTGCAAAACTCACTGGCCAACACAAGAGGCACAATCTTCCAAAACTGCTAGCTTACGCGGATGACATTGAACTGATTGGGCGAACACAGCGAGCCGTCAATGATGTGTTTGCTGGCATTGAAACGGAAGCGGCTGAAATGGGTCTGGCGGTAAACGAGGGCAAAACCAAGTACGAGTATATGCTGTCATCGAAAAAGGACACAGAACATCGACGACTTGGCCAGAACGTCAACATAGGCAGCTATAACTTTGAGGTAGTAAAGACTTCGTCTACCTTGGCTCTGCAGTAAACAGTACAAAAAACATCAGTACCGAGATCAAATGCAGAATAACTCTTAACAGCGATTGGTGTTTTTTTGGGCTCAAAAGGTAGTTGAGTAGTAGAGCCCTCTCTCGGAAGACCAAGTTGACTTTGTATAAGACCTTGATCATCCCAGTCCTGCTGTACGGCACGGCGCAGAGGCATGGACAATATTCCAAGCGGATGAACAGTCTCTTGGTTTTTTTGGGAGCAAAGTCCTGCGCACGATCTTTGGTCCTGTTTGCGTTGATGGCATTTGGAGGAGAAGGTTCAACCACGAACTGTATGGGCTGTACAGCGACATGAGTCTAGCCAGGCATCTACAGATCCAACGCCTAAGATGGCTAGGCCATGTAGAACGTATGGACAACTTACGAGTAGCTCCAGCCCGAAGAGTCTTCGACTCTGAGCCTGTGGGACCACGCAACAAAAGACATCCACGAACAAGGTGGCGCACACAAGTCGAGGGGGACTTCGGCCGACTTGGTGTGCGAAACTGGAGACAGCTGGCGAAAGATAGTGCTGGCTGAAGAAGCATGTTGAGTGAGGCCCAGGTCCACCTCGGACTGTAGCGCCCTAAGAAAATGAAGAAGAAGAGAAGTACAAGAGAGGGCCAAGAAAACTCCCTTGCGGTACACCTGCATTTATAGCTTTAAATAAAGAATATTCGTTTCCATGCTTTACACGGAAGATTCTATCAGGTAGATAGTTTTCTAGGATTTTTGTTGATTCACTGATAATGATCAGAGAGTATAATTTTCAGGAAAACTTTCTCAAACTTCTTCATTTGAAGTCGGCACATAGATGTAGCCCTCCACTACTCGTGAGAGAACAATAGCACGGATAACACGGGTATCTTATTTAACAACCTGGTCCATGTTCACCCCTGACTATGGCCTCACCCGAAGAAAGAGAGGTTATAGTTGAATAACTTATGGATTCTTTTATAAATTCGTCTCACGTGGGAGAAGATCATTACATTGTTACACTTAACCAATTCCTGCCATTTTTACATGTCTGAAGATGTACTGTAAATCGTAAATGGTCATCGGTTCAATTGAAGGCACCCACAATTTAATGCTTTCCTCTTTCAGGCCTCAATTCAATGGTTCAGGGCTACATACTCGTATATTCTGGGTATTCCGCAATCCAACAAACATTGGAATTTCTTCCTGGAAGCATCGGACACATGATTATGACAGAAATTTGGAAGTCTTTATTTTAATGGAAGGGGTTTCTAGGAAAGCCAATTTCCCCTTTGAGCAATTCATACATATTTACTGTGAAGACTCCAAACCGGAAGAGGATGTGAGTGATGACATTTTCTCTTAGGAATCATAAACCAGTCACTCTCGTCAACTCCCTGACCATTTAAGCGATTTTAAAATGAAGAGTTTGGGAATTTTTGTCTTGGGTAACACGGTATATAATATCCTCACGTTATTTTTTTCCGCTGGTCAGACCGTCTTACATCCCCGGAATTGGTCTACCTATAGAAAATCCAAAATAGTATCAATCTGTCATTCATCTCTTGACAATACGACGACGGAACTGTTTGCTCTCCCTTAAGGGATCAAAAACTTCCACCATAAATTCAATAGAATGTAAGTACCTCCCCTACTCTTCTTTGCGTCTAGTAGACAACTACACTAAGGCGGCTATTTCTTCAATGAACTCCGTGACCTCAATAAGATATCCACTTATGTTCTCATAAGTGGATAAGTAGATAAACTCCACAGAGATCCACTTTGCAACATAATTTACGTCGTTGGCCTTAAGTTAATTCCACTTTTGAAGAAGGCAGCCACTACTACCTGCAACAAGGGTTTATTGTGAAGAACGCAGTCCATGCTCAATCAGAGGATAGGTGACGATGCATTTACCCAATACATCATGGCACAAAATCATCGTTTAGGTATCCAAAACTCAATTACCTTCAAACAAGTTAGGGTATTTTCAATTTTTGTTTTTGATCCTGTGGGACAACGCAACAAGGTGCAACAAGGCACGAACAAGGTGGCGCACACAAGTCGAGGGGGACCTCTGCCGGCTTGGTGTGCGAAACTGGAGACAGCTGGGTGGAGGGACATAATGGGTGAGACCCAGGTCAACCTCGGAATGTAGCGCCCTAAGAAGAAGATGAAGATGAAATGAAAATTTTGCTGCTCTACACCCATTGAACCCATTTTTTCTTCATAGAACACATAAGATAGTTTACTTATTTTTGTCATGGTACACTTTTCATGGTTACACTTTTACGCTCCTTTTAAACTGTTCTTATCCTTTAATTTAAATACTTTTTTGAATCTTATTTTATTGCTATTTTGTTTTCAGGTCCCCCCACATTAAACTTTTGAATTAAAATCTGAATTTCTTATATAGAATGTGGCACAAATAGAGGTATATTTATAGTAAATACAAAACGTCACTAGGTATT
Organism: Myathropa florea; assembly: GCA_930367185.1. Classification (NCBI taxonomy): domain Eukaryota; kingdom Metazoa; phylum Arthropoda; class Insecta; order Diptera; family Syrphidae; genus Myathropa; species Myathropa florea. The sequence continues at coordinate 38,840,594 of OV884002.1, read as the reverse complement.
CTCTTTGACTTGTTAAAAGTAATATTGTTACCTTAGGTATATATACACATCATTGATTGTAAATGAGAATAATGAATAAATTGAATTGAATTAAATTGAATTGAAATACGTACAGACCCCAACAGAATTTTATCATAAAAATAGCATCATACAAAGGTCCCAGTTGAAGTGGAGGTAATAAAACAATAAACACATCATTTCATAATGGGGCAAATATTTTAAAATAAAGATACCTCATCCATTTTTTAATTTAGAACCATGTGTAAGCTGATTTCGATCGAAAATACATGCCTCTGTGAATATAATTGCTACTTTTTGCTATAATTTTTTACGGCGGATGCATGGGGTATTGTTTCAAATGGTGTCAGTTTGTTTCCCGGTCTATAGAAGTTTAAAAATTCAAGCTAACTAAGCGATGATTTTGGCTTACTATGTGGCGCCAACAGGTTATTCACAACAATTTTGAGAAATGCACCCGCATAGGTGGTTCCTCAGCATTGTCGCGCATCCTACTTGATTCGAAAATCCAAAAGCTATGGATCGGAGTCTCTAACGTTTTGTTACACGTTTTGAAAAGTTAGATAAAAAAATTCTGTTGTTTGTCAGTTATTGTCCTTGAAAAGCAAGATTCATGAATATACTCGTATGTTACTAAATTTAAATCAACAAAAGCCTTTGAATGGTTTTTTTTTACAGTGAAAGCCTTTCACTTACTGTAAGGAGTAGAAAATAATGTGGCCTGATGACGGGAATAAGAACCAACGTTTAAGCAAAAATGCGAGGTCCGTAGTCTTTAATAATAATGGCGGCGCTACAGTCCGAGGTGGACCTGGGCCTAACTTCTCACCAACCACCCGAGTTGTGCGTGCTATTGTTCTTTCACGAATGAAGGGGGCCTACAGTTTAATGCCGACTCCGAACGGCGAGATTGAGAAGCTTTTTCTAGACAGTTATACTCTTTGAGCATTGTCAGTGACTCGACAGTGGTGGAGCCGTGAAAAAATGTTTGATGTTTTTATTTTCGAGATTCGAACCGACGACCTCGAGCGTAGGAGTCGACGCACCTACCCACTACGCCACGGCGCCCACGTAGTCGTAGTAGTCGTTAACATTTTAAATTATTAAAATTCGAACAAATAGACGCTACAGCTTGCTTAAACGTGGTACATTCTGTAAATCAAATGAAATCCAATTCTTATTCATTGTATGGTATTCTGTGCATCAACCTATAAGCTTTTTCCTTCGATAGCTGTCTTCAGATTTGCTCACCAAGTTGGTTGAGGCTCTTCTTCACTTGTGTTTATCTTCTTGATCGTAGATATTCTCAGTTGCGTTTCCGCCGGATTTGCGTTTTCAATAAGCTTTACATGATCTAGTCATCTCAGGCTTTGGGTTCTTGGATACCTGCTTAGACACATGTTATTATATAAGTAGTCGATATTTGTGGTTGACTCTTCTCCACCAATTTTAATCAACGCAAACGGAACCAAAGATATGTAGCACGCAGAACTTTTCTCTCGAAAAGACCAAGAGTTTCTTCATCCGCTTTTAATATTGTCCATGCCTCTGCGCCGTGGAGCGAAACTGAGATGATCAATCTAGATTCGTTTTAGTTTTTTTCAGTTTGTCCCCAGTTATCCAGATGAAATAGTATTATCCAAAGATGGTATAAGGCCACAAAATCTTAGAGCGAAATTCCCAATTCATCGAATGGTTTCATTTAGATTTTGGAACCATCTCTATGGCAATTTGCGCCGTGTTTATGAACCTCAATTACGCCTGTAGAACCATTCAATTGGAAAGTGAAGGAAGTAAGTAGTCGTTGATTATTACCTCGCACTTTGACCGTAAATACAAAGAGATTCCAACAGCCAATGTAACTTCATCTCAATAATGATCTGTGGACTTTCATTACTCCGAATGCGGCAATTTTGATTGTCAATCTGAAATTCCCCCAGACTTTGTAATGACAACAATGATCCAGACGGACATTTTTGTTAACACCTTAATCAAATATACGACGTACTCTTTCGTGAAGCGGCTACATTTTTGAAGAGCCAACCTGAACCAGTTATAATTCGAATGTCAGTTGTAAGAAGATGTGTTGCCATTAAATCGACCATCTACCAAAATATGAAACTTTAAGAGAATACACCCCGCACATCTGCACAGCTATTGCTTTACGGGCGTTAAAGAAACAACACGGTGTTTTAGTCATCATCCTGAAAAAATGTCACAATTCCACTTCTAACATTTGCAACATTAGAACTTCATGTACCACCTGCTGGTCAAGAACCAACCACCAACACATTTTTGTCTACCTCAATTTTCAAGTCCAAGTCACTCGCAAGCAGCATATCGGCTCACCCACAGGAACACATTGAATGAATTTCAAACAATCGAAGAGGAAAAAATGAAAGGGTTACTCACCCTCAGCTTCCATTTTTATGCTTTCGCTGCACTATTTCTCCGTCGTGTGCACACGTCCGCACGCAAGCACCATAGGACTTCAGTTATACACATTCCTCCAGATTCAGGTCGTCCAGCGATCCGTTGAATTCTCCGCGCAAAATGTTTATCTTCCTTGTCCCGAATGACGCAGTCAAAACAAGAAAAAAGTACGGGCACCGCTCCATATTACTTCCTGTGCATCCTGTCCTGCCGCGTCGGGGCAACTGCCTTCAGTAAACAAAATACTTCTACTGTTATTGTTGCTGGCTTTAGTTTTTGTTGTTACAATAAACTAAAATTGGTAAATCCTTCGGGGCGAACCGAGCCTCTGAATGCAGCACTCTACCTTTTATTATGGAGCACGTTACCTTAAATGTGCACGTTTACACTAGCGCGATGGGAAACACTATCTTCCGCCCTTCATCCGGGCTGCGCGATGGCGGTGTTAGAACATGCTGTTGGAAGAAAAACTAAAGGACGCCACATTGAAAACATTGCCCACTGGATGTCTGCGAGAGCGTTTTTGTTTTCATTTTTGCATCCATGCCAGCTCGTTGTTGAATGCGTTCTTAAATTCTGTGAACATTCGTTTAAATTCAGTGGTGAGTCTTATGCAATATCAAGGACTGACTGCCTCCAGTGAAGATGGCCACGGATTATCGTCGTATTCACTGAGCGAGCAATCTAGTTTGTAATCCTTTTCTTTAATCTCCCTTCGCTGTAATGGTTACATGCAATTTCATTTGTGTTCATCTCTTCAACTGAGAAAATACCGAGAGAATCATAGCTAATCCGCATGAAGGAGAGCAATTGTTCGCAGTTAGTGGGAGATTTCGTTTCATTTTTCGTTAATATCTTGATGTCTTGCTGTGATGAGCTCTTAAGTGCTTGAGAAAACTTTTAATTATAGCGAGGAGATTAGATTTAACGGTGCATTAAATCGACCTTTCATCATTATTTTTAAAAAGACAATGACGGGTTGTGGCACTTGATAAGGTCGCGACAGTCTACGTAATTGATAGTGTAACCCTTAAGTATACAAGTCATCTTTAGTGAGCATTCCTCCACTCACATAACTACTTATCTTTCCAGGATGGACAGTCAGATAACATCTATTTAAACTTGCTGATGGAGTCGTGGTGTGGTGCCTTTATCTAATTTGTATTCCGTCCAAACAGCACCAAATATCCAATAGAGAATCTGTCTTTTGAAGAAACCCAGAATTAGATCTGTCGCCTTGATTATCTCTCGACTTTTGTCTCTACGTTGGACCAAACTGGTAGCCACCACCCCCTAACCTTACCTTACAGGCAAATGTTTTGTAGACAATTATCTTTGTATCTTCAGCTAAAAGCCTTGAACCCAGTTGTCTAGTTGAACCAAAGTTGAAGCGATAACTAAGTGTAATTATCCATATGGTCTTCAACAGAGCGTCGTTTGTGATGTTTTTATTTGCTCCGAGGTATGGTAAGTGAATACGTAATTTTATTATACATCATTTAATTTGTTTTTGTGGGCGCCGTGGCGTAGTGGGTAGGTGCGTCGACTCCTACGCTCGAGGTCGTCAGTTCGAATCTCGGAAAAAAAACATCAAACATTTTTTCACGGCTCCACCTCTTTTGAGTCACTGACAATGCTCAAAGAGTATAACTGTCTAGAAATAGCTTCTCAATCTCGCCGTTCGGAGTCGGCATTAAACTGTAGGTCCCCTCCGCTCGTGAGAGAACAATAGCACGCACAACAAGAGTGGTTGCTGAGAAGTTAGGCCCAGGTCCACCTCGGACTGTAGCGCCGCCATTATTATTATTATTATTTAATTTGTTTTCATTCAGCCGCCACATCACTTACGATGAGAGCCATTTTTAGAAACATTTCTGGGAACGCGCCATGCTCTAATGAATAACATCATTAGGGTATCCCAGCAGATGGTCTCACTTATCAATCCACTATCCCTCCCAGCATTAAATTGAATTAAATTGACCCTCTAATAATAACGGGCGCTACAGTCCGAGCTGAACCTGGGTCTAGTTTCTCAGCAACCACTCGTGTTGTGCCTGCTTTTCTCTCACGAGTGGAGGAGAATGGCACGAATGGCGAGATTAACAAGCTTTTTCTATACAGTTTTACTCTTTAAGCATTGTCAGTGACTCGAAAAAGGCGAAGCCGTGAAAATATCGAAGGTGTTTATTTCGAGTTTCGAAGCTTAGACTTCGAGTGTAAGAGTCCACCCATCTACCCACTACGACACGGCGTCACCTAGATTATTATTTCGATAACTTTTTGTAAAACAGATCCTCTCCGAAAAAGTTTACGGAAAACTACAGTTCAAGAAAACATTCTGCCGCACGTTCCTAATGACTGGAGATATTATGGCCACAAGAACCCCTCAGGAGTTTAATTTTCGAGTCAGATCAACGCCATCATACAACATCTTCCTCAAGCTGAAATCGAACTTTGTATAGCAAAACTTTCGTCCAGACTCATCGTTCAAACAATCAAGATATCTCAAAGTCTACGCTGAAACTCTCCAGAGTATCTTTCCACAAAACTGACCTAATTATTCACACAAAAACAAAATAGAAAATCCATCACACCACCTCGACCGAAAAGTAAACAAGGCCAACACTACTTGAGAACAAAACAAGAATAAAAGCGGGAAGGGGCAAGTCTGGGAAGGTTTTACATTTCGAGTATGCAAAGTTTTTCGAATGCAATTCACGTCGCAAAGTAAAGTTGTGTGCGGTGTTTCAGGAAACAAATAAAAGCCGTCCCGGTTTTTAAAGCACTTAATGGTGCACTGGTAAAAAGGTTAAAATATTTCTTAACTCGCTTGTATTTGGTGCGCATTTATCACGTTCTGCTGGCAGTTGCTAAAATTTACTTTAATTTACACTGAAAAACTAAAACCAAAGTTTCAAAGTCCACGTTTTTTGGGACGAATTTAGTTTGAATGCTTTCGAAGAAGTTTGATAGGATATGCATGGTCTTGTGTTGAGTTGTGGTGGTGTCAACAAAAGCGAGAGGGCGATTTGTTCTAAATTTGAATTACCCGGAGGGGGGAATGTTAGATGTTCGTTTTAATTTTGTTAAGTTTGGGGCGGACTTTGTGGATAAAAAAGCTGATTAAATATATACAAGGGGTTACATGTTGCCACTGCGACTGGATGGCGCAGTTGGTTAAGTGCCTGCCCTTGGTTAGAGGGGTCCCAGGTTCGAATCCCAGCGAAAGCAAAGTTAATACGCTTTTATCCGGTTTTTAAAATCTGGTCCAGTCACCATTTGCCGTTGGGATCAATTTACCGCCACTGGCGAATTCACTAGCAGCCCCCTTAACTAATCTAACCTAACCTACATGTTGCCGCAGGTATTTCGAAGGATGCATATCCTACTTTGGATTCGATTGACTTTTCCTTCTCACTCAGGGAATTATGTGTATACCAAAGAGGAGAATGCTGTTGATAAAAGTGTCTGCCGGTCGATCTAATATGTGAGGCAATATTCCGGCTAAGGCATCTAGAATGTTGACCTCGACTTTGTCAAATGCGGCTGTCTTTATAGGTGGTTAGGTTCAGGTGGCCGACCGCAGGGTGGAAGTCTCACTTAGGTCAACATATATTTCTTATCGTATCCATCATACTGACTGATGCTGACCTTGTCCGGCTCACTCAGGTCGTTGAAGAAGTAGGCATGGGCGGTGATGCTCCACCAGCTAGAATTGTACAGACCGTGCCACGCCTGGCGAGTTCTTCGGCTTCACAATTCCCTAGAATGTCACCTTGTCTCAACACCGTGATAAGGTGAATGTTAAAATACTCAGCCATCTCGTCAAGAGATAGGCGGCAATTCAGGGAGGTCTTACAGTAGAAAGTGACCGAGCTCAGAGACTTGACTACTGCTTGGCTGTCTGAACAGATGGCGATACCTTTCTTGGATATCACGTTGTTCTTGAGCCAAAACAGTGCTTCTGTTTTCTGTCTTCTGTCTCAGCCTGGAATACGCTACAATATTCTGGAAGGTGGAGGGTTATGCTAAAATTGAGGTCCTCGGAGCAGACACCTAATCTCACTCCTTCGTCCGTCTTGGGTCCGTCTGTGAAAATCTGCAGAGAACCGTCCAGCGTCTGAGTGTCGGACTTTTGGTAAAGAAGTTTTTCTCAAAGACGGGATGAGGTAGTAGGAGGTCAGTGTCATGCGGTTGGAACTCGTGGTTATCTAGAATGGTGGTCCATGCGGTTGTTATTCCACAGCTGAAGTGTCTGAAGTCTAACCGCTGTGCAGGCGAGAAGAAGACGCAGAAACTAGAGGCCTGTCTGCCAAATAAGTTAAGTGGAAGAATAACATTCAGTGCGTCGGATGGTATTGTTCTTAGCGCCCCACTGACGCATATGCTTGTAGATCTTTGCAGCTGTATCAAAAGCTGTCCACCATACTGCGACTCCATACAATAGGATTGGTCTGACGACGGCTGTCTAGAGCCAGTATGCTATTCTACGCTGTAAGCCCCAATTGACTTTTTGTAGCAGAGGTGTGTTGTCTCTCTAGTTGGGTTGTTAGCATGGACTAAGGATTTTGACGTAGCCGCAGAGAAAATAATCGAGTGGTGCCAATTCCCATTTTCGCGGCCGTCAAGTGGTGAAAGTTCGCCGTGAGATAATCCAATCGCCAATTTCCTCGTCACAACTTCGAGCTTTGCGTCGCTCGTATGACATAAGGAGCTGTCTTGTTCGCACTATAGCTCGGGTTTATCGATGTTGTCGAACTCTGGTAACAGAGAGTCTCTCTATATCGCTCACAAAAATCGCTCTATACCCGAGATCATTGACGCTAACGGTATTTTCCTTTTCCATTTTGAAAGAAATAGGGTCAATGATGCCGCCATGCCAGAAATCGCACCACACACGAATCAACATTTCTGCGTCTTCTTCGATACTGGCCGCTATTGCGACAGTATGACTGGTCCGACTGGCCACGCTCAAACTTATCCATGGTTCGACGAATTGTCTGCACACTGATACCATGGTGTCGACCGACCGCACGAAGGAATTTAGGTTACGTATTTACAATCGAAACCAACTTCATCACCTGAACTAAATTGTCCCCATTCCCAATCTCACATCATGTCCTCACAGGCTCCACTTTCACTTCAATCGAATAAAACATTCAAAGTCGACCGTAGTCCAGGTCCCATCGAAATCCTCTTCATTTAAAGTCAGCTTTGTCAGTCACATGGACACCACATCATCACCTCACGAACTCTCTCGTGACCGATGTCTCTGTGGCGATTTCGTCGACAAAGTTACAAGTATTCATCTGTCATGCGTCATTCAAAACTCAGATTAATTTGTGAGATTTAAGTACTCCAAGAGACTTCAGAGTGAAATTCCTGGAATCCTTTTGCTTTTCGGACTTATCGAAAAGTTGAAACGTCTGTTTCCTCACTGACCTATTTTTAGCTTAACATTGCCCCCAATCCATTGCTGGCTTTCTTTGAAAGACTGACACAAATGTTTGAGTTTGCGAAACGTCAACACGCCATTCAGCTAAATTAGGGCACGCCATGAAAGGCGCAATAAAGTTATAATATTCGTGTTGTGTACTACTTCAGTGTGTGCCTTGAGTGTCATGTGTGCCATGTGTGCCGGGTTGCAAGGCCCTTAGTGTGAGGCATTGACTATGACATTCCAATGAAAGTGCTGTGTGTTTTGTGCCATACACTCTGGACTACGGAACGATGCGTTTGCCTTTCATCATTCATTTGTGTCAGTCATACGTGTGTGCCCGTAGAGTGCCTTGGCATCACTCCCTACAATACCCGCTCATTCATAGGAGCCAGGCGAGTGGGTATTACTTCTAAAGCTAGTCAAACTCAAACAGTTGAGCCGCTACAATCACTGTGTGTGTGTGTGTGCTTGTGTTCTACTTTAAGCGATGAGCAGGATGGTGATTATCCTTGGAGACGATGTCTGCGAGTAGATGCATGCACACATGCCGTACATGCGTGTGCTTAAAGGATTTCAATCATAACCGTATCAACTTAAGGAGGAACAAGAACGTCTTGACGGATGAACAATTTGTATCGGATGCTGTTCAAGGGAAACATTTCCTTTAATCAGGCTCAATGGGTAATAATGCAGAACACATGCAGGCGGTTAATGCAACTTAACTTGGCCTTACTTTCGTCTCAGAAGAGCAAGTTGAGGTCTCACTGTGAACTGAAACTATAATAATACATCGTTGAAACCATCATTTCATTGAGCGAGCCATCCTTGTTACGATTGCAACGTAAACTTAGACTTATGTAGATGTATCTAGACTGAATATTGGATGCTTTGCGCTATGAACTATAAGCCCTCTAAGCTTGTTACAGAATATAGAAGAATAGATATCGTCGACGTTGAAGTGATGAGGTTCTCTTGGCTGTTATGGATGAAGGAAATAATAAATGAAGACTGAGTCCTTGTCAAAGGAACTTGAAAATAAGGCGATATAATGGAGCGAAGGATTCAATCTTGGATTTGTTGTTACATACGCACATTTTATTCGCGCTTGCCGGTAAGTGTTGCTGTTCTGTTGTTTTTGCTATGCGAATGATGTTTAATATAGTGTGCATGCAATTCTATATTAATAAAATCGTAGTGTCTGTCTCTCTGATTGTTCGGGCTAATCTACGAAACGGGTAAACCAATTTCAATGAAACTTTGCAGACATGAAGGCGAGGTTTTCAAGAGTGACTTGGGTGTTTTTATGTGTTTTTGGTTTATAATAATTCGAGGTATGCAACCTAGGTCATTATTCAGAGTTTCATATTCATCATCATTCCTAAGCGAAAGTAGACAACAAACAGTCACCTGAACTCACGAATGTGCAAGTTCTACGAGACAACGTGAGCCAACTTCAGTTTTTAATTATTATTTTACCATTTATATCTATAAATATAGTGGGCGCCGTGGCGTAGTGGGTAGGTGCGTCGACTCCTACGCTCGAGGTCGTCGGTTCGAATCTCGAAAAAAACATCAAACATTTTTTCACGGCTCCACCTCTTTCGAGTAACTGACAATGCTCAAAGAGTATAACTGTCTAGAAATAGCTTCTCAATCTCGCCGTTCGGAGTCGGCATTAAACTGTAGGTCCCCTCCACTCGTGAGAGAACAATAGCACGCACAACACGAGTGGTTGCTGAGAAGCTAGGCCCAGGTCCACCTCGGACTGTAGCGCCGCCATTATTATTATTATCTATAAATATAACATTGAAGGTTGGTTTGTATGTGCTGGATAAATTTCTAAGCAATTGCACTGATCCTTATGCAATTTTGAAACTATTAGCACCGATCGATTGCAATGTTCTGGTAGGGAGCATGCACCAGATCATTTGTAGAATTTGGGAAGACGAAAGTATGTCCGACGACTGGAATATGTGCTCCATATGCCCCATCCACAAAAAAGCGATCCTACCTCTTGCAACAACTATAGAGGTAAGTCCCTGCTCAACGTCGCCCACAAGATCCTGTCCAGCGTACTGTGTGAACGTCTAAAGCCGTTTTGCACCACACTAATCGGCACATACCAGTGCGGCTTCCGGCCCGGCAAATCGACTATAGACCAGACCTTCACACTAAGGCAAATCCTGGAGAAGATCAGCGAGTTTCAAATCAATACGCACCATCTTTTTATCGATCTTAGAGCTGCATAGGACATCGCAAGAAACTATTCGAAGCGATGGCCGAATTCGGTATCCCGGGAAAACTGATCCGGTTGTGTCGGACCACGTTAACACATACGCGATGCACCGTGCAGTTCGGCTCGAGGACCTCCGAGCCGTTTGAAACCTGCGCCGGATTTCGGCAAGGAGATGCGCTGTCGTGTGATTTTTTCAATTTGGTACTGGAGAAGATAGTGCTTCGGACTGCTGTAAACACGGAAGGCACTATCTTCTACAAGTCAGTCCAACTTTTGGGATACGCAGATGACATCGACCAACGCGCCGTAGTGGAAGCTTTCATGGCGATTGAATAACAGGTGAAACGAGCTGGTCTTAAGGTCAATCAGGATAAGAAAAAATATGTGCTGTCGAGCAAGAAACAATCCGCCGTACACCACCTAGGGTAAAATATTACAATCGACAGCCACAATTTTGAGGTAGTGAAGGAGTTTGTCTACCTCGGGGCAAACGTGAAGTCCACGAACGACATCACAGTGGAGATCCGACGTAGAATCGCCCTTGGCAACCGATGCTACCTCGGTTTACCAAAACAACTGGGCTCAAAACTCCTGACTCGAAGGACCAAAATCATGCTCTACAAAACTCTTATTCTGCCAGTCCTGCGGTATGGAGCCGAAAGCTGGACACTAAGCAGAACTGCGGAGCTGATTCTTGGTGCTTCGGAAGAAAAATTCTACGTCGGATATGTGGTCCCGTCTGCGAGGAAGGCGAATGGAGGAGAAGACACAACCGCGAACTCTATGAGCTGTACCAGGATGTGGATGTAGTCCGGAAGGCAAAAATCCGTCGACTGAACTGGCTCGGCCACATCGAGCGCATGCACAACAACGCTCCAGCTAAGCCTCCTGGCTCGATAAGGAGAGGAAGACCGAACATACGGTACAAAGACCAAGTCGTCGCGGACGTAAGACAGCTTGGTCTTGATGACTGGAAGCAGCGTGGCCAGGACCATCAACGATGGAAGGCAGCGATAGCTCAGGCTCAGACCCTACATGGGTCGTAGGCCTGTTAAGTAAGTAAGTAAGTGGGACTGAACGCAGCTCATAATTTCTCGTAGTACAGATGATTAACTTCTAAACAAATTTTCGCGGATTGGAGATGTTACCCCAAAGAGGTTTAGTGAATTTTCTTGCCTTGGAGTCAGGCAAATGGACTGCTGTATGGATTCTTATTCTCCTTATTCTTCCTTAAGGTGGCGCTACAATCCGTGGTGCTTCCTCAGCTACCACTAGTATTGTGCGTTGTATTGCTGTCTTACGCAAGGAGGGGTCATAGAGTTTTAAGCCGAATTTTAAGAACATTTTCTTAACATGTACAATCTCCGAGAATTATAAGGGACTCGAGAGAAGTGGCGCCTTAAAAATGAAAGTTGTAGCGAGTAGGGTCGAACCATGGGCCATCATCATTTAATTAACTATATATTTTCAAACGACTTCTGTAGAAGCTGCTTATATGAAGAGGAAGTGGAAAATGTTCTCCACCTTCTCTGCACCTGTCCGGCTCTGGTATCCCTTAGGCGCATCCACCTGCGAACCTACTTCTTTGACCTTATCAGTAACCTCAGAAGTTTATCTCAAGAAATTTAAGTTTAACGCAAAGTTTTGAGACGACTTATAGATCCTTGGCTCTCCTTTTTTTCCCATAAACATCCCGACTTGAAGATCAACTTCTGAATTAAAGTCGGTGTTTCAGGCGCAGCATAACTTCTTTCAATAAAAAGGACACCGATTCTGCTGTGGGCAACAAAAACAAACAATTACCGTGCATTTAAATCGATTCACTGAGCTGTGCCCTTATAAGTCACCAACCCACCATCTAATGTCATTGATTTTAAGCCCTCTTGGAACTTCTCTCCTTATTTCCCCTGAAAACTTTAAGACAGCTGCAGCTTTGTCGTTATTTATTTCCTCCAACTTCACACACTAAGCCACCCCCACGTCGGGGGTCCTCTGAATAATTAAAAACCCATTAAAACTCGCAGAGGACACAAGTCGTAGTCGTCGTCGTCACCCCTAAGGAAACTATGTGCCTCCACTATTCTCCAACTTCTCGATCGGAGTTTTTTCGTTCCGAAATTTAAACTTTCGGCTAAGTCCTCAGCCGTTTAAGGACTTCGACGAGCGTTGACTGTGAAATCGATCTTTTTACGAGTTCCGTAGGAGAGTGCCCCATTTTACACTGGCCCCGTCACGGCCACCAAATCGCGCCAAGTGGTGAAGCTGGTGGCAGCACAAAAAGAATTTATGGAACAATTTTTGATACCTTATGGCACAGTTGAGCGTATCGATAGTGGCGAGTTGAAAGTGCTACTGGGATATTCATTGTGAAGTTTCGAATTTGGAGCCATTTCACAGGGTGCACTGCAACATATTGATTTTTATTTCACCTTCGAGTACTTTACGGGGAAATCATTATGGGTGGCGGTGTGAGTGCACTTATTGTTCGCAAAGCGAGCTTTCAGTGTGGACGCGAGAGATCGATTTGATTTATTCAGTTTCAAGTTGCGGATGAAGTGACCTTTTCAAATGTCACTTGCAGCGTTGGAATGGCATGTTGAAGCGAAATAAATCCTAGTACATTGTATGGCAGGCATGTTGCTGGGGAATTGTACGCACATTTTGTTTGTTTTTGAAAGAGAATTTTATTTCCAAAAGTGACAGTTTGAGCCCATTGTTAAATAGTTTAGAAGTGAATGACCTCATGCTCATACACTGGGTAGGCTTGCCTGGAACACAAAGTTGCATGTGTTGCACCTCTAAGCAGCGGCACAAGGAGATTGTGTACCCATTAAAGTAATTCATTCAAACTAATTATAATAATATAATAATAATAATGGTGGCGCTACAGTCCGAGGTGGACCTGGGCCTAGCTTCTCAGCAACCACTCGTGTTGTGCGTGCTATTGTTCTCTCACGAGTGGAGGGGACCTACAGTTTAATGCCGACTCCGAACGGCGAGATTGAGAAGCTTTTCCTAGACAGTTATACTCTTTGAGCATTGTCAGTGACTCGAAAGAGGTGGAGCCGTGAAAAAATGTTTGATGTTTTTTTTCGAGATTCGAACCGACGACCTCGAGCGTAGGAGTCGACGCACCTACCCACTACGCCACGGCGCCCACCATTCAGACTAATTGCTTTCCTTATATTAGATTATTTGTTTTACCAATCACAGCATCAACCGATGTGTTTGCTAAAGTCGCAGTTAAGGTATAAATGCAGGACATTTTAATTATGTAAAGGGTATTTCATTAAGCGCTTTTTATCTTTATGTTTAAATAAAACAAAATACTTGTGAAACATCATCAACATTTTCCTTTCGTTCGAAAGGCTTATTGATACCATTATATAGAGAATATAATATCTTTCAAATTTCCGCGGCGATTTATCTGAGTGACGTGTATCCGAAATGTCCATAATAATAAAAATAATAATAATAATAATGGCGGCGCTACAGTCCGAAGTGGACCTGGGCCTAGCTTCTCAGCAACCACTCTTGTTGTGCGCGCTATTGTTCTCTCACTAGTGGAGGGGGCCTACAGTTTAATGTCGACTCCGAACGGCGAGATTGAGAAGCTTTTTCTGGACAGTTATACTCTTTGAGCATTGTCAGTGACTCGAAAGAGGTGGAGCCGTGAAAAAAATGTTTGGTGTTTTTTTCGGGAATCGAACCGAGAACATCGAGCGTTGGAGTCGACGCACCTACCCACTACGCCACGGCACCCACATCCGAAATGTCCATCAACAGGCATTAATCAGGCTGAATTGGTCGATGGCATGGATAATGTTGGCTCTGAGGGCCGCTGTGGCTTGTGGCTTATTCGCGTAGACCTGTGATTTCAGAAAGCCCAACAAGAAAATTTCTAATGGAGTCAAATAGCACGATCCCGGTAGCCAGTTCACATCACCTCAACGTGAGATAAGGAAGGGAAATCTCTGCGTGAAATCGCGAAATGTGTGGGACGATCACTTCATTTTGTTTAATTTTTTTTAAATCTGCACCCAAAAGGAATTTCAAGGCAGATCGAAAAAAACGACTTCAGTGGATGATCGCCATATAATAATGTTATCAAAATGTGACCCTTTTAAGTCAGCAAAAGCTATTTCCGCAGAAATTGACAACTCCGTTAGTGCTCCGACAGTTCGTGGTTGCTTACAAAAAGCCAAACTTCTCGGACGAAAAGGTAGGAAAGTTCCGCTAGTGAAAAAAAAATGTTGAGCATGATGCTACAGTTTGCCATGACACATGCAAATTGGACGAGCGATATCGGTGAAATATTTTGTTGAGCGACGAAACTAAGATTAGTCTCTTTGGGACTGACTGTACAAAGAATGAAGGGCTTCTCAAGCCAAGGAATTCCATAACCGCTGCACAAGAAATACAGTGAAAAATTGAGGTGGTAACATAATGGTCTGGGGATGTTTTTCTTAGAATGATGTTCATCCAATATTCCAAATGGTAATGCTATCATACGCCAAGGAAAACATGCCTCTGCGTTGGGTCTTTCAGCAGAATAACGACCCAAAGCATACTTCCACACTAGTAAAAAAAGTTCACAACAAAATCAACCTGCCAGCTTGGCCAAGTCAATCTCTAGGCCTAAACTCTATTGAAAACTCGTGGGCGCATCTAAAGACGAAATTGTTTGAGCAAATATTTACCAATACAGACAAACAGTGATAATTTATTCAAAAAATTTGTTACGAAATGCCAGTAGAGACATGTCAAGCATTCATCAGCAGTATGCCGAAAAGGATGGCAAAAAATATAATGAAAAAGGGTAACTTCACAGGGTATTAGTGGTAATTGGTCATGCAACTGAAATAAGTAAGCATTTTGACTCTTCATTTAAATATTTTGGAAAAAATTATAATGTATCTATTTTTTTGAGCACACGATTTTTAAACACAATTCAATTTTCATTAAAAAAAATATTTACGTAAATATTGAAAATATTTTTATGTTTTAAGTTTTTAAATAAGTATGTAGAATACAAATATTTTAACCTTTTTTGCGAACTTTTTACCATTTCTTTCATTAGGCAACACTAAAGACTAAAAATGTAAGGTGAATGTGGGTGTTTATATTTTTTTGATCAGGTGTGAATGTTAATATCCGTTATTGCCTCGCATAATACATTTATAAAGAAGGTTTATTAACCGATAGATCCATTATGTTAAGTTCGTTTTTATATTTCTATGGAATTGAAAGTGAAACAGAGCCGTATAGAGTCATAGGAGAGACAACCTTTCATCAAAACTAAGGAAACTGGTTTACTACCAAATTCAAAAATTAGCTGAAAATTTTATTCGTAGTGACGTTTGCAAACTCATTCGACGACGTGGTCTTGTCACACATTTGAAACGCTTGATCGATAGTTCCCTGTGCAGAATGGAATTAGATAAATTATTGAAAAGACAGTGCCCTAGCAGTCCAAAATCTTTATACAAATGCATCGTGGCCCATTTTATCGAACTTTGATATAACCTCATTTAAAAAATGTGTCCTCCGACTGTAACGACATTATGACGTTGTGCTTGGAAATCATAAAAATCGCTTGCTTAACTTCTTAAGAGCACAAACATTCTCGTCTTTTTCGAAAGCCAATATTAACCTTTCCCAAAATGCAATCTCAACCAACAAGTTCACTGATAAATCAAACAAAGCCATCGTTTAACCACATCAAGTACGAAACGTTTGATTCATCAACTAATCGGTAGCTTTGGTAGAACAATACCTAGGGCCCTTTTCCATCCTCACGGCTGTCGACAGTGTCATCCCGTTCTCATTTAAATACAAGCACTTTCCGTACACACCTGCAGTGACGCTTTTGTTACATCGTAAAATTCAAATTCAGTGCTGGAGCGAGGACCCCGGTTGTGAGGCGGATCCACACCCACGTCAAAGTTATTCACATACTTGTAGAGAGTTCCACAGCAATTTGTACGCAATAAATTGTGTCAGATGGTGGTACAGTTCATTGTACGTTGTGCTAGATTCAGTGAATATCAGGTAACACATGTTGCCAGGGCAGGTCCTGGAGAAAATCGATTCCCTGCTGTGGAAGGGAGGAATTTAATAGTTTCTGTCTAGAGCTGTGCGAGTGGTCTTGTATTTCGAGTGATTAAGGGATGGAACTTAACCAAGCCACAAACTATATTTATTTCATAGATTTAGATAATTAATCCAACTATTTGAGGCAGAAGTGAGAGGCCAGACAGGAGATGGGAACTGAATATGTTTCAGGTGGTGATGCCAGCTTGAGGTTTGTTATGCGTCTGACATTAATTTATTGTACTTAGGAGAATGATTTGTATGAACACATAGTATTGCCTCCCACATCTGGACCACATCCCATATCTGGAGATCGGTGTACAGATATGATACAACAGACGATTTAATTCTGTCAATTTCAGGACAAACCCCTGAACGAAAAATTAATTGGAAAAGTCTTCGGCAATGTATGAATTCCTGTCCTAATGTTTGAGAAGTCAATAACGATGATGTGTTTGGTGAAAGATGAGGTTAAGAAGATGTGGTCAAATCGGGCAGAGACATATGATATATGTACGCCTGTCTTCGACGTTTAATATTTCTGTTTTCAAGGGAATTATTCCCTAAGTCGGTTCGAATGTTGAACAACACTTGTGGGTAAGGTAAGCAGGGGACATGGAAAGTGTCTTACGAGTATATAAAGTATCATTCAATTTGTGGTTTCAAAAGAAAATTTGACTAAAACATATTTCAGATTATGACTTCGATAAGATTTTTATCCCAGTATATTGTGCAGATGTTGCCATTATGAATGGAATGTAACGACACAACTGGGTGGCGCAGTTGGTTAAGTGCCCCAAGTTCGAGGGCTCCCTGGTTCGAATCCAAGTAAAATCGAATCTGGTCACCATTTGCCGTTGGGATAAAATTAACGGCACTGGAGTAGGTTGCTACCTGGCAGTACAATGGACCAGTTTTGAGTCTAAGTGCTCCAGAAGTGTTTCAAAAAAATCTTCCGAAAAAAATGCTGTGCTTGCCGTGGAATAGGTAAGTTTGGAATTTTTTCAACACTTTCACTAACGAAAACCACCTTCTCTGCGGTGCATTTCGTGCATTTCGATGATGGATAGGTTTTGGGGCTTCTTCGAATTTTTGTACAGTTTTGACTCCAGTTTGCTCAAGAGGGTGATTATATCGACAATAATTTGCTCGTAACCAACGGAATGTACCACAGAATAACTGGTTTTGTAATAAAATCTCACAATTTTAACACGGTCAGCGGTTGTCAGGTGGTCCATATTGTAAAATGGCAGACTTTAAACTAAATACACATAGGCTCCAACGATAGTTTTGTTTGGCACGTGTGGGTGAAAAAGGGGTGTCAAATCCGTACCTCGAATTGGATGAGCGGTTTTCGAGAGATGTTGGACCAGACTTTTTTTTTGGGGCTTCATTTCATCTCTATTCCACACAGTGTCTCGAGAGAGGGGTGCCTTAATAGTAAAAGTTTAAATATTAACCTGGACTTGAACCAAGGAACATCGTTCACAGCCACGGCGGCTATGAAATAGTGGGTAAGTATTCAAGTGCTTGGAAACCCACATACCAATAGTAGATGCTAAGCTTAACAACAAGACACTTTTTTGTAAGTGGTAGTGCGCTAAAGACCAGAGGATAAAAACTCCAAAAGCAAGAAGCAGAAAGCATCTTTGAATAAGATAGCACTTGCAGTTGTACTCCCAAGGAAGGAAGGACAATTTTACAGGAAAATGTGAATTAATAATTAAATAGTCAACCACAAGACAAAATTAGTATCCCAAGGTCAAAAATATGTACAAAACCTCGAAGGTGTCCGATGAAAGCTTCAGTTTTAGGATGAAATTATGTCCAATCTTACTGCGGTGGGTAACTATAATCCAATTGTGTTACTTTAGTCATCCTCAGACCGAGAACGCTAGTTCTATGTAAGTGGGGTTCTTTTCCATTCTTTTCCGTGTGATTTTAGACTTCCCCACACCTGACGGAAACAAGTAATGCACCCCATCTTTTGAAATATATTGGGCTACAAAGTTGTGGTTGCGGGGGGAAAAAACAGAAAACTTGGTTTTAATAAGTACTTTCATTTAAAACCATTTCGAACATTCTGGCAGTAATAGCTTTGGAGATATTGGCAATATACGGTAAAACATCGACATGCGAATTGTAGAGATCCGAAAACACAGCTTCGTAGATCTCAGAGTAAGCATTTTTCTTCTTCTTAGGGCGCTGTAGTCCGAGGTGGACCTGGACCTCACTCAACATGCCTCTCCAGCCAGCACCATCATTTGCCAGCTGTCTCCAGTTTCGCACACCAAGCCGACCGAGCTCCCCTCGACTTGTGTGCGCCACCTTGTTCGTGGACGTCGTCTGTTGCGTTGTCCCATAGGCTCTACGTGGCCGACCCATTTTAGGCGTTGGATCCGTAGACGCCTGGCTAGACTCATGTCGCTGTACAGCCCATACAGTTCGTGGTTGAACGTTCTCCTCCAAATGCCATCAACGAAAACAGAACCACGCCCAGAACTTTTCTCTCGAAAAGACCAAGAGACTGTTCATCCGCTTGGGGTATTGTCCATGCCTCTGCGCCGTATAGCAAGACTGGGATGATCAAGGTCTTGTATAAAGTCAGTTTAGTCTTCCGAGAGAGGGCTCTACTCGTATTACCCAATTGCCTTTTGAGCCCAAAAAACAGCGGTTGGCAAGAATTATTTTGCGTTTGATCTCGGTACTGATGTTGTTTGTACTGTTTACCGAGGAGCCAAGGTAGACGAAGTGCTTAACTACCTCAAAGTTATAGCTGCCTATGGTGATGAGTTGGTTGAAAATTTTACTGAAATAGTCTGATATTCTCAAATGCTTTCATCAAAAAAATATTTATGCGACGGAACTTTCCCTGTGCGAGTACAACTCGCATTTCTTCGTCTTTTTTGTGTGGCGCTTCGGTCCGGGGTGGACATGGGCCTTAACCAACAAACCTCTTCAGCTAGCACGGTCTCTCGCTAGCTGCCTCCAATTCTGCACACCAAGTTGGTCTCTAGCAATCGGATAGCAATCTGAAGCGTGTTATCCGTAGACGCTTGACCAAGCTCATGTCGTCGTACTACCCGCATAGTTCGTTGTTGAATCTTCTCCTCCAAATGTCATCAACGCAACCATTACAATCGCACGCAGAACTTTTCTCTCGAACAGACCAACATCTTCTTCATTCGCTTTTAATAACGTCCATGTCTCTGCACCGTAGAGCAGGACTAGGACGATCATCGAATTATATAAAGCCAACTTGGTCTTTCGAAATATACCTCTATTACTCAATCGATTCTTGAGCCTAAAAAACGTTGGATTTCTGTACTGATGTTGTTGACCCTTTTTCCTGGAAAGCCGAGTTAGACGAAGTCCTTCACTACCTCAAAGTTTTTGCTGCCAAGTGTGACGCTCTGTCCGAGACATCGATGTTGTGTGTTCTTTCTCGATGAGAGCATATACTTCGTTTTTACACTCATTTACCGCCAGGCCCATTTTGGCCGCCTCCGCTTCAATGTCAGCAAATGCCTCATTGACAGTTCGCTGTGTTTGACCAATCACGTCAATGTCATCCGCGTAAGCTAGCAGTTGAACGGACTTTTGGAAGATCGTACCTCTAGTGTTGGCATGTGAGTTTTGCACGATCTTTTCAAGTATTATGTTGAAGAAATCACAGGGCAGTGCGCCGCGTTGTCTAAAACCTTTTTTGACATTGAAGGTCTCGGCAAGTTCGTTTCCGAATTTGATGGACCAACGAGACTTCTCCATGGCCATCCTGCTCAGTCTGACGAGTTTGGCAGGAATGTCAAAACTTGAAATCGACGAATTGGTGGTGAGTGTCGATCTGCATTTCTTGGGTCTTTTCAGGATCTCGCGTAGTGTGAAAATCTGGTCGATGGTGGACTTCCCTGGCCTGAAACCACACTGATTCGGATCTATCAGATTGGTGACGAAATGTTTCAGGCATTCTTACAGAACGGCAGAGAAGATCTTGTATGCGATGTTAAAGAGACTTATCTCTCGATAGTTGGCGCTGTCATATTTCTTGTGACGTGTTTGTCGATTTGCATTTCTTAGGTCTTTTCCAGACCCGCACTCGCACTTGCCCAGTTTATTGTCATACAAAGCAGCTAAACGTGGTACACAATTACTCATACCGACATCTGATTTAAAACACTTAAGTAAGGAATTTTGAGACACAGGAATTAAAGCTTGTGGAACATTGGATACTGTCTTAGATGAACTAAAAGAAAAGCACATAATTCATACCCAGACAAGGAAATATTAAAATTTATGGGCACCTAGGGTGTTTTTTTTTTCTCTTCATAGATCTCGAATCCAACTTGCAATAAAGTTTTAATTTTCTGCAATTCAAGTCCCTCTTGAATTTAAATGCAGCTTCAGGTGAGATGAGAGTCATAACTCAAGCACCGCATATGCATAAGCAAATGCGCCCTGTCTACACGAAGTGTCATGAATATTCATTTAGCAACCAGGGGAATAAAAAAAAACATCACCATACGTGTGTTACTTTGTTTCCTAACATATGTGACGCTCCACAGCCATAATCACTCCTCGAAGCTGGCAAGTCCCGCCACCGGCACAATGGACGCTCATGATGCATTTGCAATGCAAATCCCCTCATTTTTTGCTCAGCAGTTGGTTAAGTGAATGACTGCTGGCTAAACATGCAGAATGTGCATGAATTTCTGATATTCCCTTCAGCAAGGGAGATATGATATCCTGAGGGATGTTATGACTGGAAATTTGAAGTCTTTTTGTGAAGAGGTTTCACTTCTCTGCATGTCTATCGAAATGCAGGCACTTCAACTGGGAAACCAAATTTGAAAAGCCAGACAGACAGTCTTCAGCAAACTTACTTTTCCTCCGAATCCATATCGACCCGTTCACGTCCAATCAATGAATGTCAATAAACCTAATAGATTGAATAGCCCCGAAAATCCCCGCCCAAGCGTAAGCTTAACGCCTGACAACGAACCTTTATCAAATCATTTCGAGGAAAAACACATTCTTGACGCTCATTCTCGTACGAGTATATTGGCAGTGAAACTATCAAGTTGAAGACATTCAAGGTTATCCTCGTCATCTTCATAAAACCATCATACGTCCTTGCGTCCGCATCCGACTCCGGTTCGACAAAGTCATACAGAACCCACATTCCTTCCTATCGAAGTCGTAAAATGCTCCTAAAAATCTGATGATTTACTGCGAATGAAACAACGACAGGAGAACGCCATGAAAGGGGAAAAGGGATCCAAATTGCCAAAGACAATGAAATCTCGGAGCACATGAAGAGTTTTATGTCATCTCAAAGGACCTGTGACGGCTGCGGAGAAGTTTTAAAATTCTTCTCTATTTACAAATAGGGACCTTGAAAGAGTGCGAAACACTGTGGCATGGATAAGGAAAGAGAAGATGAAGCAGTTCGTCCTTATCGGAGTTTTATTAGGTTACCGCTGTTACATGCCGACACATAAAAGGATTATAAATCATCGAACGAAAGCAACAGACTGCGCATATAGACTAACAACCCCCTTGGGCAACCTTCTCATTCAGCCGCCCCCGAGGTGTTGCGTGCCATCCCTGCAGCAGGACAGTCAGATGCATGGGAGTATGTATGGCGTTTGAGACTTTCACTTCGTGTGCATTCATGAATAATGGAACCGTGAAATTGAAAAGTACCTCAATTATGAATGACGGACACAATGCACCAATCTGCGTGACTGCAGTCGGGCTGATTTTATTTTACAAGAGCTTACACTTGCATGACTTGTCTTACGGAGCAGAGCGTGTGCATTAAGTTGACATGTCCGTGTTTGCAATTTGCCGCATTAATGAGGCAGCCGTGTGTCCTGCTGGATGGGGAGAGTAAACTCCATCGTGCTGCCTGGTAATATTTCCCGTAATTAATTGACAAGTGTACATGGTGATACAACGATGGGGAGTTACACTCCGTGATTCGGGATTTTTTTTAAAGAAGGAATAAAAACTCAACTAAGGCTACGCTTGACGTAGAGGTGGTTTGTTGATGGAAAGACTACATCGACTTGTTAACAAAGAATTACCGAGCACATGGTGGTCTCGAGAAGACGACATGTTTTCGACAGCAGCCTCTCGTAGTGAAGTGAATAGTTTTTGACAGCTCAGCGTTTAACTCACTGTTTATGTCAGTCGTAAGCTCAAACGGATATCTTGCGAAGCTTGATTTGTTGGCAACTATAAACACTTCTGTGGGCACTTCTGACAGATGAAGTCGAAAGCTGAAAAAGGACATATTTTACTTTTTTCCTTTCAAAAAAAACATTTTTTGTTGGATTTTTGGTCAACGAGGAGTATGAATGGGGGCAGACGAAGTCACGAACCCTATGAGCTGGACATGGGCGTGGATTTAGACCAAAAAGGACACCGGCTCTACCAAATCAAGCTTCAAAAGTTAGTTTTTCTTCTTCTTAGGGCGCTAGAGTCCGAGGTGGACCTGGGCCTCACTCAACATGCCTCTTCAGCCAGCACGATCTTTCGCCAACTATTTCCAGTTTCGTACACCAAGCCGGCCGAGGTCCCCCTCGACTTGTGTGCGCCATCTTGTACGTGGACAGGCTCAGAGTCGAAGGCTCTTCGGGTCGGACCTAAGTTGTCAATACGCTCTGCATGGCCTAGCAATCTTAGGCGTTGGATCCGTAGACGCCTGGCTAGACTCATGTCGCTGTACAGCCCATACAGTTCGTGGTTGAACGTTCTTCTCCAAATGTCATCAACGCAACCATTACAATCGCACGCAGAACTTTTCTCTCGAAAAGGTCAAGAGCTTCTTTGCACGATCTAGTATTATGTTGTCGAGTTGTCTAAGACCTTTTTTGACATTGAAGGTTTTGGTGCATTCATTACCGACCTTGATGGAATAGCGAGAATTCTCCATCGTCATCCTGCTCAGTCTGACGAGTTTGGTAGGAATGTCAAAATTAGGCTCTGTATAGCTCGTCTCTATACACGCTGTCATATGCGGCCTTGAAATCGACAAATAGATGGTGTGTGTCGATCTGCATTTCCTGGATCTTCTCCAGGATCTGCCGCAGTGTGAAAATTTGATCGATGGTGGACTTCCCGGGCCTGAAACTACACTGATAGGGACCTATCAGTTTGTTCACGAATGGTTTCAGGCGTTCACATAAAACGGTAGAGAAGATCTTATATGTGATGTTAAGGAGACTAATCCCTCGGTATTTGAAGCAGTCAAAGGGGTCTCCTTCCCTGAAGCCACAGGCTCACGCTTCCTTATGTACAACCTTAGGCTTACCGCCGGAGTTATTAAGTGCACACTTGCACTGACTTCTATCTGGTTGTGAATGCCACAAATATCAGTAATATAATGTCAGTATAATGTCAAATATTATGGCCATCTAACGAAAGCCAATGATCTACTTCTCCTCTTTCAACGAGTGTTATCCATGGTAGCACCATCTATTGGAGGTAAGTGAAGACACCATCGTCCATCTAATTGATGGCAAGATGAGTAAACCTTTTTAAACTGCTTGAATTGTGGCCTATTCAGTGCTGGGATGAATAGAAAAGTCAGCAATTCTCCGACTGAAACAAATGAATCAGCTTTAATTGCAGTTAATGAAGAGAACAAATTGGATTAGGTTGTGTCAACTCAATCAAACCAAATTTTAAATTTTTCGTTTTTATCCCTTCTTTTTCTATTGATTTTTGTCCGAAGCAATGGTTAATAATACATTAATAATAATAATGGCGGCGCTACAGTCCGAGGTGGACCTGGGCCTAACTTCACAGCAACCACTCGTGTTGTGCGTGCTATTGTTCTCTCACGAGTGGAGGGGACCTACAGTTTAATGCCGACTCCGAACGGTGAGATTGAGAAGCTTTTTTCTGGACAGTTATACTCTTTGAGCATTGTCAGTGACTCGAAAGAAGTGGAGCCGTGAAAAAATGTTTGGTGTTTTTTTCGGGAATCGGACCTACAACATCGAGCGTAGGAGTCGACGCACCTACCCACTACGCCACAGCGTCCTGCTTATCCGAGAAAGACAACATTTAAGAATACATTGCGTTACATATATTCTTATACCTTAACCAAAACACTTCGTTTTCGTTTTTTAATTAAAAAGATTGTTTTCAGAATAATGCAAGCAACCGAGAGTGAAACGCTTTTTAACGCTTCAGTTGCAATGGTTCATTACTGAAGCCATTTATCAACATTCTCAAACGTGCCCTTTTATCAATCAGTTATCATTTTTATTTTTATGCATTCTTTAATCTGATATTCTGGTTTTGACACAGAAATTTACATACAATACGATGATTACCACACGTTAGTTGTATGGGAGAGTTTCGGTTTTTGTCGTATTTTTTCTTGAAGATTGGCAGTTTTCTGATCGAAGATTTGTTGGCATACTTTGACATAGATTCAAATGAGATATTACGAATAAACGCAGCAACTTGTAAGAGTCGCACTGCAGAACCCTGTAGTACATCATGTTCCAAAGTGATCCACCAACTAAACTAGCAGTAAGCTGAAGGTATGTTTCTACGAGTTTCCATTTGGTGAAGTACTTCGTGACCATATTCTCCCAATACCATATCTGACAAGAGTTCTCATAGTGCTCAAAGTAAGTGCCCAGTAATTGTTTGCCATCCAGGAGTACAGAGACAAACTTTAGGTAATTTTCTACATGTAAACTAAAAAAAACGAGTACTACCCGAATTAGATTGCTTGCAGTATTTTATTGCCTTCACTGTCTTCGTCACCATCTTATAGTCTCTCAAACAAGACCGTGGAATTAAAGTAATTTCCCGACATTCTAAATGTGCCTGACACAATAAAGACGCTTGATTCTCTGCAGATTGTATTGGATTTGAATTGAACTTGCCCCCAAAAACGCTGATGCTCTCATTTACCTGAAACCATACTCCACAATCCACTTCCATCGGCTGCACGTCTGGACATTTCATGGTTGCATGATGTAATGATTACCTTCATTTGATGAGAATACGACGCGGCCGGTCTACCATTATCTCTTGGGCTGATAACGTCTTCAACTTCGCCCCGCTGGTTTGGGATGCAGCATGTGCGGTTCATTCATCGACAACCTACTTGACCTTAATCCTCCTCATTTCTTAGAATATCCAGTACGCTTCCATTTAAGCAACCTTTTAAAAAAAGTATCTCCACAAGCACTTAAAAGGAAATTGCGCCTAAATTTGTGGGTAATCCAATTTTGAAAACAACTTCAGATTCAGGCTCAACGATTTCCTTGAATTCCTCCTCAATTCACATCGATTTTCATTCCCCGAAGAGTAAAAGCATTCGCATTTGTTAACATCTATTATCCTCAATCTCTGGTATTCACAAAATTTAAGACTTGATATAAAAGTCAACACATAAAGCCTCGTCCTTTATGCGATCCCATTCTTATCGTTCTGCCGAGTTCTTTTGAAACTGAAACTCCGACATCGCTGTGAAATTCACATCCACATCCTGTCCTCAAAGTCCTTCATGTTTAGGATGTGTATCTTTCTAAGATAAGCCTCACATTTACCATATGAACATTCCCTCAACCAAAACGAAAAATCTCCCTCACGGCATAAGCTATCGTCACGACACTCAAAAGTAAGCTCTTTTACGTCCTCACTCCGTTGGCATCCCACTCCAGGCACTACGCCTGCACGTCCTTAAATTCCGCTGTCAGTTGAAATTGAAATTTCCCACTGACACTGTAAAACTATTGCGACGTCTAGCCGTAATCCCGTATCTGTGTCGCTCAGGCTAAACAGTGCGCCCGCCGCCTTTGGGGTTGATGAACGTATGCAGCCAGGATAGGAGTGTATTTTAGCCACCATCTCCTTCCGCCGTGCCTGTTGTCCCTTTGTGACTGACAGGTGAACGAATAATCTATGAGAGTGTCATACACCTCCCGGTTTATATTCTAAAATTTAAGTACACACACACGCTCGAAAAAAGCACCGGCTCCTGTGAGTGCAGTTCTTGTGTTGCGGTGTACAAGGTGTGCCGTACATTTAGCGGATGAAAAGATTTCGCAAAGCGCATCGCACTGTGACTGGTGTGTCGTGGGCGACTACGGATGTCTTAAAGGGCTTATCCGAGTGATGCAGAAGCCGGGGAATTTGCTTGAAATTCAAGGCGAAATCAGTGCACCTCTGGCAAGGATCAGAGACCAGATATTCAATGGGCAATGATTGATTGATGGACTAGTGCTGTCTTCCGCTTCGTGGCCATGCTTCAAGTGCAGACTTAATTGGAATCCTAGTCGGAGAGAAGAAGAGACCCAAAAATAACTCGCTTCAAAGAAATTTATTGCGTTGGCTCTCAATCAATCAATGAATCTATTCTCGATTGGATAGGACTTGCTTGGAATGCGGCAGATGGTGGCGTTAGAGAAAATGAGATTTATGCCACAGGTTGGTGGCTGGCAGTGACTGGCAGGGTTGTTGGCAATACATTCATGTGGCTTGGGAAGGGGTAAATTGAATTGATTTTTGGATGCCACTGGAATTTGTTATCCTTCCACCGGCAGGCATTGGGTGTGATGGCGTAAAAAACCTACTGATGACGCCTGAAGTGTGCCGGTAAATCGATTTCTGGGCACGAGAAATGAGAAGGCGTAGTTTAAGATATTTAAGGTGATACTTCGGACGTTCGTCTGAGCAGGCTACTGTTCATTTATGTCAATGTAAGGGGACATCTTTGTGAATTTCGGTACGAGTTTTCAACTTCACAGTTACAGAATCTGACAAGAAAACCAAGACTTGTCATTAAAGTAGTTTCTTGAACATGAACATGAACATGAACATGAACACGAACATGAACGTGAACCTGAACATGAACATGAACATGAACATGAACATGAACATGAACATGAACATGAACATGAACATGAACATGAACATGAACATGAACATGAACATTTTTTTTTTTTTTGGTTACGTCCAATGATGTGGCAATCTTCGAAAGATACTAATAGCCTGTGCTATCAGCATGCACGATTCGCAAACCCAAGTATTCGATTTAGGGAATACGCCTACGTACTAACCCACACCCTGCACTCTTCTACCACTCTCCCCACGGAACTGCCGTTAGGTATAACTTCGCGGGGCTGGCAAGCAATTAATGCTACTCCTGTGCTTCAGCAGACTCTGTTGCTTCTGCTGCTACTGCTCTTCTTGCTGATTCTATTCTCCGCAGCTCAATCTGCATGTTTTTTATGCGTCCGCATATGTCCACCCAGTAATCTTCCGACTCCATCATTCTCTTTACTAGATCTGGTGGGTCTGGTAGATTACCACTCCATTCCGTGAAGCGTCCACAGTAAAAGAACGCGTGCAACGCGTCCTCCTCCTGATTTGGACATTCTGGACAGTACGGCGCATCGTCATGGCCAAAACGGTGCAGGTACTTTCGGTACCCACCGTGGCCAGACAGAAACTGCGTTAGGTGGTAGTTGCAGTTTCCTTGCGATCTGCTAATCCAGGTATAAACTTGTGGAATCAAGGTATGAGTCCATCTGCCTTCGTGGTGCTATCCCATCGAGATTGCCACATGGACATGAACATGAACATGAACATGAACATGAACATGAACATGAACATGAACATGAACATGAACATGAACATGAACATGAACATGAACATGAACATGAACATGAACATGAATATGAACATGAACATGAACTGAACATGAACATGAACAGAAAAATATTTTTAAATCACCACCAATTGTTGCCATCTGTTTTGATTGCGCGATATATTCGTAAGCCATCGTTGAGCCTTTTAAGAAAAAAATCACTTTCCTTCCTTCAAATTCACACCCTCCGCGCGAACATTAGAGTGAGCACGGACAGTAAAAAAAGAACAAACTTGAAGAAGATTCCTCAAAGCATTACCCCACTCTTAGCTCATCATATCGACGATCAATCTCTTTCAAAATACCACCTGTAATAATAAAGTTCCAGTTCCGGGAACCGACAAATTACCCGAGAATAATTTTCTTCCCCCACTTTTTTTTACCCGGAAGCGGCGTCCTTTATTCCCACATGCCCCCAACAAATTGCTCTCATCCTTCTGCGCTAAGCTGTTCATCTGATTAAACTTAAAATTCCATTCATGTGACAATCTAAATCAATATTCGCTCATCTATTGTGCGGATGCTGCGTACATCCATTATTTCGATTATTTATGAACACGATGAAGGAGATCCTTTTTTGTGTTGTGAAATATTTGCTTCCTTGAAACGGTCCTCCGGCCATGTGAAGTCGACGCAACGCACACATGGGAGTACTTATATAATCAGAGAGGATTCCGTATTTAATGGTTTTTCGTAGACTCTTGTGTTTAATGGGCGAATGAAAAATTACTCGTACATGGATGTACTTGAAATTTGAGTGCGTGCCAGACACATTTGGAATGATGCTCCTTTATGAGTCTCCTTGTCTCCGTAATGATGGCTGATTTTGGTTTTTTGGCTGAATTTATAGTCGAGAGAAATTGGAAATAATTGGAACATTCGAGGCAAGCAATGTTGAACGATGGCATGCAGAAATGGAGCTATCCTCAGATTAGGCCAGAGGCAATCGGGCCGAATTGGCCTTTTTGAACACATTCCTGAAAAGCTTAAATTTCTTAGCCTGAAGTGAAGAACTTTTTGTCTTATCCAAGTCCATCAATTGCCAAGGTAAACATATGTTCCTGTTCCTGCGTTGTATCGCAAGTGTACATAGGCGAGCGAAGTCAGTGCTATGCATTCACTGATGTAACCAACAATTGGCGCATAGCCAGGCCTATGTAGCTCAACAAAAGCTTCGTGCTGTCCGAGAAAACGAGACCAATGTCTACGTACTCGCATTCTGTGCAACCAACAACAACTACGACGTTGGAGTCCTTGGAGTGTAGGGAACTACCTGAAAAATAAAGAAGTCTCCTCATTAGCCTTCGAAATGTTACTAGTTCTCAAGAATCAGAACAACAATTCCTTCGCGGTGAATCAGACAATTAAAGCATGTAAATGATAACAACCATCATCATTAAAGTCCATCCACCAGCAGAAGTCAAGCCTTGTACTGTTTTAAATCAATTTAATCTCATGTTCACTGCTGCACAACAAAGCAACTTCTAAACGAAGGCAACGAACGTAAAATCATTTTCTATTAGGCAAACCACAACACCAGCTAATATCGTTTCATTGCAACCACCCGCCCACCGACAATCGTATCTCAAAAACTTTTTCTGTGTTCGTCTCGGTCTGCACTACTCAAAGCGCTTCCGCATACCGCTGTGTGTATGGCTGACTTGTCGGTTTCTGCGAAAACCGCTCTTTACAATACAAATCTCAACTTTCCGCTCCAAGCATCCTCATGCAACTTGCTACATCTCCCTCAAACAGTGGAAAACATAATCAGAGAGCATGGCATATGAATGGTGGAATGATTCCCTTTCCAGGTCCTCTATGAGGGTGCCAGGATGTTAACATATTCTGCCCGCCTCCGCCTCTGACTGACTGTGGTTTATAGTTCACTCACGGGTTTTGGCCATGCTGTGAGGGGGAACCACCTGCACAACTAATGACACAGTCGTACCTACATCCTTGAACTTGCAACAATGGAAGTAATGCAGCTCGTGAGGACCCGTGTTCTGACACCTTGTATCTGTTTGTTTAGTTCGGGGTTGTTTGGCATTGTAAACGAGTATGTTTGAGGGATGTTCTTCGTGACAGCTTCGCACAAAAGGCGATTTGCTTTGCTGATGTGGTGATGGGTTGTGATTTAAGCAAAGCCTTTGGAACAGCGGGGCGTATGTGGAACATTTTGGTTGTCTTCTTCAATATTCACTGTGGCGTATGCGTGACATTTTGTTGTTGTTGGATTTTTCGTACACGACTTCAAGTCCGCTTAACTATTTTAAAGGTGTCACTCCATGTGGTTCATTAGTTTAATAAACTGAAACTTGTGCAAAAGTTTATCAGGTGGGAGCAGAAAAACTTCGTGCTGCTCGCGGTCAGCACGTACTTCTTGGGATAATATCTTTTGAAAGTTATCGTCTCCTGATACCCTCTAGGTACGTTTAATCGTAAAGTTATCTTATTAAGCCCGGCGATGGCGAGGCGGGTGGTGTTATTGAAATAATGTGCTGACGAAAATAATCGCTCGACGTGAGATTGGCTGCTTACCCAGTCGTCTCAATGCACATAATCGTTTGAGACTGTTGAGACCGGTGTGCAGGCTAATGGTGTGGAATGGTTTTCGAAGCAATTTGTGAGGTTTACTCGGGGTATGTCGTTCAATAAGGTGGTGAATTCTCTTTGAATTTTTAACTTAAAAATTAGTGTGTTGGAAAGTGTTGCGAGTTGGTTCTATCATGGAGATTTTTTTTGTACGGAGGAATAATTATTTGAGAAGTGATTCATTTTTAATTTTTACGAACTTGTACGTCATATTTGATTAGATCTAAGATTTGTTTCTAGGTTGGGTTAGATTGAAGTGGCTGACTGTAGACTGTCTGTTGTCACACTTATGCCAATTTAGGCTCATTATGATACCACGTAGATCGGATGTTACCTATCCATCAAACTATATGGTGCTCGTTACGAAGCGTTTTTGTTGACTGATGCCGACGTTGTCCAGCTCAATAGGTCGTTGAAGAAGTAGACTCCAAGGTCTTTCTTCCTGCGAGAGGAGACAGCACTATAAGTGCAGAGGAGATGAGTTATGCTTTCATCTTCTTCTTCGTCTCTACAACTTCTTCAGAAATCATTGTGAGGGAGTCCCATTCTTGAGGCGTGGGTGCCAATGGCACAGTGTCCTGTGATAAAGCCAATGAGAGTCTTTAGGGATGACCTGTTCATTCTAAGCAGATAGAGTAAACGTTTTAGATCAAGTTTAGGTCAAATTGGCTTTGTGATGAGGCACGTAGTGCCATCTGACCATCTGGAGTTCGTATTTTTTATAGTATGATTCTTTAAAAGAAGTTTAGCTGAAGCGAATGGCATAGGCGAAGAATATCCACTATTAAGGTTTGTGGAGATCGTACCGCAACTGGCGAGATCATCGGCTTCACAATTCCCTGGAATGTCACTGTGTACCGGCCCCCACATGAGGTGAATATCAAAATGCTCATTGTGGGTTTCTATGACTATTGCAAACTCTTTGACATCACATTGTTCTTCGCCATTTGCAGGGAACATGAATTTCTTATAGAAAGACGTAATAGAGCTACACATTTGCAAAGGTTTGGTTTGGTTTGGTCGTTCCTCTTGAATGATTTTCAGTTAATTCCACGGCACTGCGTTAGTCTTGAAATATATCTCATGACGGATCTACATATTTTCAGAAGCCATGACATGGTTGTGAAACCAGAGTATGCCTCAGAAAGCAATCTTATCTGTAATTCTCCCTAAAGATCAACATTTGATTTGGCAAGTCTGCATTTTCTTGCAGCTTAAATGTTCTTTTACGACTCGAACCCACCTCCTCATAATTGCAAAATTAGTATCAAAGTGAATTCGCTTTGAAAAAAGCTATTCCAATATTCGTACAAGATTCTAATTTTTTGCCATTTATGCGGTAATATGTTTCCAACGTGTGATAGTTGGGATTTCAGTGTGTTGGGAATTACTTTAAATATAACTATGGTTTTGCAGCTACACTTCTCAATTTTTGTTAAGTGCTAAGAGGGAGATTTAGAGAGACTGGATCAGTTAGATTAGTTAGAAATTCTTCTCGAGAAACGTGCTTAGCCCAAATCATCGGATCAGTTCGTTAGATTGTTGTTTAGAGTCCTGTCTACAGCATATTCTCATGGAAGATTCGCATTTTCATACACACAAAGTGCGATTCAATTGAAGAATTTAAACCTTCTGACTAAGAACAGCAAAGAGAGTTTGTTAAATAGATCACGGAACATCTTCCGCAATGAGAAAATTTTATATCCCGAAAGCTATCCTCATCGTCGTCAGCAATATCGATAAAAGATCTCTCTCTCTCCTGCCCTGTAGTGGCAGATTGACTCTCACGGCGGTGATACCATGTTGGGTACCTTCATATAGTATAGTATCCAAGAAAAAGAAACGACAGAGATGTGTATTAGTCTCTAGCTCTATCCTATGTCAACTTTGTAAAGACAAATTTCAAAGATGGTGTTAAATAAAAGCACATTTTATATATCAGAGGTAGTCAAATGCGAAATGAACTCGACCATTCCGTTGAACAGATGGAGTCCAAAAAAAAGGAAACGATCGATGGCTATATTTTGCCATTGGGCTAGCGAACCGAGTCCTGTGGCCAGCGTTGAGCAAAAGCAACTCTTTATTAATGATCAGCTTCAGTCTCATAGTAGTGGGAGACATTATCAGTACTGTACACGTGGTACTCACGCTATGCATCTAGGTATCCCTCACAGCAACTAGATGACAAACTGATGAGTCGGAGAAAAAATTGAATCTAATCGCTATCTGCTCTTCGATTGCCAAGTTCTAACTGAGAAGCGGTTGCAGCTCATCTCATCTTCAGTGTCCCGCCGGGGCATTGCACGCACGAGAGATCTGCGGGCCTTTCGATCCTCCGCCATCGACTCTAACTCATCAGGAGCTATTTGATGGACTTTCATTCAAGGCACGCCTCGGAAGTCGTGATGAAGAAGACATTCGTGCCACGTGACCAAACCATCAAAGTACAGCTTTTTCCCTTCGGAGAAGCAGCTGCCCAACACTGAATTCCTCACGCACTGCCGTGTTTCTCGCCCTATCCCGGCGAGTAATTGCTAGGTTACAGCTACTGGGCAAAAACTTGTTAACACGTTGTGCCACATGTGACCACTTTGGTCCCACAAAAGCTTTGTGCAATTCTGCTTTAAAGGGCCACCTATAAACGCCTTAAGGAAGCTTAATAGCCGCCAAAAAACTATAATAACCTCTTCGCTCAGTTTCGTTCATTCACTTTTGCCTACTCACCTGGAGCCTACTTACTCGTACATGTCAGTTGACAGCTGAATTCTCCTAAAGTTTCTATTGTGTGTGCTTCTAATTATGACCTTTGCGTTTGGTATTAACATAAGCTTAAGTTTTCGTAGAGACTGTGGAGAATTCTGCACAAAGATATCGGATTATTAGCTTACAAGCTACAATTGACTCAGCAATTAAAGGCGCGCGACTATCCGTTTCGTTATCGTTTCGCAGAAGGGAGAAAAAATCATCTTTTCGGCTACGGTAACAAACAAAATTGTCGCATCTGGGGCTAGGAAAAACCACACGTAATTATCGAGAAGCCAATGCATCCACAGAGAGTGACAGTTTGGTGCGGATTATGGAGTGGTGGCTGGGAACAACGTTTCGGTCAACGGTGGACGTTACAGAGCCATGTTAACCGACTTTTTTTTGCTGAAATTGAAGACATGGGCTTGGACGACCTCTGTTCATGTCTTGGCGATGCCAATTGGCCGCCTCGAAGCTGCGATTTGACCCCTTTGGAACTTTTTTTTTTGTGGAGAACAGTGAAGGACCGATGTTATGCCAACAATCCGGAAACGATTCAAGCACTTAAGGCCAAGCAATCCGTGAGCTACAGCCCGAAACCATCAACA
Organism: Myathropa florea; assembly: GCA_930367185.1. NCBI lineage: Eukaryota > Metazoa > Arthropoda > Insecta > Diptera > Syrphidae > Myathropa > Myathropa florea. The sequence continues at coordinate 38,806,749 of OV884002.1, read as the reverse complement.
AGATCTTGGAAAATTGTGGTGACAGAATGCGCCACTGCGAAGCCAGTTGCGGCAGCAACTTGAACGACGTTGTATTTCATAATTAAAGGTAAAGTTTGTTCTTACTAATAAATTATTACAAAAAAAAAATAATACATGAAAAAGAAATTAGTATGTGTTCATTTTATTGCAGTTTTAAAAAGAAACTTGTACCTGCCCTATCTTGTACATAAGTACTTATATAGTATTTTCTACGAATGGAGATTTTCCGCAAATAGCAATGATGTGATTAGAATTTTTTCCGGAGAGTTTCAGTGACAGTTGGACATCCACACAGAAATGCTACCTCATTCCTTAATTTCCTTAATTCGAAGATGATTTGATATATAATACTTAAACAAAAATAGAATCCGCAAAAGTGCGATTTGAGATCGTGAAGCTCCCGGCTTCTGATTCCAATTAATGCGTGGGCACTCTGCGTGGTGGGTCATGATGCTAGTAAGATACTTAAAAAAAAAGAAAAATAATAGTATTTCTTGAGCAATAATATTAAAGTTATAAGACAAAAAAATTACCAATAGAATTTAAGTTATATTTAATTTTCTGGGCAGTCTCAAAGAACTTTTGAGTTCCATATTTTATTTGATTTTAATTTATTTGACCGAGGATACCATAATTCCTCGAAATCATAAAATTTTTGTTGGCGAAATTTTCCTCAAGTTAATTAAGTTGTGTACAGTTCCCAAAGAAAGGGAATTGCAGGTGTTTAAAATTGCAGTCAGCTCTTTAGGTCCTGTGGAACAAAATTGGATGTCATCGTAATTTCAAACTCTCAAAAGGCTGGTCAAAAAAGAATGTTTCTAGATTCCTAGCAGAGGCTAAGAAACGAAACGAACCTTTAAGACAATTTTAAATGCTCCATGGTGCCTTGGGCTTCGACAAAACATGACATGAGTAATTGTCAAATATTGTGCAAAAATTATGTTGAAATGACTTTAAAATTTTTACTGCAGTCATGCAGCACTTATCAGAATTCTTTTCCAAGTCACCGTCGTTCTCAGTGGAGATCTGACAATGACGGCATTGATTTTAAAATCCCTTCACAAGCTTGCACCAGTCAATTAAATTGTCACTCGACTCTTGAAGGCGCAAAAGAATATTGTCCGCAAATAAGATGTCTGCTTTGGACAATTGGCTGTCTTGAAATAAATTCTCTTTTCATTTAAGATTTTTTGTGCTGCACTTAAGATAAAATTTCGTTTAGCCAAATCATTGCATTTGACTCCTTTTTGCAGCTTCAGTTCCATAGCAAGTAACCGAGGAGCATGACCACACCTTGTCCCCTTGGATTATTAAACGGTCCAAGAAGCAGTCCAACAAAGCTGATTCATCCCTTTGTGATTAGAAGAACCCACAGGGACTGAAGAAGATTTCCAATTTCAGAAGAATGACCAAGATCACAACTTGTTGGAAGACACACAGATGTGACCAGCATTAGCCTGCGAACCAGAGAAATAATTCATTTACTTATGAATAGCACGATTCAGAGAATCTCCCTCCTGTAAGACACCATCCATGGAGGTATCACGACAGTCCCCTAAACAAAATGCAACCCAAACAAGCTTAGCCCAATCCAGTTTATGCAACAAATAAAGTTTAGATTACCCCCGAAGAGAGCCGGGGACAGCTTGACCCGAATCCAAAATGTCACGTCGCCTGTCACCAGCAAATGGTGCAGTAGCATGCCAACGACGAAACATAAAGCGCGTTGACAACAATGTGTTGGCCAGCTGACAAGGGCGAAAGGGACAACGCTGATGTATTATACAGAGCGTAAATAACTTGAATTCAAAGGATACAGCTTCGTGCTAAACTAATTTCCTTTTTTTCTCCCCGTTGCTATTGAAATTTATTTATGCGACAACATGGGGCGTCACAAAGAACGACAAACAAATGTGCTTGCTGGCGGGATGAAATTAGTCTTGGGCACCTGGTAGACGACGACAGCCGGATATACCTCCAGCCGTTTCTATTGTTCGAACAATCAAAGAAAATAAAGGGAATTTGTGTAGATTCAGAGAACTACTCAGCAGCTAGCGTGTGGCTTATGAGGAATTACACGAAGGTTGTGGGTTCGGCTTTCTTTTGAGGAGCAAAGCAAGGTCATGTCTTTGAGTATGTTTTTAATCAAAGCTACATACGTCTTAAGACAAATGCTGTGCATTTCTGAGAAATCATTTTGAGTTGAAGTTCATTTTGGGGAGAATTTGAATAGACGAACACAGAGACAATATATTTAATTAGAAGCACATAAAATTCTATACCGTGCAGGCAACTACATCTGCGGCCGTAATGCTATAGCCGCAGGCTCAGATGGCTTACAATCGAGCTCTTCAAGGTTGGGGGCGATATTCTGCTGGGGAGTCTGCACCAGCTCGTTAGTAGAAGCGGAGCGTAATGATAAGTGCGGACCCAATGGGCCTCAGACGATCACACAGTACGATGGACAACATCCTATTGTAGGCAACATTGAGCAGTGATGTCTGCAAATGGTTTAAAAACGTACTCGTATATAACATGCTTTCTCTTTAATTTGAACTAATCTATCTTTCCTCTAGTCCAAAATCCCACCAGTTAATTACTTTTCATCAAAAACCCACTCACAAGACGCATTGAAAACGTAACTTCCAATTGAAACACCAATTTCAGATAAGTTTCTCTCTGCATTCATGTTGAAGAATCCAAGGGCTTTCTTATGTGGCATTTAAATAAAACCAGCAAAACATGATTCATATAGGAAACCAACATAACAAAATTTACTGGTGATTCATAAGTTCCGTCCCCCATCTTCAATCCAAGTCGTCATTCCATGTTGACTCGTCACGCAATTGCTCACCGTGAAGATCATCGTCCCTGTGACTGTCTAAAAAAAAGCCGTTCGAATCAAAAACTCCCGGCGAATAGACTCGTTTGGCTTTAAAACGACGAATAAAAAACAATGAAACCAAGTCATTTCCTGTTTCCGCGGTATAATTCCGAGAACAAATCCAAGCAAGGCCTTCAATATTTGCCACCCTTCACGCTATGACGAGATGTCATTCGTTCTCATTTTACGAGTTCATTACCTTTGCCATCCCTCAGCCGAGCTCCCCTACATTTCGCATTCCTTTCGTCTCATCATAAAAATAAGCGAAATATTTTCTTTTTATTTTATTAGAGACAATCCGCATCCCCATTCGCCTGAGGTCCTTCCAACGGGAAGCTATGGGGGAAATTGTTTTGACTCTCGACGGGATCGTCTATCTCTTCTCAGTTAAAGCGTGCCTTCGTACGGCAAAATAGCGTTTAAATGAATTACCCCACTCACATGCGAAGGACTCTGTGGTGTGGCATTTTGTGTGCGTGCAGTGACTCGACTGCGTTCGCTGTGGATATGGAAAATGAAAATTATTTTCCACTCCTCCTGTTTTTGTTTATTGCAGTATTTTCTTGGATTGCGTAGTGTAATGCCCTCTTTTCATATTGTGAATGCTTTTTTAAGGAAATCCACTGGAAAATCACCAGGGAAACTAAACGAAGGAGTTTCTTGAAGTGGATTGCATGCAATTTTGCATGTGATTTAAGTTTGCCAGTTGCCAGTCCATGAGAGGGATCGCCTTTTACGACTGCAAATGGATGGGCATGCCTTGTTAGGAGTGCAGAGTGATGTTCTTCGAGATTTAAATTGGATAAGCGGATGCAATGTTAAATGTTGCATTCAATTAGATCTAATGGGTATTTGCAGTGGTCCTTGTAGACATGATGAAAGTGGTCGTTGTCGTGAGAGGAAGTTGTTCTAGTGCATCCTTTGGGGAAAAACGGACGAAGTGAATGAGGAGATTTCATTAAATTTGTAGACAAATATCCTCGTTTTGCTCACAAGCTAAATTCTCACAGAACATGTGTGATTACTGGGGCTTATCTCTCTTAAGAATCTCTGATAAGGTCTTGGAAGCGAGGTGACGCTTTCGTCCTGGCAGAAGTACAACCGAGCACCTTTTGATTCTCAGAAAGGAGCTTACTTCGGCTTGGAAACGCTCCAAAACCAACTACGTAATTTTGAAGATTTTAAGAAGGCTTACGAGCGAGTGGCTCAAAGTTGACTCTGAAGTGCTTTGCAGGAGTACGAGACGGTTGGTCCTCATTTGAGGATCATTCAGTTGTTGTTATGATATTCAAACTGTAGCAACTATGTTTGGGTAAGCGACTTTAAGTTAACACCTTCAACGGCAGGGTAGAAGTTCGTCTAAAGTGCATCTTGCCACCCCTCCCGTCTTCTCCATAAACGTACGTATCCACTGGATGTTGCAGTGCAGCCGAGGCGAAGACTGTTTTACGTTGGAAGCATAAGGGAATGTGAGATCTTTTCTGGCAGACACACATTCCCCCAGACGCAAATTCAACAGGCTCTCGAAGGGATTGTAAACGTTTGCTAGAAGGGAATGCAGAAAGATCTCGAGATTATGCATCATTTTCCACATATGTTTGTACTAGTATCGTCGTCTAAAGAACAACTTGTACCATTCTTCAAAATAAATCGCACCACCCACCTACATGGCCACATCGGGCAGAAAATACTTCCATACTCACCCCCAAAATGTCAATTTGGTTAAGAATCAATTAAAAATCGCTTTACATCAAAAACACTCTTCTTTAAACCATCATGAGAGAAAAGCCCCATACACCTGCCCGTATGTATATGGCTCACTTTAAGATTCAAATTCGTTTACTCACAACCATTTTCAAGTTCACTTCCTAGCGTTTAGAACTAACCGGCATTGTGGGAGATTTATTTAACCGATTCAAATGTACGCAGTGAGAAAGAAAAAAAAAAGAAAAGCACGAGTGCTCTCACCATGTGGCGGTGGCAGAAAGAGCTTTTGAGAGAGAAAATTGTACAAGTTCCTTAACTTCAGTGGGATATGTTTCACTTTCCCCTACAAATTTCCCAGTTTTTCTTCATTCTTCTCTCGATTTCTCTTTCCTTTTCTCTCTCTCTCTTTTTCTCTCTCGCATCGGCTCCTTCAACTGTCACGTGTCGTTAACTAGGAAATTAGGAGCTGAAGCTTTTTTATTTATGCCACACGTTTGCTATCTATTTGTATTGAGACCATACATTCCTTCTGTGTGCGTGCTATTCTTTTGATTAACTACCAGTTTGACCTTTCTTTTCCGGAAGACCGCCAATTTGTAGTCCACATACGTTGTCCTGAGCGGGAACTGATTATGAATCCTTTGATGGATTGCATGACTGAAACTGTAATGATTAACTGACCTTGGCTCTGTTCTGTAGCAATAACTTCCGGACATCCGTATCAATTTGGGCAACGCGATAAAAATGGAAATGGAAATGAAAATGAAAGAATCAAAATGCGAGGACCAAAAGGATAGTTATCAAAAGTAATCAGTTCGCAAAGAGTTTCAAAGGAAATGCTCTGTAGAAGTAGGGCAACCTCGAAACGCCTAACTTGAAACACCCTTACTAATCAAAATGAAAAGAAACTTATTAATTGAAGTCAATCAAGTCAGTCAAGTCAGTCAAGTCAGTCAAGTCAGTCAAGTCAGTCAAGTCAGTCAAGTCAGTCAAGTCAGTCAAGTCAGTCAAGTCAGTCAAGACAGTCAAGTCAGTCAAGTCAGTCAAGTCAGTCAAGTCAGTCAAGTCAGTCAAGTCAGTCAAGTCAGTCAAGTCAGTCAAGTCAGTCAAGTCAGTCAAGTCAGTCAAGTCAGTCAAGTCAGTCAAGTCAGTCAAGTCAGTCAAGTCAGTCAAGTCAGTCAAGTCAGTCAAGTCAGTCAAGTCAGTCAAGTCAGTCAAGTCAGTCAAGTCAGTCAAGTCAGTCAAGTCAGTCAAGTCAGTCAAGTCAGTCAAGTCAGTCAAGTCAGTCAAGTCAGTCAAGTCAGTCAAGTCAGTCAAGTCAGTCAAGTCAGTCAAGTCAGTCAAGTCAGTCAAGTCAGTCAAGTCAGTCAAGTCAGTCAAGTCAGTCAAGTCAGTCAAGTCAGTCAAGTCAGTCAAGTCAGTCAAGTCAGTCAAGTCAGTCAAGTCAGTCAAGTCAGTCAAGTCAGTCAAGTCAGTCAAGTCAGTCAAGTCAGTCAAGTCAGTCAAGTCAGTCAAGTCAGTCAAGTCAGTCAAGTCAGTCAAGTCAGTCAAGTCAGTCAAGTCAGTCAAGTCAGTCAAGTCAGTCAAGTCAGTCAAGTCAGTCAAGTCAGTCAAGTCAGTCAAGTCAGTCAAGTCAGTCAAGTCAGTCAAGTCAGTCAAGTCAGTCAAGTCAGTCAAGTCAGTCAAGTCAGTCAAGTCAGTCAAGTCAGTCAAGTCAGTCAAGTCAGTCAAGTCAGTCAAGTCAGTCAAGTCAGTCAAGTCAGTCAAGTCAGTCAAGTCAGTCAAGTCAGTCAAGTCAGTCAAGTCAGTCAAGTCAGTCAAGTCAGTCAAGTCAGTCAAGTCAGTCAAGTCAGTCAAGTCAGTCAAGTCAGTCAAGTCAGCTTTTTTTACTTAGGAACCACCTCTTTCTTCTTGAATCTGAATTTTTCCTCATAGAGGAAAAAAATAATTCGAAAAGCAATATTTTAAATTTTGCAGTTTCCGGCAAGCAAACAAAGCGAACTTCTTAAGGATTTCCATCGGAAATTCATGAGAAATAGTTGCAGAAATCTTTTCTTTCACCATCCCAACGGGGTTTTCCCAAACAACTCTACTTCATCCATCCAAAGTGGAAGTGCATTGTCAGTCCTCTAGGAAAAGTTTGCTCACACCTGCACGGAACTTAAATTTTCCCATATGAACTACTTCCGTCTGCAGCGTGCATGCGCTCCCACAATGTTCGGCACTCTTCAAAACCAATTAAGGTGTGAAATCATACATTCAAATTTGAGGCGCCGATAAGCCCTTGTAGAGTTCGCAAAGCCGTTGATAACCTGAAATTCGTTTTCTACTCCGACGGTTATAATCATCAATCAATTGGGCGGTAAAAGTTTTGCACTTTCAACTGAATGCCTGTAGAGAGTGTGTAGAAGTTTTTAAGCCTACGCCTATGTATCTGCAGGCATAATCCGCTCATAACGCGAGTGGGAATGAATGCAGGCCCCCCACGGTTACAGAAATTGACGGAAAAGGGGATGGAATTTAAAGGTTGGGTTCCGCAGGAAGTGCCTTAAGTGAGTGCTGTGGGTGGTGGGGTATTTCGCAAGTGCTTTTGGGAAACAATTTTTCCGGCTGCTTACAGAATAAAGTGGAATTTTTGAGATACTTTCATGGATCATTTGAGCCATTAGTACGATTTTCCACAATTCAATCCCATTTCCGTGCCATACAACCGAGATGGGTGACGTAACACTTTTCCTAGGACAACGCAATGGTTGTGGCACCGCACCAACAGCGGAGTCGATGTCCTGGCGGCAGATTCGGGACATAAATTCAAAACTTTTACAATTAACTAAATCCATACATTTGAATTGGTCGGGGCGTGAAAATATACACGGGAAACCTGTCACAGAGTCCCGTTTACAATAGGAAATGAGGGCAGATTTACGACCCGTGACTGGAACTCGTGTTCCTGGTTTTTGAATTGTAAACTTTAATGTTGCTTAATGCACGGATATACATTTTAATTCGATCTAATTTATGACAGCGGATTGTCTATGATTTTGTTTTGCCTAAAATGGTGAGATTTTTATTTTGGAGATGCGTGGAGTTTGAGGTTGCCATGAAACTCAGAGATAGGAGGCATGTTTGGGACCGATCAGAGTTTATTATGACAATTTACGTCTTTTTCGGCAAAGGTGATTTCTAAAATTAATTTATGCCACTTCAGTTATTGATGAAACTACTGACGGAAAATAACATTTTTACCATCGTTAATTTCTTCCTTTTGACTGGTGTTGCTACAGTCAGGAACGACGACCAGCTAACTTGAATCAGACCCTCTGTTTACTTCTTGCCGCTACAGTCCCTGATGGACCTGGGTGTATATCCTACTAGTTCACCTAGACCTACATTCTTATGCCGACTCCTAACGGCGAAGTTTGATAAGCTTTTCTTTAAAGAACATTCTTTTCTCTGTGAACGTGATCAGTGCCTCAAGAAAAGTGGTGCAATGTTGCTGTTATCGGAATCGAACCATGGGCCTTCAGCACAGCCGGATGAATTCTTGGAATCACAACTTGTATTCGTGTATCACTTTATTCATGAAAATGACAAGCTTTCACACACAAACAGGAGGTTAGGTTAGGTTGAAGTGGCTGACTGTAGATAGCAGTCACACTTAGGCCAATTTAGGCCCATTGTGATACCACGCGGATCTGATGTTACTTATCCGAAAAACCATTTGGTGCTTTCAACGAAGCTCTTTAGTTGTGCAATTCACTCAAGTCGTTAAAGAAGTAGACTCCAAGGTGTTTCTTCCTGCGAGAGGAGAGAGCGCTACAAGTGCAGAGGAGATGCATTATGCTTTCCTCTTCTTCTTCGTCTCTGCAGCTTCTGCAGAAATCATTATGAGGGAGTCCCATTCTTGAGGCGTGAGTGCCAATGGCACAGTGTCCTGTAATAACGCCAATGAGAGTCCTTAGGGTTGACCTGTTCATTCTAAGAAGATAGAGTGAATGTTTTAGATCAAGTTTAGGCCAAATTTGCTTTGTAATGGGGCACATAGTGCCATCTGACCATTTTGAGTTGGTGTTTTTAATAGTATGATTCTTTAAAAGAAATTTAGCTGTAGCGAATGGCATAGGCGGAGGATCTCCACTAGGAAGGTTTGTGGAGATCGTACCGCTCCTGGCGAGATCATCCGCTTCACAATTCCCTGGAATGTCACTATGTCCCGGCACCCACATGAGGTGAATATTAAAATGCTCAGCCATTTCTTTAAGAGATAGGCGGCAATTTAGAGAGGTCTTAGAGAGAAAAGTGGCCGAGTTCAGGTGATGTCCGTCTTGGATATCACTTTGTTCTTGAGCCAAGACAGAGCTTCTTTTATTGCCATCGTCTCAGCCTGGAATATGCTACAATGTTCTGGAATGTGGAGGTATATACTAAAGAGATCCTTGGGATCCTAGACACATAATCCTACTCCCTCGTCCGTCTTGGATCCATCTGTGAAAATACGCAGAGGACCGTCCAGCGTCTGAGTATCAGACTTCCAGCCAGACCTGGAGGGTATGTTGGTAGAGAAGTTTTTCTCAAAGACGAGATGAGGCAGTAGGAGGTCGGTGTCGTGCGGTAGAAACTCGAGGTTATCTAGAATGGTGGAATGACCTGTATGGTGGTTATTCCACAGGTGCAATGTTCCGAGTCTTACCGCTATACAAGCTTCTACTTGTCTGGCAAGCAAGTCAAGTGGAGAAAGAAGCAATTAAATATATAATGCTTCGGATGGTGTCGTTCTTAGCACCCCACTGATGCATATGCTTGCAGTTCTTTGCACGCAGTTAAGAAGGTTGCGGTTGACGGCTGTGCCAAGAGTTTTCCACCATACTGAGACTCCATATAGTAGAATCGGTCCAACTACGGCTGTATACAGCCAGTATGCTATTCTAGGCTGAAGGCCCCATTTACATCCGATTGCTTTTTACAGCAATAGCGCAGCGGTAGCTTTCTTAATAGGCTCCATGATGTTGGGCTTCCAGCTTAGTTTTCGATCCATGATGAGACGCAGGAATTTGGCCTTATCTGTAAGCGTAAGTTTAACGCCACTCAATTAGGGAGGGCCAAAGGGGGGAATTTCATATTTCCTTGTGAAGAGTACTAGTTCTGTTTTTTTGCGGATTAACTCCAAGACCGCAAGCACTGGTCCATGAGGTTAGTCTTTGGAAGGCATGCTGCATGATTTCCCTAAGTGTCGAGACAAACAACGAGGAACTCGTCGAACTTTCCACAAATTTGCGTCAATTAGTACCGTTGCATCCATAGATCAAAACTGAACAAAAATCAAGAGTTCTTCAAGCTCGCTATTCAATAAACAAGAACTAGTTCTTGTCCTGTTTCTTCTAGTTTCCGTCCAGTCTTCTTCTAGAAGTGCTTCAAAAAACGTAACAGTCTACAAAATGTCTGAATATTTAGAAGCAAGTCTACACACGGTTGTCCTCAGGTCTGAAGAGTCATATGCCTAATCTGCAAAGTCCGGCGCATTCGGCCGAATTATTGAAAAAAATATGATGGGCGTATGCGAGTGCCCATTTACAGGTTTAGACTACTTAAGTTTTGAATTCATTGTGGACTTGAGGATGGGGTAAAAATAATTCACCACCGTAAGAAGGATATATTCCGTTGATGATTAAGGTCCGCCTACGGCTTATTTGCTTTTCCACGCTCCATCTCCCAACTTCTTTCTTAGCAAAAGCTTTGTGGCGTTTGTTTCCTTGGATCAACATAGGAACTCCTGAACCCTATATAGAGTTTCTTGTGCGCATAAATGCTAGGCAAGTGCCAAGGAAGATTATTATTATTATTATAGTTGAGGGCATATTGCACCGCGACCTTTAACATCTATTGTGCCCCCTTTCAATACCTTAGCACAATTACGAGTTCCCCTCAAATACAGTTATTTTCCGAGTTGTATTGAGGGTAATGGACTCCTATTGCGCATGGGTGAAGAAATCTGCTCTAGAGTATTCTCTCTAAGCCAGTTTCAGAGATGGTTCTAATGATTGGATTTCTTCTTCTAATAGTAGGTACTTGCCCAGACTTCTTTTTCTTTTGTGGGCTAGTGCGTCACAAAATCCCAAAATATGTTCTGGAATTTTATTAAATTCTCCACAAAATCTGCAGAGACCTTCTTCTGATACCCCTAGTTTAATTAGATGCTCCCTGAGTCTACAGTGCCCCGTTAGAAAGCCTGTTAGGATACGGAGGTTGTTCTTGCTCATTTTGATGCACCTCTTTCGGTTATATTGCCCTTGGAGTTTCTTGGCCTGTTTCATTCCACGAGCGTTATCCCAGGTTTCTATCCGGTTCCATCTTTCTAGTTCCCTGAATTCTTCTCCGAGGAGATGGTCTCCTACAGCGCAGAATGGTTCAGGGCCTATGAAGGCTTCTGATGCTCATTTCCTTGCCTGGGATTCGGCCATTTCATTACCTTCTATCCCCGTATGGCCAGGTATCCAGCAGAGTTTTACTCGGTTTCTCCTACTCAAATCTTTGAGCTTCTGCAGGCATTCCCATACAAGTTTGGATTTGATGATGTAGGAGTCCAGTGCCATAACAGCGGCTTGACTGTCCGACATTATTGCTATGTCGCAGTTGGTATAATTCCTTTCAAGATTGATCTGACCGCATCTTCCTATGGCATAAATTTCCGCTTGAAAGATGCTGTTACATTCGCCCATGGATTCGAAGTATTTTGTCCTTCATCAGTTCTGGATCCGCCTCTAAACCATTTTACCGTGTTGCTGCTCAGTCTGTGGACCATGGATTCATTGCTCCAGTTCCCTTTGGTGCTAAGCTTGCTGGTAAATTTCTTTTGGAAACTGAATTTCCTAATCACGTCATCCTTCGGAATGGCCAGGAGTGGTAGCTTTTTGACTGGTGCGTCGAATTGCCTCAATGTAATACACCTGTCATTTCTTATCCCTTCTTTTGCCATTCTCATGATTGTTTTGTTTCCACACTCTGCTGCCACTAGTTGCAAAGGAGTCAGCTCCAGTAGCACCTCCATGGCCGCAGTTGGTCAAGTTCTCATCATCATCTCTCAAGTTCGAACAATAGAGATGTACATCCATCTTAGAATACTTGGACTGCACCCCAGGATTTGTCCGGCAAGCTTCGACAAATCATCAGAGCACGCATCGCTTTCCTGGTTAGGAAGATAGAGGTGGCTTCTTTTCCTCGTCGGCTCAGCATCCGTAGAAGTCGTTAAAGAGACTTCCACGGCTTAATTGCCGAACACGCAATATCCTGTGACTGTATATACTCGTACATCACTTCTCCCAATGGAAAACCGTTTTTTGGTATTGTTCACGTCTAATGCTTCACGTCTATTCTGCTTCAGGACTGTATATGTCCATAATCTCGTGCAGAGACCAAGATTGTTTTAACCCGTGTGGTATTTAAGGGGCACATAACTTGACGGAAGCTAAATGCTAATTGGCCTTCATATGTGTGAATGTAAATTTAATTCAATGTCCTTGAAAACACATAACCTTTCGCACAGTAACCACAGCTAACGACTCACCTCAAAGTCTTATTTGACTTGGTTTTCGTTGCTTGGTTTCAGCCTTGAGTATTTAGACTACATCGCTTAAATTCCTTGAAAAATGAAGCCCTCTCTCGAAAAAGGTCTTATAAATATATGGATAGCATTTATAAGACCTTGATAGCCCCCGTCCTGTTGTATGGCACGGAATCATATCAAATGGGGACGAAGATATTCTTGGTCGCTTCGAGAGAAAATTTCTTCGAATTATATTCGGTCCCGTTTGCGCAGAAGGAGTTTGGAGAAGAAGATTGACTGACGAACTCTATGTGCTGTACATCGACATCGACCCAGTTAAACGAATTCGAACGTCTCGACACAGGTGGCTAGGTCATGCAGAGCGAATGAACACAAACACTCCGACTCCGAAAGTCTTCGATTCCAACACCGAGGGATAAAGTGGTCCCTCGAGGAAGGTCTTGCCTCCGATGGTGCACAGCTGGAAAGGTACCTCAATCAGCTGGGTGTACGAAACTCGAGGCGACTAGCCCATATTGGAAGGGCATGTTGACTGAGGCCCAGGTCCACCCCAGACTGTAGCGCCCGCTAAAAATGAAGAAGCTTGAATTCCTGGAATTGTACCCTTTTTGATTTGTTAGCCAAGTCAACAGATTTCTTGTTTATTGCTGCATCTGCTCCAATTTTACCGCCTACGATTTATACCCAAGAATGTGTTATTTTTCTTTTCACAACAGAGAGCGCGGATGCTATTAGGTAGTGCACCTTACTCGCATCATAAAATAAAGGACGTATCCTGTAAAGATGTCAGTGGAATGGAATAATAATACTGCGAACACTTCCCTACTCTGTTATACCATCTTTACGCTTACAATGCTCATATTCAAATTCCAATAGCCTGATTCCTAAAACATCACGTCATTCTCAATCCCCCGAATTCTTCACTCCCAGTTATCCTCGGTAAAATTGAAAATATTCGAGATTGACTACTGACGGATACCTTGTAAAATCAACGGTCCCGTGTCATTGTCAAAGTTCACCATTTTGTCGTCAAAAGTTTCCGCGTATTGTTCGTGTCATAACCGTTGTCCTCCTGTCGGCAGTGCCGACATTGACTTCCAAGAACCCAGCTCGGTTTTCGACTTATCTCATCATCCCATCGCTGGTAGCCACTGAGCCAGGCAATATATTGTAACGACTTCATCGTATTTTCAATTACGCTAATGATAAAATCTTCTCTCGTTTGAATTCATAATTCCCAGTGATTTGGGTTTTCGCAAATTTTCACTCCCGGTCCGTGCCGGCTAAACCTTCATCAGGCGAGTGTGGCATCACTTGGCTTCGTTGTGGTTTTTTCATTGCGGATGTTTCTTTTTTAGCGGGCGGCAATAAATTATGGATATCTGATCAAGATTCGAGTATCTTTGGCAAAACGTTGACAAGCCACCGGGAGACCCTCATCAAATCACAATCGAATATTGAATTGGATATTCTTGGATGATTTTATCGTGAATCTTGGCAGATATTTGGATTGTAATGGTTCCTTAGGGAAAAGATGGTCGAGACGGTGTGAGAGGATTATTTGTAAATCATGGTCGCATTGACTGACATTTTTTGGGTGGCTTAACAAGTCCTTGAGTCGAACGAATTGACTTTCTCGCTTTGGGTTGGCTTAGTGTTGCCGATGCTTTTATGAACCCGCAGAGGAAGCTGCCTCTAGAAGTCGCAAGTCATTCAGAATGCGTAGAAGGGGGCGTAGCTAGAAGAAATATAACGGGTCACTTAAAAGCTAGGTCTAAATTGGACGGAGATCCGGATTATGGTAAAAAAATCATCTTCTCGAACGAGGCTAATTTTTGCTCAGCAGCTAGGTCCACAATCTTCACACTGCGGCAGATCCTGGAGAAGACCCAAGAAATGTAAATCGACACACACCACCTATTTGTCGATTTCAAGGTCGCATATGGCAGCATGTATAGAGTCGAGCTATACAGCGCCATGTCTAGTTTTGACATTCCTGCCAAACTCGTCAGACCGACCAGGATGACGATGGAGAACTCTCGCTGCTCCATCAAGGTCGGTAACGAACTCACCGAGACCTTCAATGTCAAAAAAGGTTTTAGACAAGGCGACGCGCTGTCGTGTGATTTCTTTAACATCGTTCTTGAGAAGATCGTGCAAAACTCACTGGTCAACACAAAAGACATGATCTTCCAAAAGTCTGTTCAACTGCTAGCTTACGCAGATGACACTGACGTGATTGGGCGAACACAGCGAGCCGTCAATGATGCGTTTGCTGGCATTGCAACGGAAGCGGCTAAAATGGGTCTGGCGGTAAACAACGGCAAAACCAAGTATATGTTGTCATCGAGAAAGGACGCACAACATCGACGACTTGGCCAGAACGTCAGCATAAGCAGCTATAACTTTGAGGTAGTTAAGGACTTCGTCTACCATGGCTCCGCGGTAAACAGTACATACAACATCAGTACCGAGATCAAACGCAGAATAACTCTTGCCAACCGCTGTTTTTTTGGGCTCAAAAGGCAATAGAGCAGTAGAGCCCTCTCTCGGAAGACCAAGTTGATTCTGTATAGGACCTTGATCATCCCAGTCCTGCTGTACAGCACAGAGGCTTGGACAATATTCCAAGCGGATGAACAGTGTCTTGGTCTTTTCGAAAGAAAAGTTCTGTGCTCGATCTTTGGTCCTGTTTGCGTTGATGGCATTTGGAGAACTATAAAGGCTGTACAGCGACATGAGTCTAGCCAGGCTATTTGCAATACACGCTCAAAGACGACTAAGTCATCTCACGGGGTTCACAAATAGGCGATTGGATTATTTTCTCTAAAGTTTTGTTTTTCCTCTGATACATCCCAGCCATTAACGCAGCGACACTGCGACCTAGTCAGATCTATTGTATCGAATTTTATTGTTATTATTATTATTATAGTTGAGGGTATATTGCACCGCGATCTTTAAGATCTATTGTTATTGCTCATTTTGATGCATGCCTCGAATCTCTTCCGGTTATATTGCCCTAAGTGTTTCTTGGTCTGCTTCATTCCACGAGCGTTATTCCAGGTTTCTATCCGGTTCCTTCTTTCCAGTTCCCTGAATTCTTCTTCGAGGAGATAGTCTCCTACAGCGCAGAACGGTTCTGATGCTCCCTTCCTTGCCTGGGATTGGGCCATTTCATTGCCTTCTATCCCCATATGACCAGGTATCCAGCAGAGTTTTACTAGGTTTCTCCTACTCAACTCTTTGAGCTTTTGCAGGCATTCCCATACAAGCTCGGATTTGATGATGTAGGAGTCTAGTGCCATAATAGCGGCTCGACTGTCCGACATTATTACCATGTCGCAGTTGGTATAATTCCTTTCAAGATTTATCTGAACGCATCTGTCTATGGCATAAATTTCCGCTTGAAAGATGCTGTTACATTCGCCCATGGATTCGAAGTATTTTGTCCTTGGTCCAAGAACTCCTGCTCCAGTTCCTTCATCAGTTCTTGATCCGTCTGTATACAATTTTACCGTGCTTCTGCTCAGTCTGTGAACCATGGATTCATTGCTCCAGTCCCTTTTGGTGCTGAGCTTGCTGGTAAATTTCTTTTGGAAATTGAATTGCTCAATCACGTCATCCTTCGGAATGGCCAGGAGTGGTAGCTTTTTGACTAGTGCGTCGAATTGCCTCGATGAAATGCACCTTGGTTTATCTATCCCTTATTTTGCCGTTTTTTCTATTGTATCGAAAAGTTGGATTTAATCCAAAAGACGTACAGCTACCTTTATGAAGGACAGTATATCTCTTGTACGACTGGATGACGCAGTTGGTTAAGTGCCTGCCCCAAGTTAGAGGTGTCCCAGGTTCGAATCCCAATGAAATCGAATCTAGTCCAGTCACCATTTGCCGTTGGGATCAAATTAACGGCACGGGAGTAGGTTGCTACCTGGCAGTATAATGGACCAGTTTTGAGCCTGAGTGATCCAGTAGTACTTAAAAAATCCTCAGAAAAAAAAAAAAACGCTCATACCCGAAAAGTCTCTAACCCCGTGGAACAACATTGAAAAGGAAGACCATGCCTCCGGCGGCGTACACAGCTGAAGAAGGGACGTGTTTCACTGGAAATACCTAGCACAATACCGTGCCCTTTGAATAAGGCTTGAAGCTGTCTGAGGCCCAGGTCCACCCCGGACTGTAGCGCAAAAAAAAGAAATATCACCATATGTACGCATTTTCTGCCACGATGTCTACCATCAACACAATCAATTCATAAAACAAAAAAAAAGCTGTCCCTCCAAGAGAAACCGCTGCCGGCCATCATTACCTTCCATGAAATTATTTTAATTTGTTCCGAATACCCATCAGTATTCATAACCGCCAATTCGGACTAAAGTTACCAAATTAATTCAATTAACTATCGGCACTTATGAAAAATAATTAATTTCGCATCGCCACCGTTATATCAGGCGAAATATTCCCGACCGTTCAAATTACATGGCTCGCTTCTGAACTCAGCCATACAGCAATTCGCAACATTCCGACGGCTTTCGTTTCTTTTTTTTCGGCTTTCGTATCCGTCCATCACAATCGAAGTTAATTGAATTCGTTTTTTTCCGGTAATTTTTTGTTCCCCGGTCGCGTTGCATTACACGGCTTCCATAACTGTTTGCATTAACGAAACGATAAAGGACAACGCGTAGGGAGTAAACATTCGCATTTGAATAAATCCTCGAATCCTATTTGTTCAGCGCGTCCGCTGTCGAGAGGGGATCGAGGAAAAAAAACGAAAAAAAGCGAAAGCTGCATCGGAAATTCGTAAAGTCCCGGCAGGCCGGATTCAGAAAACCCCACAGCCCACCTGCTTTTTGTTAAAATTTTTTATTGGATTACAATCTTTTACATTTAATCCAATCGGCAATTCGACTATTTGCATAATTTGTGGTGGCGCTTGCATTTTTTATGCGGTTTTTTTCTCGGTCTCGTCGCGTCGGCTTGCAACGGCTGATGATATTTTCGGCGGGTGATGAATGAGAAGTATTTTTCACAGCCCGAAACCGCTTGTTTATTTAACGGGAAATCGATCAGGGAATTAGTTTAACTACCAATTAGGGATATTGATGCGCAGGCTATTCAACGGATGGGATGACGACTTGGTTGTGTTCGGACATTATAATATCTGACTCGAAGGACCAAAATGTCTGAAGTGAAATTTGTAACTGGTAAACCTTGCCTCTGGTGGGGAGCTCACAATAAACGAACACCTTGATCTATGGTTTATCATCGAAGCATATTATTACTTTATTTGTTGCCTATTTATATAAATATAATATAATATATAATAATAATGGCGGCGCTACAGTCCGAGGTGGACCTGGGCCTAGCTTTCTCAGCAACCACTCGTGTTGTGCGTGCTATTGTTCTCTCACGAGTGGAAGGGACCTACAGTTTAATGCCGACTCCGAACGGCGAGGTTGAGAAGCTTTTTTCTAGACAGTTATACTCTTTGAGCATTGTCAGTGACTCGAAAGAGGTGGAGCCGTGAAAAAATGTTTGATGTTTTTTTCGAGATTCGAACTGACGACCTCGAGCGTAGGAGTCGACGCACCTACCCACTACGCCACGGCGCCCATATATAAAAGGTCTTCCAATAGGGACTTCCGAATTTTGACAGTTGATAACGGCCATATTGTTGAAACTACATCTGTCAAATTAGCTGTCGTTTATTCAGCCTGTTTCGTCAAATCACCGTGGATGGTCATTCAACAACACGTGCAAATCATAAAATTGTTTCGTCAAAATGGGTGTTCTGTTCGGGCAACGATCCGTGCCCTTCGGCCATCTTCGGGCGCCATAATCGTCCTACCGAGAGAACTATTAACAGTGTGGTCGACGAAACGTAAGTTCTGCCGAAAACATCGTCGTCGCCGCTGTCGGTGAGAGTGTGCAGGTGAATCCGGGCAATCGATTTCGCGTCGCTCACAATAAGTCGGCATTTCGCAGACCACAACTTACCAAATTTTGCGTGACTTGGGTCTTCAGTCGTACAAAATTCAACTGACCCAAAAGCTGAAAATAAACGACCATAGACAACGACGTTTGTGCGTGGGGTTAACTTCCTCACCACGTAAAAAACAATCGAGTTCAGCAAACACAAACTGCCTCGGATATGGACGGATTTATTGTTGACGACCCTAGCAAACGAAAAAAGGACAATGATTTTCGGTTCTGCACGTGGAATGTGAGGTCCCTGAACAGACCACGTGCAGCCGATGAACTCGCGGAGGCCCTAGACTGCTATAAAGCAGACGTTACCGCAATCCAGGAAGTGCGATGGGATGGGCCGGGCAAAAAGAGGATGAAAAACTGCGATATCTACTACGGCGACTGTTACAGAGAGCGAAGGCAGCGATTATTTGGATGTGGATTTGTTGTTCGAGGCAGACTTAGGCAAAAAGTCTTAAGCTTTAAGTACATAAGCGAGCGCCTCATAACAATCCGCATCAAGGCTAAATTCGGCAACATCAGCCTAATCTGCGCCCACGCCCCAACGGAGGACAAAGATGACGATAGCAAGGATGACTTCTATGATCTCCTAGAAAGAACGTACGATCAATGCCCCAGCTACGACACCAAGATCGTTCTAGGAGATTTTAACGCTAAGCTGGGTAAAGAGGACATCTTTGCTAGAGTCATCGGTAAACACAGCCTGCACGACACCACGTCCGAAAACGGACTCAGGCTGGTGGACTTTGTTACGGGGCGAAACCTCTCTGTAGCTAGCACGCGGTTCCCACACCTCAACATCCATAAAGGGACCTGGCGGTCCCCTGATCATTCAACCGTCAACCAGATTGATCACGTTGCGATCGACGTCAGACACTCCTCCAGTATTCTTGATGTCCGAACTTTCCGAGGCGCCAACATCGACTCGGACCATTTCCTTGTTGTAGCCAAGGTAAGGACCCGGATATCGAGAGAACAACGGAGTCGAGGAAGCCAACCACGGTTTGACGTCGAAAAGCTACAGTCGCAACAGACTGCCAGGAACTTTGCCGATCGAGTCTCCCTGAAACTCTCCGAAAGTTCGACGCCGCCTGCACTAACAATAGACGAAGAATGGAAACGTTGTCAAAGAGCCATCAGAGAAGCCGCTACTGATGTGCTGGGTTTTAAAACACCAACAAGGAAAAACCCCTGGTTTGACAACGAGTGCAGGCAGGCACATGCAGCAAAGCAAGAAGCCTACCGGGCAACGCTGCATCGAACCACGAGAGCTGTTCGTGAGCTCTACGAACAGAGAAGAAGGGAAGAGAACCGGCTTCTCAGGAAGAAAAAGAAAGAGCACGAGAAGCGCGCGATCGAGGAGATGGAGAGGTGTTATGGCAGGAATGATGTCCGAAAGTTTTACCAAAGGGTAAAACTTTTATCGAATGGATATAAAGTTCGGACAGAAGCTTGCCGGGACGAAAATGGACAGCTAGTAGTAGATTCGCAGTCGATACTGAGAATTTGGAAAAATCATTTCTGCAGACTGTTGAACGGCGATGAGGACACAAATACCGCTGTCAGGCAGAATGTTCCACTCAACACAACGGACGATGATAGAAGAGAATACCGTCCCCCCGACCTAGACGAAGTCAAGATAGCGATATCGAGACTGAAGTCTAATAAAGCTGCTGGTGCAGATAGTCTGCCCGCCGAAATGTTTAAAGCAGCTGGAGGTGATCTGGTAGGGCGCATGCACCAGCTCATCTGTAAGATATGGTCGGAGGAAAGCATGCCCGATGAGTGGAATCTCAGTATCGTTTGCCCGATCCACAAGAAAGGAGACCCCTTTGACTGCGCCAACTATCGAGGGATAAGTCTCCTTAACATCGCCTACAAAATCTTCTCTGCCGTTTTGTGTGAACGCCTGAAACCATTCGTGAACAAACTGATAGGTCCTTATCAGTGTGGTTTCAGGCCCGGGAAGTCCACCATCGATCAAATCTTCACACTGCGGCAGATCCTGGAGAAGACCCAAGAAATGCAAATTGACACACACCATCTATTTGTCGATTTCAAGGCCGCATATGACAGCGTGTATAGAGACGAGCTATACAGCGCCATGTCTAGTTTTGACATTCCTGCTAAACTCGTCAGACTGAGCAGGATGACGATGGAGAACTCTCGCTGCTCCATCAAGGTCGGTAACGAACTCACCGAGACCTTCAATGTCAAAAAAGGTTTTAGACAAGGCGACGCGCTGTCATGTGATTTCTTTAACATCATTCTTGAGAAGATCGTGCAAAACTCACTGGCCAACACAAGAGGCACGATCTTCCAAAAGTCCGTTCAACTGCTAGCTTATGCGGATGACATTGACGTGATTGGGAGAACACAGCGAGCCGTCAATGATGCGTTTGCTGGCATTGAAACGGAAGCGGCTAAAATGGGTCTGGCGGTAAACGAGGGCAAAACAAAGTATATGCTGTCATCGAGAAAGGACGCACAACATCGACGACTTGGCCAGAACGTCACCATAGGCAGCTATAACTTTGAGGTAGTAAAGGACTTCGTCTACCTTGGCTCCGCGGTTAACAGTACAAACAACATCAGTACCGAGATCAAACGCAGAATTACTCTTGCCAACCGCTGTTTTTATGGGCTCAAAAGGCAATTGAGTAGTAGAGCCCTCTCTCGGAAGACCAAGTTGACTCTGTATAAGACCTTGAGTCCTGCTTTACGGTGCAGAGGCATGGACAATATTCCAAGCGGATGAACAGTCTCTTGGTCTTTTCGAGAGAAAAGTTCTGCGCGCGATCTTTGGTCCTGTTTGCGTTGATGGCATTTGGAGGAGAAGATTCAACCACGAACTGTATGGGCTGTACAACGACATGAGTCTAGCCAGGCGTCTACGGATCCAACGCCTAAGATGGCTAGGCCATGTTGAGCGTATGGACAACTTAGCTCCGGCCCGAAGAGTCTTCGACTCTGAGCCTGTGGGACAACGCAACAGAGGACGTCCACGAACAAGGTGGCGCACACAAGTCGAGGGGAGCTCGGTCGGCTTGGTGTGCGAAACTGGAGACAGCTGGCGAAAGATCGTGCTGGCTGGAGAGGCATGTTGAGTGAGGCCCAGGTCCACCTCGGACTGTAGCGCCCTAAGAAGAAGAAGAAGACAACGACGTTTGTTCGCCGATGAATGGGCCCTGCAGCAATTGGAAACTGACCCTAATTTTCATCAAAAAATTATCTTCAAATGAGGCCCATTTCTGTATGAATGGGCACGTCAACAAACAAAATTGTCCAATTTGGGACAATACTAATTCACAAGAGATCCAAAGGTGTCCAATGCATCCCGGAAAAATCACTATTTGGTGTGGATTTTGGGCTGGCGGCGTCATCGGTCCATATTTCTTTCAGAACGACCAGCCCATCACCGCCAACGACGAGCGGTGGTCGATGATTATCAACTTCTTTTGGCCTGAATTCAATGATAGGATACCAACGACATGTGGTTTCAACAGGATGGCGCTTCGTGCCACACAGCTCACGGCGCATTGTAAATTCTGCACGAGCGATTCGAGGGCATGGTCATCTCACCTGAAGATGATGTGAATTGAACCGAGATTTGACCCCGTTAGACATTTTCTTGTGGGAGTTTCTGACGTTGCAGGTCTATGCGAAGAAGCCACAAAACTCAAAACGCAGCAACCTACTTTTGCTGAAATTTCATGGTTTACCGAAGGAAGACCAGCACGCGCTTCTGTGATGTGGTAAGTTGTCTGCAGTCTTTTCTGTTAAGAGATAACAAGAAAACCGCGGCTTTCTTACGGACGTTGGGGACCATGCGCTTGGTCTGTCTACATCCTGGAGAGTCATGCCACTTGCGGTTGTGCTCTCGAGCAACCATGCAACCAACCATGCAACCATCGATGGAAGCCCTAACCAAGGAAGCGGGCAGTCCAAGCGCAGGCTCAGGTCCTGAGAATGCCTCATCTCATCCTCATCCTCGCCTACCAAGTTCATCGGCGATCTCATTTCCTGTGATCCCGTGGTGCCCCGGGACCCTTACAAGTCTTAGCGAATTTAAGCTACCAATCAAGTTCAGAGAAAACTTCCATTCCTGACCTATCTTGGAAGTGGTTAAAGGGTTCAGCAAGGCCTTAAGCACAGCTTGGCTGTCGCTACAGACACAAATACTTCGCCCCTTCCACCTATTCTTCACAATATAGCTCGTAGCCATTAGGATCGCATAAGTTTCCGCTTGGAAAACCGACGTAAATTTACTTAACGAGGTGTGCAGTCTAAAGTTGTCGATCTCCATGAAGGCACCAGCACCTGATCCTTCATTGGTCTTGGAGCCGTCCGTGAAGACTCGACTCGACTCAGATTCTCTCCAGAGCCAGTCCTGAGTGCAGGGAAAGTCGACTTTGTACGTTCGTCGCAGCTGGAGTACAGGTGTCCGTGCGTCAGACGGCATATCCATAAGACTGGGGTCAAAGGAAATACAATGCGCAAGGTCATCGAAACTGCAGTGCGAATTGGTTGTACCAAAAACCACTTCTTTTTAAACGGAAGATGGCCTTGAGAGTACACCCCATGATGTGGATATGTGGGAGGGGTGGGTAGATTCAGCAGTGCATCAAGAGCAGAGCCAGGCGTACTAGGGAAGGGCCCTATGCAGCCGAGACAGACCGTTCTTTGAAGCTTGGTGAAAGCAGCAGTTACGTATCTACGCGAAAGTTTATTTCACCAAACGACCGATGCATAGGAGAGAAGGGGCCTAATCATAGCCGTGTAGATCCAAACGGATCTTTTTGGCGATAGACGCCAGGATTTGTCGATAATTCCCGTACACTGCCAGAAAATTGACAATGCCTTCGCAATTTTCGTTTCGATTTTTTCCACAGAAGCTTCCTATCTAGAATGACACCCAGATATTTAGCTTCAGCGGAAAAGCGAATAGTGACACCTTTTAGTACTAGTTAAGTCAAACCAGTCAATTTCCTCCTCCTCGTGAAGAGTACAACCTCTGTTTTAAGAGGGTTGCCTGAGAGCCCATTTCTAGTGCACTAGTCGTCGATAACGTCTAGAACTGCCTGTGCTTTTGAACACACAACCGCTAGGCATGATCCGACAGACAGAACAGCTACATCATCCACATAGGCCTGGGCGTAGATGTTAGAACTATTGAGAGCATCGAGCAGAGAGTCAACCAGCATGCACCATAGACACCTTCATAGTGCTGGTTGTATGTTATATATGTCCATTTTAAGAGTGTCTAGCGAATTCTTACAAACGCCCACTACGTCGTAACTGGTTACTCCAACACCTAATGCCCAAAAGCGTCTGCTTTTCCTTACCTTCATTAAGGGCCTTGCGACTTTGTTTATTGCCATCATTTCCAAATTACAGGTCCTAATTCATACTTCGGTTACGTAAACAAAAATGCTCTAGCCCACTACGACTCTCAAGCCAAGTAAGGGACAATCTCATTGAAATTGCTGCCACAAAACTTAAACCGCACTTCCGCTCAGATGTCTCTCTCACTCACCCGACAAACTGCAAAAGTTAAATACATTCATGCAAAGATATAAACTCTTTATCAAGTTTGGGATGAGAACTTTTCACAAACTTCTTTGCGCCTTCGTTTAGAAATTCTCAATTCAATTTCCCTGCCCCTGTTTGTACGAGCGTATATCCTCTGTCGGAATGCTTGGGTAAATATTGAATCCGCAGAAACCTCCAACTCATTCACACAGTCGCAGTTATCCCGTTAATATACACCAACTACATTCAACTTAATTAAATGTTGTGCGCCAAACCGAAGAACGGCCGAAACGAAAAATGGGAAAAAGCGAACGCAACCGAGGAAAAGAAATCCTCTAAACGGAATCGAAATTAGCATTCGCCAAGGCTTCAGTTGGATGCGAATTTGATGCCAGCCAAAGAGGGGGCTTGGCTTCTGTCCTTCAAAAAAAACCCTTCTTGGCACTCACTCGTCCTTTCGGTGGCGGTCTTATCTAAAATTCAGGACCAAAGAGTGGTGAATTTTAACGACCCATATGTGCTGGCGTTGTTCGTGTGTGTGTATGTGTGTTTTAGACAGGCAAAGATGATGATGCAATAACGGTGCAATTTTTATGTCCGAAGAAACAATAAAACCGGCACACAAGTGAAAGTTCGCCCCATAAAACAGATAAAAGGACTTTCGTTGATGGACTTAACGAAGTTATGGCAGCATTTGTGGTTCGCTGGCTTTTACATCGAATTTTTGGCTTGTGAAAGTGTGCGTGTGTGTGCGTTTGGTCATACCATCCTGACTCCTGCTGCATCCTTAATCTTTTTTTCTCCAGTCTGGCCTGGTGTATGCCAAGATGCGTGCGTGTGTGTGTGTGTGTATTTGCGCGACTGGGGCGTTAAAATAATTTATGTTGCGTTAAAGCATCCGACTTTGTGGCAGGATTTATGGAGGATTCCTTATTCAACTGACACTGTCGGATGTAAATGGGAACAGAAAGTGAAACACAGTATATGGAAATGAAATATGAACGTGTGTGATATGTCGTTGTCCTTATGAGGGCTGCCGACTGCCGGTACAAACACTCATGCGTTCACAGGACATACCTACTTACATGTTTTCATTTGCTGATGTCGCTGTAATAAATGTGTTGTTTCTTTTTTTTCTTTTTCATTCATCCATTCTCCGTGGTAGGTCGATGGTCATGTTGGGGCTGGTCCTCTGTGAGTGAAGGAGGCTATATAAATTCCGACAGAAGGCTTATTAGGGCACGAATGAGAAGTGCGTGGCTTAAATTTGAATGAGGACATTGTTTCGTTTGTTTTTGGTGGCATTATGTTAATTTTTTATGCTTCAGTAAATTGGTTTTGCCAAGTGAACTAGGGTAAACTCGAGAAAATGAGTGTTGAATTGTCAAGAGCGTCGTTTAAATCATGATTACACGAGTTGTTTGAATACAATGAGAATGACCATAAATATGGTGATTTTTGACACCTCTAGACATGGAATGATGATAAGAAATGCCATAAAAAACTGTTTTTTTGGATCACAACTTGCCCACACTCACTGAATTAAATTAAATCATGAGTGATGAAATGTTTGTTTCTTGCTACAGACTTTTGGAATAAGACTGTCTTTATTTTTTTTTTTAGATTCTGGACTGTTTTACTATAAGGTTTTGGTACGAAATTTAGACTCAGATTCTGGTCTGGTCAGAGTTTCTTGCTATAGATTTTTGGTACAAAATTTGGACTAATGTTCTGGTCTGATCCGATCGTCTCGTTACAGATTTTTGGTACGAAATTTGGACTAAGATTCTGGCCTTTTCGGACTTTCTTCCTACAGATTTTTAGTACGAGTTTTGGACTAAAATTGTGGTCTGGTCGGACTAAGATTCTGGTGTCTTACTACAGATTTTTGGTACGAAACCTGGACTAAGATTCCGGACTATCTTACTACAGCTTTTTGGTACGAAATTTAGACTCAGATTCTGGTCTGGTCAGAGTGTCTTCCTAAGATTGTAGTCTGGTCGGACTAAGATTCTGGTCGGACTGTCTTTGGTTTTTTTGAAATTTGGACTAATATTCTGATTTTCTAGGACTGTCTTACTACAGATATTTGGTACGAAAATAGGGCTAAGATTCTGGACTGTCTTACTACAGATTTTTGATACGGAATTTGGACTGAGATGCTGGTCTGGTTGGACTGTTTTGCACAGATTTTTGGTACAAAATTCGATAATTCGGTCGGACGGTCTTACTGCAGACTTATGGATCAAAATTTGGGCTAATATTCTGATCTGGTCAAAACGATATCAATGATGGCAATACCACTAGCTGATATTACCATTCTCATTGACTGTCAGGCTGCCATGAAAGCTATATCCGCAATAGAAATCAAGTCCAAGCTAGTCGCAAGTTGTCGCGAAGATCTAAAGGCTTTTGGCTCACAGCACTCGATCAATTTGTGCTGGGTCCCAGGACATAGGGACATAGCCGGCAATGAGATATGTAGCTGATGAACTTGCCAGAACAGGGTCAGTGACCGGCGTGTCACAAGAAATTTATGGAATCAAACCGCCCCACTCAGAGCTGCGGAAAAAGGTTGATATAAAGATCACTGAAATGGCAAACAGTAGATGGCGCGGTTTGTCTACATGTGTGACTCCTAAGCATTATGGCCCAGATACGATCGAGCAAATACCGACAAAATCTTTCAGTGCGACAGTTGCTAACGATGGTAGTTGGAGCTCTCACTGGCCATAATCGTGAGGACCATGAGTGCGACAAGGGTTACAAGGGGACACTAATCCCCAATTGGGCATCACAATGGGTCCCTAAGGACCTAAGTGAGGCGTGGCTTGTGCCCGTTTACCCACGTACCTACCTACCTACCTTCTGGTCTGGTCGGACTGACTTGCTATAGATTTTTAGTAAGAAATTTGAACAATGATTCTGGTCTGGCCAGACTGGCCTAATAAATATTTTTGGTACGAAGCTTAAACTAAGATTCTGGTCTGGTGGGAATGTCTTAAAACGCTCATGATGCTTATACAACGGCAGATAAATAATAATTAATAAATAAATTGAGGCTTTTTCTAATAGGACACATTTTTGAGCGAGTCATGGAAGGCATTTGAGAATATTCGGGGCTTAATCTTATTTGGGTGGGCGCCATGGCCGTGTGGGTTCGTGCGTCGACCCATGCGCATTAGACTTTCACAGTCTAGGTTCGAATCCAGGTTCAGACAAACAATTTTTCAAACAAAAATTGTTCACGGCTCCACCTCTTTCGAGTCACTGACAATGCTCAAAGAGTATAACTGTCTAGAAAAGCTTCTCAAACTCGCCGTTCGGAGTCGGTATTAAACTGTAGGTCCCCTCCACTCGTGAAAGAACAATAGCACGCACAACACGAGAGGCTGCTGAGAAGCTAGGCCCAGGTCCACCTCGGACTGTAGCGCCGCCATTATTATTATTATAATCTTATTTGATTCCAGCTCCATGAATATAATCCTGCACCTTATCTTGAAGATGTTTTAAAGAATCTTTGTTGCTTACCATGTAGAGAAAGCCAAGAATTTTTTATAAACAAACATTTTTGATCTAATGACTACCTGATACCCGTTGAGAAATTTCGCGAAATGGCGCGAAAGATTCCAGGCTTGTCTTACAACTAATTTCAAAATGTCTCCCATTCCTATAAATGTCACCTTCTCAACTTCATAAAAATAAAAAAATATTAGCAGTTTCCTAAAAATGGTTTACCTCAGTTCAATCTAAAAATGTAACTTTCAGTTGAATCACATTCTCCGTACGTAGCGAAAGTAATTTGTTTTCTAGTTCAAAAAGAATAGTAAATCCCTAAAGAAGAATTTAAATGATTCTATTCGCAAATCTAAAATAAATACTCTTCAAAATACAAAATTGTTGACAGACAACGACGTCCTCCCTCACCAACAACCTCTGCCGGTGACACCGGAAAGTGCAAATTAATACCCCCAACACCTGTGAGGGACAAAGAAAAATTGCAAAAGCCAACAGCAGCAGAAGCGAAAAAAAATGAAAATAAGGAATCTGGTAAAAAGAAAAGCTCTTCTTACAGGCAAAAAGATAAAACATCATTTTAGATGCCATTAGAGCGACAATTTACGACAAAGTAAATAAACACTAAAAGCACCCGGCAAGGATTACCATTTGAAGCTCGAAATTTAATTTGTGCTCCAGAAAGAGGAGTGAAGCTCCTCCCCAACCCGCAACACCGACCGTTTCCCACCCGGTTACACGCGCCGGCTCACCTTTGTCGCAATGAATCTCCACAAGCAAGTGACAAAGCAAATATATGCCGATTCTTGTGTCGTCTCAACTTGTGTGATAAGTAAAACGAGAGTGTGCCGGGATCCCACCGCCCCCTCCAACCACGTGCACACACCCTTCACAACAGAGTGAGTCGCCATAAATATCCTCAGAAAGCAGGGATGCCATTTCAGATTTATTTCGCTCTGTAAACATTTTTAGAGCCCCGTTCCGCAGTTAGACTTGTAGTTACATCGTGAACTTACTGTGCGCACACTGCGTCTTGTGTGAGTGCGTGGGAGTGTATGTGCGTTTGGATGGCGGCAGGGGCACTTAACTCAACTATGGTCGATTGTGTTGTCATCATAGATCTACGTATATGCCCCAAAAATGTAGACATCATAGCCAAGACGAGATAAGGAATTGAGTGCCTAAACGGCAGCCATGAGCTAATGACTGACTTGGGTTAATTGCGTATGCTTAAAAAATTCTCACCCACTCCGCCCCACCGTAAGGGTTTTAAGGAGTACCCGGCCGCTGGATTGCACGATGAAGGAGTTTATCTTGAAGGAACATTGATACATAATGGGCGTCATAAAGTTTTGGCTTTTACATCATAACGTCGGCAGAGTGCTCTTTATGACGTACTCGAGAGCTCGTTCGGTGTTGTGTGCCAACTTATCGTTGAGCTCGCAGAAAGGGACTGTTTAAATAACGGAATGCGATGTCCGTAATGAGGTTGAACACGGGTGTAAATGGGGAATTTTAATTGATTAATGAAATGGCGGCAATATTGTTGCTAAGGTGATAAGGAAATAATTCGAGGGCAACTATCTTGAGCGGTCACACCTTTTGCTTTAATGGAGCAATAACAGCAGCCTATTTGA
Source organism: Myathropa florea (assembly GCA_930367185.1). Classification (NCBI taxonomy): domain Eukaryota; kingdom Metazoa; phylum Arthropoda; class Insecta; order Diptera; family Syrphidae; genus Myathropa; species Myathropa florea. The sequence goes on along the minus strand of OV884002.1, from coordinate 38,777,903 downwards.
GGTTAAGTCCCTTGTCGGATTTAGGAGAGACCTGAGCTATCTTCATCAACACAAGAAGTAATCAACTCGGTGGAAAGGGCCAGAGTGGACTAACAATGGCTTGAGATGAGATATCTCTTTTTTAGAAGCACCCATTTAAAGAAGAAAAATAACAAATGTTTAGTATATGAAATGTCCAATTTTTTGCAAAAAAATTAAAAGTCAATATTTCTTTTTTATAAAAATTTATTTAGTCAATATATGACCCATTGACATCTATAACCTTCTTCCACCGCGATTCAAGGTCCATTATTCCTCGGTTTCGGAATACTTTTTGCCGACAATATGACGCCAGGCTGCGGAAAAGGTGATAATCCGAAATGCACCGTTTTTGCACCGTATAATCACATGTGATGAAAAGAAGAATTTGTATGACAACCGTAAAAGATCTGGGCAGTGGTTGGATGCAGACGAAAACCTAAAGAACACCTTCAAGGTTGGTCTTTACCCAGAAAATGTTATGGTGACAATCTGGTGGACCTCGAAAGGACCAATCCTCTTTTCATTTCTTCAACCAGACGACACGATAAATGCAGTCAAATATTGTGAGGAAATCGACATAATGCATACGAAATTGGCTGAACAGCAGCCTGCGTTGGCAAATAGACGTGATCCGATCCTGTTGCATGACAATGTTACACGACTGGAAAGCTCAGTTGGTTAAGTACCTGCCCCAAGTTCGAGGGGTCCCAGGTTCGAATCCCAGTGAAATCGAATCTGGTCCAGTCAAATCCTCCGAAAAAGAACTCTAAGTTCTTCTAAACCTTACCTCATAAGCCAGCTTCTTGCTGTAGAGTATGTACTTCGATATGAAGTTTGTTAGACAATGAAACAGGATGAAGCACTTAAGGCTCAACTACATACCTTAGCATCAAAACGTCTATGACGTTAACTATACCTCTGAAAGCAGACTAAGAGGTAATCTAATGAGCATTTTTAGCGACACTAATTTGGCGGACAAAGGGTGGGGAGGAATTCACTTGGCTAGTTCACTTGAGCATCGTTTGTTAAAATAGCGATAAAACAGTGACAAGGAAAACACATTATATCGGTGTTCAAGCGATATTAATGCCTGCTGTAAGTTTGCAGGGAGGTGTTTAGAGCACTAGCCCATATATCACCATTATACTCAGCTTTCGGCAGATATAGCTCTTATAAATTTAAATCAAATCAGACGGCGTGAAATATTTCTTGCATCGTTTAAGTAAACCTAGATATTTTGCAGCATTTTTGACGATCTCAAATATGTGATCATCAATATATGTAAAGAGTGGCCCAACCATAATGCACGATGTTAATTGTAAGTCACACCTTAACGTCAAGTTTTTGTGCCCAACTTAATTTGACATTTCTTTGTTTCAGTGTTTGACAAATTCAACCATGAAGAGGTACAAAATTGAGCAGCGCGTTAAGATTGTTGAAGCCTTTTATGAAAATAGGCGTTCAAATCAAAATGTTCGTTCAGTTCGTTCTGCGGAAAACATTGCTGTTGTTCCCGATAGTGTTGCAAAAGAGCCGTCAACCTCAACTCGTCGTTGTGTTCGCCTTCGCGAGGTGATAACGGACTTCTTGTGGCCAGAATTTGAGGATATGGACCTGGACGACATGTGCTTCCAATAGGATGGTGCCACTTGCCACACAGCCAACGAAACAATGACTCTTTTGCACGAGAAATTCAATGGCTGTGTTATCTCATGTCGTGGCGATGTTATTTGGCCGCCAGGATAATTTGATTTGACACCGTTGGACTTATTTCTTTGGGGATATTTAAAAGAAAAAGTGTACGTCAATAAGACAAGAACAAGATAAAAGCTAAAGGATGAGATAATTCGGCACATTAATGACATTGAACGTCAATTATGTCTCAGAGTCATTGAATACATGGACCATCGGATAGAGGTATGCCACCTAAGCCGTGGAGAGCATTTGGCCGATATTTTGTTTCACAAATAATTGTCATAGATCCTTCTATCATAATAAAAAATATTAAAATAATTCTCTGAAAACTTTTCGTTTTATTTGCAATTATCATCGTGCGTTTTCGTTGGACCACCCTTTACCAAAGATGAAAAGTCATTTAAAAAATTGAAAGAAAGTCAGAGACAAAAAAGAGCCTTGGGAAACAGCATTTATTTGGTGAATATTAGACTTGCACCCGTCCAAAATAACTTGAATTGAACGGTTCGACAATTAATTTCTAATCCATAGAAGAGATATTTTCGACAAGAAATCTTGATATATGCCATCAACTGAATTTGTGCGCCTGGTATTGCGGAAACCGTACTGCCGGTTATTTAGAAGCTTCGATTTCCTTTCCAATGATTAAATAACACATTTTCTGAAAATTGCCTCATTTTGATTTAGTGTATAACCAATGAACACAAGCAAAATTAATTCAGAATTATTATTGTTTGTTTATTGTTTTTTTTTGCAACATTAATTAATTAATCAGCAAAATATAAGAGGACTCCGTTTTCTGCTCTTATTCTTTTTAACCATTTTGAGAAGGCTCTAAATATCTGTAGATTTTCCATATATTCATATGCAGTATTACTCGTTCCAATCGACAAACATATTCTTGACCCCATACCAGCGAATAAATAGATTTTCGGCTAGAGCAGACGCTTTCGCTAAACTTATTATGAAGTCACGGCTTGGCTTTTAGATGCATTTTCTTAACAACTTAATTCGAAGCAAATAAGGTTAGCGACTGGATACACTCGTATACGGTTAAAGAACTTGCTTCCATTTGGCTGTCAAAAGGGGTGAACATCATGTACCGCAGAATAATTTAGTCAAATCTGGTCGTCCTCCACAACGTTGTTCAAATAGGAATTTAATGAGACCAAATCGTCGGCGTTTGCTTCAAAAACAAAGTTTCTGGGTACGAACTCATATCAACAACTCAACTTTAAAGTCCACCCAAAGCATGTATACCAGCTTTGAATAATTTGAATACACTCAGCGATGGAGTTTCATTTTTAAACCCGATTCTGAGATATTGGAAATGGTTCTAAAAACAGCAAAGGTGAATGGCCTTGGTTACGACAATAGAAAGTTTCCATGGCAAAGAAACCATCGAAGAAAATGTGTTCTTGTGTGTGGAAGAACGGCCCCACCCCACGTTGTTGCCTTGAAAATTTCTCAAAAACAAATAAAATAAAAACAATGGTCGATTGTGATTCTAACAAACGAGCGTGTGTGTATTTGTATGACACGTTCAAACAAACTCACCCCGGGCATCATTAAGTAATAAACAAGGACACGACAAAGATCAAGGATAGAGGAAAGAGGAGCGCACATAAAACGAAAATCGATAGAAATAAACTCTTGAACCCAGCCCGGACCATAGTTCAGATGGTTTTCAGTTTTCTTTTTCTAGGAAATTACACGTGATTTTAGTAAGGATATGCCCCGGGAGGAAAACAACGCCTCAATACCCATTCCACTTGTGCTTTACTTTCATTGTCAGGAAAATAAAGGTTAGAATTGTTGAGATCTCAATTAGTGCCATGCCCCTTCTGCAATTTCTCTTCACAAAGCAATGGTCTTCCCGACGACGTAGATGTCTATATGTGTACACACTCGTAGGATTGGATCTGTTTATCCCTTCTGTTGTGTGCGGCTATTGGAATCCTGCAACTGATGACCAGTGGGATTGTGGTTTCTCGGCGTAGGTGTAGATGAGGGAGTCTCTATATCTTACATCGAAGCTGGGCGTAATTCACAATCAGGATAATCAAAGAGTGTGGTGGTATTTGATTGCTTTGGTTCTTTGGTTGTTGTGCCAGTGATTAGACGATACTTGAGCTGGAGCTCTGTGCAGATGGATTGATGTTTATTGAGTCAGCCTCGAGGGGACAAGGATAAATTGGAACAACAATGAAAAACCTTGAAAATAAAAAAAAAACCCACACTCATTCATCTGCGTAGCTCAAGGATACGCTTCAAAGTGTATATTTGAAAATGTTCCCTCAAAGGCGGAGTATTACTATAATTTTTTTTATATGAATTGATGCGATGCCAAGAGGTAAAGGATTATCCTTTGGATAATTATTACATGTTACAAACTAGAAACCATCTTATCAAGAAGTCCTTGCTAGTGACTAATGAAGTTTAAAAGGGGGTCTTTACTGTTGTAGAGAACGAGTATGTGTGCAAAATATTCATCTAAAATGTTTAAATTGATTTATAGGGCACTGAAGTGTGAGAAATACTAGTACCATGAGTTCTAACGATAAGAGGCTTTAAAGTCTACCATGTGATAGTGTTTTAGCTGGCGGTTTAGTTAGAAATCGGGCTACGGACAACCTAAATATTGATTTCAAATAATGAAGTTGACAGTGAGCGGCATGGCGCAGTGGATAGGTGCGTCGGCTCTTACGCTCGATGTTGTTGGTTCGGTTCTCGAAAAAACACCAAACATTTTTTTCACGGCTCCACCTCTTTCGAGTCACTGACAATACTCAAAGACTATAATTGTCTAGAAAAAGCTTCTTAATCTCGCCGTTTCAAGTCGGCATTAAACTGTAGGTCCCCTCCACTCGTGAGAGAACAATAGAACACACAACACGAGTGGTTGCTGAGAAGCTAGGCCCAGGTCCACTTCGGACTGTAGCGCCGCCATTATTATTGTTATAATGAAGTTGACAACAATGCAAATTGGAATATAATTGCAACTGTTAAACTTATACTTCTTAAAAAATTATTGTTGCAGTTGAAATGAAACTAAAAGCAGGGATGAGCTTGCTACTGTCATACAATACGATTGTAGCCCGTCATGAAGTTATCGAAAATAATAACTTCGTCAGAAAAAAACTTGGTCGATAGTTATTTTTTTCAGACATTCATCATGTGTGAATAGAAAACAAACGAAAGATCAGTAATTTTGGAAGACAATGATGAAATTTTTGAAAAAAGTATTCATTGTACAGTAAGCCTAGTTTCACGATGCTAACACTTTCGCGGACAAAACGGCTCCAGCCGTCAATGTAATATTATATTATGGTGACAGTATGGATATAGCCTTCGTATAGCTTTACCTAAATTGAATCTATCGTGTCGCAGCATGAACCATTAAAACATTTCTAAATTTGCATTTGCACGCCATTTTTGCATGATGGCGTGACAAATTAAGACATGTTTGCTTTTTTCACTTTGATACAAAAATACCGTACCTATCTTAATGTAGAAAAAAATCGAGGTGTCGAAACGCAACTGTCCGCGAAAGTGTTAAAAAAATGTCAATATTGTGACCTAATAAAAACCTGGCCTGTTCATTGGAGCGATATTTTTCAGTCTAACGAGCGTGGACTGCTTGGAGCAAATTTCATCAAAATGCGTATGTTTTGAAGTATATACAATACAATTCATCAAAAATAGGATATAATTAAAATTACTAAAAATCAAGCGAATATTTATGAAAAAGAATATTTTATTTTTAACAAAACAACTCATCCGTAAAAAAAGTAAAACGCAAACAAAAATAATACATTCCATATACAAGCAACACGCTATTTTGTGTGTTCACTATTTTTGATTGTTCACTATATCGATGTTCACTATATCCAGCGTCCACTGTATAGTAATAATAATAATAATAATAATAATAATAATAATAAAAATAATAATAATGGCGGCGCTACAGTCTGAGGTGGACCTGAGCCTAGTTTCGCAGCAACCACTCGTTTTGTGCGTGCTATTGTTCTCTCATGAGTGGAGGGCACCTACTGTTTAATGTTGACTCCGAACGGCGAGATTGAGAAGTTTTTTCTAGACAGTTATACTCTTGGAGCATTGTCAGTGTTAGGTGCTTTTTCGGACAACAACGAGCATAGGAGTCGACGCATCTACCCACTACGCCACGGCGCCCACTGAGAGAACTTTCCCTGCTCCTCCATATTTTGTGAAAATGGAAAATGCGGACTGTTGCCCTACTCACAAATTGCCAAAGACTGAGCTTAGCGTTATTTGAAATTGAGTGTTAATTCAAATTATCGTAAAGACAAGAAAATTTAAAGTCTTTAAAAAAAGGTCCTTGAAATTAAAAAAAAGTCTTTATACATATACCTACGAGTATATATCTATCCAAGTTTATCCAACACAGAAAATACCTTCCATCACTGCTACACTGCTGTTGGGCATTTAGGGGTTAAGATCGTTCTAAAAGATAACAGTCATCGACGCATAGAGTGGTCGGTACTCTGGATCAAAAACTGTTGAAGCAAACCTCTACCCCATTTCAAAAGATCTGTCGATTGATATATATCTCGATGGGTTGCGACAATGTTTAAAAATTTGTGGCAACTTCACCTGTACTGAAGCCACCCCCATATGGGCCCACTTTTTAAATTTCATGCCGATATCTTTATGAACTGCGGAGATAAAAAAGTGTGACAGACACGACGGATGGACGGACGGACACACCGAAATTATAAAAGTTCCGTTTTTGTAGACGGAAGCTTAAAAATATGAGTCAAATGTGTCATCAATTTACCGCATTTTTTCGTGCGAAACGTGTTGTTCAAAAGTCGGTTTCCTTCGGATTTGATGAGAAATTTTATCTCAAATATATGGGGCTGAATATAAAAATGATAAATAAAGTTAATTCAAAACTGTCATTAATGTGCAAGGAATGTCCACAAAAGATCATATCTTCACACTGAAAAATACGCAAAAACAAGAAGATCGACACCCACCACCATATGGGGCGAACAAAAGGGTGGTCGAACGAAAACACACGATGATAATTGTAAATAAAACAAAAAGTTTTCAGAGAATTATGTTAACATTTTTTATTATGATAGAAGGGTCTATGACAATTATTTGTGTAAATAAATATCGGCCAAATGCTCTCGGCTTCGGTGGTATACCTCTATCCGGTGGTCCATATTTTCAATGACTCTGAGACATAGTTGAGGTTCAATGTCGTTAAGGTGCCGAATTATCTCATCCTTTAGCTCTTGAATTGTTCTTGGCTTATTGATGTACACTTTTTCTTTTAAATATCCCCAAAGAATAAAGTCCAACGGTGTCAAATTACTTGACCGTGGACGCCAATTAACATCACCACGACGTGAGATAACACGGCCATTGAATTTCTCTCGCAAAAGAGCCATTGCTTCGTTGGCTGTGTGGCAAGTGGTACCATCCAGATCGTCCAGGTCCATATCCTCAATTTCTGGCCACAAGAAGTCAGTTATCATATCGCGATAGCGAACACCATTCACGGTAACTGCTTGGCCGACGTCATTTTCGAAGAAGTACGTCCCGATGACGCCACCAGCCCATAAACCACACCAAACAGTCACTCTTTGTAGATGCATCGCCTTTTCAACTATCACTCGTGGGTTCTCATTTGCCCAAATGCAGCAATTCTGCTTGTTAACGAATCCACCGAGGTGAAAATGTGCCTCGTCGCTGAAGATGATTTTTTTGGTAAAGTCACCATTCACTGTCTGTTCAACCAACCATTCGGCGTATTGACGACGCTTGATGGTCATTAGGCTTCAGCCGTTTAGCCAATTGAACCTTGTAAGCATGTAAATTCAAATCTTTATTCAAAATTCGCATCAGTGATGTTCTTGAGATTTTCAATTGTTGGGCACGACAACGAGTCGAGGTTGACGGCTCTTCTGCCACACTATCGCAAACAACAGCAATGTTTCCAGCAGAACGAACTGTGCGAGCATGCACAGGTGTTTTCAGATTTCCTACAGATTTAGTCGATTATGCTGACCAAAAAAGTCACGAAGTGCACGAAATGCATTTTGATTTGAGCGCCCATTTCCGTAAAAGGCTTCAACAATCCTAACGCGCTGCTCAATTATGTATCCCTCCATGGTTGAATTTGTCAAAAACTGAAACAAAGAAATGAAAACTTGACGTTAAGGTGTGACTCACAATAAAATCGTGCGTTATGGTTGCACCACCCTTTATAGAGCGCCATGTCTAGTTTCGGTATTCTCCTCAATCTCGGGTTTGCAGGACACAAAGTTTAACTCTCACTGCTCCATCAAGTTTGGTAACCAGGAAATTAGTTTAGACCTTGATGGACCAGCGCAAATTCTTCATACAGCTTAACTATCCGTACAAATGACTAGGTCCTAGATATCACATTGTACCTAAGCCACGACAGGTCTGCCTCAAAAAATCACCGCCTGATAGGCGCTACAATGGTTGGGTGGCGTATGTTTGTTATATTGTCCATCAATACTGTCTGCCATTCTACATTGACAACGAGCCATGTTTCGACAAAGATGATAAAGTGATAAAGGCAACTGATAAGATTGTCTCCTCTTAAAAATGATTACTCGTTCATATGAGCACGCATGATAGTACCCGCATGTCCCAAATAATGGACTGAAATTGTCGTCACAGCATTTCTGATCGAAATATTACATGAAAACCAAAAAAAAAATAGTAGTCGACCAAGTACTTGAACCAACCATCAGAAAAGGAATGACAACTAAAAGCAATAAATTCTTGAGAACATTTGGGATCTCAAATGCTGGCCTTTATTATCCACGTGGCCTCTAAAACTGTGATACCCAATCACAACCAGCAGCATGCTATTCAGTCAAAAAAATGACCTTCCGTCCAGCAGGTCACCCAGATACGACATCCATCAGTATTTCCCACCTGCTATCGCGTCAAATTTGTTCGCAATCCTTCGCATTTGTACCCAAGGCCGAGACAATACTAAAACCAACTTGCACATCTCAGCATTTGCGTCTCCTGCCAATCCACCTTGAAAATCAAACCCATTCCCAGCGCTCGTAGAATTCATGCCCACAGCATCGACTTATTCAAAAGCCCTCCCCGCCAATAAAGACGGCTGCGATGAGATGAAAACATTTTACTTATTTTCGGTTCGAGCCTGACTGTCGATAAACACGTCAATTTAATTTAGTGTAACAACTTTTAAGTGGACAGAAGGTAGACGATAAACTTTACGATGCTACTTTTTTGTTCTGCTTTTATTCGACCCCGGAGCTGGGTCATAAAATTGCGGCCATTAAATGTTTTTAAAACAATGATCAAACAAACGGAAAAATCACGGAAAAGGACACGGCGCAATGCTGTCCTTTTAGTGTTTTTTCTCTTCCCTTTTGATGTGGATGTGTGCGGGGGAGGGGGGACTTGGAAAAAGATACGGCTTCACCCCCGGCAGGAATTAGGTTCAGTATTTTTTTTTTATTATCCTTATGGACATTGATTTTTTTGTTTTCACAATGAAAAGAGCTTCGAGGGAGAGGAGCATGATTTGGTTGAAAAGGCAGCAACACGAGCGAATTTAATGACTGACTTAGGCAAGGTGTATGAAGTCACCTGAATAGATGTGACCATCAGGCTCGTCTGATGTTTTCGAATGCTAGAGGGAATCGAATTCGAAGCCATTGTGATGCTGCTTTAAGGGGTTTCGCTTTTAAAGTTGCTTTGGGCGAACATAGAGGAATGAAGTAAACTAAGACCTCGTTTCAAAGCAAGATAGATGAAAGCAAATTTAAGATAGGTAGGGCAACGGTGTGCTTCTATGCAGACTTCACTCCTTGATTTGGCCAATCAGTGGGAGTGTTCTTTATCTGATGAAGAAAAACTCTTAATTTTCTTAAAAAAACTGAAACATCAGATAGCTGCTCCCACCCATTGTCTTGACTGTATATGAAATGCTTAAGTCTAGTCTAGGCTTCCAATGAAGTGGCGGGAGGTAAGTATTATTTTTATCCCAACAGAGGGAAAGTCAAGTCCACTCGAACTCTCGGGAATAAGCCAACGAAAATGATCGTTACTAACTTTTCAGTTCCACCAATTTAACCTAACCTAACTTCAAGACATCGTCAATGGCGAAAACTCTTTACCAAAGAGCACTTAAATTAAATTAGCCTACAAAATGGCGAAATGTCTTAAAGTGTGATGAGTCAAAATTCAATATATGAGGAGCTGACAGTGGCAGGTTCGTTTATGCCTAGTCCACGGTCTTGTTTGCATTCTACAATACACGAGTCCATTACTGATTTATGCAAAAAGTTTCTACAGTAATAAATGATTGCGTCATAAGGAGTATACTTTGAGCGAGTTCCTCGATATAAGAGGACCTTTCAACAATTTCACAAATAATGCTACCCAAGAAAGCCTTCACAATGCAGGAAACGAATGCTACGAACACGTCTGATCAAAGCAACCCTAGGTGATAATAGGTAATAATGCTGTACAAGGAGGGTGTATAAGGGGACGCCGCAAGGCGGTGTCTTCTCACCATTCCTTTACACCGTAGTCGCAGACGAGATTGTAAAGACGATGGAAAGATGTAAAGGGATGGACTTACAGTAGGCATGTAAACGAACGATGGCATTCTAGTATTTAGGGAATTTCTCGCAACGCTAAGCGAACGTCTCAAACACGAATCACAGGCCTATGCTTTTTAGCAACTGGACTGCTACTTGAAGTTTGAAAGTTTACCCAGAAAGAACCTGCTGAAACTGCTGCTATTAACGAGGAAAGGGAGAATTCCAGAGTTCACACGCCCAAATATAAACGAAGTTGAACTCTTTCTCTCTCTTAGACTTCCAAGGATCTAGGCGTCAGGTTTGATTGCAGATTGAAGTGGAAGGAGAACATGCTTACTTACTTACTTAGCAGGCCTACGACCCATGTAGGGTCTGAGCCTGAGCTATAGCTGCCTTCCATCGTTGATGGTCCTGCGCACGCTGCTTCCATTCATCAAGACCAAGCTGTCTTACGTCCGCGATGACTTGGTGTTCGTACCGAAGGTTCGGTCTTCCTCTCCTTCTCGAACCAGGAGGCTCGGATTCGAAGACCCTCTTAGCTGGAGCGTTGTTGTCCATGCGCTCGATGTGGCCGAGCCAGTGCAGTCGACGGATTTTTGCCTTCCGGACTACATCCACATCCTGGTACAGCTCATAGAGTTCGGGGTTGTCTCTTCTCCTCCATTCGCCTTCAGACGGGACCATATATCCGACGTAAAATTTTTCTTTCGAAGGCACCAGAAATCAGCTCTGCATTTCTGCTTAGTGTCAAGCTTTCGGGTCCATATAGCAGGACTGGCAGAATAAGAGTTTTGTTGAGCATGATTTTGGTCTTTCGCGTCAGGAAGGAGAACATGCGGGAACGCATAATTGGTGTTTTAAACCTCGTACTGGCTATACCCAACAGTAATAAGTTTCCTCCTAACTGACGGATCATCAGCAAGCGCTGAAAAAGAAATATCAGGTTTCAAGCTTGAGGAAGATAGTAGTGTACCTAGAGAGCGATTCATAGACAAAACTGAAAGAACTTACCGGTTACTATAGTTACAGTGTATCAATTTTGTGAATTTGCTTGGATGCTAGATTTACTGTTGTCGCGTACAGTACATCACTTAAGTACGGGCTAATTACATAAGTCTCTTCCATGAGCGCTTTAAAACTTCTTAAATTTCTGTTCAATATGATTTTCTGAAATCGTACGTCTAATATTCAAACAACATGATTCAGCAGTCGTTTGTGTTGCTATTTGCGTCTTCTTCCGCTCGTGAATCATTGAAAGGATCTTCCACTTAAGCAGTGACACAGCATTTAATTCAATCACAGACCCAACACACATCCGCCACCACCGTTTCGCTTAAATATTTCACTTTGAAGAACATTCTTCCGAGTTCCGTTTTCGAAAATAAACCAAAGGAAACAACAAAAAAATTATAAATATATCCGTTCCTGCGTCTTTTTTTGTTGAATATTCAAACAAAGTGCGTCTGATTTTATTAATAAAACTCCGCACATGTCAACATGTGGGTGGTTGCTACGGCCGCTCCGCTCAGCGGTGTACAAGCAAAACATGTCGGCAATGAGCCTTTCCGCCTTACCCTTGCGCGTTTGTAGACAAAATTAATAAACAAATACACCTTTTGTGGCCGCATTATAAATTAAAATCCAAAAAACACAAGAGCTCGCGCCGATGACGAGGACATGCGGGCGGGCATGTGTGTAGGAGTCAGTGAACCGAAGGGAATGGGAAATCCAATATAATATAAGGCTGTCCTGTGATTTACTACGCTCCAGCTGCAGCGGGATCAAGGAGACGAGAACAACAGGACCACGGAATAATATCAAAGAAGGACACTTTGTTGTGTTGTTCAGGGACATGTGTACAAACGTATGTGAGCCATTGCCATCGTGTATAAATCCTTTCAGGCGTTGTTGTTCACAACTTTGTGCTGCAAGGGGGCAAAATATGTAATGCTTATTGAACCTGTCTTTCACTTCTTTGCCGATTGAAGTGCTGGTTAGGAAGGGGCAAGTTGTTTTCCTAAAGAAAACCAGAGGAAAAAAAATAAAACTGAATACGAACTTGGGTTATTTTCATCATAAGGACACGTGTTTTTTCCCATTTTTCATAGGAAGAAGGACGTTATGTTTTGTGCTGCCGGAGGATGTTCTTTGTGAGAGTGCTTTGTTTCAACATCTGGCGATGTGTTGGCTAGTTGATGGGTTTGGTTGGTTGGGGGTTTCTGCAGTCCTTGACGTGACATGAAATAGTGTGTAGTGGATGTAGTAAATGAAACATGAAGCAATTATTGAAGTTGAATGTTTCCATCAGCCACTCCAACTTCGATACTGGTGTTCCGTAAATTCAGTCCTTTTCAGAAATGCACTTTTCGTATCTCTCTTTTGACTCTTTTGACACTGCGTATTTTAAATTGAAATTAAGTTCATAGACTTGCATAGAACGACTAAAAATTCGTCTGAAAATATGTCCGAATCTTTGTCTGGAAAATGTGGAAGACAAAGTCCGTTTTTTTCAGTTTCAAAACGAAAGAAACACATCTGATACATAAGAGTCATGATTATGGTCGTGGTATTGATTTTATTCGAGAGATACTTGTACGCCTTTACGTTTTCTGGTTTGTTCCCCTCCTACCAGTGGAGTGCAGAGGGAATCAGGGACAATCTGGTGAATGTGGTCAAAAGTATCTTTTTTTTGTCGGAGGTTTTTATAACACTACACTGGAGCACTTAGACTCAAAAACTGGTCCATTGTACCACCAGGCAGCAACCTACTTTTGCCGAAATTTCATGGTCTCGAGGAGCCTACATCATCAGCTCGCATCTCATCAGCACTGAATAACTGCCACCTGATCCCAAGCAAAGGCGGGACAATGGCAGAGAAAGTTCTCTACAGTGTCATCGTCTTCTCCACAGGCGTCGCAGAGGGTTTCATCGCTTAGGACAAGCACACTTAGGTGTTTGGGGAAGGTGAAGTGCCCCGTTAGTACGCCAATAAGTTGTCTGCAGTCTTTTCTCTTAAGAGATAACAAGAAAGCCGCGGATTTCTTACAGACGTTGGGGAGCATGCGCTTGATCTGTCTACATCCTGGAGAGTCATGCCACCTGCGGTTGTGCTCTCGAGAAGTCCAACCATCGATGGAAGCCCTAACCAAGGACGCGGGCAGTCCCAGCGTAGGTTCAGGTCCTGAGAATGCCTCATCTCATCGTCGCCTAGCAAGTTCATCGGCGATCTCATTTCCTGTGATCCCCCGGTGCCCCGGGACCCAGACAGGTCTTAGCGCATTTAAGCTACCGATCAAATTCAGAGAAGACTTGCATTCCTGAACTATCCTGGAAGTGGTTTAAGGCCATTAGGATTGCATAGGTTTCCGCTTGGAAAACCGACGCTAATTTACCTAACGAGGTGTGCAGTCCAAAGTTATCGCTCTCCACGAAGGCACCAGCACCAGATCCTTCATTGGAGCCGTCCGTGAATATTCGACTACATTCCTTTCCTGGCTCAGTTTCTGGCCAGAGCCAGTCCTGAGTGTAGGGAAAGTCGACTTTGTACGTTCGTCGCAGCTGGAGTACAGGTATCCGTGCATCAGACGGCATATCCATAAGACTGGGGTCAAAGGAAATGCGATGCGCAAGGTTATCGAAACTGCAGTGCGAATTGGTTGTACCAAAAACCACTTCTTTTTAAACGGAAGATGGCCTTGAGAGTACACCCCATGATATGGATATCATGAGGGGGTGGAGGGAGATTCAGCAGTGCATCAAGAGCTGAGCCGGGCGTACTAGTGAATGCCTCTATGCAGCCGAGACAGACCGTTCTTTGAAGTTTGGTGAAAGCAGCAGTTACGTATTTACGCGAAAGCTTATTCCACCAAACGACCGATGTATAGGAGAGAAGGGGCCTAATCATAGCCGTGTAGATCCAAACGGATCTTTTTGGTGATAGACCCCAAGATTTGTCGAAAATTCCCTTACACTGCCAGAAAATTGTCAATCTACTTATTCACTTCAAATGAAGTTAAGTGCACTTCTTGTGGGTAAAATGAAGTTGCAGAGATTGTATGGGAGTCTGAGTGATAAGAGTGCGGATCACGTGATGAGAATATAAAAAACATTAGGTCCCCCCTCTTCATACAAACAACTCCTCCATTTCGAGTGAGAGTGAAATTTAGAACCCGACTGCTAAACTTTTTTTTATTTTTTTTTTTTCGAAGAATTTTTGAAACACTGTACTCAAGTGCTCAGACTCAAAACTGGTCCGTTGTACTACCAGGTAGCAACCTACTCCAGTGCCGTTGATTTGATCCCAACCGCAAATGGTGACTGGACCAGATCCGATTTCACTGGGATTCGAACCTGGGACCCCTCTAACTTGGGGCATTCACTTAACCCACTGCGCCATCCAGTCGTCCTAATCAAGTGGCATTTGTTTCTAGAGAGCAGTATTCTGTCATGACAGCTACAAGAGAAGTCAGTAGATTTCAATCCTTTAAAGCAATGTGGATCTGATCATTGTATTGGTATGTCATCTATTTACCACTATGTTTTGAATTGCACCTACTCAAGAAAACAATTCATAAGAAACTTAAAGCCTTCTCATTTTCACATATTAGGCTGATAGAGGCAAGGAAACGGCTGCTGAACTAGTCTGCTTTTAATTTTTCTGGGAAGACATCATTTCTGAGTTAGGCACTAACTCTTTCAAACCAACACTACGTCAATTTGTAACTCCGCATCCTCCTCTATCACTCCTCCATGGTGGAAGCTCTTAAATGGACATTTCCCTCACCAGCACAACACTATATATACTGAAGTGGAGGAATTTTTGAAGTCCAAAAATCTAATTTTGTCTCATACAATGAAACCCGGGACACTAACGACAAAAATGAACAAGGAATTGCCAGAAATGTCGTGCGGAATAAGTTGAAACATGCTGCTATTTCAAAGAGACTTTTTTCTTGACTTTAAGGAGAACACCATATTTCATGAAAGCGCAAGCACCGAAGCAATAGTCATAACTTTTAATGGACAAGGTCTTAATTAAATTATCTTTTACAGGGAAAATATTCTCCGATCTATTCAACCGTCCTTGATATTCTAGTGCCAGAACATTTACTAGAAACTACCGACTTTCATTTTGTCAAACTTTTTCTACTGTAGCCACTAATTCCTCGAATCTCAGTCGAATGCTATCAACAGAAAGTTGAAGTTCAACTTAAACTCCCCGCAGTATCATTTTTCAAAGCATAGAGCAAGTCCTCCAAATGCAAAGCAGGTATCACTCACTCTAAGGGGATACAAAGACGAAAACTGTAGAGAATCAGAAAGAAAACTCAAACGATAATTCCCCCGAGGCATGGAGATATTTATTGAACCCCGATGCTATCTGAACTCAGGCACACATACAATACATACGTATCCTGTTGTACAAGAGTATTGCTCTCACAAGGATTTATTAACGAAACAGAAGTCCGCTTGTGGAAAAGGATCCTAGTGGAATCATTTATAACTCCTCTGCAACGGTCAATTCCTGTTTGTTTTATGAGAATCCGTGTTGACTCTCCTCTGGCTGATGGTGCTGGCGTGCTTCATTTTTCTTCGAATCCTGTGATTGACAATTCAATTTCATTTCTGATCGTTGCGCAAAGATTATTTCACACAGATTGCTTTGGGGAGACATTTAATGAGATAGTGTACTTGAGACACTTGTAAGTTCAATTCTCTAAAGGATTGAGTGATGCGGAGTGCGGGTGGGAATGGTATTGCATTCTGACTTCCGGATTGAAGGAGATGAGTTACAGTTTATAATCGCATCCTTCACTGTCGAGCTGTAGAAGGAGACCATTATTCAGGTATGTCGGGAGTGTTGTTGTTATGTTAAATAGTTCTGATGTTTATACTTTGTGTTTGTACAGATGGTTTAAGAGTTAAGGAGCAGACTCACAACAGCTTTGCCAATTAATGTAAAAACGATGATTGGCGATTGATTTGTGACAACAAAATCTTACAAGATCCATCGAGCCACATAGCTCATGTGGCAATTTAGGAGATAATACAATAATATAATAATGACGGCGCTGCAGTCCGAGGTGGACCTGGGCCTAGCTTCTCAGCAACCACTCGTGTTGTGCGTGCTATTGTTCTCTCACGAGTGGAGGGGACCTACACTTTAATGACCACACCGAACGGCGATTTTGAGAAGCTCTTTCTGGACAGTTGTACCCTTTGGGCATTGTCAGTGACTCGAAAGAGGTGGAGCCGTGAAAAAATGTTAGGTGTTTTTTATATAATATACTATAATGTATATAAAATACCTCTTGAAATGTAATACAAAAAAATGCTCTCAAACGACCCTGCGTTCATCGACCTCATAGTGGTTGTTGTTGAATTGTAATTGACACCCATTCGTATTCCCTATCATTAAATAAAACAGTTCTAAGCGAGAAATAATTTAGTTTTCGACGAAGTTATACAAAATAGGGTATTAAACCTTCCGAGTGAACTCACTGCATTTGCATCCTTTTTGCTACAAGTACCTCCTTCGCAAAATCGATTTATGCCAACATCCATTTCATGGCAATTAACCGCACAATTTCTTTCCTTCCAACAGTGAAATGCCAAATCAGTGTTCTTTTGCATGTTTGAAGCACTTGGTAAAATCTCCTCTATGTAGAGTAGGACCCTTCTTGTGAGCTACCCAATCTCAGTAACAACCTCATTTTCCGTTGAGAAACGAGGAACGAATACCTCACCGTGACCAAGTAGTTCCAAGCAAATGCAACCAGGTATCGAATGGTTGATGCTTTGCAATGGCCCACAAAAACTGTTCAAAATTCAAACAAATTGCGTTTCTTTTACTAGGTGAGCTTGAGTGGCTTCATTTGTCACTGTCACAGTTGGCGAATGCATCAAGTGGTGGAAGTTTTTTTTTTACATCTTTAACTGGTTCTCATGATTTACTGCATGAGTGGGCATGTAGAGTGATTTTGCAGGTCTCTCTGTTGAAGTGGGATGTTGTCTTTCGAAAGTCGAAGAATGACTCGTGGTATTTTTCAGATATGCAGTCTTGTCACGGCAAATCTGTTGAGTTAGGAATGAGCGCAATCTTTTTATGAAGCAAAAACCTTTATCCTCGAAATATGTACACTAATGGAATTAAGCACTATTAAGTCCATCCGTGCGGACTGGATTCTAAATGGCCAACGGTTTGTTAATGACTCGGAGTGCTGATTCGAATGAAGACGGTTGTTAAGAGGATTATCAGCGTTGCCCACATCGCTGAAATGCCCACCTAATGTACACATTAGCTAAGCCAGTTAGCGCCAATAA
Source organism: Myathropa florea (assembly GCA_930367185.1). Taxonomy (NCBI): domain Eukaryota; kingdom Metazoa; phylum Arthropoda; class Insecta; order Diptera; family Syrphidae; genus Myathropa; species Myathropa florea. The sequence goes on along the minus strand of OV884002.1, from coordinate 38,760,252 downwards.
AAGCCTTCCGTACAATTGCAGATTATCCGGCTTCTGGACGAATGCCTTCTTCCTAGAAATGGTTTCAAATGCCTGCTAGGAAGTCATGACCGAATCCATAGCCTGCAAAAGTTGATTGGCCCGACTTTCATTGAGTTCTGAGTCACCAAGCACCTTGATTTCATTGTCAATTCCAAGTCACCTTCTCCACTTCTTTTTACAGTTTTCGTCTTCCGGGAACATTTCCACCATCAGCACAAGCACCATAGTCGACATCATTCATGTGGAACCGTCCACGTGTTCGAAAGAAATAAAAAAGAAAAGTGAAAATCTTCACCCTCGCCGGTGATCATCTGGCGCTTCCTAGAAAAACCAACGTCGGGTGGATCGAAAAGAACGGAAGCAAAAGCAGGAAAGAACAGAATGAATGCTCGCACATTCCTCGTGGTAAACAAAGCTAAACTCATAATTAATTATCATTCCACGGCACCACACTCCACCCAGACGTTTTGCTGGGCCACTGTGGAGCAACAGCTCACCTGATTTCTCCCCGCCGCATAAGGATTATTAATTACAATCCGCTAAGCGCTTGTGATGATGAACAAGACTGCATAGCGAGTAAATCTTGGGTATCATGCTAACAAATCGACGGTTCATAACTCACAAAGATTTCGTGGCGTAAAGATGAGCAAAGCGCTGCTTGTTTTGTGGAACTATGAATATACTCGTATTTTTTTGTATAGGGAGTGTCTTTCGGTTGATGTGCAGGGGAGTATTGATTTGTAAGGACTAGCTGGTGGTTCGAAGACAAATGATGGATGAATGGATAGACAAGGGAAGATTATTGCCACGTGCCTTTGGTTGGTGAGATAAGGAGGGACACATTTGGCTTCAATGTCAACTGGTTGCTGGTTGTGAGTGACATTGACGGCCTGGAATCTCTGGGAAGCCTAAAATCGGACATTTGCCTCGGATATCTTTACATCCAACCGAATCTCGCGCATATCCCTTCATTAAGCCAAATTGCCGTGAAAGGAATGCTTCCACGCCATTTAAACTTGTTTTGAAAATCTAAGTCAAATTTACGAAACGAAGTGTTGTATGTGTATGTTTTTTTAGTTACGACTTTTGACTTTGTCTAATCATAATTTACAGTCCAGTACACAGGACATCTATTGGTGTGATTACAGGACACTAGCCCATCGCCACACATGCCTCTAGGTTGTGTGCCTCCCATATTACCACTTCTGCAGTCAGGCAAAAGGAAATAAGGCTTTTTTTAAGAAATGCAGATTCACGAGAGAAACCCACAAAAAACTCTTTTTAAGCCTTGTCTTGTCTGAGGTAAAACTGAGTGCAGGAAAAAATATTGCACTTATTTTATACAGCGCGGAATAAAAAAAGTGTTTTACTAAAAAAAAATCCTTCGCTGAAACACCCTTTTACAAATCTAGATGGATACCAATTCTTCTGCTCAATTGGTCCTTGAACATTTTAATTTTATTGATTGTGAACAGATGTATTATTTTTTTTGCATTTCCGATTCGGTGTAGCTTCCGGAGAATCTCTCAAGGCTTAGATTGAGAATTTCAAATCGGTTTTAGTTTCCAGACATTTACTTTGGACTTTTTTTCGCTGATTTACGAATTCCTGAATCTCTTTCGTTTCAAAACATTTTTAAAGGTTAACTCGTTGCCTGCAGCAGTCTTGCTCGACGACGATAAAGCTGCGTCTCTTGCCCACGACGCCTCCGGCTTTTTGGTTTATTAATTTATTTGTAATGGTACTACCGTACTACTGTCGGAACGACCCTTGTTTACGTCTATCCATCCATCGCTTTCTTAGAAATGGCGTCTTACGATCACTGCTTTGTTTTGCTTTAGTTTGAATTTAAATTATATCTTTAAAAATCTTACATTCTAGGAAAAATCTTTAAACTATTGCCGTGTGGGTTTGTGCGTCGACCACTGATCGAATTTGGAACAAATGTTCATTTTATTCACATCTTTTTTAATCGCTGAAGTTAATTTAAAAGTTTTTTCACTTGTATTTAGATCACAAATCGGTCATATAAATTTCACATCAGTCATATTAAGATAAAGAGATTTCCAGACGTAAAACCCCTGGCCCATTCAAAATTTCGACAGTTATTCACGAATCTTCCAATAAATTTTACGGTTAATGATGAATGCACAAATATTTCCTCATTTGTGACTGATTTGTGATTTAGATATTTGTCTGGAGGTGATTTATCACTCTGCATTTGTAAAGTTTTTATTTTTCCAAAGTTCTAAAATCATGACAAAATTTGACACATTTGTTTGTGGACACATTGTGGCCCATCATGATACATTTAATTTAATGATCAATTAAGGACGACTTATTGTTCAGTCCGCAATACGGAATCTGATTTATGCCACATCATCCATTATCCACATTCAGTGAATAAGATTTTCTGGGAGATTAAGAAATTATGAAGTGATTTTGAATGTCATGACAGTCTTAAGATTTCCGTCACAATAAAGATCAAAAGCTATTTGTAGTGTTACATGGAAGTCGAAATATTTTGTTAAAGGTGGGGAAATATTTTGTAGTTGTAGCGTTATTTGCTTGTGTAAACTTGGCGACAATTTCCCAAAAAACTTCATCATCATCATCATTTTCAGTGACCCGCGTGTTCCACTAAAGGGGTCGCGGGGGCACCACACGTACGAGAGATCTCCAGGCCACTCGATTCTCCGCCATCGACTCTAATTCATCAGGAGCTATGCCCAAGCGCAACCAGGCGAGTTTTTGGACTTGGTCCAACCATCTCGTCCTGGGTCTGCCAAGCGGTCGTCTACCTTATGGAATAGCGAGTTTTTGGACTTGGTCCAACCATCTCGTCCTGGGTCTGCCAAGCGGTCGCCTACCTTATGGAATAGCATTCAAGGCACAAGTCGTGATGATGGGGACATTCGTGCTACGTGACCAAACCATCGAAGTATAGCCCTTTCCGTACGAAGAAGCAGCTACCCAACATTGAGTTCCTCGCGCACTGCCGTGTTTCTCACCCTATCCCGGCGAGCAACTCCCGTAAAAGCACGAAGAAATATCATTTCGGCAGCTTGTATTCGTTTTCTTATTCTTTCGGTCATTACCCAAATTGCATGACCATAGGTGAGAGTTGGAACAAATACTGCGTTACAAACCGCTAACTTTGCTTTGACACCAAGCTCGGCCTTCCAGATTTCAGATCTATCAAGCTGTTCCAAAATTGAGCCAGCTTGACCGGTCCTACAGGAAAGCTCAGCATTATTCCTCCTCGTGAAGAAGACCCAGAGATACGTGAACTTATCCACCTGTTTCAATGGAACTCCACTAACATGTAGAGTACATTGAACAGGGGTTCTGGAAATAACCATAACCTCGGATTTGTTCACGTTAACCTTCATCCCAACATCAGCATATACGGCCACAAACCTATCTAGCGCGTGCTAGAGTTCTATCTGGGAGGATGTGAGGATGACTAAGTCATCTGCAAAAAGAAGATGGCTTACCCTCAATTCTCCCAACGTGAAGCATTCCTCGCCTCGACAGCGCTGCAACATCCAGTCCATATATATAATGAAAAGGAGAGGTGACAAGACGCACCCATGGCGTTAATTTATCTTGTGAGCAAGTCTCTTATTTATTGCAATTTCTATTTATTAGAGACCACCATCTTGTCCGAATCAAAACGTGAACCAAGTTCAAACCATCCAATTCTAATAAGATAATGTAACTTATCATGAAAGAATAATTCAGATTCGTTTATACAGCACTAATAGGCAGGTTAGATTAGGTTAGGTTACGAGGGCTTTATGCTGTTGCCAGCAATTACACCCAGAGGCCATGGAGGTCCATTGTGTATGCCCTGTAAGGATTGCATGTTTTCCGAGAATTAACGCAGGGTCAGTGTGCAATTAGCAAAATCTTCTAGTTCTAGTTAGAAATTTCCTTAGGTACGGATCGCACCTTCGCCACATCGCTGAGCTCGTGAAAGAACCTTGCTTTCAAGGGATTGAGCCGTCATTCTTGTAGAGCAGGACAATGGCAAAGAAGATGCTCCACTGATTCAACTTCTTCTTCGTCCCTACAGCTCATACAGAAATCGTTCGCCGGAAGGTTTAGTCTTGTAGCCATGCCACCTATCGTGCAGTGGCCAGAGAGACCCCTATTAAAATGCGTATTATTATTGGTCTTGTTGGTATCATATTTGGGCCATAAGCAGTGGGATCTGGCGCAGCCTGGGTGGCTTTGCCACTGTTCGTTTGCTGATGACACAGATACTTGCTCAATGAGTCTTTTGGTTGAGCTAATAGGAGGATGGATGGTATTGTCATCCGATTCTGCACCTGAACTTAAACCTGTCCGTGCCAGTTCATCTGCCTTTTCGTTTCCTTCAATGTTGGAGTGTCCAGGAGCTCAGCACAGAAGGATTTTGTGGCGGTTCAGGCTTTTAAACTCTTTAATGCAATCCTTAACGGATTTGGAGTTTACGAGATGGGAGTTCAATGCCTTCAAAGCCGCTAGACTGTCCGAGCAGAAGGTGATTTCCATGTCAGGAAGGTCGATTTGCTGTAGAATCTGCGTAGCTTTCTTAATGGCAAAGATTTCTGATTGAAATACACTAGAATAGTCAGTAAGCCGATAGGCATTGTTTATTCTTAGTGTCTCACAGAAGATTCACGCTTCCGTACCGTCTTCTGTTTTCGACTCATCAGTGAAAATGGATGTGCCTTTGATGAAGTTAGGCTTTTCCCAATCCTGTCGATCTGGTATAAGTTCTTGTCAAAGTCATACTCGGGTTTTTCGTAGTCTGTGGTAGTCCAGAGACCCCTGGGGAAGATTCGAGCAGACGTGAATTTCCGTAGTTGTTTGGATTACAGTTATGACATTCCCGTAGTCTGAGGGCTGATTTGGCGGCAGAGCTCTTAATGAAGAGTTGCAAAGGTTGAAGGTGAAGCATCGTTTCCAGCTCCATCTGACGGGTAGATTTGAGTGCTCCAGTAACGCCAAGACAGGCTAATCCTTGTACTTTGCTTAATTTGCTCAGGTAGGATTTGGTGTTAACTGCTTCCCACCAAGCAATACTGCTGTAGGTGAGGATAGGTCTCACGATGGCCGTGTACAACCAGTAGATAATGTGTGATTGTAGGCCCCATCTTTTGCCGAAGGTCTGTTTGCAGATGTAAAAAGCGTTGAGACCTCGGTGTTCCTCTTCCAGTTTAGTTTGGAGTAATAGAATAGATAAATGATGAATAAAATTACAGGAAATTAGTATAATTGAATTTAAAATTGATCTTTACAACTAACAAATGTGATATTTAGCAAAGTGGTACCATGGCTGTTCGCTTGTTTAAACACACGATTAAACGAAAAGTGTTGAGGTATGCCTTGGTTTGACACAATATATTTTGACTGTATTATGTCGGAGCGTACAGACCCGTGAGCAACCTCAAACACCAGCTCTGCTTAGTCAGTATAAAAAGGTCAGCGCTTAGAGCATTCATCGGTGTCAAAACAGGAGACTGTGCAATTATCAAATGTTACAGTTGAATGGGACTACCTTAAAATTACTACCTTAGGAATATCTCAAAGATGAGGTGGAGGAAGGAGAAATATGGAGGAATATCCACCCAGGGGCATTATTATTATTTTTATGGTTGAGGGTATATTGCACCGCGACCTTTAAGATCTGTTGTACCCCCTTTCAATACAGTTCTTTTCAGAGTTGTATTGAGGGTAATAGAGTCCTATTGCGCATAGGTGAAGAAATCTGTTCTATAGTATTCTCTCTAAGCCAGTTTCCTTCAGGAATCTGAGAATGAGAGATGGTTCTAGTGATTGCATTTCATCTTCTGATATTAGGTACTTGCCCAGACTTCTTTTTCTTTTGTGGGCTAGTGCCTTACAAAATCCCAGTATATGTTCTGGAATTTAATTATATTCTCCACAAAATCTGCAGAGACATTCTTCTGATACCCCTAGTTTCCCTAGATGCTCCCTGAGTCTACAGTGCCCCGTTAGGAAGCCTGTTAGGATACGGAGGTTATTCTTGAATCTCGAATCTCCTTCGGTTATATTGCCCTAGGAGTTTCTTGGCCTACCCAGGGGCATACTACTTCAATAATTTGAGCGAGCTAAAAAACATCAGCATCGGCCAACTTAACAGCTTGAAATTCAGAATAGTTCAATGAGTAGGAGATCATCCAATTAGCGCGATATCTCAATACTGCTCTTAAACTGGCCTAAGTATGACAGAACATTCTGCAGTCTATCATCAGCACGCAACCTAGCCCTTGATAGATTGTCGCAAACCTTAAAGCACAGTCTTTTGAAAACAACCCAAATAAAAATAAGTCGGAAGTGTGCTTTTATATCTAAAAGAAATATTCTCCTACTTAAACTCAATTGTCAGCCCATGTCACCTCCATTCGAATACAATTTCCGTCACGTACTTGTGGGTATTCCCTTGACGACGTTGGTCTCTGATAAAGGACTTATCTTCGATTCTCATGTCGGCCATTTAACAAACAGAGTTAATTTAGGCTTTAAGCTTGTGTAATGATTTATGAAACACTTATGGCACCTGTTAGGTCGTCTATTTATGTATGAGCGATTCATTGCAGTTGTCTGGCGTTTCTCTACAGGTCTTCTATGTTAGGGAGGGGAAAGTCCCTTAATGAGGAATAAAGTTGTTCTCACTACAGCTCTTAAGAATGACCTCAAAATGTCTTAAATTCTATAAACTTCTATTCTTTCGTGGCCTTGAACTTTAGTTTTGAGACTTTTACATTCAGATTAAGGGTTTTATAACGTCTCTGAACATATTCTCATTCGCCGAGCGTACATCATTCCTCTTTTTTCGGGGCGGTCCTAAACCTCAATCAACAAGACTCTCCAGCCCCCAATTATGCACGCCAAGTGGGTTGAGGTCCTTCTCCACTTATGTGCGCCATCGGTCTTGTGAGCGTTCTCTATTTCGTTGTCCCACCGGTGCGGTGTCGCATACATTAGCTACCAATAAAATCATCAAACCGATTGAAAACTATTCGCAAATTTTGTTAACTTTCAGAATGGCTTAAAATTGAACTTTCTAATGCACTTTATAACACATTTCAGACCAAACTATAACCGCAACTGTGTCACCATAAAAATTTCTTCAGTCAGTCAAGTTTATTCAAAACTTTTCAATCACACATGCTCCTTCTTTTGCTAATTTCACTCCGCTTCAAATTCAAAACCACTTCCAACTTGGAGATTTTCAACTCCTCGACGATCTCTTGTTCAATCGTAGTCAGTAGCTCTTAGCACTCCCTCTCCTTTAGAACACACAAAACAGTTCACCTACATTCGGTTGCCAATTCAAAAGGAATAACGGAAATTTCTTCCAATCATATCCCCACATTTTGTTCGTTCTTTCATCCCTTACTGTTTGTTTACCCCGCAGCGAAACGAAAAATTCTCGGAAACATGCGACAATTGGCCCCCAAACCACGCCTCTGTCGTCCCACAGAACGCACAATAGAGTGGATACTCACTAAGAGGATGAAATACCACTAACTTACCATCCCTCTCTATTCCCATTCAATACCTTGTGGGATTATCGTACAATAAAGTGGGTTTTACTTGTATGAATGTCCTGCCCCGGTCGAATGTCCTTGACACAAACAATAACTACCACACAGACCGCCGCACACACGCTATTCAAAGTGTCTCCTTGGTTTTGTTCACTTCGGCAAAAGTTATGAAAATAACAGAGAGAACAAAAACTGACTTTGTACAGAGAATGATTTGAAAAGTCCCCAGAGGACGCTGTGAGTAGTGCAACTGGTGGCCTCGGGATCACATCGTGAAGGGGTTTCATGTATTGAACGATGGTTTGGGAAGCGAGGAATAAATCAGGACTAGCATCCATTCAAAGAGATTAATTCAAAATCGATGCGGATTCTCTAGAATGATGTGTGGCTCAGACGAAAGGATTCCCTGCATCAATAAGTAATATTTCCAACCAACAACTTATTGGTAACGTGGTCGCAGGGGGCATGACATGAAGCCAGTCTACGGTAATTTCCATTCGGAAAGCTGCAGGATTAGGTTCAATTATCATGGCAAATCCCCTGTGGTGGTGGTTAAGCTCTCTTGCACAAGGATCTACTTATTCTTCAATTTCAAATCTATCTTTTCATTTGTCGACACATCACCTGCAGCAGGATAAGGCAAAAGATATTCGATGGGGCTAAGTTGAGAGGAAATACTTGAGGAAATGCAGTCAGTAGCTGTTCGTCTCCCAACGGGGTCAAAAGGATTAGATTAGCTGGAGGTAAAAGGGTGCAGAAGATAACGAAAGGTGTAAGCCGATCCTTAGAGGCTGAGCGGAATCCATTTGAATTTGACTGAATTACTTTTTTAAGTTTTTTTTTTCGGTTGGCGGTGTTTTTCTTCCGCAGGATTTGATGGGACAGTGCAGGGGAAATCATCGTTTGCCGGAAGTCCAGGCACTGGAGGTGAACTGGAGGATTGTTCAGCGATGAGCAGTGTTTTATGGTATAGGAAAATATTTTTATTAAAGAAGAAGTCTCCCTTTAAAACAAAAACACTTTTAGCGAAAAGGCCAGAAGGAGTAGTAGACAATGCTCAGAGAGCATTATTGCAAAAAAAACTCCTTGCATTTTGGTGAAGGGCCACTTCACTTCTAAGAAAGCAGCAGCATGCACAGCATGAGTGGTAGCTGTAGAAGCTAGGCCTAAGCCAAACCGGACAATGGTACCACCCAAAGAAGAAGAAGACATTCCGTTGCCTCAATTTCTTTAGCATAGTACAGTGTGACCGGATAGAAATGATTGATAATAAATTTTAAAAAACAACTACAATGTGAGATAAAAATTGATTCTGACTTCGTTTTGAAGCTACATTCATGCCTTTATGTATGAAATACCACATCATTCAAATGACCGCCTCGACTTCACAGCTGCAGTGCATCAAGTTTTTGCTCTCCACGAAGACACCAGCACAAGATCCTTCATTGGTCTTGGAGCCGTCTGTGAAGATTCAACTACATTCCTTTCCCGGCTCAGATTTTAGCCAGAGCCAGTCCTAAGTGCAAGGAAAGTCAACTTTGTATGTTCGTCGCAGCTGGAGTACAGGTGTCCGTGCATCAGACGGAGAAAATGTACTGTCCCTTACGACGGCTACATTTTCTTCATTTCGCACCAATCTCTGCCTGTTTGGTGAATTAAGGTCCAAAAATGTGTACTCGTGCTCGAATATTACAATAGAACGACACATTACCTGCACACTGAAGCCAAGATGACGACCGAGCTCACGACGACATTCACGTTGCTTATTTACAACTGAGCCGGAATTTGAATATTTTTTGAAAATGTTCGCATGTTGTGCGACCGTGAAATGATGAATGCTGAGATGGAAAATCTTAAAGTTGTTGGTGCCGTGAATTATCAAAGTTGTAGACGACGACTTTAAACGTGGGAATCAACGCACATACCCACTACGCCATGGCGGCAAACAAATTTGATGTCATTGCCTTAATTCTACTTTTAAATTGACGACTCAAAGATCTCCTCGTCAACGTGACTGGACCTCGACTTCAGTCAACGGCGAGCAATAAGTTTTTAGAGCCAAAATGTATGTCCTCTAAATGAGAGCCATCCCGAAAATGAGAATGTTCCAGAGGAGCTTCAAACGCTTATCTACGTTTTATCGCAAAAGAAAGTACACTTTTGGACATGAAGTAGTTTAGATCTCCCTTTTAGACGAACCCTGCTTATCGCTGAACACTCACATCCTCCTCCACACTGTTGCACAATTTCTGGAACTCAAAAATGTCTTCCAACGAATTCAGACACGTTTATGCAGTTAAATAAAAAATTCATAAGCACTTAATTTCCGCACTCGCGTAACACTTCAAACAGTTCCAATTGCAAGGATGATAATAAAACCATTTACTTTAGTGCACCCACCACTGCACCCGTTCAAAGCGCGCAGCATAACAGTTACAGCCAACACTGAAGCGAATTCCTTCCAAAGATTGCGATAAAGAGGAAATCTCGCCCTTTCTCCGATACGCCTTTGCCACCATGTACGAGAACCCAAGTTCAACTACAAAGCGACGATTAAATTTATTTTTTAATATCAACCCAACACCATCAGCCATGGTCTTATCACGGGATGAGGATCCTCTATGCCACAGCTGGCCTGCAGCTGAAACAAAAAGCTACCAGCCCCACGGCGTGTACGTGTGCCCACGTCTTGGCAAAATCCACGAGTGAAACTTTTTAATTTTCCCACACATTCGCCCAGGGGTGGGGCTGGAAAACTTTTCGCCCCCAAAGGACTCGGAATTAAAAGAAACTCTTGGTCGTTGTTCGCAAATTCAATCAGCGAATTTCAGTTTGTCAGTTTGAACGCGTAACTTAATCGGAATTGGTGCCGACATTGCTGCCGCGTACGAAGTGTGTAATGAAATTAAAAATTAAAGGTCCTTACTACCCTCCCGCAGGAGATAAGGCTGGCAATTGAAAATGAAATGAACGGAACATGAGATTTGGGAGAATTGAGTTGCATTTTTCATGATGACAGTGTTTAGTTTCGATATTCTACTCGTATGTTTCTTTAATGAGTTCTCTTTACATCGCTTGGTGTTCTAAACGCAGAACGTCTATTTCAAACAGGTGGATATGATTGAATACGTTACAGAATCTTCCCAGCAAAAGTGAAATCTCTTAGTAAATATAAAAGTGAAGATGGAAATACTGCAGTTTCTATGACAAGGTACAAAGCTCCTTCTTAAATGGCAGTATGAGGGCTGAATGATAAGTACAGCTCAGGCCAAATGTATTGGACACCCTTTAAGATTCGTTATACCTTCAAAAAGCAAAAAAATTAAAGAAATGAGAGGAAAAAATAAAAATCGTTTATGTGTTTTTTTTGTTTTTAGTGTCGCCGAAAATCACAAAATTCGAATTAATTACTCCCGTCAAGTTATTTGGCAGCAAAGACAAAGACCCTTGTGCCTAATACATTTGGCAGAGGCTGTATATATAATAAGCAATAAAACATATTTCTTCTATTTTTTTCTCCATTCAGGTCGATACATTTAGTCCAGCGACATCCAAACTTTCTCAAACTATCCGAAAAATATGAAATGTCGGACCTTGGAAAATTGGCAACTAGACCCAGAGGGCGATGACTTCGCCCTCATTATCATCCAGCAGTTTAGACCTTATCTAAACTTGTCTTGGGCACCGTGGCGTAGTGGGTAGGTGCGTCTACTCCTACGCTCGAGATCGTCGGTTCGAATCTCGAAAAAAAAACATCAAACATTTTTTCACGGCTGAACCTCTTTCGAGTCACTGACAATGCTCAAAGAGTATAACTGTCTAGGAAAAGCTTCTCAATCTCTCCGTTCGGAGTCGGCATTAAACCCTAGGTCCCCTCCCCTCGTGAGAGAACACTAGCACGCACAACACGAGTGGTTGCTGAGAAGCTAGGCCCAGGTCTACCTCGGACAGTAGCGCCGCCATTATTATTATTATTATTATTAGTTTAGATCTTGTCTCGTTATCGCTATCCTGATATCGTCTAAGTCCGGAGACCATCGTTCAGAGGCTTATTCGCCCCTAGTCTGGATATCTCTATCCTGACATCGTCCAGGTCGGGAAACGGAATTATCTTCTATCATTGTCAAGCAGCCTCATTCGACATTAATCTCGATATCGCTATCTTGACATCGCTTATGTCGTTAGAACGGAATTCTCTTTTAACGTCGTAAGAAAGAGATTCTATTCCATCATCGTTCAAATTGAGTGGAACATTCTGCCTGACTGTGGTATTTGTGCCTTCATCGCCGTTTAACACTCTGCAGAAGTTCTTCTTCTTCTTTTTCTTAGGGTGCTACAGTCCGAGGTGGACCTGGGCCTCACTCAACATGCCTCTCCAGCCAGCACGATCTTTCGCCAGCTGTCTCCAATTTCATACACCAAGCCGGCCGAAGACCCCCTCGACTTGTGTGCGCCACCTTGTTAGTGGACGTTCTCTGTTGCATTTTCCCACAGACTCAGAGTCGAAAACTTCGGGCCGGAGCTAAGTTGTCCATACGCTCTACATGGTCTAGCCATCTTAAGGGTTGGATCCATAGACGCCTGGCTAGACTCATGTCGCTGTACAGCCCATACAATTCGTGGTTGAACCTTCTCCTCCAAATGCCATCAACGCAAACAGGACCAAAGACGGCGCTCAGAACTTTTCTCTCGAAAAGACCAAGACGCTGTTCGTCCGCTTGGGATATTGTCCATCCCTCTGCGCCGTAAAGCACGACTGGGATGATCAAGGTCTTGTATAAAGTCAGCTTGGTCTTCCGAGAGAGGGCTCTACTCGTATTACTCAATTGCCTTTTGAGCCCAAAAAAACTGCGGTTGGCAAGAGTTATTCTGCGCTTGATCTCGGTATTGATGCTGTTTGCACTGTTTACTGCGGAACCCAGGTAGACTAAGTCCTTAACTACCTCAAAGTTATAGCTGCCTATGGTGACGTTCTGGCCAAGTCGTCGATGCTCTGTGTCCTTTCTCGATGACAGCATTTACTTGGTTTTGCCCTCGTTTACAAACGCATCATTAACGGCTCGCTGTGTTAGCCCAATCACGTCAATGTCATCCGTGTAAGTTAGCAGTTGAATGGACTTTTGGAAGATCGTGCCTCTTGTGTTGGCCAGTGAGTTTTGCACGATATTCTCAAGAACGATGTTAAAGAAATCACATGACAGCGCGTCGCCTTGTCTAAAACCTTTTTTGACATTGAAGGTCTCCGTGATTTCGTTGCCGACCTTGATGGAGCAGCGAGAGTTCTCCATCGTCATCCTGCTCAGTCTGACGAGTTTGGGAGGAATATCAAAACTAGACATGATGCTGTATAGCTCGTCTCTCTGCACGCTGTCATATGCGTCCTTGAAATCGACAAGTAGGTGGTGTGTGTCGATCTGCATTGCTTGGGTCTTCTCCAGGATCTGCCGCAGTGTGAAGATTTGATCGATGGTGGACTTCCCGGGCCTGAAACCACACTGATAAGGACGTATTGTTTCAGGCGTACACACAAAACGGTTACCTATAGAGAAGTTTCGCCCCGTGACGATGTCCACCAACCTGGGCCCGTTTTCAGACTTTAAGTCCTGTTGGCTGAGTTTAGCTGTAGCAAAGATGTTAAAATCTCCTAGAACGATTTTGGTGTCGTAGCTGGGGCATTGATCGTGATATTCTTTCTAGATCATAGAGGCCATCCTTGCTGTTGTCATCCTTACCCTCTGTGGTGGCGTGTTCGTTTCTGAATTTTGTCGTGCGTATTGTTATGAGGCTCTCGCTTACATACTTAAAGCTTAAGACTTTTTGCCTAAGACTGCCTCAGGCACATCCGAATAAACACTGCCTTCGGTCCCTGTAGCAATCGTCGTAATAATGTCTCAGTTTTTCATCCTCGTTTTGCCCTGCCCTTCTCACCGCTGTTCCTTGATTGCGGTAATGTCTCCTTTACAGCAGTCTAGGGCCTCAGCGAGTTTACCGGGACCTCACATCCCACGTTCAGAACCGAAAGACGTTGTCCTTCGTCTGCTGGAGTCAGCAGTAGATCCATCCATTACCAAGGCTATTAGTCCTCTGAACGCATAATTTTATACGTGGTGAGGTGCTTAACCCCACTTAGCAACCTCCAGCTGAGAGAGGTTTCTTTAGCCCCTGGACAAAGAGCGACTCGATGTCGCAGTTGGTTAAGTGCCTGCCCCAAGTTAGAGAGGTCCCAGGTTCGAATCCCAGAGAAATCGAATCGGGTCCAGTCACCATTTGCCGTTGGGACCAAATTAACGGCACTGAAGTAGGTTGCTACCTGGCAGTACAATGAACCAGTTTTGAGTCTGAGTGCACCAGTAGAGTTTCAAAAAAACCTAAAAAAAAAAGAGGGGATCTGGAAGCATCCGGTGTCAGCAGTCTCTTGCAAGTTGTGAGCACCGCCGTTGGCCGTAAGTAAAAAGGACTCATTCACCGCCATCTCTGTTCCAGAGTCCCGACCTAACATCATTATAGATCCGGGCTCCGAAGTATGTTGAAGTATCTTTAAAAGGATTGTAACCCAGGCAGCTCCTTGCAATTGGAGCTCTAGATGCTGCCGTTGGCCAATCATCTGATTAGATACTCCGCCGCCATCCTAAGAGAGAGATGAGCCCTGGTAGTGACTCACTCTCGGGCCTTTCTTGTTTGCAGCCACCAACGACGTGTCACGAAGGTTGGTTACTCCATTTTCTGTCAGAGTTCTCTTAGCCTTCCCTTAGCCTCCGTCAGTCTGTCGAACTTCTACTCTCGTCTATTCGTGGTGAAGCTTGAGACTAGTCTCTCAAGTTCTCAAGCTTGAGAATAGGCTCTCAAGCTCTTCAGCTTCCTTTTCTGAGAACTTATCAATGGCAGTCGAGTTATTATACCTCTGCAGCACATTCAGAGTTGTCCGTCCACGAATACTCATCTCCTCGTCTGATAAAGACTGTTTAAACTTGCCTTTAAGAAAGTTCACATTAAAATCTTAACGAAGCAAGCTCCTCATTGCTGCGTCACTCCAACAATTGCAAATGTTCCTAAACAAAAAACCTATTCTCCGACTTCCCATATTTTCATTTGTTTTATAATCCCCCATTTCAAACGAGAAATAGCGCCGCACTTAAAAAAATAATTTAAAATAAACCCTCGCCTGTAGCACATTAAATCTGAGAACCGTGTGCATTCTCCCACCCTAGCCCACACATTTCGGAACCTCTTACACAAACAATAACCCCATACAAACCCGAAATATCTCACTTACGCTTCGTGGACTGTTTAGCACACACACTTTCTCAATTGAAGAACTCATGACACAGCCAGCAACCGACTTCCTGGAGATGCCTCAGGCAGAGCTGGCGGAATGTACTAACATCTTCATCCAAAAACACTCACATCAAACGGACGCATACCCATCTAGGTCGAGGATCTTTCAATTATGGCCGAGTGCATCGTTGGCCCCATACACGCGGATTTCAATTCTCTTCCTCGCAATTTTCAATTTAAAGTCAACACGGAATGCACAGAGGGAGAGAAAGAAAATATTAGCAATTTCCCAGAACAAATATCTTCGAGGTAATATCAAGCATCACACCACACCGCATGCAAGTCCACAATTCCCAGAGACTACTCCTCGATCCCGGGGTCGGAAATCTGCGTGGTGAACGATATTGAACCTTTCATATCGAGACGGTTCACTTCTTCAACGCGTTCATATACTCGTAATTCAAGCAGAATTGTGTGAAATTTCCTTGAAAGAAATTCTATAAAAATCTCTACCGATAATTCGAGGGCGTATACGTAACATTTTCGGCTGAGATTGAGCATGCTCTCGGGGTTTGGGGGCGATTTTCAATTTAATTCAACTTTTCAGCGCCAACTCTGATGGACAGATGTAATTTTTTGAGAGAACATCGATAAATCATATCTGATCGAGATGAAGCCCGCGGGGGCATTGACTTTGATTGATGAAAATCAACGGGATTGGGGTGCTCTCGACAGGCAAACAGGATTGTTGAAGTCAAAATTAAATTTTCGAACAATGCACCTCGCAGTTTTGTTTGGAGGTGGTAAAGCAGTTCAACTGCGGACGTGGGGATGGTGTTGGAGACAGCAAGGAGCAGCAAGGAGTCACGTAATGCAGATGTAGTACATGAACTTAAAGATGTTTGGCTTTCTCAACAAATTAAAGTGGGCTATCCGCCTTAAGGAAATCATTAAGGTTAGGTTAGAAGTGGTGGCTGAGCCTCACATAGACCAATTTTGGTCCATTGTGTTACCACTTACAGAGTTAACCTAAGTGTTGACCTAATAGCCTTTATTGAGATAGAAGGATTTTGAAGTTATTGCAAATTTGATGAGAAGATGTGGCTTCAGGGAGCCATATCGTTTAACGATTTAAAGAAGAGCTGACCTAATGTTTTTTGTCTAGAGCAGGGCAAAGTGTTCCAGTGTTTCACTGTCCGCTGAATCTTTGCAGCTCTTACACATGTCGGTAGAGACTAGGCTAAGTTTACGAGCATGGTAGCTCAACAGACAGTGGCCTGTAACGATACCAACCAGTGTGCTGCAGTGCACTCTGGGTAACGAGACTAAGAGTTTGGTTTTGCGGATATCGTAGTCTGGTCAGAAGATTTTAGTTATACGCCAGGTGCTGCTCCTGTTCCATATGCTGCTAGCCACTTTATACTCGGTATCAATTTCGGCGAAAAACAGCCGTTTTGGCGCTGCAATGGTTATTGAAACTGTAAGGATTATGACTTCTTGCTTAACAAGTACGTCAGCAGTTTTTATCATTAAACTAAAAGGCTTATTCAAGAGAGTTTTACGTATAAGCTGTACATTCACTGCAAAGGAGGTACAAGAATCCTTAGCCACTTGTGTGCCCCACTTAGCGTGAGCTTTCCTTCACAGGGTCCTAGTCATGTGTCCCTCTTTAAGGGTTTTACCTATAATCTTTTGAAGTAATCACGACTAAGAGGCTTAATATGCTACATAAATAGCAAAAGATTATGATAAGTATAGGGTAATGATATTTGAAGCGCAGGTTCACCCGAGAAGAAGAATACATAACATGACAGCGCGTCGTAGGGTAATGAAGATCGCCTGAGTATCGCACCTGTTTTTTTGAGCATCTGAGCAACAGTCTGACGAGGGAACTTATATGTTCCAAGTCGATTTTGTTTGACCTCCATTTCGAATTGGATGATATTTGTCGTTTCTGAATACGCGAAAAAAGTTACAAGACTTTTTTGGTCTAAATCTAGCAAGTCAACCATCTGATAATTTGCATATGCTGGGAGATAGAATAAAGACTGGGCGATTGTAAAAGCTTCAAACACCAGCAAAGAGTGATCTTATGAAGAAGATTGTTGCAAAATGCACTTTCATCGACGTCGTGGATAAAAATAGGGACTATCTCCCTCAACTTTGTTAAAAATGCTAAAAGTTAATTTGTATTTTCAGTTCTGCATGATCACGAAAGGCCGCTCGAGTTTTCCAACTAAGTGCAGGGTGGGTCATCTAGTGTTTTTTTTTTTAAATCATAAGTTATTTTGAAACTGACAGCTGTCTCCCCCTCAAAATCTTGGCAGAAAGTCAATATCATACCTCCGCATAACAAAATGAGTCGCATTACGCTTGAACAACTTTGGAAAATACTGAAAACATATTTCCAAACAGGTGTTTAGCCCGAACAGTGCGTTTTTGAAAAGAAGTTTTGGCCGAAATGAAGCACCCACCTCGATTGATGTACCCAAGTTTGTGCAAAGGGTTCTCGAGACAGGTATGCTTTTTTTTTGGTTACGTCCAAGGATGTGGCAGTCTTAGAAAGATACTAATAGCCCGTGCTATCAGCATGCACGATTCGCAAACCCAAGTATTCGATTTAGGAAATACGCGTACGTACTAACCCACAGCAATTAGCGGAGCTGGCAAGCAATTAATGCTACTCCTGTGCTTCAGCAGACTCTGTTGCTTCTGTTGCTGCTGCTCTTCTTGCTGCTTCTATTATCCGCAGCTCAATCTGCATGTTTTTTATGCGTCCGCATATGTCGACCCAGTAATCTTCCGACTCCATCATTCTCTTTACTAGATCTGGTGGGTCTGGTAGATTACCACTCCATTCCGTGAAGCGTCCACAGTAAAAGAACGCGTGCAACGCGTCCTCCTCCTGATTTGGAGTACGGCGCATCATCATGGCCAAAAAGGTGCAGGTACTTTCGGTACCCACCGTGGCCAGACAGAAACTGCGTTAGGTGGTAGTTGCAGTTTCCTTGCGATCTGCTAATCCAGGTATAAACTTGTGGAATCAAGATATGAGTCCATCTGCCCTTCGTGGTGCTATCCCATCGAGATTGCCACAGAGCTATTGAACGAGTCCTTTCTTCCTTTTTGATACTCCCTATTTCCCCGGCCTCCGTTGCGATTAAGGGTTTCCTGTGGTGAATCCACCTCATCTCATCCGCAAGGATATCAATAGGGATCATTCCCGCTATAACAAATGCGGCTTCGTCCGACATCGTCCTGTAGCCGCTTATTGTTCTTTACGCGCAGCGCCGGTAAATCGAGGATAGTTTCCAGCATGTTGATTTATTTTTTTTTGAGGGTATCCGCCCAGACTCGTGCAGCGTATAAGACAACCGAGCTGACGACTCTAGATAAAAGTATCCTTTTTACGTATCCGGGCCCGCCCACGTTCGGCAGTATTCTGGAAAGTGCTGCTTGTATTGATGAAGCTTTTTTGCTCACATAGTCCACATGTGTATTAAAACGTAGCCTGTTGTCAAGCATCACTCCTAGATATTTTACCGCTTCCTTTGATCTAACATTCAGGTAGCTGATGTACTCCACGGTTTTTCTGCTTGTGATGAGAACGGCTTCCGTTTTGTGTTCTGCTGTGATACCGCTGAGACAGGTATGCTAGTCGTCAACATTCATGGTCATACGGTGCGCACAGATGAGAATGTGGCTGCTGTGGCCGAGAGTGTGAGACTCAATTCACGAACATCAACTCGCCATCGATTTCAACAGCTCAACATTTCACACACTAACCTGAGGAGAATTCTGCACAAAGATCTTGGATTATTCGCTTACAAGGTCCAATTGACTGAGCAATTGAAAGCGCGCGACTATCCGCTTCGTTATCGCTTCGCAGTATGGGCCTTAGAGGAGCTTGAATTGAACAATGATTTTGGGCGAAAAATTATCTTCGCCATCTGACGAGGCGCATTTTCATCTCGGCGGCTATGTTAACAAACAAATTTGTCGTATTTGGGACTCGGAAAACTATGAGCTAATGCATCCATAGAGAGTGACAGTTTTGTGCGGATTGTGGAATGAGGGCATCATTGGACCATTTTTCTTCGAAAATTAGGGTGGGAACAACGTTTCGGTCAACGGTGGGCGTTAGAGAGCCATGTTGACCGACTTTATTCTTACTGAAATGGAAGACATGGATTTGGACGACCTCTGGTTCGTGTAGGATGGCGCGCCATGACACACAGCCCATGGCACAATCGATCTTTGGCGAACCAAATTCCCAAATCGTGTTATCAGCCGTCTTGGCGATGTCAAGTGGCCGCTACGGAGTTGCGATTTTCCCCCTTTGGATTTTTATTTGTAGGGAACCATGAAGGACCGATGTTATGCCAACAATCAGGAAACGATTTAAATACTTAAGGCCAATATTATCCAAGCAATCATCAACAAGGTCTTGGAAAATTGTGGTGACAGAATGCGCTACTACGAAGCCAGCCGAGGCAGCCGAAGTCGTAGCAGCGACGTTGAGAAAGGGTGGTCCAACCATAATGCACGATGTTAATTATGAGTCACACCTTAACGTCAAGTTTTTTTGGCCAACTTAATTTGACATTTCTTTGTTTCAGTGTTTGACAAATTCAACCATGGAGAGGTATACAATTGAGCAGCGCGTTAAGATTGTTTAAGCCTTTTATGAAAATGGGCGTTCAAATCAAAATGCATTTCGTGCACTTCGTGATTTTTTTAGTCAGCATAATCGATTAAATGTGTCCACAATCGGTTGAATTGTGCGCGAATTTCATTCGACGCTGAGCATTCCAGGCGAAAGGAGGCGTTGCATTGAAAATCAAGAAAAAAAAATCAAAAAAAAAATTATCAAAAATCAAGAATTTTGAAAGGAAAAAATAAAAATTTAATGGAAATGGATGCGGAGCTGTCGCGGATTCCGAGTGACGACTCCGAAAATGGCAGCGACGAAATCTCGAAGAAGAAAAGACGCAAAATTTTGAAGTCACAGCCGAAGAGGCAGCAAAGCCAAACAAAGCTGCCGGACAATTCCGGCAAGAAAAATGATGAAGAAGAAGCCTCGTACAGCGGCAGCGGAAACCTGTACGGGGAACTGGCTTCTTCCAAGGCCGCAGATCAGGCCGAAGATGAAGTGGAATTGGCCAGGAAAATTAAGGAGAAGGACGAGCTGGAGGCATTAATAAAAGCCCTCCAGCTGAAGTTAGAAAAAAGAAAAAAAGAACAGGAAAAACAACAAAATTTGCCACAAACGCAACAAAGTGAGCAGCAACCCCAAGAGCAGCATCAACAGCAAACCAAGCGGCAGCAGCAAAACAAACAGCAGCAGCAACCCAAGCAGCAGCAGCAACAACAACAACACTATCAGCAGCAGCAACAACAGAAACACCATCAGCAGCAGCAACCCAACCAGCAGCAGCTACCCAACCAGCAGCAGCAACAACAACAACAACACCATCAGCAGCAGCAACCCAACCAGCAGCAGCAACAACAGCAACACCATCAGCAGCAGCAACAAAAGAAGGACAAGAAGGTTAAACTGCCTCCAATAAACATTACGGGAATGGACGCCGAAGACACCATTCAGGTATGTAAGTTGGCCATAAGGGACAACTTTTTTATTAAAAATAAAGGCTTTCGCAGGCAGGCCATCCACTGCTCATCAGTGGCCGTCTCTTGGGAGAGGTTGAGGAGGAGTAAGCAGATGCTTCTCTGTGCAAGATGCCAGAGATTCGGGCACGCTGCAGGAAACTGCAACATGCCGACTCGGTGCAGTAAATGCGCAGAGGCGCATCTGTCTGCGCAGTGTCCTCTGGGTGAGGGAAAGGTCGAGGACAGATCTCGGCTGAAGTGCATCCATTGTGGTGCCAATGGACATCCTTCCAGCTATCGGGGTTGTCCAAAGGTCAAGGAAATGACAAAAAATGCAAAAGAAAAACAAATGCAAAAGAAAACAAAAGTGGCGGATTCAAGGCCGATGCGAAGAATTCTTGCCACTCCTGTTACGCCGGTTGTCTCCTACGCCCAGATGGCGTCTGGTAGACGACAGGCACAACAGACAGCGCCAAAGGTAGCCCAGGCTACAGTAGAGGCTCCAAATGTGGGTTTCGCGGAGCTGTTGTCAATGATGGCCTCAATGCAGGCCCAGATGGCACAGTTCCAAAAAGACCTTGCGCGGATGGACCAAGTCCTTTCGTCGAGACCCGCTGGGTCAAGTGCGTATCCAATATAATGGATACGCCGGCTGCTGGAGACCTTTCGATCCTGGCGGTGAATGCGAATTCACTCGTCAGGATCGAAAGAAGGTTGACTTTACTCAACTTGTTGGAGACCCATAAGCCTGACGTGTTGATGGTTAGCGAAACTAAGCTAAACCGGAAGCACATTCTCAGGTACAAAGATTATACCGTTATTCGAAGGGACCGCCCCCACTCCACACAAGGGGGTGGGGTCGCTCTCTTCATTAAAAAAGGTATACGACACAAAATCGTGTATTGCGGCGAATTGCGAACTTTCGGTGTACTGGAAGCGTGTATTGCGTGCATTTCTCTCCAAGGTGGAAGGAAATTGTACGTGGTCGCGGTCTATGCGCCAGACGCACCTCGGGCCACAGGTTTCATATCGGAGCTCGAGATTCTCTTTCGAAAACTTCGACTTTGCTTGGACGAAAACTATTTTATCATAGCCGGCGATTTGAACGCGAAGCATGAGGAATGGGGTAATTCTGTGCCAAATCAAAGGGGAAACTCCCTCCTTGATTGGTGGACACAGCACTCTATTGAGTTCAAGCTGAATTTGCTTGCAACCGATAGACCATCATTTCCCAGAAGTGGGTCTTATTTGGATCGAATGCTCATTGACAGACGACTGACGTTACGCGATGTGGACAATGACACAAGGAACTGCTTAACAACGGTGGAGTACGACAGTGATCACTGTGGACTTGCCGCGGTTATTCAGTTCCCGAACGAGCTGGTCGAACTGGAGCAATTCGTGGAGACGTACCCTTACAATTATCGTAAGGCTCGTTGGCCGCGTTTCTCTAGGGCCTTATCCAGAGAACTACGTTCGAGTGACATCACTCCACCCGCAAACAGAAACCTGACGAACGAAGAGGTTGACAGGTACCTCGTACGAGTGGACAATACAATAAAACGCACCATGGACACGACGCTTCCAAAAGTTGCACCGACCACAGATGGCCACATCTATCGGAACGCTACTATCGACGCACTGCACGTAAACAAAAGCAGACTGCTGTCGCGACTTAAGACACTTTACAGACGTTTTACGGACAGAGACGACCAGGAACTAAGGTCGCTCAAGTCGCAGATCAAAAACCTCCAGAAGTTAATTCGGATGAACTACAGAATTGCAGTCAATTCGTATTGGGGAGACAGGATTCGGGCTGTTCGTTCCAATGGTCCTGGTATGTTTCCCCAAATCAACCGAATTTTCCGAAGGAGGGATCACAATGACTTGGAGGCTATTCGACTTGACAGAACGACTGACAACGCGAACCTACTGACGTCAGTTGGCATAGATCCAGATGGGGCCATACTAGACAATGACTTCTTGATTGTTGAGGATCCTCAGGAGAAGGTTGAAGCAATAGGAGCAGTTTTTCAGGAAGTGTACACGGTCAACGAGTCTCGTTGTCCTAACCACGACTTGGAGAACAGAGCCTTGCTTAACCATTTCTATCTACGAAATGAAATACAACAATGGCGTTCTGAGAATCCTGGTTTCACCAGGTTCAATGACGAAAATATGGCAAATAATGCCGTCGCCTATGGTGGATCTGATTCCATCCTCATTTCGAGGGAGAATCTCAAGGGCATCTTCAACAGTCTTAGGAACAAAAAGTCGACGGGAATAGATGGCATACTGAATATTGTGCTGCGTCATCTCCCCGATGAGGCGGTAGAGATATACACAATCCTATTCAACAATGCACTGAGTAATGCATATTATCCAGCGCATTGGAAGACGGCGGTAGTGAAACCCCTCCCCAAAAGGGACAAAGATTCCTCTCTTCCGAAAAATCTTCGGTCGATTAGTCTCCTTCCATGCATAAGCAAAGTTTTCGAGAAGATTGTCAATAGAGTTCTGGTACAGTGGGCTGAGGACAGAAAAATAATACCGAATAACCAATTTGGATTTAGGGCGGGGCATGATACTGTACATGCCGCGTCAAAATTGGTGTCGGACATTCAATGGAACAAAGCAAAAATCCAGTGCACCGGGGCCTGCCTCGTTGACTTGGAAAAGGCATTCGACACCGTATGGTTAGAAGGCCTCTTCCTTAAGTTGACGAGTATGGGTATAAGCAAATCGCTGCTTTACACGATTTATAACATGGTAACAGGTAGAAGTTTTGTTGTTAAAAGTGGCAACATGACTTCTACCAAAGTTGAACTTGATTGCATACGCCGATGACTTGGTGGCGTACAGGACAGCGCAGAAGGTTGAGACTATCAACATCCTCCTGCAACGTGACTTCGACAAAATTCAGCGATTTTGCGACGACTGGAAGTTAAAAATCAACTACCAGAAGTGTGAAACCATCCTTTTCCGAACTCCGTTATACAAGGCCTCAAGGGACACGAAAAAAAACTGGCGCAAGTTCGGCATAGTTAACCCGCAGGGGGAGCCGTTAGCAGTGAAAAGTGTAGTAAGGTATCTGGGCATTTGGCTGGATCAGTATCTATATTTCGACAGACATATAGCTACTGCTCTGACGAAAGCCAGAAAAGCCTTTGCTGTGGCAAGAGGGTTGTTTTATAGCAGCCAACTTGATACCAGGGTGAAGGTGATCTGCTACATGGCCCTCATCCGGCCAGTCATGGCGTATGGTTGTCCAGTGTGGTTCAACGTGAGTCCTTCCCAGATGGAAAAGATGAGGCTGTTCGAGAGGCAATGTCTCCGGGCTTGTCTCAAGAAGTACAGAACCCCAGAATCTGAGTACAAAAAATTCTATTCCAACGAGTTCTTGTATAACGAAGCAAACGTGAACAGGGTGGATAATTTTATTATTAAGCTGATTCGAAGGCACGTTGCACGAGCCATGACCTCGGAAAACGAGCTTATATTTGGAGCCTACTACCACAATGAAGCATATCATGAGAACGCTCGCCGGAGTGGATTCATTCCACCGGAAGCGTTCTTGTATCTTGACCGGATTGGCTTAATCCAGGATGCGGAGGGATGTCCATTAATCTACCACGTGGTGCGAAGGACAGTGGATAGGCGACTCCTCTACGCGAGCGATGTTGCAAGCGTTAGTCCGGATGATCTCCGTTTCAGCAGATCCATCTCTGTTCGCGACAGAACGGATTGTGAAAAGCTTCGGGGGTTCTATTGGTGGCTGCAGCCCCATCAGACGCCCCAGTTTTTGTCAGTTTAAACAGCAAATTGTTGGTCCCTTACGGCCAAATTACATTTAGGTTAGGGTATTAGATTAGGGTGGGCGCCGTGGCGTAGTGGGTAGGTGCGTCGACTCCTACGCTCGAGGTCGTCAGTTCGAATCTCGAAAAAAAACATCAAACATTTTTTCATGGCTCCACCTCTTTCGAGTCACTGACAATGCTCAAAGAGTATAACTGTCTAGAAAAAAAGCTTCTCAATCTCGCCGTTCGGAGTCGGCATTAAACTGTAGGTCCCTTCCACTCGTGAGAGAACAATAGCACGCACAACACGAGTGGTTGCTGAGAAAGCTAGGCCCAGGTCCACCTCGGACTGTAGCGCCGCCATTATTATTATTATTATTATTATTAGATTAGGGTAATTTTAAGAAAAAAAAAAAAAAAAAAAAAAAAAATCAAAAAAATATACAAAAAATAGTATAAACAAAAAAAAATTTAGATAGGTTTAGGTAAGTTTAAGTTAGGTAAGTTAGTGTTAAGTTAGGTTAAGAATATAAATAGAAAAAATTTTAGATTACTAAGTTTTTAATTAATTTTTCTTAGCATAAGTATTTTTTTTAGTATTATTTAAAAATATATCTAAAATAAACAAAAGAAGCCGAAAGGCAAAGTAAATTGTAAATTTATAGATAAACTTAGAGTGCCCGCATAGGGCCAGTAAGATAGTATAAGAATCCTGTTTTGTATATCTAGTTTAAGTATTTTTCTAGAATGTAAGATTTTTTTTAAAAGACAAAAATAAAAAAATGCATTAAAACTAAACTAAACTGTGCGCGAATTTCAGCAAATCTGGTCTGTGGGAAATGTAAAAACACCTGTGCATGCTCGCCCAGTTCGTTCTGCGGAAAACATTGCTGTTGTTGGCGATAGTGTGGCAGAAGAGCCGTCAACCTTTCAACCAACAATTGAACATCTCAAGAACATCACTGATGTGAATTTTGAATAAAGATTTGAATTTACATGCTTACAAGGTTCAATTGGCTCAAGGGCTGAAACCTACTGACCATCAAGCGTCGTCAATACGCCGAATGGTTGGTTGAACAGACAGAAATGAATGGTGACTTTACAAAGAAAATCATCTTCAGCGACGAGGCACACTTTCACCCCTCAGTGGATTCGATGACAAGCAGAATTGCCACATCTGGGCAAATGAGAATCCACGAGTGATTCTTGAAAAGCCTATGCATCCACAGAAAGTGACTGTTTGGTGCGGTTTTCGGCACATTAACGACATTGAACCTCAATTATGTGTCAGAGTCATTGAAAATATGGACCATCGGATAGAGGTATGCCACCGAAGCCGATATTTTGTTTCACACATAATTGTCATATATCCTTCTATCATAATAAAAAATATTAAGATAATTCTCTAAAAACCTTTTGTTTTATTACAATTATCATCGTGCGTTTTCGTTGGACCACCCTTTATTTCATAATTAATGGCAATGTTTATTCTTCCTAATAAAGCCATAAGACATGGAAAAATTGTAGTTTTGTTACTTTCAAAGCATTTTTATACAAAAGAGCAATTACACAATTTTCACAGACTGGTCAATGGATGACAAGCCGACATGAGCCTTGTTGTCAAAAAAAATGTAGGCTTTAAACCATCAAGAGGCGCAAGCTAACGCTCGTCATCAATTAGTGCCTTCTAATCCCTCCTTGACATTAGTTCGATTCACCGTGTAAGCTTTTTCATCCCCATGAGACCTTGCCAGCAAGCAAATGCATTCAAATGAAAAAATTACAACTAAACTGTGCAACTCAGAAATGTCACTTCTGACATTGATTTATGGATTCACCAGATGGAAGTTCAATTAATTGCATGCGCACCATTCAAACTACATCCTCACCGAGCGTCTAAACAATAAACGAATACGGATACGGATAACCAGATAATGCACAACGAACTGCTCACTCATGTCAATCCTAATGAATATTTATGAGCGATTCATTCAACATGTTGCAATATCCTGCTGGGATTTAGCAAATATACAATTTTGTCACTTCAGCTCTATCATCGC